>CAWTZC010000527.1:0-1237274 GCA_963919715.1 Microtus obscurus
TAATGTTATCTTTTATAATGATTTATAGTGGTCTACTATCCACTCTATAGTTTGTCTCTAGCAAGTGCTTTAGCTAGTCGTGGTATTTCAGCTGGTGCCATGATCTGAAATTTTATTTCTGAGGACTCTACACCATTCTTTGTCCTTCCTGGAATGGATTACAGTTTTCCATAGACCTTACTCACAGGGAAAGATAGTATTCAAACACCTAAAGATCTTCTCTGCAGACATGTTCTTCTTGCCACCACTATGAATTAATGGTCTGCTTGCCTCTGATGCTCTGTATTATTTATTGCAACCAACCCTATAGCTCTCTTCTCTACCAAGTGTTTCAAAGACTTGAGGCTTCCAAGGCAGCTATATACAGTCTTCACTTCCTGCCTAATGGGACCATTATCCTGTCTCCTAATTGATGTATTCCCCAGTTTGGATCAAAGACCTGTATTCCAATAGAATAAGTAGCCATGGAAGAAGGAAGCAAGAACTGAACGTAAAAATACACAATATGTCCTATACAAACCTATCTACTTAGAAGTAACACAGAATCACCTGCCTTGTGTTTAATTTCTTGCTCTGCTAACTGAAAGGCAAGTCAATATGTCAATAAAGGTCTCAAATGGAGACAGTGGCTTTGCTTTCCAGTTGTAATGGTTGATTCTTTTCATCCTACCAAATACCTTAAATGGTGCTTCTGGTCTTTATGCTTAAAGAAGATGGAATAACATCTATCTGGGAAGAAGGAGTCTTCCAATGTCTCTACTTGGTCTCCCTCTTAGATTACAAGAAGGTTGGTTGGGCATGGTGGTAGGAACAAGAAGGTTGGGCATGGTGGTAGCAGTAAGCTCTTGTAGTTGACATCTCTTTTCTCTTTGTAAGCCTTGAAGAGACATAGCTAGCCACTATAGAAGGATTTCTATATACATATGACTGGATTAATTTTTCACACAATCAGCACAAAATTACAGAGAATATAAAAGGATAGTTCTGCTCCTTCTTCTACCTGACCCCAATCAGGGATGAAAAGCACCATTCCTAGTATTTTTCTGCCTGACAGCTGAGAATAAAATGAGGTTTTACAACTGCTATTTTCTGCTCGTCATCCTGTGGTTCCACAGTACTTCTGGGAGTGACAGCCCCCCAGCCACTTATACAACTTTGAAAGTCTACACCCTTAAATACAGTAGAGAGATTAAAGATTTTAAGTATGCATTATGTATTAACTAAAGTAAGTGTTTTTTATAATGAAGTATTAATATGATTTAGGAAAGACCTGAATGAGTCTGCCAAGAATTCATGAGTTAGAAGTTTGATCTCTGATGAAGCAATGCTGAGAGGTGGTTGAATCTTAAAGGGTGGGGCCTGCTGAGAAGAGGAGAAGTCACTGGAAACATCATTCTCAGAAATATTAATGATGGCACACAGTGGATCTATTCCAATAGGAGAAGTGCAAGGCTGGCCTCTGCATTCCTTGGCTTTTGGCCTTCCATCTTGTCTTCCCCTTGAGATGTGAGATTCCTAAGTAGGCCATCACATGAGGCTGCCTGATTTTGGATTTTCCAAAGCTGAAATATAAATATTTAAACATTTTCTATATGCATATAATTTCTAGTATTATGGTATATCATGAAGTTATAGATGTAGAAATGGACTAGTCCAAAATATTAAGTCAGTATTGCTTTCATATTACAGTGAGGTCATTTGCATATGAATTTAGTGAACTAGTGGGAGGGAGAGTCCCAGAATGTGGTAGCATTGGCATGTTTTCTGATGTTGGCATCTGAAGCTCTATGAAGGCCATTTCTCCAGGTGTTTTTAGAGTGTTACCCTGCTTACTTTGGCGGAAGACCTGGTTTAAACCTGCAATAACAACAGGTGTCCTTTCCTCTGTTGGCTCACCACCCAGTCCCAACTTTACTTCCTGTGGGGACACAGGTGCTGGCTTCTGGAGTAATCCTTTTAAAGACTACACTGAGCTGTCATTTGTCTGGAAGGAAAACACAGTCTTTAAGAAGGAACAAGGAAGATCACTAGGGTTACAGTTCCTCCATGATTCATTCACCTTGTGGTTGTAGGGAAAAAATTCATTGTTTGAAAGTGAGATTACTAATTCTTTAAAAGAAACACTGTTATGGGAAACTTGAATCCTTCAGTGAATTAAAATTAAATGTCCATGATGTCATACACCTGTGCTCCAAATTGTGTTTGATGTCATCTTATTTACATATTTCTTTCATTAAGAAATATATTTAAGGAACTTGCACTCATAACCTAAAGGAATAATGGGGTCAAATGTAAATGTGTAATAACACATTGCATATTAAAACTGTTTGACCAGATACTAGGGAGCAGATTAGTGGTGGAGCATTTGCCAAGCATGTGCAAAGTTATCAACACACATACACTCACACACACACACACAGATACACACACAGACACACACGTACACATACATGAATGAAAATGGAGACATCTGCTTCTGGGAGGTAAGGCTCTATATGTTATTTTATTTCTTAACGTTTGCAGGGGTTTTTAGATTCGTCTAAGCTATTGCGTATTCTCATCAGGGGCAATGCCTTTCGAAAGCCACTTTGATTCCTGCGAATTGAATTAAATGAAATTAGCACATCACAGACAGCCTACCATCTTAGCTCCTCTCTATCATTTTTTCCAAGATCATGTTCACATAAGAAATGTCCTCCACATGTGGAGAGAAGCTTTGTGTGTTCCTCATCAGACGACTTTGTTTGCAACTATGATTTCTGGACTTCTTGAAAAAAAAAACTGAACCTGCATGTGAGACCTTGTATAATAATATATATATATATTTTTATATAACCATGGTTGACTCTATTCGTCTTGTAAGCAAAACGCTAAAACAATAGTGACCTCAAATTTAAGGATCCATTCTTCAAAAATGGATTTCTAAATGTAATTGTCTTATAATTTATTTTCTGCACAACTTCTCTACTGGAAAACTATCAGCAATTAGCATTGCTTGATTTTTTTTATGGTCATTACCTACCTGCTGGTTTTATGGTGTAATAATACACCTCTGTATCTACCTTTGGATATGACTCCAATCTCAACTCTTCCCAGAAAAGTTGAATCATGCCTGATAATGTCTATATGTGCAGGAAGAAATGAGAGAGAGAGAGAGAGAGAGAGAGAGAGAGAGAGAGAGAGAGAGAGAGAGAGAGAGAGAGAGAGAGAGAGAGCTATTAAGGTCAAAACAAAATCTTGCTTTGCAAGCCATTTTTTTTCTTTAAAATATTCCTTTAAATTCATTCCTGTGCTAGTGGAGAAAAATGTATTCAGAAGAAGCTCCTAAGGTAATAAGAAAATAAAAATCTTCTGGCTGATAGTGGAGATTTTTAAATGACACAGAGAGACACTGAGCATGGGATTGCAGGTGTGCTAGGAATCGGGCACCCTCTCTGCTCCCCCTCACGCCCCCCTTCCTCTGTGAAAGCATGCTGGTTTCCTAAGCCCTGTTTTTCCCATTTGTAAAGAAAGCAAATCACTTCTCCTCTTACATTATTGAAATGTAATTAATGAAATTATGCTCAGGAAGAGTGTTGGGCAAGCCTGTGAGCCAACTAGCAAGCAGCAACCTCTATGGTTTCTGCTCTATGTCACTGTCTGTGAAGTGATTTTTGTGTCTAGAGGCAATTCTACGTGGAAGAGCAAGCAGGCTTGCCTTCAAGTTCCTGCTTTGTGGTCCCCCAATGATGGACTTTGAGCTGGAAGTGTAAGCTGCAATAAACTTTTCCTCCTCCCGCCTCCTCCCCTCCCAAAAAATGCTCTGGACCAAAGTCCTGTACAGAAACACTAAGGACTGTGATCAATTTTACTTGCCTGAAGCCAGGAAGCAATGTCCCTATTATGCAGGTGTGGACTGAATGATGCAATGTGTCTTATCCATCTTTGCATAACTGCCCTGGCTACCTGGGAGAAATTTTGTTGCCAGGTTAGGAGCCTCTAGTGTCTAAACTATGTCCCTGAAGGACAAGGATAGGTGATTAGCTTAGGTCAGCTACTGTTTCTAGATGTCTGCGTGGGTCCAAATGTCACCTTTCTGGTAAAATCTAACTTTGAGAAAGGCATACCTGGCAAAAGAACAGTATTCTGAAATGGGCTTATTTCTAGTTACATCCAGCTGGCTAAAATTTACCCATTAGAGCCTTTTCTCATATGTAGGAGATGAAGTCTACCAACGTAGAGTTCAGTCTTCACAGCACCAAAGTCCCACCATCTTCTGTCATTCAGCTTGCTTAGATTGTCAGGAAATTAGGCCCCTCAGCCTTTATTCTTAATCTGCTTCACCTTGATGGACATTTTCCTGAAATCCGTTGTCTCTTCTGTCGGGTCCTGTATTCACCAGACAGCGCAGCAAGGCTGACTCACTGACTTGTTAGCTACAAGGCACAATTGGTACAGAGAATGCCAGCCTTTAAAACACATACCTTAGAACAGATTTTGGTAAGCTTGGCAGTTTTCAGTACCTGGGAAGGAGGGGAGAGTGGCAAGGGATGTGTGAATGACCAGGTACAGAGTGGAGACAGAATGAGCTTCAACTGTTTTTGTGAATGGAGCAAGCTGTTTACCTACCCATTCATTTACTACACATTCTTTCATTCGATAGACATTTACTGTCTTTTTCCATTAGGTCAAATGCTATGTTAAGCAATGCCTCAGTTACAGTCTCTTTCTATAACATGGTTCTAGGACAACAGACGCAAGCATAGTAGCTATCAATCTCAGGTTGAGTTGCAGGTAGAGTGGGCAAATGCTTCAAACAGCAAAACATACATCTATTTTCTGTGGGTATCTCTTGACGTAGGGGGTACCCTTTATGATGTGCGTACTTTGATGCAAATAGGGGCCAGTAGCCACAGAAAGACAGAAAGAAAATGAAGGCGAAGACAGAACAGTTTACTGTGAAAGCCAGAACATTTAGGATGAGCTGAAGTTTGAAGATAAGTAGACATTTGCTAGAGTAAATAAATAAATGAATAAATAATAAAAATATTTCCAAGGATACTGAATTTTTAATTTTCAAGGGTAACATATCAGATGAGTTCCTAGTTTTGAGAAATTTATATTAGTGCGTTTCTCTGGACAAGGTATTAGAAGAACCAGGGGACACAGACAGACCCTGGGGGAATGAGGAATTTTTGAGCCTTGCTGGACATGTAGAATACCTGGTATGAAACTTCCAGGCAGTGAGACAGGAAGGTCACCTCACAGTGTAACCCCACTTGAAAAGATTATTTAGAAGCTTCCCCAGGGATCTGCATGTAATTTTGTTCAATCTTTATTTAAAACTTCTCCTCTATAACAACCAATTTTTACTGGCCCCTTAGGTGATATCTTAAGACACACTTCTCTTTAATAGTTTCATAACAATTTAAGCCTCAAGTTCATTCATCTCATTTTATTTCCCATATCCATAAAAGGAGTTTGGGATTCTCACCAGGGAAGATACAAGAGATTATGTACCTGGGAAGAAGCCTTAGTAATTGTGTGTGGCTTTGTCTAGACCTCTGTCTTGACAATGAGGCACTTGAACCTTGGCATATTTCCCATCCTCCAAGCAGATCCAATTATTTTACTTAAAGGCCACATGACCTCGAGTTGCTATTAAAAGCATCAGTTTGCCTTTTGACATAATTGGAGTAAATATTTTAGAAGCAGTGCAGGACTTAGTTCAAATGTTTCTGTGACTGTGTCTGTGGACTGTGGGTAATTCAGGAAGGACCATGACAGTCACCTCAACAGAGAAATGGAACCATCGCCCACATCCCCTACCTTCCTCTTCTTTCTAGTCAATTATTTTTGTCTTTCTCAAACATTTACAATTATATGAAAGAGCCATTTATTCTTTGCTTTAGTCCCAATGTTTTCCAAAATAAATTGTTTATAGGGAATCCCACTTTCCAGTCCAGGCTACTCGTTAAACACACATTAAATAGTGTTTTCTTGTATGATTAACCAGTACATTCTTCAGGTGTATACTAATAACAAACTCTGAATTCTTCACCAGCATTCAATCTCTGAAAAAAGAACACATATATGTTCAGGAAAGTTGAAGTACCAAGTGAAGAAGACATTAAATTTCTACAATGTTATATAGTTTTCCATTAGTTCATTAGCAGCAGGAAAATTTCCTCTTCTTCTTCTTCTTCTTCTTCTTCTTCTTCTTCTTCTTCTTCTTCTTCTTCTTCTTCTTCTTCTTCTTCTTCTTCTTCTCCTCCTCCTCCTCCTCCTCCTCCTCCTCCTTCTTCTTCTTCTCCTCCTCCTCCTCCTTCTCCTCCTCCTCCTTCTCCTCCTCCTCCTTCTTCCTTTTTTTCTTCTTCCTTCTTCTCCTTCTACTCCTTACCACCTTCCATTTTCTTCTTTGTCTATCTATCAAGAGATCCATTATTGGGACTTTTGAACAAATTAGTGTCTTGGTTACATTAACTTGGGGCACAACCTCACTTGAAGATAAAGAGGAAATTAGAGCCAAGTTCAGAGTAGTCGAGAACCTAGAAAAGTGAAAATTAAATGAAAAACACCTTTATAAAAAAAAAACAGTAAATGTTGCTTAAGGCTGAATTTTCAAACTCTTTAAACCCCAGCTAAATAAAATTCAGAGGCCTGAATTACTATAAACTCATATTATATTTATCCATAGGACAGAGGTCACATATTAAGTGCTTTTCCAAACATGGAAAAGGTCCCAGGCAATGAATCCATTTGCTTTTCGGCATATTTTGACATTTTTTTTTTAGCTGTAAACAGTGGTGATATTTCTATTAGAATCATTTTCTAGCTATGTGGCATATCTACTCCAAATATGACCTCATTATCCGCAAGGAGGTAGATTCCCACTGGCCCTCCCAATTAGGCCAGCAGGCTCCCTTGTTTATACCTTTTAAACTCAGTCACAGAGGGACAATGCTACCTTATCCTTTCAAGAGCAGACACTCAGCCACCACTCTGCAGTAAAACGGAGCAAATATTTCTTTGTCACACCCATATTTAGTACCTCACCACAACCAACTCTTCCACTGTCCTCTCTGATGGACGCTAACAGAGCAAATGTGTTTTGTTCTGACTGTGCCCACAAATAAATCTTCTGGCTGCTATGTATCAAAAAACGACCAGCGGGTCTAGGTAAATTATCTACCACCACTCCAGTTTTGTCTACTAATTATTTAATGCACATGAAATATTCAGAGAGATTTGTGAGGCATGCAGGGTCTCTCATGAATTCATCCTGACACCTCCCTTACTGAAAATGCATTTCTTAAGGCTGCTCACATCTGTGATGCTGGAACTTTCGATAGTAAAGATCCTCCAGGCTGAACACATGGAAAGACAGAGCATAAGAGCCCATGGCCTGGCTACTCTTCCTTGGCTTCCTTCTTGCTGCCAGTAGCTTGGGGAGTCTGTGTAATCTCATGTTTCTCTTCTCTTCCAAGACAGGTTTGTAGAGATGGAAGGATAGAGAATAAGGTGAACGGATATGCTATCTGGAGAACTACTTAGATGTCTGTCTACTGATTGATATTCAAGACAATAAATAGTGAAGTTAAGCCATGGTCTGACAAATTAGGAGTCTGAACTGCACCACCAACATACACTTTAATGGAACTTATGTGATGCAAAGAATAGGTTTGTGTTCAGAAACTGGCTTTGGATCCCAGTGTTCCCAATAACTCATGATTAGAACCAATACACTGCGCTTCAATGCTCTGTACTATACTTACTTTCCAGGGGGAAATGATTGCTTTCATACATTATTCTCTTTCTCTGTGTGCATGCACGGACATGTATGTATGTGTAGGCCAAAGATGGTCATAGGGCATTTTCCAGTATGGAGCTCCACCTTATCTTTTAAGAAAGGATTGTATTGAAATCAGAACTAACCTGATTGGCTAGCCTGGATAACCATCGAACTCCTGAGATCTGCCTGTCTCTAGCTCCTGAGATCTGCCTGTCTCTAGCTCCTGAGATCTGCCTGTCTCTAGCTCCTGAGATCTGCCTGGCTCTAGCTCCTGAAATCTGCCTGTCTGCCTGTTCCCTGTTGGCAGCAGCAGTGCTATAGACGTGGGTCCATTTCTGAGTTTTCCATGAGTTCCAGACAATCTGAACTCAGACCCTCATACTTGTATATCAGGCAATTTGTCCTTTCACCCTCATCACAAACTTCTCAGTGAGTTATTCTGAGGATTGAAACGATGAGTACTTGCCTCCAGAGCAGAGATGAGTTCCCTTCCCCCTTATTTCCCGGTGTACCTCCTTGCTTTGGCATCAGAAGAGTTGTCACAGAGGGAGGCGATATGACAGGCCATTTATACCCTCTCTTCATAGCTGATGCTCGTGAAAGTGCTCCCCAGTGGAGCATTAGCACTCTCATGGAAGAGAGTAAATACTGAGGTTAGTTATGGTGGTTAGGACACTTTGCAAAAAGCACATCTGTGCATCATATTGTCATTGCTTTAATGCCAATGCTATAATGTTCCATATCAGCAACTCTCTTCAAATATGCCTCCCCATTGTTCTCCAAATTGTTTGATATTTCCCTTACAGGAAGATGAAAACCCCCCTAGGCTAGAATATCTCCCATTCCTGGTGTCTGTTCCCTTTAGGGATACCTTATTGCTGTGATAGTTCCATAAGTTCCATGTTTTTCAGCAACTGGAGATTTCTTACAATGTTTCCAGTCATTATCTTTCCTCAATTTTACTGTATGTATTCTGTTTTGGCCTGCTATTTTTTCCTTTTTTTTTTTGTTCCACATTCTTATTTATGTCCCCACACCTTCTATGACAACTTAGGATTTTAGTATCTTGCATTATTGGCCACTTATTCTTTGCTTTATTTAGTCATTTATTTTCTTCTCCTTCTATGCCTATTTATCACCAAATGGCTCTTCTCCTTTTCCAGATGCATTAAGTTATTAACTCCATCCATTTCTTTCCTGTCTTCACCTACACTAATATTACTTCACATATTCATTCCCCTCTAACATTGTCTACTTGAAATTCAATATCTGTGGCTCATGTTTTCCCTTAGCTGCAGTATGCTCTTATTTTTAGCCTAATTATGAACATAATAAAGTTTTGATCGTAATTTTCTGCATTTCCTTTTCAGTGACTTGACTCATAACCTCTCTAGCTGCCAACTATGTATTTTCACTCCTTCTATATATGACTAAAATATTAAAACCAGAAAGCCATCCTTTCCTGTATCATCAAATATACTGCCTCTGCTCATATCTTTCTTTATTCTCTACAATCCAAGCATCTCTTGATAATTACAAATGACCTAGTTTGAAGATTTTTTTCTTTCATTGCTCTGTTTGTAGAAGGACTGACTTTGTGGCAATTTCTCTTGTTCTGATGGCCACATTCAACATTAAGTCTTGTGTTGTATAATTAAAGGACATGAGTCCTGGGATGACATTTAGGTATTGTAGTTGGTGTTCACCTATAGCATTGATGAATCAGCATGTGTGAACATGCCCAGTACGAGTCTAGGCAAATGGCCTCATCATATAAAGCTAATGAAACCATGTGTGGTAGTACACATCTGTAATTGATCATCACTCAGAAGAAGGTGATTATCAGGATAGTCTAGGCTACAAGTGAGACCCTGTCTCCATAAAACAAAAACAAACATAGCAAAAACTAAAACACACACACACACACACACACACACACACACACATATATATATATATATATAAATAAGAGAGAGAGAGCGCTTTGGGCACAGCTCAATTGATAAAATGCTTACTTGCAGGAGTAACTGAGTACAATTCCTAGAAAGAAGAAGAAGAAGAAGAAGAAGAAGAAGAAGAAGAAGAAGAAGAAGAAGAAGAAGAAGAAGAAGAAGAAGAAGAAGAAGAAGAAATCTGAAGGGAGCATGAAAACATGGTGGTGTGTACTGAAGTGCTGGGGAGGAGGAGACCCATGGATCCCTGAGGCATACAGGTCAAGCAGCATAGCCTACTAATCAACTTCCAGGCCTGTGAGAGAATCTGTCTTAAACAAAATAAAATGAAAACAAAATCCTTAAGGAATTTGATGAATGATATACTAAAGTTTGTCCTCTCACCTCTACAGGCACACAACTCTTTCTCTCTCTCAAAAAAAAAAAGAGCTACTTTAGTGTGAAGCTAGTAACAGCATATAATTGTATAATTGGGTTCCCAGCAATCTTTGACAACCAGAACCATATGGTGAGCCAGTCTATATTTGACCAATACAAATGGCAGAAACCACATAAGCTTCCAGCGCTACCCTTTGGACAATCCGATGATGCCAACTCTAGCAGTTCTTTCCATTGGGGACGAGGCTATCTCATAGTTAGGGATGTTTATTCAGAATTCTTCACCATACAGAAAGTTGACATTTGGCTCCATCCAGGTTTCACCCATTGACTCTCCTCTCTCTTCTCGTCAGTGTTTACCCTTTCATCACACGCACGTAGATCCTTCAGCTTTTGGAGTGAATTCCCAAGTACTTCCTCAGCATTCTCAAAAATACTACATAGTTTCCATCGCTTCCAGTCCACATTGGCATCTGGGTCTCCCATCTGAGCTTTACTTAACTATATCAGATCCCAGGGGCTCAGGGCTGAGTAAAATCTTTCAGGAACAGCCTACACCATACCAGAGTACCACGCTCTTTGTTCTTTGTAGTTTATTTCCCTCTTCAAGTCCCAAGGTCTCAGTCACCTCTTCAGTCACACCCAGCAGTAGTTCAGTTTAATTAAGTTGACAGTATGCCAGGAAAAATAAACAACAACAACAACAAATCTACCTTTCCCCCACTTCCATCTACTCTCAGGAAGTTGAGGGGAGGAATCCAGGCTCTGACATTGGCTTTAGGTCCAACTCTTTCATCCAAGTACTGCATTATGGTTTCAAATGTAAATGATCTCTTATGGAACTCAATTCCCCATCTCAAAAATGCTTTTAGAGGACTCAGTTTCAGATACTGCTTCATGCTGAGTATTCCATGGTTAACAGGAAGGATCTTAGCATGAATTAATGTAACTTAGAACTGAGCAATGGAGATAATTACTAAACGTTTCCTGATAACAGTGTTAAAAGTGGCATCACGAAGACCTGGCTCACACTAAGAGGCCAGCTACAAAAGCATCTTCATACATATAACTCTTTATCTTTAGGTGTATTGAAATGAATAATTTACAAAACGGCACAGAAGTCTTCCATACAGTGGAAAGGTATGTGGGAAGGCCTTGAAGATAGAAAAGAGGGATGTCTAAGCCAAGGGTCAACAAGAACCAGTTAAGGTAATCAAATCAAAGAGAGGCTCCTATGTCAGGTTCTTGTCATGGATATGTAGGCACATTAGGAATTGGATCTCTTTCCTGTGTGTGTGTAGTTATATATTCATGCAAAAATGTACATGCATGCATAGTTGAAAACCAGAGAGAATCCACAGGTACTGTCTTTTTTTTTTTTTTTTTTTTTTGGAGAAAATGTCTCTTCATTTCTTTGAATGAATAGGTTGAATGGTCAGTGAGCCTCAGGATTTCAAGCATATAGGACCACCCTGGATTTTGAGGATCTAACGCAGGTCCTCATACTTGTGTGACAGGTACAGTAGTGACTGAGCTATCACTCCAGCTTCCAGGGTTGGATTTTTAAAAGCAATGAGAAGCTATTTAAGATTTTAATATCATAGTGCAGTGTAGCAAAAGTGATGAGGTTTTCATTTTTAGGGGGATAATTAAGCATCTGTAGTACGAAAGATGGATTAAGGTGGAAACAAGTAGGAAATGTAAGGGCATGCTTTACTTGATGATTATTTGAGAATTCAGGGTAGTAACAATGTGTTGGATAGAGATGGAGGCAATGGAAATAAACGACAGATTTCTGAATACTCTTCTGAGGAGCTACATCATATAAAGTATACAAGAGATAGAAAGGATCTATGTACAAAAGACACTACTTGTATCATTTACCTTCCCATCACTTACAAAATAACCGGAAGTTTCAGTTCAAGATTGGTAGGCTCCATTCTTTGGGCCTCTGACAAGGACAACACTTTATGGTAGGAACCTTTGCCGTATAAGACAGCTCACCTATTGTCCCAGGAAGTAGCTTGAGAAAGGAAGGGGTCAGAGCTTTGAAGGGCTTTCCCCCAGGGACCGAAGGACCTACCACTAGGCCACAACCCATAAGAAAAGAACCCCTATTGCTGCTCACAGGCACAGTTCTGAGACATAACCTTCAATGAATGGGCTTTTTGAGAGTGCTTATCCCAACTTAGCATTACCTGCTAGGGTTTGGGTTTTGAATGTCCCACATAGGTTGCCTGCAAGCTAAAGCCTTCAATACGGTCTGTGTTATGTATGGCTGGGAGCTGGAGGGACTTCTAGAACTACTGGAAAGAAGCAAGGTCACTGTACCATGCCCTGGATTTGGTCTCTCCTCTTACGTTCCTCATCATGATGGACTTCCTCAAAAAGAGCCCAAAGATGAAGGGCTAAGTGATGATGAAATGAGACCTCTAAAATAACAAAAGGCAAAACACTTCCCTCTTTTCAAGACTGTAAAATGGGGTGGGATTGCTGATGATGGGGAAGCATGGGATGGTGTTGTTTTTGCTTGCATAGCGTGGAGACAGTGAACAGATGTTGACTCCTAAGTGCACAGAACCTGTCAGAGTTGAATTGGGTCTTCAGTGCACTTTAAAGTTTCCTTTGCTCTGTAAACATGTTATTACTCAAAAGCTAGTTATTTTAGCTAAGTAAAGATTACTTATTTTGTGCTAGTCTTTTTGAGAATGAATCTTATACAACCCAGACTCTTTTTGAGCATGCAGCATGACAGAAGATGAACTTCGACTCCTGTCCATCCTGGCCCCCACCTTCCAAATGCAGGGTGAACAGCCTTCACCACTAAGCTAGGTTAGTACTCTTGATAGGCTGTGCTCATGTGCGTGTGTGCATGTGTGTGTGCGTGCATGCGTGTGGCATGTAGAATGGATACAAATTGCTTTGCTTCCATCGCATTTTTTTTCTTGAGAACTTGTTTTATCAACTCTATGCAAGAATCTGTTTTACCTGTATTTGCTGTACCTTTTAAAATTCTACTTTAATGACTTTGTGCTGCAAACCATTCTTGAGACCCTCACCTGCTGAGCTGGTTTAACTTCAGGTATCTTGATAAAAAGTAACTGCCCAATTACTTGATTTCTTATAATTGCTACACAGGGGTGTTAAGCCTGAGAAACGTGCATGTTCAAGACCTCAGTGCCTCCTATATTTTTCATCCTTCCATTTTGAGTTTGAAAAATTGGCATGAAAATTGTTTTCTGACACTTCTTTTGAACCCTTAAATTATGTATCTATGACTAATAGCGATGTCTCAGGATGTTCTCTTAGAGAGGAAATCTAGTTTGAAAATCTGTCTTTTGTTTTTCATTCTGCAATTTCCTAAAAAGATCAGCTCAGGGATGTTCTTTGCCCCCTCCTCAGAGTCCCAGCAGTGCACGACACCCTCCTCTGCTACAGTGTGCTTCCTTTATATATTCAGACAGGTTATTTTTGTTCGGCATTTCCATGTGTTCAAAATTAAAGCAGCAGCAAGGAAACTGGGAGACGATTCCACGTGGTAAGAATTCACAATGGTGTTTTAAGTCAAACCAAGGGTGTATGCAGGCACATTCATACACTGTTGCTAGGCATAAGCACTATCAATTTAAGCACCCTCAGGTGAGGGCTGAGTTTGTCCTGCTCAGAAGAACCTACCCCGCGATTCTATATTAAATGGCTACTCACAAAATATTGAAATGTGACTCATCCCAGATTCTACTTCCTGCCAGTGATTTGTCTAGGCTTTCCGCAGGCTCACCTGTTTCTCCAGCATCCCATGTCTTATCTCTGGAGACATTATCCATAAAGCCAGGCTCCCCGGCTTCTCATCTTCACATTTTTTTCTTGAGCTCCATTCTTAAGCAGTCCCGAGATCTGGTAATCACCACAGTTTCTAACCTTGGTGCTCAGCTTCAGATGTTTTGATTCAGCCAGTCTCTGCTGAATCCTAGGTTAGCTCTGCTTCCCTTCTTTTCAGAGCCTACATCTGAATCTGTCAATGCAGACTCTGATACTTGCTTAGAATGTGATTCCTGGTATACAGATGGAACCCTTCTCTGTAGCCCGAGTGTCCCATAACTCTCCAAAGCTCTGGTTATCATGTGGCTACCATGGCACATGGATGCCTTACCTCTGTGTTTGATCTTCCCTTTTGTAAGTAGTCAAGTTTGCATCATAGTGACTACAATACTCAGCAGATACAATTTAAGGGAAAGACTGGTGTGGCCTCATTGTTTACACAGGGTTTCAGTCCTTAGCATCAGGTAGAACTTTGCAGGACACATCCTTCCCTGATCACTTAATTTCACTGCTGCTTCCAGATCCTTGTTGTGGTTTGAATAAGAATAACCACCATTGGCTCCTAGATTCCAGTGCTTCATCAGCAGGGAATGACACTATTTTAAGGGATTATGAGTTGTGGCGTCATTGGGGATGGACTTTGGGGTTTCAGAAGCCTAAGCCAGGCCCAGTAGCACTTTCTCTTCCTGCTGCCTGTGAATCTAGATGTAGAACTCTCAGCTCCTTCTCCAGATCTGTATTTGTGTTCCCACCAGATGACAGTGGACTAAACTCCAGAATGTGAACAAGCCTCAATTAAATGTTCTTCTTTACAAGATTTGCCATGGCTGTGGTGTCTCTTCACACAATAGAACAATGATAAAATCACTCTCCAAATCATGCTACTATCTGTGGAATGACCATTCAGAACATTAGCCTGAGGTGGGTGGGGGGATTTCATATTCAAATGCACACCATCTGCCTGAGTCTGAATCTTTCTCCCAGGGTTCAGTTTAGTTTTCCCCACCTAGCTCTGTTCCTTTATTAACCAATGATATTCACAGCATACAGAGGGGAATTCCATATCAATTTTTGATTTCATTTTGACTCACATGACCTAACTGCTCATTAGTGAGATCCAGGGTTACGTGGACACATGGGCACACAGTCAGCAGTCATCAATTGTAAGCCCCTTAGATCAAATGTAAGCTCCTTCTTTCTACACAGACCTTCTCCAGCCTCTGAAGCCACTATCCTACATTAGTCAGGGTTTTTTTTTCTTCTATGTATATAAAAAAAGGTGAAGTACTTGTCTTTCTGTTTCTGGTGCATTTTATTCAACATGATGTTCTTTGATTCCATCCATTTTGCTATTAGAATGTTATTTTTCTTTATGGTTAAATTGCATTCTACCTTTCCTTAATTTGTAGTGCTGAGGGTACAACCTGGGGCCCTGTGTATGCTAGGCAAGTACTGTCACTGAGTTATGGTGCATACCCAGTAATTTAAACTTATTCTTTCTTCTATTGGTGGGCAATGTGGTTAATCCATATCTTAAATGTGTGAACAGTCCCTCGATAAACCCTGGGGTGCTGCCATTTTTTTGATGTGTCTTATTTACTTTGTTTACCTGCCTAGAAGTGAATCACAGAACAGATTCTTTTTCTGCCGTTGCTTTATTTTGCTTTAAGAGGGAACTTCATACTATTGCTCCTAATGGTTGGACTATTTTTAGTCCTGCTAGCTGTGTGTAAGATTCCTTCCACCCCAATATATTGGATGGACAGGATTCTAGAGAATGAGACAGAATATTGATCTTTATTAGTCATTTTGAACTTGACTTTGCCTAATGTAGTATGTCATTTTCCAGGCTCCAACAAATTCACAACTTCTGCCAAACACTGACACAACAACATCACTCAAGTGTGCTTTCCCTTTTTACACAGGGAAATGCTGTTTCAAGCTTCATTTAGATTGTAGTTCCGAGACATTCTCTCCATGTCAATTTCCTTTCCCTGTCTTCATTCTTCTCCCTTGTTTCCCTTCAAGTCCCTCGTGACTGATCACACATTCCAGATTGGAAGACTCTGAGCAAGTTGCTTCTAGTAAGTTACAGTTATCGAGATCAGGTTCTGGTTAATGAGTGATTCTGGATTTATTCCTCACTTTGGCACTGGCTGAGTGGTCTTTGGTGTGTCAGAGGTCAGAATGAAGAGTGACATTGCCTGAAATGCCTATGATCTGGGACCGAGTCAGGACCAACTGCAGGGCTCAGTAGCTGTCACATGATACACCTAGTTACAGTCAGAGATTGGTTATTCATCTTCTAAAATGCTGGCTGAAAGGCCCTTTAAAACACAGACTAAACATTCATGTGGAAATTTTTAAGATCTTGCTGATCTACAAATACAAGGATGGCTATACTTTTAACATTTTATGGTCATTATGGAATACAGTGGGGAAAGAATTGAAACCCACTAAGTAGCAAGCTCTTTCCCCATCATTTTACACATTTTTTTAAACTTGATTTTCATAGGGATCCTATACAGTAGTTCTTGTTATCTTTCTTTGTTTCTTTTTTTCTTTTTTCTTTTTTTGCAAAAGGTAAAAGCAGCTCTCTGAGACCTAAAATAGCTTATGATGTGAGATTTCAATGCTTGCAAGTGTCAGACAGAAGCTCAGACATGTCTGTTTCCAAATTTATGTTTTATATTTCCAAAGAAATCCGATATTAGGGATAGACAAGGGTTACCATTCATGAAGTATTTCTGCAGGATGGCAAAGGGAATTACAAACTGGAAATGGTTTTGATGATGATGTTAATGTGGGAAATAATGTATCACACAGATAAATAAAATACAATGTCTCCACATTTGCAAACATTCTCAGAACTCAGAATGTGTGAATGTGGTTCAGTCTAACTCACATTGACCATAGGAAGCTGTGGAATTGTATCTTGTCCTTGCAGAATATCTCAAAAAACCCATGCCTAGGGAAATGTTCTCTGAGTTAGAATCCATCTGTTCTACCAAAGGACCCACTATTTCCAAATAATAATTGAAATTGAGCAAAATCCTTGCATTCATAATTCAGTGAATCGAATGAAAGGTGAAATCTGTTCTTTGGGTACCTGTCTTTCCAGTTACTAAACCTTGTTTGTGAGCCACAGTGCATCTCGGTTATTGTGGAGTTAAAGAAATCAGATCTACACAAAATATGTATTTTCCAGTCACACCCCTCAGTCGGTGGTGGGGTGCTTATTGTGCAGTGAGTGATTCCTGGGTACCAGAGCCCCAGACATACAGTTGCTGTAAATCACCTGAGGAAGGTGATCATTAAACAGATTAAAATGCATGGAAATTACCTACATGTGGACCATTAGATTAAATGAAGCAACTGTAATAGAATGCCCGGATGGCTGAAAAAACTTTATTTAGATTACCACTGCACCACTGTTGTGCAAATCACACCATTAAGGCAAATATTACAAACCTCACCCCACCCCCCTTCCACGAAGGGTTTGCAACTGAAATTCCTCCCCAGCTTAATAAACAGTTACCTCCAAGAAGGCACTTTGAAGCTGCCTTTCCAGTCTAATCTGCATTTTCACATGGTTCAGAGCCAAGCCTTATCTCTAGGTGGCATGTTTGGAGGAATAACAATGTTTAAATAATGTCTGAAATGGAGCATGAAAATCCTTTGTAACTCAAATGGACACACTGAGAAAGCTGGAGATTCAGCTCACATTTCCTTTCTGCTATTTCTTTCAAAGACTGACACTAAGACTTCGCCCCCTGCCAAAGCAACTCTCCTAGAGCCCTGTGCACAATTTCTAGGTATGTCTTGCTCACAAACTCTCCTCCTAATGCTAATAAATGCCAGTTTGGAGAACAGGAGTGGCTAGAGTTCTAAATTTTTCATCAAATTCTATGTAAAACTCAAGTGTCTGTCTCCTTCTTTCTGTCTTACCTGATCACTGAAAAGGAAGTGAAAAGGTAACAGTGTCTCTGTGTGTCTTTAAAGATGACTTTTTAATTGCAGACCTTTCGGGATTTGGAAGCTGTGAATAGGATTTATTTGGGTGTGTGTGTGGGGGGGGGGATGAAAACTATGAGTCAAGGTGTGCTTTTCTTCCTTATTTCAGGTATTATTCTTATAATTTTATTAGATTGTTATATTTTATAGAGGAATAAAAAATGGAGGAAGGATGGGGAAAAGAGAGGGAGGGAAGAAGCAGGGAAAAATGGGAGGGAAAGGGAAAGAGAGAAAGACAGTAGAGAGGAAGAAAAGAAGGGATGAAGAGAGGGTGGACGGGAGGAAGAAGGGAGGAAGGGTTTAGGTTGGTTCAGTGTGCTTCCTGTGTGCCAAGTGCTTTGTCTGTTCTTTACCATCTCAGCACTGTTTGTGGAATTTTATCCTCATAGCAACCTGCCCAGACAGACGCTACTGACTCATCATGGTTAGTCAAACAGCAATTTGAAAGGATTTACCAACATGTCATCAGGGAAAAACCAGATACCGAACCTCCTCTCTTCAGCAAGCCTGTGGTCTTCCAGCTGCATTCTCCTGTTTCGTTGAATGTCACACACGTGCCAATGAGGAGAGCAGCAACAGTACACAAAATCAATAAAGCATGGTGACAGCTGTGCAGTGGGGAGGAGCATCAGTTACAGATGGTAGAAAAGGCAGTCGAGCTTAAGCCTGGATCCCATTTGCAAAACTGAAGAAAAATGGAAATAACACAATTAGCAAAATACTTAAATATAGCAGGCAATCTGTGAATCATTTTAGATATGCTATTCATTCCACAATGCAAACCTACAAACAGGCATTCTATGTCCATTTTACAAATGAGAACAGCAAAGGCTCAGAGATATGAGCTGCTAAATGACCCAGGTAGTGAGGGGCAGATATGTGTCCAGAAGTAGATTAAAGGATCTACAACCCAATCCAATATTATATTATACTGCTTAAATGCTAAGTAGTAGAAAAGCATGGGTTGCTCTTTATTTCGTTTCTTGCTTGGACCGTTTACCTGTACTTTTAAGCAACATTGTTAAGATACTCACTTTCTATATACAAACATTTTAAGTATGAAATTTAAAACTGTTGAGTAAATTGTTTGAATTATATGACCACTCCAATTGAATTCATTAACATTTTTATACTTCTGAAGCTATATAACATACACATTCCTAGGTAACTATTGATCTACTTTGTATCTTTTGATATATATATATTCTACATATATCAGACATATGAAAACATATAATATGTAGCAGTTTGCGAATACTCATTGTCTATTCTTTTGATTTTAGCCAGGCTAAAAAGTACAAAATAGTATGTCTATGCTATTTTAATTTGCATATCTATAATAACAAAGGTTGTTACTTATGTTTTCATGTGTCAATTAACTGTATGGAAATTAACTATCAAAGTTTTACTCATTTTATTGCTTTGTCATTATGAATGATTATTATTATTTTGCATTTTTAAATTAATTATTTTTTGAGAAGTCCATACATGCATATAATATGTTTAGATCAAATATATCTCCCATTCCCTTCCCTCCAATTCCTCACCTATCCCTGTTGACCTCCCAATGTCATATGCTCTGTTTTTACACACATTGTGTCTACTTCCTACCAGTATGTACCTATGTGTAGGCCTATCTTCTGGAGCATGGATTGCCTCCCGGGGATGGCATCACTGAAGAAACTTACCCTTCCCCCTGCAGCGTCCATCAATTACCAAAGCTCCTCAGCAGAAATGTAGGCCTTCTGGAGGTCCTCCCTCATTCATGCTGGGAGTTTGACTGGCTTAATCTTATGCCGGCCTTGTGCAGTCACCCTGGCAGTCAGTTTAGCTGTGCAACAGCCACTGTTCTGTGTGGTTAGGACTGCTTCCCAGAAGACATCCATGACACCTAGATAAACTGTCCCTTCCCCTTTTCCATGCATATTGATAATATCTTTTGCAGCAAAGAGATTTGAGTTTTGATGTCATTTTTATTCTTTTTCGGCTTGTGCTTTTAATGTCATGCCTATGAAGTTCTTACATAAGTCAAGGTCATAAGATTATAAAGAACTAATTCTTTGTTAGATATCCAGTTGTCTCACCATCATTTGTTGCTAACCATGAAAACGTTGTGTTATTGGTTTTCCCTTATACTTTAGTAGTAGTGGGACTCATACAAGTTACTCACTCTGTTTTTTTTTTGTTAATCTGTGAGCCTAATGGTCACCATACATTTCATTGCTGATGAAGTGAAGAATGTATTATATAATCCCCAAATTGAATTCCTTACATTATTTCTAGTATGTGTCTTTTATTTGATAGATATCTGTTAACCCCATAACTCCAGAACATCTTTGCTGAAATCAAATGATTAAGTCTAACAATGAGTTTAAATAAATAAGGAACAATTCCATACATTGATTTCCTCAAGGCTCAAATGAAGCAGAAGAGCCATTATTCCTTTTTCAACTGTTCCTTAAAGGATGTTGATGCAGGGGACTACTCAGTAGAGCTCAGAAACTTAAGCATAACACTTTCAGGAAACAGATTCCTATGTGATGAACAGCACTGCTATTCCATTTGTTATGAAAAAAGTCCAGTTCTCCATACTGCCTATGCAAACAACACACTCAAAAGAAGATGTTGAAAAGATTCTATTTCTTGAGCAGTGTTGAGATTTTTATCTCTATATTGCATTTTTCTCTGGGATTCATTTACTCTGGGTATATTTTGCTTTTTGTTACTTTCTTTCCTTTATATTCTGAAAGAGTTTTCTATTTTGCATTTAAATATTGAACTATATAATTTTTTTTTCTGATTTCCAAAGCACTTATTCTCCTGGCTATCAAGATGAATAGAATGCACTATTCTTAGACATCATTCTTCAGCCATTGTGAACAAAAGCAGAGAATCACTTGACTATTGATGATTCCAGGTCTTGGGACACAGCATGGGTTTCAAACTCACAACAGTGGTGGGGAAAGGGTGCTTCTTAAAAACTAGAAGGGAACACTTTGTCAAGAACTATGAGTGGGAGAAAAAAAAAACCTTCTTTCTTGAAAACTACCAGGCCACAGAACCCTGGGCTCTTCCTTCACTGAGTTGTGCTTCTCATATTTTCTATTCTCTCTCTCTCTAATGGAATTTTACCACCAGTGACTGCTCAGACAATTGTCTCTACAGCTTCTTTTATCAGCACCTAAGGAAGTGTTTAATCTCATCCCTGGAGGGAGCATCCAGGTCTTCTATCTCTTACTTCTCTTGAAGAGATAAATTCCAAAGTCTTATCCTTTAAACATGTCACCAGTGGTGGCCATTTTGTTGAGACAAGAGAGGATTAACCTGCAAGGGACAGCAACATGGGATGCTTTAGATTTTAACAACTCCCGCTCATCCTTTGATAACCTCAGAAGTGCTGCTGGAAACTGCTCTGATCTCCTTTCTTCTCCAACAGCTGAAGACAGAATTTCCTGAAACCCCGTTGGCTCCCTTCTCCTTTTAGATGATCCCGCTGGTTTCTAATCTTATACAAACCCTGGCTTCATTACTCACTTGCACACAGGTTTGTATTCACTGTCTTAGTCTGTTTTCCTTGACACTACTAGGCAATTTGCATACAATACAAATTTAAATTATGAATCAGGCACATGGAAAAGCATTATGCTTTCAACTGCTCAGTGCCTGTTGAGAGCATCCTTTCTGTACCCCAACACAGCAGAGGGCATCACGGACAACCAGAGCAGTACCCTAGATCTTATTGGAAAGCTGCTGGTGTCTTGGGGGCCTCAGCAGTATCCCTTCATAGAATCTTCCAAATACCAACAGCATGTGAGCACCAGGATCGCATTTCCAACACAGGAACTTCGGGGAACACACTCACACCATAGCTTTTACTAACACCAAACTGTTAGGAGTTTTCTGACTTGTCATACATTTCCCACTCACGCAGGTTGCAAGTGTGATTCCAGCTTCCTGGGATTCCATATTGACCCCCTTTTCAAAATTCAAATCCATTCTCTCCCTTTCTTCAAAAGTGACTCAAATTTTAAATATTTAAAAGAGCCTTTCCTGAACAATCTACCATTCATGGCTGTTTTTACTTGCTGCTGTCTCCACACACTTCTTTAAAGTTAGATTACTGCTCTACATGACTGTATCTTTGATATGTTTCTGCCTTCCATTCCTATACTCTGTTTTTTTTTTTTTGATGGAACACTCCAGTTTATTTCCTTCTCCTATGATAGTTTCTACTTCTTGGTATGAAGTAACAGCTAGTTAATATGTTATAAACTGATTTAAACAGAAAAGAAATGTATAATGAGGTTGTGACTGTATTCATTTTAGAAGAATATATCCATTGAAATGAGTTAACATAAGCATCTGAAACTTCCTTCTGCCTATGCCTTAGAATGTCACTTGCACTATGTGTACCCTTGTAGCTCACTAACACAAACACTAACACAAACAGTGGCACTGGTGTATGCAGCCTTAAAGAAATGAGCACCCCATCTCTATGAACTCCTTTGTCACAGTCATCAGGAACACCCATTATCAGAAATAAAGAAAATAGGAAGAGAATGTGAATAGAGGAAGTGAGAAAAAGGAATGTTGTAATTCATCACCATATGAGTCCTGGCACCTTAGTTATTATACATTAAGGGCAGCTAATGCACATTTTTGATGAGGTGGAAAAAAATACTCTTTTGTTTCTACTCTGACACCACTCTTATACCCTGTGGACACTTTGTTAATTCATTCTCAGTGGGTTTTTGTTTTGTTTTGTAGAATGATTCTTTTCTATTTCTTAAGATGAGCTGGGGTCTCTTAATTCTTCAAGGCTATTGTGGAGACGCCGAATATCTCTTTCCCCAGAGACTGTGGGGCCGCTTTTTCTTAATCATCAGGAAGCACTAAAGCCAAGGAAATGTCAAAGGGTACCAGAAAGCTTCTTTTGAAACTCATCATCCATATAGAGTTGACATCTAATGGGTAAGCCATTAAGCCCAATAACTTTTAGATTTGTTCTTCAGAATCATAGATCTCTCCCAAAGTACTATCAATAGGACCCTGATAGGGCTTCTTGAGCTAGAATGGACCTAAAGGAAAGTCCTGGCATATTCTTATAATTACTACTTGGTGTCTGCCCATTCAACTTTCTATAATATTATTAAAATAATAATAATAATATTAATAAAATACAAAATTACATTATCAGAACAAAATGATGATTTTTTTTCAAGATTTTTTCCCCCTCCTGCCAAAATATAATCAGTTTTAAATCACCTCTTTCCTTCTCCTTTTTTCTGATTTGTGTTCTGGAAGACCAGAGCCACAGAGTTTTCAAAACAATCATTGGACCTCTGTCTTCTTTGCCCCAAACAAACAAACAAACAAACAACAAAACCCCTGAGGTCTGTCCTGTCAATGTCAGCTATCCATTTTCTTTTTTAAAGCAATGATATTTTGAGAGAACAAAGAAAAATGTCAGCTGTAAAAAGATTAGGTCAGATCAAGCTAAGAAAGGGAAAGGGGGCGGGTATGACAAGAGTGGTCACATGGCTCTTTCTGAAGTAATGATCTTGTCCAGGGTATCTTTACATCCTGTAGGTAGCCTGCTTTAGTTATTGTGCACACGTAGTAGCCATAACAGTGATATCATTCTTCTTCCTCTTGAATACCACAGCATTAATTCACATACCACTGTGAATAAAGAGCAAGACTGTAGGTGGTAGTCTGTACGATTTCTCAAAGACAAGTTACGGGAAGTTCAGGGGCCACAAGATTTGTCTGTTGCCCTACAAGTCTGAAACCACAAAGCATTTTTAACTGTGTCCACATAACTGTTTCCCAGCCTACTGTTGTAATGGGTAGCTGCTAACTCAGGTGGTATCGCCACACCAGTGGGTACTGAGTCCATCGCAATACCACCATGGTCCTTAGTGCCATTCCTGGCTGTGTTTGAAGACTGGCTTTCCTCAATGCCTTTTGAACCTAGACACTTCAACAAGTGGCGGTAGTGTTTTCCAAATATTTGTTGGCCTCACCAAAGAAGTAGAGACAAATTCCTATGGATCTCTACTGGAATGCAATTGAATGTTTTTATAAGGCAGGATTGTAAGGAGATTGCTGCTTACTGACATAGAAGCAATACTCAGAATACGATTTTAAAACAAAATCTCTCTTTTCCTTTTTTTTTATTTTCTAACTCAATCCCTAAAATTCTAGGTTTTAGGTTTCAAATATTTAATTTTAGAACTTTATTGGCATTATCTTCAAAGTTTCTTCTATATCTCATTGAAACCCAGTCTTCTTTTGGTTTACCCCACTACAACAGCTTTTCTCTCTCTCTGTCTCTGTCTCTCTTTCTCTCTCTCTCTCTCATATTTGTAAGATGCAGAGACACAGAAAAACAGAAAGAGACGAAAGAAGAAGAAAAGGAAGAGGAAGGATTAGAAAGAGGAGAAGATTAAAGAAGGATGAGGAGAAAGAAGACAGTGTGGAAACCAAGGACACGCTATCCTCTGCCAAAGAATTTGTGAGTTTAGTCAATAATCCAGTGTCTTGCTTCTCTTTTTTGTCTATGTAATGTCAACAAGTAATTCGTATAATTTTTTTTGGCACTGAAACGAGTGCTATATTTTATTACTAGATTTCCCAATGGTTTTGTTCCTGTGAAAAAAGGATGTTGCTCTCTGTCTATGCCCTTTTAAATATGGCTTCAGCAAGCAGGGAAAATAATTCACTGGCTGTTTTCCATGTTTTCTTTCTAACATTCTCCATGTCTCAGCTTCCTACTACTACTCAGCGGGAGCTGGACTCCTCCAGGGAGAACTACTTTTCCTTAAGCTATTTCCTGTTGTGGAAAAACACCTTTTTCTTCTTATCCTTAAGGAGAAACATAATGATAAGAACACTGTTAAGGTCTCTACTAACTCCATTCTCCACCAAGAGATTACTGCTTCTTCTCTGTCTCTCTTATCCATTCTCTGCTTTTTATTCCTACCGCCCTCCTTCCTACCTTGCCTCTCTCCACTCCCTCCTCTTTCCTTCCATTTCCTCCCTGCCCTTCTTCCCTCCTTTTTTCCAATCTGAGAGTTGTCTTAGGTAAGTCACTCAACCTTCCCAAGTTTCCTTTCTCTCAGATGAAAATATCACATATCAGAGTTCAGAGTACCAAAATATTTTTTTCTTCTAAAAAATACCTTCCTATGTTTATTTCTAATGTCCATGTCTGCAATAGATCTCTGGATCATTTTAATGAAGAATGTGGTGGTTCCCGTGCTGTCTAGTTTCACTTCTCCCCATTTTCCTTTCATCTTTTTATGAGTGTCATTGTGGTGTGGGACATAATTCTAGTTGCAGCTACCCTGTTGGAGATTGTACATTATACCTGTGATGTTAACCAAACTGGAAAACTCATTATCATTTCCCATTTTTAATCTGCCTTCATCGGCTTCTTCTTTCCCCTACTTCTTCCTGTGTTACCTTGTAGGTTTCTAAGGTTTTATTCTCATCACCACACTACCTTTGCCTCTGTGTTCTTTAGGTAAAGTTATTGATACATCTTTATGATCGTTGACCTTTGTTCCTGTCCAGCCTCAATGGTAAATTTTTTCATGCTTTGTGGACACCTGGTCTTTGTTGTAGCTCCTCAACTCTGCTCTAGTCATACAGATACTACAGACACTACACAAGGGAGCGTGCTGCTGGTCCAGTAGCACTTTATGACTAGACCCCGAAATTTGAATGACATAAAGTTTTCACATTCCACAAACACTCCTCTTAGTTTTCCAAACACTTACGTATTTTAAAGCATTATTTTGACACTTTATCTCTTAATTTTTTAACATTCTTACTTTTGGATTATACAAGGTAATAACTAGGTGCCAGAAACGCACACATCCACTGGTTTGTGCGTAGCTTAATCCCTAAATAAATTGACCTAAAAGGAAGCCATGAGCAATTCACAAGATTAGACTCCACATTGGCACATTATAGCCCCCGGACCAGATCTCTACTGCCACCTGTGCTGCTGTGGCTAACAAGAATGTTTTCAAGGGGCTGGAGAAATGTCTCAGTAGTTAAGAGCTCCTGTGTCTCCTGCCAAGAACTAGAGTTAACTTCCTAGTGTGGGCAACTCAGGACCATGAATAACTCGCGCTCCAGGGGATCTGATGAATCTGACCTCCTAGGCCACACCCAGGTGCACATATACAGACACACACATAATCAAAAATTATGAGAGCTTTTGGCTGTGTCTACACATCTGGGTTGACCTTGAGCCAAAGTGGTGAAAGAAAAAGTTCTCTGCTCTCTTTGTCTTTTTTTTTTTTTTTTTTTTTATTTTATTTTATTTTTTTTTGTAGTTTTGCTCTTGGTTCAAAACTGGGAGCCGAAGGAAAAAAAAAATAAACTCTGCCATATTGGTCACCCCTTAACTTCCGATTCCTCTTTCAAATCAACCTTGAAATTTAACTGTTATTGCAAAGTTTCTTTCTGCAGTCTGTTAATAGTTTTTCATCAGGGTCATTAGGAGAGCTGGGGTTATCATGAAGTTAGTGCATTTTGGTTGGAACGAGTAGACCTCGTCTTCTCCTTTAAATTAATTTGAAGCTATTATAGTACAAACCTTGAGTGTTTTCCAGAAGCTCAATGTTGATGGGTTAGTCCTCAATGCAACAGTGTTTAGAAATAGTCTTTGGAGTTTATTGACTCATGAAGACTCAAATATTGGCAGTAAATTAGCTCATTCATATATATGCGTAGCTTAGTAGTCCTGATGGGTGTAGCTTTGTTATAAATCTGTCTTTGCTCGTTGGCTGCTATCATGCGTCATGCAAGTAGTGTCCATGGCCACACGTTCTTGCCATCACAGTGTTCTGCCTTAACCATAGTTTTCTAAGCAAGTGGAATAACCATGGACTGAAACCTTAGACTGTGAGTCAAATATTCCCCTTTTCCATTGTTATGTTACTTTGAAACCACAATGCAAAGTAACATAGAAGATAATATTTCAGGTAGAGAAGACACATATCTTTAGGTTTCTATTGCCTTAATACAATACCATAAGCAAATATAGCTTGTGGGGGAAGAAGGTTGTTTCAGCTTACAAATCGAGATTACTGTCCATGTCAAAGGAAGTCAGAGCAGGAACTCAAAGAGGGTAGGAACTGATCCAGAGGCCATAGAGGAATTCTGCTTCCTGGTTTGCTTCTTATAGCTTGCCAGCCTGCTTTTTCATAGAGCTCAGGATCACCTTTCTCAAGTGCGGCATGTCCCCATGTAGTGGGCCAGTTGACGTGAATCACCAATCAGGAAAATGGGAACTTGCTTATAGGCCAATTTTATGTAGCCATTTTCTCTATTAATATTTCTTCTTCTCAGACAAGTCTAGGTTTGAATCAAATTAGTCTAGGTTTGAAACCAAATAACATAACAGGAGCTGAACATAAAATACCTGGTCTTTTTTTGAGAAGATGGAAGGGTGTGTGGATCTCAATGAATTGAACTTTCTTTTTCAATTCTTTTTCAAAAAGAATGAATTATACTTTCTTTTTCCAAGTTACAGATGCATGCCACCCTCATACACATAGCTAGATACCAACTGTGTCTTAGGCAGAGCTACAGTAGTTCATCTTATCTATGGTCCAAGTTCTTCTGTAAACAATGGGACAAAGTTACATAAAATATCTTTCTGTCAGCCTCAAGAAGGTAGTGGTAATAATGGTACAAGCCACGATACTTGTTTATTCTAAGTGTGTGTTTATATGAATACCTGAGTGTGTATTGTTATTTATACATGTGTGCTTTTGTTTAGTTTTATTATACATGTACTGTATTTATGTAAGACACTAAGTAGTAGTTAAGAAATTAAAATGTTCAACACCTACTTGGCAATTGAGAAACACTAAGATTTTGGGTAATTTAAATTGTTAATATGTAATACCTCTGACTATGTAGAGTAACACATGACAAATTGGAGACATTAATGTCTTCAGGATTATAGAAAAGGATTTCAGGTAAATCAATTATGAAAAATCAGTCATCTAGCCTCATTTTAAATGCTTTTTAATGAATATAACAAAACTTGCATCTCCATAGACAGTAGAGTGCTATGTGTTACCCTATCCTGATGTCTACTCTAATGTGCTTTTGGAATGTCTCATCTTCCCATGTTATATGCATACATCTGTTGTAAACATGTTTGTATTTTTATATTTCCATTCTTAGACAGGAAAGAAATTTTCTCACTGGTTTGCTTTTATAATGACTCAGGTAAAGAAAAAAAATTACTAGGGAAAGCAGTCTCTGCATCCCAGAATTAAGTGGAACACTTAAAAAATGAGGGTTCATTTGGTCTAATGCCCAATTTGATGAAATAATAGGATTATCATTCTCTTACAGCAGAGATTACTGAAGTTCAAGGAGTTAAAATAATAAACTGAAATTTCAAAATCTGATTTTTTTTTTTGCTATCCACTTCTAGGACAAGGTGTTTGATTTGTTATCTTTTGTGAGATGATGAACTACCTATATTTATATTGAATAATAATTCATTTACTCATCGTCTTGCATTTTGAGCTAAGTTAGCTGATTTTTTTCTATATCCTCTTGGGTATCTATCTGCATGTGTGTAGTTACCAGACGGCCCAAGGAAGGCTACCTGCTATCCAAAGGAACTGGCTTTTCCATGTCTAGTAGGCTGCAGTGAGAGTGTGAGGTTGCTCTCTAAGCATGCCCTTCTCAACAGAATAGCCCCCTTGTTTCCTACCATAAAGTGAGAGGGTTTCTAAGTGTTCAAGTTTATCTGCTAGTCTTTGTTTCATTGACCAAAAGAAATCCATATTGACAGCTGAAGGTCAATCTGTAGGGCAAAGATGTATGGAGAACAATCTTGACAAAACATGGGTTTTTAGGGAACACGATTTATTGAAGGTCATTAGTGCAATAATCTATAATAGTGACTTTCAAACCTAGGTCTGTCAGCTTCAAAGCAAAGGCCGCTTGCTCCGATCAAATCAGGCTGATGACACATAGAGCCTCATTTGCATCTTTATAGAGTTGGTGCTTTTGTTGTTCATCTTCTTTCCAGAGCCCAACGCACAAACCAATCCTGTAGTTTGAGCAGGAACAAACTTCTGGTTGTTTTCTTTCATTTTAAAAAGCTTTATCACCCCACCCATTTTAAGTTAAAAACGTGAAGGAGAAATTTCAATACCACATAACAGTAAAAATCTGTTCCATCTCACTGGGAAGATTTTAATCGATGTGTTTTACCCATGGCAACCTCATTATTTAGAGAGTAGTCAGCATAGTATAATTTAAATCATATAAACATTGCCTATGAAAACTAACACCCAAAGGACCTGCATGTTTAATGGGCTCACCAGACCTGATTTGTACAGAAGATGAAGAGTTTCAGTGAGTAAGGACGTGAAGGGTTGACTACTTGTCAGGTTGGTGTACAATCAGTGTATCTGCAGATCAGAGATGGTGCATACAGAATATAGAGAGAAATCTTGTAGGGGGCCAATATATAATTTATTTGTATTATGAGCTTGTATGTATAAAGATACATACTTTCCTTATCACCATTTTTAGGAATTTTTAGATGTCAAAATTTTATTATTCACAGTCCATATTTTTGTAATTATCATAAGATAAAGCATTAGCCACTGTTATTTTTTGTTTTATTTTTCTTTTGAGAACATCATTCAGTTGCCTTTTCCTCTGATAAATGCTGTGGCATTTGCAGATGTTTCTTGGACCTAAATATGACCTCACAGATAGATCCTGAATATCTTAGCAGGCACTCTTACCTTGATGGACGGGTTGATTGATTAGATCTTGCCCACTCTGAAGGCAAAGGGCTGGACTCAATGCTCGGGGAAGAGGGGGCCTTCCAACTGAAGGGTTACAACTGACTGCCAATCTTGATGCTGTCAGTGAGGTTCCCCAACTCAGGACTGTTATCCTTATTTAAGACATTGGTTGTCACCAGAACCAAGGCGGCAGCAGACAGGAGAAGCTGATAAAGCTTCCTCCGTTTCTGATAACTTTTTCTTGACACTCAGGAGCTTCTGCTCATACAGGAAAGTACTTTTCTAACCAGAAGCACAAGCTGTTTCAAAGCACATTGTCTGTTCAATTATTAGAGACCATATCTAAACTGTTTGCGTGGAAGGGGATGAATTGGGGGCCAAATGGTTCTTTGGGACAGAGGCCTAGGGCCATTTTAGAAAACACAGAGCAGCCAGGAAAAGGATCTCATGATTTTAAAATCATTTATCTACTTGTTAAAAATATTATATATGTGTGTGTGTTGCCTGCATGTACAATGATGCACTACATGCATAACTGGTGCCCTCAGAATCTGGAAGAGTTCCCTGGGACTGGACTTATAGAGAGTTATGGTTCTCCATATATGTGCTGGGAATCAAACCCAGTCTTCTTGGAGCGTATCTAGTGCTCTTAATGGCTTAGCCATCTCACCTGCTCAGAAAGGATCTAATTTCAGTATTTTTGGAGGGATTAAATTAATCTGTTCTGACTCTTGACAAATGGAAATAACCATTTCTCTGTTTTTTTCTTTTCTTCTTTAAAGGGTCTTATTAGGTAGACAGAATTGTCTGGAACTCACTGATATACGGATTTTATTTCCAAAGAGTAGAAAAAAAACCCCACACCGACAGGAATTGTTAATAAAATTCCTAACAAGTAAGTGCTCAGAATCACGAGCGATTATTCAAACACTCAGGGTGGAGGGCAGCTTTGGCCTTGTTGAGAGTGGACTCACTTTCTAGAATAGCAGTAAGATTCTGTGGAGTTCAAACCATCCTCAGAAGGGCCACACCCAGATTCTGTTCCCCTTCTCTATTTTGTAATGAGGATTTATTTTCTTATCCTGTTAATTAAACAATAACATGGAAAAAGTAAAAAGAAACATTGGATAAATATTCTCCCCAGAGCCACCTAGATAATAAAAGAGAAAATAATCACATTTTAAACAGAACTGCATTGAACATCCAGCATCTCTCACAGGGATCCTGCAGGGCTTTTTACCCTTGAACACCCTACTAACAGCTGCGCTAAATCTAGCAGCAAGGAACAGGCTTTGTGCTGGCCTAGGAGCCCTCTGCTTCCTGTGTCTGAGTCTCTGTTCTTACTGCTATCCCCACCAAGAGGTTTACCTTGTCTCTTAGACTGCCCAGTATCTTCTCCTTCTGCAGATTTCCCTTAACTATCAGGGTGTCAAGGAGTGGGGCTGACCTGCAGTCTCATTTACTTCTCATGCTGTTATGCACTCTCGGGGGACACTGTTATTTTCCTCCTTTATGCTTAGCACTTGTAACAAGTTTTAATTATGCAATTATCTCTGTGTTAAAAAGTCCGTTTGCACTGCTGATCTGTCAGCTCCACACCGGTCGCACAATGTCTGTGGTGCCTAGCATCACAGCCAGCTTGCTGGGGAGTACCTGACCCTCTCCAGGTGCTCAAAGGTTACAAACAATTCAATGAATGAATGGATGAATGAATAGCAATATTAGCATAACTGTATTAACATTAGGGATAATTTTATTATTCAGGGATATATCTATGGCAGAAGGAGATTTCTGGGTATTAATTAGTCAATTAATTAATTTATTTATTTTTGGGGTGCTGAGGATGGAACCCTGGAGGGGCATTCGGCAATCTGTCCCTCTTCTGTCAGTCTAATAAAGCGCACGGCTTATCCTCTCCCAGTAGAACTGGTTGATCTGGAATGACAGTACCTCTCAGCTCTTTAGTAAACTTCTTTGAGGCCTTGTGATGTGTGATATGAGAGGAACAGGAAAGTCTTCTCTTCCACCCTCTTCCAAGGAATATCTGCCCAGTATTTTCCTGACATCCCGAACTCAACCAGTGAGACATCTAAGTGTGTGCTCCAGCCCTGTCTCCTCCCCATCCTGTTGGGTTTGTCTTCTTCTGAGGTTCTAAGCTTGGCGCTCCTGAGATTCCTTCATTCTCTCCAGCTGGCCCAGCCCAGAGAGTCCCTGGCCTTTCAACACGATTTCCTTCCAGAGATATGGAAACTGTCATACCTTACTCTTCCTTAGTCGTCACTGTCTGGAACACCCCTGCTGAGTAATAGATAACCGGAAGGTCAGGTTGTGACTAGGTTTAGATAAGGACCATCTTTCTGTTGACCCACCCATCAACACAGGCTGACTCAACGGTGTAACATCTGACATCAGTAGAAAGAATGAGCAGAGATAGTTGAGGGATATGGATGAGGAGGAAGCCTTTCTCCTCCACCCTCTGTCATCCGTGAAAAATTCACAAACATTTTACTACCTAAGAAAGAGGCATCGATCTTCCAGGGTAGTCAGTTCTAGCTTATAAGGACAGGCGCCAAGACCCAGTGAGAATTATAAAAAGGAGACAGCCTGATAGAAGAATTCAATTCATAGACTCTTATGAATTGAAGCATGGTCTTGGTTGGCTCAAGATGAGTTAGACACTCCTCACACTCCAGTTTGGCTTAGAAAGCAGGGCATACTTATTATGTCACAAGGAAAAAACTATTCCATCCTCTTTGAAATGTTCCTGGTTTATGTTAAGACAGTATCAAAAAATCAGGCAAATCTAAATAGTTATGATTAGGTTGTAAAGCCCCGTGTGACTATGTGTGTTTTATGTATGTGTGATTTGCCAGGAGACCCATGCTGGAAAAGTCAACTGGACGGCCTAACAAGGAAAGCATTGCAGTTATGACTCAAGATGGTTGCTGTCATGTTTAACTAATCGGCAAACACGATCAGGTGGATTTAAACAAATGAGTAAATCAGAATAACCAATCTGATCATCTGTGTGTTCTTTTTCCAGTAACAAAGAAATCACACTCTGACCTAAATATCGTCTCAAAGGGTATATCCCAGGGAGTTTAATTGGGCTTTTTTTGTTCACCATGGAATTAGGACTTTCAAATGTGTGATGTATTTATGTAATTATATCTTTCCACATATTGTGCTATCAAAGTCTTACACTGTGTTTTTATAAAATGAGAAAGATAAGAATTTGGAAGTAAGTCGAAAGAAGGAAAATCTAGTAATAGGCTCGTTGAGCCCAAGGTTTACTTCTTTCTCTCTGAACAAGAACACCTTCAAAGAACTGGCTCATTCTTCTTGGAGTCCAGTGTACTCTATGACCCCAACTTCCTGTCCCTTCCTTTATGCACAGTTACACCCATTTAGGACAGTTCTCGGGGACTTAGAAAAATAGAGGGAAATGTGAATGGGGTCCAGAAAATCTGCTGATTGCCCTGTTTCTTTCCTTGAGCTAGATGTCATTTTCTGCACTAACTCCTCTCTCTGAACCCCTGTGTCAACTGGTATTTTTGGCTACATGGTCTCATAGGAGCTCTTGGAATGTTCTAAACCATAGGTCCTGTGCCAACTTTATGAGCCCACAAATGGTTATTCTAGCAACATTTTAAGGTCCCAATGGACTGAAATTGTAGATAAAACTCTGATTTCACCTAGGCATCTCGAAAATGGGCTAGCTTTAAGTTCTAAAAAAAAAAGCCTGTGAATCATGGGTAGTGTAGTCACATAACTGGCTATGAATATTAATATATTGTCCCTTAATAGATACAATCTATTAATAGGTTGTCAATTTGCTGGGCCTTCCTTGGACATGACTTGGTACTATGAATCCAGATCCTCTTGGACAGATCACTGGAGTTGTGTGCTCAGTCGTGGAGAGTTAGTAGCAACAGGGGATCAGATTATTCTAATCCATGGCACCTTCCACCAGAAAGAGCAACTAAAGTAGGCCTCAAAACATGACAAAATGAAGGAGCTATGATTTCTGTCACGGGAAAGCTTTCGTGCTGATATCACATTAAGTTTCATGTAGAATCTGTCGAGTGATTAAAATGAACCACGTTGGGCAATACTGTTTCCTTTTAGTCAGTTTTGTAGATGCAGAGTTCAAGGTTTATAAAAGGCATATGGTATATCTCGGAGAGAATAAGTTACGGTTCACAACCATTTTCAACTTGACGCGATCTAGAATCACCCAGGACACAAACACCTGGGCCTGTCTGTGGCCGATTTCTCTAGGCTGATTTAACTGAGATGGGAAGACCCCACACAGCACCATTCAATGGGCTGGGGTACTAGACTGAATAAAAACTAGGCTAACTGAGTAGCAGCAGCATCCACTTTCCCCTGCTCTCTGATGGTAGAGGCCATGTGACCAGCTGCCTTATACCTGGGTGCTGTGCCTTCCTCACCAGGATGAACTGTATCCTCTCAAAAGGTAAGCAAATTAAACCCCTTTGCCACCAAGTTGCTTTGGTCAGGAATTTTCCCACAGGACAGAAGGTAAGCTCTATACAAGCTGATTACATCGAGTCTTTATTTATCTTACAATTTTTCCAACGTTAATTAACTTTAACTTAAGATTTTTTATATGTTTGTGTAGATATCTACTAATATTAGGATTATGCAAATAGCTGTTAGTTACATTTAGACTCAAATCTAGGACACTGATTTCCATGGCAGATTTTTTTTCTATATTCTTCATCTCTGTGACAAAAAATAAAAGAACATCTCTCATCATTTCCCTCAAGACATATGACTCCAATATCACCTTTTTGCACAACATACACAGAGAGAGACAAACAGTCACACACAAACACACCCACCACCTACAAATTCAAAGAATATTCAGTACAGAGCTCTATGACAAACAGTTCTGTGGTCTCTAAAATAAGATCCATCCCCTCACTGTGAAAGAAAAATCCTGAGTAATGCTTCCTAAAAAACCTAATGCAAATATTTCCCTGAGTGACACGTCTATTGTCTGGAACTTACATGAGTTTCAGGGAAGTTTTTGTACCAGAGAAATGTAGCACGGAACGCATAAGGTAGCTCAGATTTCTGTCTGGCAAAGCCTTCCAGTCATTGTAGTTGATTTTGCCAAAAGGGCTTGGCAAGGAACACTGATATTTGCAAATTGTCCAGTGCCTCTTTCTTCTTCAGTTTCATTGAGGTGTCAAGTGGATCCCCTGCACGGGGATATGTTCCTTAGACAGTGACGAGTTTTGCATTAAATTAAGAACTGTAACTGAAAATAGTATATATATATTAAAAAAAAAAACCCTCAAATGTTGCTCCGGGTGTGTTTGTTGAGCTAGAGCCATGGTTAGAAATATAGAGGGGGTGATCCCTGGGTTTGTAAATGTGCTCGCTGTGGGGAAGAAAAGACTGGAAATGGCTGTGAAACTGGGCACCAAAGCAGTGGAGCACGGCCAGATGTAACGTGGCTTGCTCCAGGAATGGGAAGAGAGATGGTCCTCTGTGCCAACTGGCATCTAACCAGCTATCTCCCCCTTCACTCCTGTTGCCTATGCATTCACATCGAGTTTTGCAAATGAACGCGGAGCACAGATAGATTCCTCTCTGAGGGCAGGACAGCTCTTCAGAGCGTGAGCTCATCCTGCAGGTGACGGTCATTCTGTACTGACTTAACACCTGGATGTCCTTAAGTTCTTCAAGGGCACAGTGAGGAATGCCCAGTGTTATGATGCTAAAACTTTGGAGCCAGATGAGCTTGCCCAGAGCCAAAGTGGGCAGATTTAACTCAGAATGTGGGATACGACTCCTCTAATCCTCACTTAGATCATCTGTGAAATGAGGGACCCATTTGCCTTATTAGGTTACTCTGAAGCCTATGTTATCTTAAACATATAGAGCTAGTAACTGCCGAAAACACCCCTCTTCCTGCACTGGTTTGAATATAGAACTGATGCTGCCCTTCACTTAATGTAAAACCTATGCACTAAGAGGGCAAACTCGGGTAGACACAAAGGATACCCAGAGCCAAAATATTTGAATACCCAGGGAAGTTGCTGTTTGATCAGAGTCATCAGCACAAAACTGTAAATAAAGGGACCATTCAAAGAATGGCAAGAAATACATATTTAAAAAAAATCATGGATAGGAAATGGATCAGTTGGTGAAGGGCTAGTTGTCTAAGCATAAGAACCTGAGTTTGATCACCAAAGCTATGGAGAAATGTGGATACGGTAGTATGGTGTGTACTGTGTACTTACAATCCCCAAGCCTCCCTGGGCAGCTAGACTAGACAAGGAGCTGAGTCCCAGTTTCCAGTGAGGAGCAGTGTTTCAAAGACAAGGTCAACAGTGCTTGAGGAAGGACACTTGGAGATGACCTCCAGTTTCCACATGAGTGTGTGTATATGTGTGTTTACCCATACTGGGGACACACACACACACACACACACACAGGTTCAGAATTCAGGTTATTGTCTTGGTTAAACTTACGGGTTCATCTTCTGAAGTAGGCTCAGGGCCTGCAGGTCTTTACAATATAAAGAAACACAACTAGCAAACATCCTGGCTCTGATAGTTTCCTATTTGCTAGAACTGGGTTTTATTCTGTAATGCAGGCTCCATCTGGATCCTTGGGATGAATGGAATACTGGAATATATGACTGATGCCTCCTCGTGATGAACTTCCACGCAGGCTGGCACTAGATGTGTGCTGAGCAGGGAGAGTGGAGAGGGGAAACAATTCTGCTCAAACTATGAGAAACTGTTTGGCATCAGATTAATTGGACTTATGCAAAAGGCTCACCTTAGCAAGTTCATGAGCACCACGACGCTCAGTTTCCCTATCTAGAAAGTGGGCTAATTATCCTATCACATATTATTTGAGAAATAAGGAATACGAGATGCTTAGCACATGACAAACCTTCCATATAAGGCTATAAATAATCTGGCTATAAATACTTAAGCTTTGGGAATGTGACAGCCTACATTCCTTTTAGTATACTTAACCCCACACACATAATCTCTAAAAGATGATTTTACATTTTAAACTTGTGGAGGGCAGAACCACTTTTGCCTTATATTAAAGACACAAAACAATCTTCTACAGCTCTCCATGTCCTCGGGGCCTCAGATCACACAGCTATTTTTACAGAAAAGAACGGGCGATAAAGAGATGAAGGAGAGCACTCTGCCTATGTCACAGACAAAACTCGGGAATATTTCCAGAAAGGCATGGTCGGATACCTTGGCATGGGTCAGCAGGCATTTTTCCAGCCTGTATCCCACTATGTGAAGTATAGGAATGCTCCCACTGATGTCCTTTGAAACTGACACACAGGTACCTTTCGAGTTGTCAGTGTGGTGCTGACTGAGCAGTAATTATATTGAATGGAATTTCATCATTTTATGGCAGGTGATAGGAAATTCATCCATCTAGCATAGTCTGCACTGTTCTCGCTGCACTAAAACTTTAAAAGCAAACTCTGCCCTTGGGACATTGATATATGAGGAGATATGTCTATATTATACTTAAGGGATCATCAGAGGGGCCCTTTCTCTTTGATTCTTATGATATTTTTCCTACTCGATCCCAAAAGATCAAATCAGGAAATAGAAAACTGCCTGGGTGTGGTTGTATAGACCTGGATAACCCTTTCCACAGCTCTGATCATTATTGGCTTTGTAGCCTTAGGAATATAATTTAACCTTGCTGAGCTACGATTACCATTGTTAGGACACCCTGAGGTAGTGCTCTCTACCTGACAGCACTGCAGTAATGGTCAAAGGAGACTGTGAATTGCTTAACGAGGTGCCCAGCATATAGTGCGGCTTGATAAATAACAACCATGGTGATTAGCATTATGAATTCCTCAAGAAATGCTTGGCGCCTTTCTGATTCTAAAACGCTGTCAGGGATAACTGATGGAACAAAGTGAAATCATTTGGTGAATTCGATATCTAGGAAACCATTTAATGCCAGGAAAATTGGCTTGCTGCTGATGCCTGTGTGAAACATGATTCATTTTCAAAACTTTGAACTATTTTGAGAAGTTAGCTATGTCAGGCATTTGGAATCAACTATAGCAACACAGTCTTTTCCTGAAGAATGGAATAATTTAACCTTGAATAAAAGATGGAGATGTAAAGATAACAGTGAAGAAGAGAAGGAAAAACTTTACATCAAAAAGGCAAATAAAAGTTTTATTTCTTTAAAATTATTTTATGTTTTATTAATTTTGTGAAATTATCACAAACTTGTATGTTTCATTATGACATTTTCAAGCATTCTGTGTTTTTATTCGTCCTCCTCCAGCCCTCCCCTGCTCCATTGCCCCTCCCATAGGTCTCCCTCCTCCCTGAAATAGTACCCTTGATCTTTTCCTGTCTCAGCTACTCTTTTATTCTCTAGTTTTTTTCACTCTTTCTGCCTTGTTTAAGATCTCTTTGTCACCCTGTCATGGTCTCCTTTCTAATTTCATCATGTCCAAATGCACACGCACACACACACACACACACACACACACACACACACACACACACACAGATTGAAAGAGAGAGAGAGAGAGAGAGAAGCACATGCACACATGCATGCACACATGATTCAGAATCTACACTCTACATATAGGAGAAAGTATGTAGTATTGCCCTTTCTGAGTCTGAGTCTGACTTATTTTGCTTAACATACATTCCAGTGCTATTAATTCCAAAGTCTAACAAATCTATGATTTTTATAATAACCGGGTCTCCCTCCCCCATATTTTTAATCTCTATTTCCCTTCATTTTCACATTCTGCAGCAAAGTCTATAAGAGCTTGTCTTCTTGTTAGCTGCAAATATGTGAACCACTTAATAGTTCTATACCTTCACCTCTGCGTCTATAATTGGAGTAAAATATTGTTTACTTGTATAGTACTTAGTAACATCTTGTAAAAGAGTTTATAAAAAGACAGCAGTGAATGTTTTCAAGTCTTATTTGGAAAAGAATTAAGACAAGTAATAGTTAGAATAGTTAATTCTCTTTCCTCCTAGTTTTTCAAGTTCAAAAAAGAACAAAGGAAAGCTCAGTCTGCCCTCTTGGCTTGATCAGGAGAATGGAGGACAGAGGCAGCAAATTTGGCCTTGAACATCTGGGGACTATGGGAAGTGAGTATGGGCGAGGGGAGGAGACTGAAGGTGGGTTTTGTGGATCTGAAGGACCTGTGTACATGCATAGAGGAGAGCATATGAGAACCTCTTGAGACAGTGGAGAGATTCATAATCCTAAGGAAGTGGGGGGAGGTGGCACAGATCCTCCTGCTCCTCTGCTATGGTAGAAATTCGTCAGAGATACTAGGCATCTCTCAAGACTGCCAGGACATTAGCAAACTGCGTGAAATTCACTGTCAGCTTTTCCAGCAATTACTTGCCACAGGCAACGATGTTAATTCTTTTTGCATTGCTGTCTCTACCTGAGACCAGCTGAACAGAATTTTATTGATTTACCATTGCAGATAACAGGTAGTCTTATCAAGGATCACGTATCCAAAAGGGGCTGGGGAAATTAGGGAGCTAACCTAGTTTTTCTATAAGGGTGTAGTCTTTATGGCCTAAGCATTTCTTAAAAGCACATCTTTTAATATTGTTGAGATGGTAATATTAGCAGTCATGGATGGGAGAAGCATTCAAAACACAGGAACAAACACTTAACGCATTACCTCACAGGAGAGCACAAAGTTGTGGTTGGCAGAATAACATAATAGGGGGCGTTCTTATAAGTATGTACCAGATAGAATCTTAATGGTGCATAAATCTGCATCTCCACCACACAAACCGGCACTTCTGCAAGTCCATGAACACACATGTGCAGAAAGCGATTCTTAAGAGAATCTGAATCTGGTCCCATCATTTTCTCTAAATGCATCGGGCTTCTAGACAAGAGAATTTCACTTATAACGTTGTCAATAGATAACAAATATACTCAACCATTACAACCAGTCTACACCCAAGTCGGCTACAAGTTCCTATCTCAGAGCATTGAATCACAAAGGTCATGCCCTCCTATCACGCTATTGAAGATGCCAGTATTTCAGACAAGTCTTTGCATGTCACTTTCTTTCCAAACATCCCTGGGGTGATCCTAATTTTCTCCTTATAGATAATGCACGTAGAGTCTAACTCCTCTTAGGAGCTGTTAAAACTCTGGGATTGGGGCCATCCACTGAACGTTTAGAAGTAGATGGGAAGTAAAGATGGCAGGACAGGAGAGAGGACAATTAGAGATATCAACCCGAAGTTTTGAATGCTAATAGCTGAAAAATTATACCCAAATTGTTCTCTCTAATTAGCTCACGTCTGTTAAGATCTGCTACATAATTAGATCATGCCTGTGATAATCATTAAACGCTGCAAAGTGTTGAGGTGTATCATGGTGTAAAAGTGTATATGGTGTGGTGGTGTATCTCGGTGTGGAAGTGTATCATAGTGTAAGAGTATATCATATTGCTTGCTAGCCTTACTGACCATCTCTGAAGGTATGATCTCTTCTTTACCACACTGATGTAATCTCAGGTCATTGAAAATGAAAAACCAGAGTCCTAGAAAATGATCAGATCAGCTCCAGCAGAATCTGATGCCCTAGAATATAATATTTTAGCATATTTTATCCCACTTTGTGGAGGTTATAGCATATAATGCATCTATGCCTGTCTTAGGTTTCCTATAAATAGTTGAATGAATCATGGTAGCAAAATTACCTCTGAGGTTGGAAAACCTGTTGTTATGACATGTTTATCCTATGAAGGCATTTAAGGGGTAGCTACATCCTCCCTGATGACAATGAAACAGCAACTAGCTAGGTTACAAGTGCAGTGATATTTCTACCACATCAGTCTGTTCAGATATAGGCAAAGGAATGTGTCGGCCTGTGATTGATGTTGTGAGCTAGGATACCAAGAAGAGGAAGTGTGGACTGGGAGCTGTGGCTTAGGTCATACTTTCAAGATCTCACATTGCATATTCATCATGCAAAGTCTTGGTCTAGCCCTAATAAATATGAGCACATGACAGCGAACCCCAAAGCTCTTATTTTTTTTCCTGTTTCTAATTGATGGTGTCACCTTTAGCACGAACCTTCACCTTCTCATTTCTGTAAAATAGGACTGGTGGGAATCAATGATCTTTTTAATCTCTTAGTTACTCCGGTGCTCCGACTCTATAGTCCAACTCCACATTTTCATTTTCTGTGATCCTCTCCGCCCGAGCTGCTTCAGAAACAACCAATCTTTACTCAGAACAAGTATTTTACCACATTATACAGAAAGCATTGGCATTACTGGTGTGATGTTAGTATCTAAACCATTATAAAGCAACCAAGAAGACAGAGATGTTCAGCAAATAGCCAGAATATTCTCAGTGCCAGCAAAAACTTGTAACAAAAAAAAATGTTGTAAAACCAAAGCAGGAGATTCATGATGCTGTCAGGGTGGAAGAGTGGGAGAAAGGCTTTCAGTAATCCCAAACAAAACACTGGGGACTAGAAGACTGGTGCCTAGATATTTTTTTTTTTTGTTGTTCTTCACTCCTGTGGGGTTTTCTGCTCTGGCTTGATGTGGTTGTTTTCCCTAGGAGAGAGTGCAGCTGTCGCTAGATGTCTGGGGGGTAAATATCCATCATCCAGAAGATACCACAAACTATTAATAATGAATCACCACAGATCTACCTTGTCTCAATAAACACCCTGTCTCCAAGTGCAGATAAAAGGTCCAGCAGGCAGATGTTGGAATTTATTATCCCTGTATTTCCCATTTTCCTTTTCTCTAAGGGGAATACCCAGTGAATGAGATCTCCCGTGAGTGTTGTAGCAGGGTACTGGCATTTACTAGCAGCTTCTCTGTGTCAGTTGGTTATTGAGAGTCATAGACACAGCCCTAAGAGCAGGACCTTTTTGATGCCATTTTGTAAACTGAGAAACTGAGGTAGAAATGACTTGTCCAGGGATGCTCACTTTTTGAGGGGCAGGGACAAGGTAAACTTACCTTCTGGAGGTCTTCCTGCAGGGACTTTCCATACCATCTGTCACAAGTGTCATTCGGGACTTCTGAATTCTATTGTTTTTCTCCTATTACACTCAGAATAGCCCTGGATACTGTAGATATCAGGGGAATGTTTGAGACATGATCTTGGGGAAGAGATTCCTATGCAGAAATAACCTGCAGGGCTGCCCTACCATGGGAACAGATTCCTATGCAGGAGTAGGAATACGAGTCTTCAGAGTGCAGAACGGTCTCCCTGAGAGTTGGGTCATTTTTCTAAAGCTGCTTCATTGTCTTCTTCCTGATTCGCAGATCATACAGGCCATTTGTGATTGAGTGGTTTAAAACGTGCCCTTTCTCACCCTTGATTACACAACTGAGCAAGGTGCTCTCACACTTGTCTGCATCGATCTGTGTGTCTCTTCTACCTGGTTTGGAACAGGGTGCGTTTTAGCCTTGAATATAAGTGGTGGGGAAAAAAACAAACAAATCAATATTTTTAATGCTCAGAGGTCCCTTCCTCCTTTCTTATCATGGTATCTGCAACTTTGAGGGTGAACTGTGAGGCTGATGACATGTTAGTGGGCCACACCATGCTGAAAAGTAAAGAATATTAGTCTACTGTTTAGAATGGGGGGAATCTGTCATGTGACTTGAGTCATCCATGCTGTTGCTCTGGGGTAGTGCCCCCCAGTATCCACATTATAGATTCAACTCTCATGGACTCTATGCGGAATGATGAAAAGCCATAGCAAATCCCGAGTCTCTTCCTAAGATATTTTTGACTTGCAGCTACAGACTGGTCCCTGACCTAATGTTATAAATAGTATTACAGTTTTTCTATTATTATTGCTTCAACGTCACAGGTTTGAAATTCCAGAATGAGAGGTATTGGATTTGTGCATAAGAAAATCCACTTCAGTCTTTAGCTATGATCACAGGCCTCTACCCCCTTAAAGGCAACAACAATGCTGATATTCATACCATGGTTATTTTTTCCATTATACGTAAGGTCTAGAATATGTGGATATGTGTAAAACTGAAATTTCCTCTGATGCTGAAAATTACATCTGCTATCACACTTATACCTTCAGCATGAGAGTTTGGGTTATTATTATTATCTTTGCTTTAAGATTATCTCTAAGCTTATATTCTAGCCCCATTATATAGGTAGGAAAACTAAGGCTTGAAAGGTAATTCTGTAACTTCTCAAGTCACACAACTGAGAGCATCTGACAATGGCCATGAGAAAAATTAGCAGTGAGATTTAGCTGTAGACTTTTTTTTTTTAGGAGAAAGTAGCTTATATTCTCATCCTTACATGAAATAAAAGCTGAAACTCAAATTCCCCAGGTACCCAGAGGTGTCCTTGAAAGAAATCACTCATCCATTTCCCCTTGAAGCAGCTCCCAGAGACAGCCTGAGTTTTGCGCGAGGGAGTTTCATAAAAATAGGAATTGCTCACCAGGCTCCATTTCGGCAGCCACTGGAGAATGAAAAACCCAAGTAGTCATAAGTAAACTGAACCATTTTACAGACAAATTAAAGGTTTGGGAGGCAGCAGGAGAAACTAGCTAGCTTCAACTTCAGAGAAAGCCCCCGCGAACATTTCAAAGACTCCACTTCAATTACGAGGGGAGAAGCTGAGGTCTGGGAAGTGGTCCCTGATGGGTGTGCGCCCAGCATTAAACATGCCCTCTTATACTCAGCAGGGTTCCTGGCCTTTTAAGGCAGAGGCATGGACAGCAAGATAGGGAGGGCTGGGGAAGAGGGAAAACGCAAGAGAGCGGTGCCAGGGAAGCCTTGCCCTGTTCATCAAATTGTAGAGCAAGAGAATGGGATTTTAGAGAGTAACAGATTGCAATTCAAAGACCAGAGCTGGTGAGGAACTGGCAATAACTGCTTGGCAATAAAGCCTGGCATCGGCTGAGAAAGGTAATGAGCGATAAACTTTGATGAAGCATCTTTATATTTCATAAGCACAGTTGTCCCTCACTATCCTGAGGGCACTCATTCCAGGATGATCCTTAGATATCAAACCCCGGGAATACTTGAGTCACTTACAGAAGTAATAGTAGCTGCATATATCATATGTAGTCCTCCAATACAGTTCTTTAAATCATTTTTATATTGCTTATAACACTGAATATGATGATGCTCGCATAATCGCTCTTGGACTGTAGTATTTGGGGAGTGATAAAAAACCTCTGTGCAAGTTCAATATAGATGCATTTTTTTAAAAAAAATTTATTGTTGTTTGCATGTGTGGATTGTATGTAGGGAGACGGGGACACCAGCCACAGTGCATGGGTGGAGGTCAGAGGACAACCCCATGGAGTCAGTTCTTAATCAAACTCAGGTTTCCAGATTTGCTGAACCATCTCACTGCTCCAAAATGCAAATAGTTTTTACTGTTTTCAATTGCAGTTGGCTGAATTCATGCTTGTAGCATCTATAGATAGGGAGGACCATCCATGTACTAGAAATACTATATATCAACATATTCCATACTCTATTTTCTTCATGTTCCAGAAAGAAAGACCAAAGCTCAGAACGTTTAAGCAAAATGGGCCACAGTTCATGAATGCTAGCAATTGCCATCTATTTCTATGCCTCTGATACTCTTTGAGGACCCAGAAGACATGTTTCCTACCAAGGAGCCCTCCTTTTGTTGTCTCATGGTACGGTGAAGTTCCACCATCCCTGAGCTTCTGGCCTATCTAGTTAGTCTCAGTCCCATAAATTTAAAGGGTTCATTTCAAGCTTTTCTCCTTGTTTAGTCTTTGAGGTCCCTATGTCAGCTACCAGCTAAAGTTTATTTATAGCTTCATTTTATCCATAGCATAGATCAATGATTGCAAGAATGTGAAGTCCTGGCCTCCCTGGGTCTTCTTTTCCATTTTTGCAGAGAATGGACCCTGCTCAGATTTGCTTTCTCATCCAAAGTCCGGATTCTGAATATTTATCTTCAGTTTCTTCCTCTCCATCATCTTTCCTGTCTACTTCCCCACTAACTCTCCCAGTTAACATTCCTCTCAGTATATGACATCACTCCTAGGCATAGGCAATGGAAAGAGTATCGCTTATTTTCCATCCCAGTGATGTTGGTAGTTTCGATAACAGAAACAATTGTCGTATATTGAGATGCAAATGGTAATAGCAACAGTGCTGAGAATAATAGATAGTGTCACTTGGAAACTTACTATGTTCCCCTCCTTGCATGGGATTTCCTTAAATACTTTCCAATGGTCATGCAGTCCAAATAGTATCTCTATCTGTATTGTATAAAGAAGTGACAGAAGCTATGTAGTGATAATCTACTAAGTACCACCACTATTATGCACATTATGTAGGCAAAATCTCTTCCAGGTTCATGTGTGAAAACCTAACCTCAATGTCTTTCCTACAGATTCACATGAAAGGGCCATATGGAGCTCTGCCTAGTTAGAGAGACTAAGGCAAGCAACTGGACTAAGTGACTTTCAGATTTCCTTGCATGACTTACAGACAAAATTCTAAAGACAAATAAGGATGCATGGCAAATCAACAAGGAAAATATACAAGTCTTTAAGAGCTATGTGATCACACAGTGAAAGCAAGAACTAACACTTCAGCCTTTTTCTTCCGTTCCATGGGCCTCTGGGGAGCATGACCCCACCGTAGTATCATTCTGCTTCTTGTGGCTAATGGGCCATGACTCAACACAATCTCTTTGTGTTTGGGATAGAATAGTAATTATTTAAAATCGGCTCAGGTCTGCATACTCCACTGGACTCTTTTTTTAATCCCACTTTAAGTATTTCCCTTGGGACAGCTTAAACAGCTCTGTCTTTTTAATGACAAACTATCCATCCATAGGACCAGAAACAAAATCCAAACTTTTGTCTTGCAAACAGTCTGTTTATTTATTTTCCAAGTTCAAGAGTTTATATGCATACTGATTTTAATGGGCACTACATAAAAATGTCTCCTTTTATTTTCTTTTCATTTACATTGTGCTGATAATGGCTATTATCAAGTCATTAGAGACAAGAAAGTACATTTTTTTTCCTCCTAAGATGGGCTGCAATTGTGGATGTGTGTTCTGTGAGGATTGGACGAAAATGTTAAACTTGCTCTGATATAGACGGCTGTATATCAGTCATACATTTCTCCCTGACCCTAATAATTATGTGCATAGGTATGTGTGTGTACATTTATAAATACTGTTATCGTATATGTGTGCAGACTACCAAGTAGAAACATACATGCACAAACATATGTGCACACATATATTCATCTCTTAAAAATCAAAATGGAAAGTCTATTTCAGGAATGGAAAATGAAATCTACCCCACATCAAATTTGGAGGCATTATTATGCAAATCTGTGACATCATAGTCTTGTTTAGAACAAAAGAATTGATGGACTCTGTCCACACAGCCTATTCAAACTGTCACAGTCAACAAAATCATTTTTAGGTTGTATCTGAGTAGCACAAACCATATGGGCAAAAATAAAGGAACATAATTCTTGGTCCAGTTGTTCCCAAATGTCTACTTAATACATACAGGCAAAATTGTCCCATCCTGGAACAGGCTCGTTTTAGATTTCTAATAAGTATGTGGAATGAATCTGTACAGAGTTCTTGGATGACCTTTTTCCTATAGTCATAATCAGGAAAGAGATACGTTTGGACCATTTTAGTCTTATGATGGGCAAAATGAGAGAGACTGGGATTTCTTATCAACTTGTTTTGGGTCTCTTAGTCCATCTTATTTGGTGTTGTTGTGTATGAGGAACTGCTTGAAAAATCACGTTGGTTATGGGAAGCAGCATCTTTGTTTTGTTGTGGATTTAACTGTGACACAGAGTGATCATTGACATCTAACAAAGGTCAGACTGAAAAGGATTCGGTGGCAGAAAGGTGAAGTAGCTAATGGAAGGTTAAGCTCAGTCATACAGTTGAAATCAGGGTCTGGGGTGGCAGAGTGCATACAAGCCATGGCGCCTCAGTAAGGTGATTTTGTTAGCAAGGTCTGGGGACATTTTGAGCATCGCTGTACAGAGGTGAGAGTGCTACTGATATGTAGGAAGTATAGCTGGCATTCTGTAAAACCTCCTACTGTGTCCAGAAAACTCTCCTCAGCACAAGAACATCTGGCTTACCATGCCAGTAGTGCAGAGCTGCAGGAACACTCTATTTTCCACTGGAGTGTTTTTCTGCATGCTCAAGTCTCAGACACTTCTGTGGATCAACATTCAAATCAAGGTCCAGGAAACAGACAAACATGACAAACATGACATCTCATTTGGGAATAAAGCACCAGGTAGAGAAGCTGAGTCCTGGATATTTAATTCCTGCATCTTGGCAAAGCAACGTCTCCTTTGGAGATTCAGACTGTCCTTCTACAAATATTTGTGGTGCATGAGATGCAAAGTAAATGTTCCACCATTGAGTTATTTTTATTCTTGCACATGTCCGTGATATGCATATACTTGAGTGTATATGCGTTGGTGAATGCACTGTGTATGTTTACTGAGGCCAGGGGTAGGTATTGGGTGTTGTCTTCTTTCATGTTCCAGCTTGTTTCCCTGGGAATATTGTTAATTAAAAAGTATTATTTGTGGAGCAGTTCTAGGTGTATAGAATGCTTAAATATTAAGTACACAGAGTTCTCACATAGCTTTTGGCCCTACACATGCACAATTTGCTGTCCCCTGCCACAACTACTTATAGTCTACAAGGCTGTGAACTTTTAACAGCTGATGAAATGACATTGACAACATTACCGACGTCCATCACTTAGACAAGAGTTCACAGCTGATCTGGTACCTTCCTGCCATTTGTTTTGAATCTTTTAGCCTACCTTGGAAAAAGGCTTCAATTTTGCTGCCATTTTCAGCTTTTAGTTCTATTGATTTTTGCATCTTAGATTTCATTGGCTTGTCCTATATTTCTTAATACTTCTTTGATCTGGATTTTAATTTGCTTTTATTTTTCTAGTTTTTTAAGACAGAAATTTAGATGATTGATTTTCCAATCTCTGTCCTTTTCTGGATGCATTCAGTGTGCACAGTTCACACTAAGTGCTCATTGTTCCGGAGGTAAGTTCTGATTTTATATTCCATTCTAGTTTAATTTAAATATTTTTATTTCTCTTGAGACTTCTTTGTTGCTTTACATGGTAGTAGAAATGCATTGCCAAATTTTTAAATGTTTTGGAATTTTTCTACTGTCTTTTTGTTTTCAATTTCTTACGAATTCCTTTGTGATGTGAGTGTGGGTATTCAGTGTTATTCTTCTTTGGGATTTGTTAAAGAGTCCTTATAGCAAATAATGTGGTTTGTATTGGATGTGCCAGATGAGTTTCAAAGAATGAAGAACTGTGCCTTTTTGAATGCAGTGGTCTATAGGCCACATGTGTCAATCATACATGACTGATGCTGTTGAGTTCAACTATGTCCTTATGGTTTTAGGCCTACAAGATCTGTTCTGTTTTTGATAGAAGACAATTAACATATCTGATTTTAACAGTAAAACCATCTACTTGCTCTGGAAGTTCTATTACTATCTGTTTCATTTATTTTGACACTCCATAGTAAAGCATATATACAGTAAGGAGTTTTGTTTCTTTTTGGTGTGTTGACATCTTTATTTTTATACAGTGCTCTGCTTTTGTCACATCCTTCTTTTGAAGTTTTCATTTTTCCAAGATGAATGTAGATACTTTTATATGCCTTTATATTCTACTTCTTATTCAATGTGGGTTTTTATAGACAACATATATTTGAGTTCTGGTTTTGGTCCACTCTTTGCATTTTCATTAGAATATTTGGATCATTAACATTTAACATGCTTGTTACTATACCTAAATTCTTATTTACTATATTTATTTTTTCCATAATTGTTGGTTTAAAAGTTTCTGCTTTTATCTTCCACAATTTCATTGGCAATGATATTAATTGAATGTTTTATAGCTCCACTCTTTCTTCTTTTCATTATATTGTGTTTAATTTTTGTCTTGTTTAGTAATTGCCTTAGAGTTTGAAATATATATTCATTAACAACTAGAACAAGTCTCTTTCAGAAAATAGAGCATCATAGGCAGTGAAAGCCTTTTATAGTTATTAACAACCTTAATACTTTCTTATTATCATTTGTATCATAATTTTCACTCATTCCAATTACATATAGTTCAATATGTATATGTACAGAAATTATTCCTATTATGTTTAGTTTTTTTTCGTTGTAAGAGCTCTTAAGAATGAGAAAAATCCATTATGCCTTTAATCCCAGCATTCGGGAGGCAGAGACAAGTAAATCTCTGGCAGTTCAAGGCCAGCCTGGTTTACAGAGTTCTTTCCAGGACAGCCAGGGCTATGTAGTGATACTCTGTCTTGCAAAACAACAACAACAACAAAAGAAATAAGAGAAAACTAGAGGCCAGAAAAAGGCTCAATTGACCAAGTATGTTCTGTGCAAGCATAGGCATTTGGGTTTGTATCCTCAACACTCAAATAAGAGGCCAACCGTGGTCCAAGCCTGTAACCTCAGTTCTAGTAGGCAATTAGAGAGGCACACTACAGAAGCTCATTTGAGTTGAGTGAACTTTAGGTTCTTAGAAAGCAGTTGAGAGAGAAGCCCTTTGTTGACCTCTGACCCCTACACATGCTTGCACACTCATGTATCTGCACAAACAGGTGTACATACACACCCTAAGAAGTACATACACCACAAACAAGCACTGTGTATAAACAAATTTGTTTTTAACTAGTAGAAACCAGAGGTCTCAAACAAGACCAATGACTCCTTGTAACGAACACTTGCAAGTAAAGATAAATAGCAACAGCATTTACTGTATGACTCACTATGTCACATTGTAGCTTCTACGGCAATATTTTCAATTTCTTCCCTTTTCTCTCTTTTTTTTCTCTAAAATTTTGATTTATTTTTAAGGGTAGTGCAAGAGTACAGGACAGATGGATGCAAAAAGGACTGGGAAATGAATGGGATCAAGACACATGATATAAACGATACACAGAATAAATAAAAAGAAAAAGGAGGCAAAACCTATATTATTATGTTTTTATATTTGTTGTCTGAAGCTCTTGTTTTGTTTTTAAAGTAAGGCTGTGTGTGATCAATCTCATGTGATCTTTCTCTGAGTGTGTGATCAATCTCATGTGATCTTTCTCTGAGTGTGTGATCAATCTCATGTGATCTTTCTCTGAGTGTGTGATCAATCTCATGTTACCTTTCTCTGAGTGTGTGATCAATCTCATGTGATCTTTCTCTGAGTGTGTGATCAATCTCATGTGATCTTTCTCTGAGTGTGTGATCAATCTCATGTTACCTTTCTCTGAGTGTGTGATCAATCTCATGTGATCTTTCTCTGAGTGTGTGATCAATCTCATGTGATCTTTCTCTGAGTGTGTGATCAATCTCATGTGATCTTTCTCTGAGTGTGTGATCAATCTCATGTGATCTTTCTCTGAAGTGTGTGAGCTATCTCATGTTACCTTTCTCTGAAGAACTTTATCATTCTGTACAAGGTATGTTCCTGGAAATGAATCCCACCAAGTTTTATTTGTCTGAGAAACTTAGTTTCTTTTCAAAGAGGGATGCCATTTCTGTAAATATTTCATTCTTCTTGCTTGTATGATTTCTGTGAGGAAATAGACATCATTTTGTTAATTTGATCCTCTATATATGCAGAATATTCTTTTTCCTTCTTTTTTCAATATTCTTATTTTATTTTGATTTTAGGAGTTTTAATGTGAAGTAACTAAGTGTAGTTGTTTTGACATTTTCTCTTCTTGGTGGTGTCCTACTTTTCTATGGTTTGCTAATAAATTAATTCAGAGAAATCTGGTCATTAGTGGCCCTCCAATAGCTTTATGTCTTTCTTCTTTTTTTAGGGTTCCTATTATGCATATATTGCTGTTTTGAAATCGCTACACAATGTAGTTTTTCAACTTCTTTCCTCTTTACTGGTAAGAAGTTTCTAGTGTTATAATCTCAACTTCTGTGATTCTTTCCTCAGTCATTTCCAACCTACACATGACCCTTCAAGGTTCTGCTTTACTTCTTTTGTGTATTTCTGTGATTTTTTAAGAAAAGTTTCTTCCCCACTTGCACTGCTCATATGATTCTGCATAAATTTTACCTCCTCCATTAGAGCCCTTAACTATTAATCACAGTTATTTAAAATTCTAGGTCAGATAATCTAAATCCTTATCACATTTGAATTTGCTTCAGATGCTGGTTCAATCCCTCCAGACAGTGGTTTTTGCCTTGTAATTTATCTTAAATATTTTGGTTTTGGTGGTACATGACAAACTATGTCAAATAAAACTTGCTAAAAGTAGATGTTGTGATGTAGGAGGAGAGGTGAGAAGGGAGACAAGGCACTCTATGGTTCTATAGTCAATCTCTATCTTTCCTTGTGCCTTTGAACCATGGACTCCACCCATGCATCTCCATTTTTACTTCTTTCTTCCTGGAGTGCATCAGTATGGTTAGAGGACTGGAGTTAATACTCCTCACCTAGGTCACTCATCTCTGATCAAACAGTCTCAGAGTAGGTTCTGCCTAAACAGTTTCTCCTATGCATAGACCTTGTTTTAAAAAACAGACAATCTGACATGTTTCAAATTGGTTGCTTTCTCTTCCTGATACAGGCGGCATAAAAGAATCATTCTTTTGTATTCACCAGAAGGACTCCGTAGAAATCTAGGAAATAAAACTAACAAAAGATTGGAGCCTTTCTATGACTTTCTTACACCAGAGAGACTGACTCTCAGAGTTATGTACACTAAGCCTCCAGTAACTCACCAGTCGGAGCTTATGACATTGTTTAGTGACATTCGTTTCTCCAGAGAGTTCTGCTATGAAATTTTTGCTTTGATATGTATTTCTACCTGTCTCAACAAGTTTAGAGGGCATACTTTTCCTTGTGACCTCAGTTCCTTGATGCATCTGAGAAACATTGTCCATTTTACATCCTGTTCAGCTTTAAAAATGAATTTACAATTCTTTATTTTTATGTATATATGCATATTTCATATAAGTACATATGCATGTATTCTCTGTGTGTATGTGTATGCATGTGTATGTATATCCTTCTGTGCCAACATGGATGTTGTAAGACAACTCATGGAAGTCAGTTCTCTCTTTCCTCCATATTAGTGTACTAGAGGTTAAACTTTAAATTTCACAGCAAATGTCCTTACCTGCTGTGTAGTTCCACAAGCATTTGTTCAGATTTGTGGTTATGATGGAGTTGAGACTTTTAAATCTCTTATATGCCATCTAGGAAGCCCCTTGTCTCTTCTTTTTAAAGAATACCTTTATCTGATGGTTGAGACATACTTTCATTCTTATTTGGTTATAGACTATAACACAATCACAATGGAAGGTGGGATAGCAATCCTTAAGCTTTTCTCAACAAGCTGCAGAGATCACACAATAGACCAGGGATGCCACAACAATTCTCTGTAACTTAAAATCCTTGTCGTCATGCATGAGAAACAGTAGAACATAAACAAAAGGAATGATGATAGAGGTCAGGGGTATATGTCCCCAAATGGGTGTTATTGAACTCAGTTGGTTCAAGAAAATTGCCCAAGGCCACATTGCAAATCTGTGGGGAAGCCAAGAGTTAAACTTCAGAAATCTCTTTTTCAAGCCTTCTGATATTTTTCTTTAGACAGAAAGGAATCCCCTGACTGTAGAGGCTATAAACAGGATTCTGATCTCAGGTACTTACAAGAAAGCAGAGAGAGGCAATCTTGTTATTGATAAGACATAGAAAGGAATGAAATGGAATGTGTTGTTTACTGCCGACTACAGAAAACAAAGAAATAAGAAACATCCATCACTTCTTTCACACTGGAAATAAACTTTCTGTTGAAAAACAGGAAAGAATTCTTGTGTTGGATATCCAGCCCATTCTGTAACTGTTCCTCCCACCACCGTGGGCATTTAGGTGGTTCTGTCTCCAGCAGGACTAGTATATATCCTTCCTGCCATTTTAGCAATTCTATTCCAGCCTTTGGGCTCTTATGAGAAACTAGACAATTTCTTGCACAATTTATCATTATAATCAATGTACTTAATTTCTGCAAAGGAAGAATTGAGTAAGTATAAACATATTAAGATTGTAAAGGTTATTGATGATATGTCAAAGTTTGCCACTCAGTATTCATTAAAGATTATCTTTATCACCACTACTGCCAAAATCATTTTTTCTTATACTACTTACCCTATTCAAATTCATCATCTTCATAATACCAACACTATCACCTTCATCATCATTATCCTCACGGCCAATATCATCGTTTTTATCGTCATTATCATCAATTATCATCACCACTGCCATAACCATTATTGCCATAGTTACTACCTCATTGTCATCATCATTGCATATCTTAGTGTGCTGTTGCTGCGAAAAGACAGCATCATCATGGCAACTCTTAAAGAAGTGAACACTTAATTGAGGCTTACTTACAGTTTCAGAGGTATATTCCATTATCATGGCAAGAAACATGGTGGCACACAGGCAGACATGGTGCTAAGGAACTGAGAATTTTACATGTGGATCTTCCTACAGGCAGCAGGAAGAGAGACACTGGGCTTGACTTGGCCATCTGAAATCTCAAAGCTTACTCCCGGTGACACACTTTATACAATAATGGCTCATTCCTAATCCCTTTCAAGTAGTACCACTCCCTGATAACTAAGCAATCAAATATATGAACCTAGGCGCCATTGTAATACAAAGCATCACATTACCACATCACTACCATCATCATCATCACTGTTATCATTATCACCCTCACCATCCCATTGGTTCCAACTTCATGAAGATGGGGAGCCTCCAAACTTGCCATTACCTGGTTAATAATAAAAATGAAGAATACTTTGCCAAGCAAAAAAAAAAAAAAGCATGGAAATTGGACAAAATGATCCTTTCTTTGTCACCAGGCTAACTCAGACTCAGATATTTGAACTAGTATACCTGGAACCATAGTTGACGAGACAGTCTCCAATACACAGATTGTATTGACATCCTAACCTTTTATTCAAATTTGATGCAAAAGTGTGTTCTTCAGGAGATTCCTGAACCCCTGTTATCAGCACATTTGTTTGTGATAACATTTCCAAGTTGTTTTGTATCCACTAGTATGAATTAATTAGGCCTTGAAACTAACTGAAAATGGGAGAGTGGTGGAGATTATTATTTCTCAGCACAATACATTCAACGTATTAATGTGAAAGAAGAGGATTGCGAGAAGTTTTACAGACTTGTGTATCTTTTTTACTGGACCCAAATTAAAGCAGTAAAATAAACATGTCCTATCTAATAAGGTTGTAATTAAGAAAAACCCAAGTTTTTCAATTGCGTAAGATAGAGAAAAAAGAAATGTGTTTAACTCCAGCACTGACAAAGTTAGGTGCTTCTGTAACAACTACACATTGTTTAAAGACAAATCTTTAGATTTAGTCTTGAAAGGGACCTTGGCCCCCCAAAAGAGGACACTCTGGCCTCCTTCCCTCTGAACTATTAGACTTATGCAATGTTATAGTTATGGCTATGGTTAAGGCTATGCTTCACACACTCATTTTCCAGGCAGGCAGTGATCCCCAACATAAAGATCTTTACTGGTTTTATTTCTGCTCTCCTCTCTTAGTTTAAAACTTAGTACACAATGGGTACTTTACACCAACTTTTTGGATGAAAGAAAGAACTTCTTTGCTCTATCAATTTTCCAAGAACAAGTATGGGATGTAAGGTTTTATACTCAGTGATCTTCAGGGAACTCTAGAAAAGGGCATGGGGTCTTAACGTGACCAGTTCTGGATCAGACAAAAGGTATTGAGGATGGGTTTTGCTCTTCTAGTTTCACAGAAGATAGGATAAGGAAATGGAAGAGGAAGAAAAGGAATGTGGCTTAATCAGACTGACACAATGGCCCGTTAATTTCTTGTTATTTCTGTAAATACAATCAACTACCGAATAGGAAAGAATCCAGTGAAGTTTCCACTTCCTATTTCCGTACACTTCAGTTCTAAGGTTTCAGGTCAAGCTTAACTGCCTTACTACCACAAACCCTGCAGCAGAGAGAGAGGAGAAAAGGATGCTAACAATGGACAAGGATTAAGAAGGAGGAAGGGAAAAGAGAAAGAGAAGGAAGAAAAATAGGAGGGAAAAGAATAAGGAAAAGATGGAAAAGCTCTCAAGCTCTATTTCTCAGTTTTGAATCTGAGAGCAAACCAGTCTGATTGTGAAGAAATGTCTGCACTCTACCAAAGATACAGAGAAGTCAGGAAATCTTACCTCCCCTTGGCAAAGTCCATGGATAGACCTTCTTCCTCTAGTCCTGGATAGTTTTTCCTTAATTTGTTAACTAAGAATAAGGTATGAAAAATTACACAAGGAGGTTGTTATTGATTGATGTCTCATAGGTATGACATGAAACAATGAATTATTGGATTCTAATATCCCACCCCCAATCTTTAGTCAGTTTTCATTTGGCATGGATCTGAAAATACAAGCACAGCTTTTCTCCACAATAGGTGTCTTTGGAGGACAACTGACAAAGTTGTGTAGCATAAAATTAAGAAATAACTCTTGTAATTTATCTGTTTATGACCCAGATTGGAAGACCAAACTTTCTTCTTTCCATGCACAGCGATCAGGGTAGATTTCTTTCACAGTTCACTGATTGTTCTCGCATGTTTTAATCATTTGCTCAGATTATTCTTGAGCCTAATTACTGCTCTAACCAAACCTGTCCTTACTGCTTTCCAAAGCATTCTTCCTATATTCCACAGAGGCCTTTCTTTGGATGCTCATTATGTGATTTTAGATTCTGATTCTAAAGTGAGTAATTTGGTTATTGGGTATGACATCATCTCTTTGGGTTGTCTATTCTTTATTTTATAGTTGACAGGACACCCATAGACTGATTATAAGAAGTCTTACTGTGTGAAGCTAGCATAGGTGTTTGATAATGGCAGAAGGTAAGACATTCCATACCAGCACAGAGGAACCTTCTTAGATATCTAAAGTCTTTAAAATTTATAGGGCAAATGTAATTTGTAAAAAGACCAAGAAAAATTGTGGGAACAAGAGAAGGAAAGCACTTGACAATATTCTTGGGAGGTGTTAGGAGTAGCTATCCTGAGCAGACTACTTTGAGAATTAAGTTAAAGAATGAAGTCACCTCCCACACACAGTATGGTAATGGACACCAGTCCTGGGTCCAGAAAGTATTGACTGGAAATCCTATTCTACTTATCATCACCTGCAGTGAGATATCAAATCAACCCTTGGGGTCACTTTTCTCATCTTTAAAATTGATGTGATAACTTTTCCTTTGAGACTTAGGGGTGTGATTGAAATATAACCTGAAAAATTCCTCATATTCCATGGTCTGACTCAAAAGCAGTGCTCGGTTCTCAACTATTGAGTGCATCATCCTCACCCAGTTCCATCTTACCTTTTGTCAACCCAGAACACATGGTTTTTTATGGATTATTATATCTCTGTGGGGAGTGATTTAACTAACACATGAAGGACAACACAAGAAAGATAAATGCTTCCCTTTGAAAAGGTTTCTCTGAAGGCATTGTCAAAGGGTCCCTGGATATTATCTTCCTTGCAATTCCAGGAAATTGCAGAATGCCCTGGGGATGCTACAGTGTAAACCAGCCTCTGGGGGTAGATGAAGGAGATTGGTTAGGTAAGGATTCAGGTCTAGGAAGGCAGTGTACTAGGCCTCATGTCTTCAATTTCTGGATCTCTCTCATGGACTCTCTTGACCCTTTGGGGAAAAGAGGGATGAAAAATAATGCAGAAACCATGAAATATTTAGGTGAAGAAACAAGAAATATACCACTGTTGACCACCAAAAAGTATACATAAGATTTTAAATACATTTACATGTTTAGGCTCAAATTTCTGAATGATTCTATGCAATGAGGATTTGGTCTTGGGGATGCTTATTTTAAATATCTCATTCTCTCAGCTCTGCCTCAAAGCTCCAGACTCATCACAAATCTGTAAAATGCTTTCTCTTCCTCTTGGATTATACGGGCCTAGTTCTTTCCCCATCTATTCACCTATGAGCTCATAATTTTGTCATCATTACGCTGAATAAAAACTTATAACAGATCACACTCCCATTTGTCGAGGGCTGTTCTATTTGCACCCATAATGCAAACACTTGCCTTGCCCTGAATTAGATGTATCTATCCTTCAAGTCTTCCTTAAGCCCTGCAAATAGTTTTCAGGTCATGTCATAAAGCTCAATCTTCCTTTAGAAGCCGAATGTAACAGACCGATTTCAATTATCTAGTAAGGTTGAAATATCTTTTTCTTTCCTAAGCTGGTTAAAAATTTTTTCAGCTTCAGAAAAACCATGTAACCAAATGTCTTCTCTTCCGTGGGGCCTGATTTTTGTTCCCATTAATTTGTTAACTAGGAGTGGGGTTTGAAAAAGCACATAACGAAGTTGTTATTGATTGGTATCTTCTAGGTATGTCATGGAATATCTTATTAGAAACTCACTTTCCTACTGATCTCCGGTCAGATAGATTGGGTCTCTGTTTTGGTTGGAAGCAGGCTTGTTCTCTAGCCCCAAATGTCTGCCTTTCTGCTCAGCATTCCCAGAAACTCCAGTTAGAAACCAACTATAATTTCTTTTAGGTATTTCTTCAGTGTTATAAGTATGCAAAACCAATTCTTTCTTTCTGTCTGTCTTTCTTCCTTCCTTTCTTTATATTTTTTGCCTCATACACGTTAGGGAAACTACTACAGAGCTAGCACTTCAGTCCCCCCTCCTTTTTACATTTTCAATCAGAGTACGATTAAGTTGCCCAGGGTGGTCTTGAACCCATTCTGTAGTTCTGACTGGCATTGAACTTGTGATCTTCCTGCCTACATCTCCCAAATAGCTGAGATCATAGACTTGTGCATGTGCAGCATCTTCAGAGACAGCTCGAAGAGCCCAAACCAAGCAACACACAGTTCCCACTCTTGTTCCACTGGGAAGCCTTCGAGCCAGCCTTTCTCCTGTAGATCTTATTGTTCCTTTAGAGATGGATGTCAGAAGCCTTAATACCATGCAAAACAAATTTTAAGAGATTTGTAGAAAACTTCAGAAAAGTTTCTACCAAATATTTTATACTTATAAGAAGAAATCCTGATGGGTGGTGGTACTTTAATGCCAGTACTTGGGAGGCAGAGGCAGGCGGATCTCTGAGAGTTCAAGACCAGCCGGTCTACAAGAGCTAGTTCCAGGACTGGCTCCAAAGCTACCAAGAAACCCTGTCTCAAAAGAAGAAGAAGAAAAAGAAGACGAAGAAGAAAAGGAAGAGGAAGAAGAAGAAATCCCTTCTATATTCCCATCTTACACAGTTCAGTAGACTTATAGTACACTATTAACTTTTACTCAAAAGTGGCCTCCTTTAATTTCCCCTGATTTTATGCAAGATGTGGGTCATTAAACAATTTCCATCACAATTTCCCAACTCTGCAATATCTTGAAGCTTCAGGGAAGCTTCCATTTTAACATTCTCTTTTGACATGATTAATGATTGACTTGCGATTACTCAACAGCAATGGGACCCCCATTATGAGGGTCTGTAGTATCTGAGTTTGAACTTAGTAACCAATTTCCAAGTGTCTCAAACCAAAGAATACACACATTTTTATTTCTTCAGAGGAGAAGAAGAATGAAAGAAAGAGAAAGTCCAGGGACTAGAGTTTTAAATAAATAAAACTCTGGGAGGAGATTTAAGAAATATACTCAAAAATTTTGTTAAATGTACATTTGAAAGTGTCCTAATTACACGGTAGCTCTGAGACCCTATTTGTCCAAGCCTGTAATAATCAACTGTGCTCCATATAATCAAAGTGAAACAGACATTTGTCTGGTGAACCATGTGCTCTCTTTAATCTTCTCCCTAAGCATGCCATCAGGAGCAAAGCAACATCAATTTAAAAGCACCTTAGCAGCTGTGTAAGCGGAAAATAAATGCCCAGTTAAGTCCTAAGGAGGGACAAATAATGTAGATACCACCCTTTCTACTTAGTTTCCTGTCTTAAATGTGAAGCTTTATACATGAAGCACCCATCGTTAACCTACTGTCATGAACGATGGGAATTCTGGGGACATGAGATTTATTTGTAGCATCCTCTGTTGGCTCCTTACTTGTTTGAGCACCAAGTAAAACATTATCCTACTGTAAAATGGACGGGTAAGTGGATAAAGAACAAATGAGTGAATGGATCTCCATGCTGGGCACAGTGATTCATGCTCACGATATCAGTTCATGTGACTGCAAGAGAAGGGAAAAGGACCCAGAAGTTTTTCCTAGTTCTGGAATTTGTAAGTTCAAGTCTGGATGACAGCACAGTCAGTTTGGTGAGGATCTTCTTCGTGGCAGTTAGACAGCTACCTGGCTTTTACTTTATCTTTTACAATGGGTTTTACTATGTATCCCTGACTGGACCAACATCTGGCTATGTAAACCAGAGTAGTCTTGAACTCACAGAAATCTAACTCCGACTCTGTAGTGCTAGGAGACGTATCGCCATAAAGGCATGTATGGCTATACCTTATGACAGTTAGCTTCTTAATGTGTCTTCTAATGATAAAAAATATGTTCAATTTTTTTTCACTCCTTTGTCATGAGTCTCCATCCTTAGATCTAAACTTAAGCATTTCCAAAGGACTCACATTCAAATAATATCACTGTTATTTATGTGTTCAGTGTATGATTGTAGAAAGGATACAAATATTTAAGCTGCAGCAATTATAGACCCTAAATACAAGAATTCGGTGTCAGGAAGGAGAGACATAAAATCTTTAGAATGATGGAAAGACAGTTACATGAAATGTAAGGTCTTGCTGAAGGGGCCTCTCTCCCTCTCTTCTCCACCCCTCCCTCCCTTCCTCTCCATCCACTCTTTATTTCTCTTTCCTCCTTATGTCCCCCTCCATCTTCTCTCTCTCTCCATTTCTTTTTGTTTCTTCTCCCTATTTCTCCCTCCTCCTCCTTGTCCTTCTCTTCCTCCTGCTCTTCTTCTTTTCTTATTTTTTTTCTGATTCTTTATTTATCAGTGGAACTTAGGCTTGTTCAGTAATTTTTTTCACATGTCACCAGGATTTGTTTTTTGAGATTGTATCTGGTCCTTGTTCTGTAACTGTTGAGCAAAAGACAGGGGGTTGAGACTGACTTCATGTGCAAGTGAAGACCCAAGTAAGTCTCATCCCATTGAGTTTATCTTGAAAATACTGAGGGGTTATAAAAGTGTGGTCAGATTCTGAGCTGGTCAGCACAGACAAGAGGAGAAATAAAGATACCAGCATGGAGACACTGACATGAGGACAGACGACTCAGCCCTTCAAATAGTGAATGAACATCTTTTATATACAGTTCTAACTTACAGGGGTAAAGAATAAATACCATCAATCTAGTGAAAGATACAGATACTAATTATATATAAATTTAAAAGTAAAATTGCCACTGAAATAAATGATGGAAATAAGTTATCAGAGGACAGAAGGGAATGTCTAAGTGAGTGCCTTGGAATTAGCCAGAGATGACAGACAGTGGCGGTGGCGTGGAGATAAATTTTATGACTTCAAACCTGAACCTTGTATCTAAAGTTTAATTTGCCAAGATGGTTGCAGCTATGCACAGAGTATGAAAGATTGTCCCCAGTTATAGCCCTAGGAGAGAATGTAGTCTAAAGAAGAGGGGAGACTGGAGACCAGCAAACAAGCCTGGCAGTACATTTCCAAATCACCCTATGATCTGTCCTCAGTCTACCTCTGCCCAAGACATCCTGATTCTTTTTCTTTCTATGAAAAAGAGGAAGGAATGCAGGCAGAAAAGAGGCAGAGGGACTGGGGTGGAGAGAGTAAAAATTAATATTACCCTTCTGGGATAAGGAAAGAATAGTATTATAACTTTGGGAACTGGAGATGAACAGAGAATGTGATTAGGAAAAGTTGAGGGCTAGTCTCCATCCATGGTCTAATTTGTGACCTTCCTGGGCCAATAATTTCAAACATTTCATCAGTTGAGAGTTGATTTAATCAATGAAAAAAAATTCTATAGTTAACTTTTTAGGGTTCTTAATAATATATCTAGTATATATATGTTTAGAAACATAATATAAACATTGGGAAATAGAATTTAACTTTGAAAAATAATTATACACTGTTTCAAAGGTAATGTATTATTATTAAGAACAATATGCCAACATCAAAAAATAATGATAGAAATATCACATATATGGAATATGAAAATATGCAATTTTTATTGTATTATGAGACAGTAAAAATTTATTTCTGTATGTATATAGCTTTGATATAGTCATTATGGATAAACATGGTTTGAAAAATCATAAATACATTTTTTATAGATTATCACTTTGTTTGTACCCATTAGACAATATATTGAGTGCATTCTCTCCTGACATGAAATATTCTTAGAATATAATATTACTGATTAATAGTAGTATGCTTTATTGAAATATTTATTGAAATCACCATAGTTAATAAAGATCTAGGTTACTACCCCAAGTTTTCTGCTGTGAACATCTCCATGCTGAAGTAACTGTCTTGTACATGGGGCTCTGTCTGCAATTCGTTCCCTGGGTAGATTCCAAAAAAGATTAATCAATCAAAATATATAGATCCTTTACAGATTTTGATACTTGTTGCTAAATTATATTTCACAAAATTTTATTTTCTTTGTGAGCATTAGGAATATCTTCTCATCAGACCCTAGTCTATCTGTGTGTGTGGTGTGTGTGTATCTGTTTATCAGTCCAACTGATTATTAAACACCTTTAATCAATGATCCAAATGCTCAGTTGTTCTTGTATACTTTTTCCATTCGTGTAGAATTGTCTTTTAATCATCCATATTCATTTGTGAAGCGTTCTTAGCCCCTTAATTTTTCGACACATATCTCTTAATTTCTATTTCAGAAGAATTTTAAATAGCTTATAGGAAAATAAAATAGCAAAGGGAGGGGAATAGAGCTAAAAAGAAAAATAAAGAAGAATGGGAGATAAAGGGTGGTAGAAACAGACAATATTGTACTCTGTTTTTTCCCTCTGGTACACACAGGAAAGTTCTCCTTTTTAACCAAGCAGGAGCTGCTTAATGAAGACAGGGAGGGAATTAGATGGATTCAGACTATCACTGACTCACTGCTCCCATGGTGTCATGCAGTCAAAAGGTGTTTAGAAGTCAGAAGTGAAATTGTACAAATCCATCATGAGCATTGCCTTCAAGGTGACCCCTCAGGGGGAACAGAATGCAAGTTGGATGTCTGACAGTGGGGACAGAAACTCACAGGGGAGTGGCAAGTAACAGTGATTGTCTCTGTGGGAAGCCTGGGAGGAATACAACAAGGAAGAGGAGCCTGCAGAGGAACCACTACCGTCTTCAAGAGTTCAATGTCATTTCACAAGCACAGGCAACATTTCCCATTGCTCTTCATGTGAAGTGTCAGCCTTTCCTCGTGCTTTGTCCTTAAATGTGTGACTTTGATTAGAACCATGGCCAATGGAGCCCCCAAGGAATCACTGCAGAGCTCAAGAGTCAAGGTAAAACCAAGAGCTGACACCACTGAAACAAAATTCATTAACTTAGCATGAACAGAGAGTACAAAGAGGTACAAAAAATTAAATTCATTTGTGTCTCTGTCTGATCCAGAGCTGTGCCTAAAGGCTATGAGATGATGTCTGGGTATGGTGACTGGTTTTCTAGCAATACCTTGGACATGGGATACAGAGAAAACTGGTTTTTATGGTGAAAGATGGGGATATCCCCAAGGAGTCAACTAGAATCCTTTTAGAACATAGGTTTGCCATCTAGTCCCTACTATGCAAACTGCACAACTTCACTGGGTCTGAAGCATATGAGAACAGAGAATTGAGTTTTGTTTTGAAGGCTGAACTAGTTTGTGACTCTTATGGATGGTAGCCTCGAAGTCACTGTTACAAACTTAAAACTCTAATATCGTAAGATGCTGCTCACATTAACTGAGTTCATCTTAGATGCTGTGTATTGTGTAGAACACTGCAAATAAAAAAGTGCACACCATAGGTTAGTGAGAAAAGTGACTTCAGCAGGAGCATCATTATAGCTATGGTCCTTAAGTTCACAGGTCTTCATCTGCATGTATGTACATACATACATACATACACACACACACACACACACACACACACACAGAGAGAGAGAGAGAGAGAGAGAGAGAGAGAGAGAGAGAGAGAGAGAGAGAGAGAGAAAGGCTTATAGCTAGGAGGTCACAGGCCCTGGGGAGAACTATTGCTGTTGCTGTTTTGCTAAATGGAAATATTGTCAAGTGGCTTCAGAATATTTATTTGTGTAAGTGTAGGTGTAGATTCATGTGGTAGCCAGTCTGAGTTGGAGAAGCTCCTCTTTGCAATAGATGAGGGTTAATGCAGAGACTGTGAACTGATCAAAATGCTGCAAATAAGTGACTATTGAGTGTTCCTGCCTAAATGGGACTTCTATGTCACATTCCCCAAACCCAGAGAACACAGAGGAAGAGGGAGGAGGAAAGATTGTAAAGCAGGAGGCTTAGAAGGAGTGCTGTGCAAGGCTGTTTTCTGTATATGCTGTATCTGCTATGACCGTGAACAGATGACAGCTGTGTCTACCTGTACAAGATCATCAAACACACACACACACGCACATATACACACACACCACAGGCAAACTCATAAACATGCATACTCAGACATACACACATGCATATGCATTCATACATTCATTCACCCCAAAACACACACAACCAAAATACACGGATGTATTCACAGACACACACACACACACATGCACTCAAACAGAGAGACATATACAGAGACATTCATAGGTAGGAAAGTGGAAAGAGGGTTAACTGGGAAAAGAAGGGATCAACAGGAGCTAGGGAGCAGATAAGAGAGTAATGGGGGTGTGTAAATGATCACAATTCATTGTCTACAGTTAGGAAATTGTCAAAAATATTCTAAAGTTGAAAGCAGAGATGACTTCACCATCCTCTAAATGTGTTTTCCCTAGCTTGCAGCCAACAAATTGTGCAAATGGGCAAGTTCTATGCTTTGTGATTTATGAATGAAACTTTCACCTTTCTTGTATAGTAAGAGACTTGTATTTGTCCATGTCTTAGAAAACAGGAAAGAATAACTGGAGCTAGAGCCCTGGGAACTTCCCAGCCATGCCTGTGTCTCTACAACTCATTTCTCCCAAGATACCTGATTCAGGTTCTTGACTGCAATTGGCTCTTCTGCAGCATGAGACTCGCTGATTTCATTGGTGAAGCTATCAATGCTGCGGTCCTACATATCAGGCTGGGAATGCAACGTCACATCAGTTAGATAAAGTCACTGGCAAGTTGAGAAAGTCAGTGTGGTACGTGTCTCTTTAAAATAATTCTCACCTCCGCACTACAGAAGAGCTTGGTGGTAGCAGGAGCCCCTGGGAGTGGCAAATACCTGAAAAAGTCTCTGAGCAGAGAGGCAAATAAATAGGGAGAGTAAGAATGAGAGGGGAGAAGAGGGACCGCACAAGCCTCCTCTAGGACGTCAGACCGCAATCCATTATTTCCAATGCAAAATTCCTGGCGATGGCCCAGTCCCCTGGGCTGTTTGCTTAGCACAGGCCAGAATGCCTCCAAACCTCTTCCAGGGTTGCTGCCCTCACTCTGGTCTCCTCCTCAGCCTGGCAGATGATGTTTCCAGTGCACATGGGAGGCTGGATTCTAAATCTCACCAAGATAAAAAGCACGTGGCTCCTTTAGCCTGGTTTCTACCTACAGCAGAGAGAAAAGGCTGACAATGAAACCTGAGCCATTAAAGCAGCAGAAGTGGGTGGTGAATGAAGGCAGATGGTCCCTGTGGAGCTTCGCTGTGGGGCCCTTTGTTTGTTTGTGAACAAAGATAAGGGAAGACTCAGGGCTGCCAGGCCCCCAACAGCAGCTGAGCAGCTGACAAGGAAGGCTCAGTCTAGTCCCTCAGTCCACCTACTTCTGGTCTCTCTGCTGGGTTTCTGCTCCCCAAATCCCCATTTCCCCACTATTCTTTTCACACAAGGACACAATAAACGATACCGTTATACATTCTTGCTAAACATCATTTGTTTCAACCTTTGCTGCATTTCTATGTTGGAGACATTATCAGTGTGTTTATTTTCATGGGAGGAATTTCAGAGTGGGGAAGTAGAGCACCTGAAGCTACAAACACAAACCAGCTTTGCCTCAGAAAGAAAAGGGCAGTGCTTTCTTCAGCTAAATACAAGTGACCATGTACCAGGAGCAGAGATTCAGCTTGCACAAATACCATGTTCCAATGAGGTAACAATTTGATGACAGTTTTATAGTTAAAGAACAAAAGAAACTCATACTTTGACTCACTTTTCGAATATACCAGTGGAACTATCAGGCAGGCCAGTTGCAACAAAGTTGAGAAATTCCTGTTGTTAATTTCATATTCTATCTGTTAATATTCTGAGTTAGGGGGTTGGTTGAAGCTAGTGTTCTGTTAATATATTTCTAAGGGCTCTTCTGATAATCTGAGGACATTAGGTCAGATACTGAGATGAGCCGTTAATGGCAATTCAGACAGCTAAAGGTACTAAGGTGGCTTGGCTGTAGGTCTGTCACATTCTGACTCTCACAATCAGGAAGTCCCGTTGGTCTATCAGCCTTATAGAATCTTTAACATATGGATGACTTTTTTTTTTCTGTAACTTCAGCTCATATTCTAACACTCCAGAATGGTAGGCAACAGAGTCAGGATTCTGTCTCAAGGCTCAGGCCATGCTCAAGACTAAGCAGAAATGTCATTGTTTATAATGAAGTATTTTAAACTATAATTCAGAGATTAAACTCAATATAATGATGCATTTCCTTCTATTCTGTTTTGCATAGTTGATATCTGTTCATTTATATATTGACATATAATTTCACATTTGCTTTTTAATATACAATTTTAGGATGCTGACATCATAAACTGTTGGTATTGCAACTATAAATGATTTGCCTGTCTGAATTACACTGTTTACAATATGCATATGATATCAACTTCATACCTATGAACTTTGACTATGTGCTTGTATACTGCTTGTTTTGTGTTACATTGAGGCAATGCATGATGGTTCCACGACTATCATTTTATACACAATGTATGTTACTTTTCTTATTGTTGTGACAAAATCCACGAGAGAAGCTACTTAAGGGAGGAAGAATTTCTTGTAGCCCACTGTTGGAGAGATAATAACCTCTCAGAGCAGAAAAGGCATGTAAGCTGAGACCAGCTTGGTTCCTGTCAGATGCTGCAGGAACTTGGGGTGTGGCTTCCTCAACTCTCGGTGCATCAGGAAACAGAAGACAACTCAGGCAAGAACTGGATCCCATCATTAATTCATTAGGCCATTGCCCCTGGTATCCCACTTTCTCCAGCGAGGAGGTTCTGCCTCTTAAAGGATCCACCACCTCCACAAACAGCATCACCACCAGGGAAACAGTTTTTCAACCAGGAGCCAGTGAGCACAGTTTGCATTTAAACCACAGCAACACTGTGTACTTACCAGTTTCCAAGAGTAACAACAGTGGGAAGTGGCTTTCAAAAAAGGCTTCATTTACTTCTTAGTAAGATTCACATTTTGGCAATTGTTTCCTTAAAGGGTGACACATATGGCTTATACGTTTTATTATTATAGGGCTAGCTATGCACATGGATGCATGTATGTGTGTTTGCATATATTCCTATTTGTATGAGTTAATTTATTTGCATCTGTGTATATGTATACTGTCACAAAATACAGCTGTCCATACAACTACACAGAGCCATCTGCTGTAATAATTATGGTACACAAGTCACACAGCAAGGACCACCCAGCTCTCCATTCCTCTTTGCCCAGGACGTGACGGAAACGACAGACATTTGCAGTGAACGAGTCTCTTTCTGCACAGGATCTGGAACGTGTCCTGGACACATCAGCTTCTTGATCCCTCTCTAGGACTTGAAAGGGATTCCCTTGGAGAAAATGAAATTCCCACTGGGACTTCTCCACGATTGTACAGTTAGGATATGAGAAGATGAGCATACGGCTTTGAGGCCTGAATTCAGAAGCCCCTTTCCTCCTACCACCCTACCGAGAAATCTATTCCCAACAAAAGCGTAACGTTTGAGTTGTGTGTACACAGCATCAATACACTGGAGGACATGTTATGTAATACACTTCTATCTTCCATGACTAGTTTGATGGATTTTTTTTTGCATGGCTTTTCTCAAGTTTTTTTTTTCACGCCATGCCAGGCACATGCCCTCTTAGCAGCCTGTATTTTTGGCTTGTGTGCACTTTAAGAGCCTCCTCCCCCACTTCACACTTCTCCTTCCCCTTGCAGAGGTGTAGAAAGGGGTCCACAGCATGCTGTATCTGGCTGAGGTTTATGAGGAGGAAGGTTAAGCTGAGAGGCGCCAGGCGCTGCTTCAATTACACTTTGCTTATTCTGGGGGCTTTAATCATGACCTCTTTCTCAAGGGATCCTTTCAGAAAGGCTGGGGGAGGGGGTAGAATAAGCAATTGGAAAATCCTCGTAGTCACCAGGGTTCCAGAGCTCCAATTCCACTGAGAAACATACTTGGGACATAAGATTCATCAAAGAGGGAGAAAAACTCAGAATGAACGACTAGCCGTTCTGAAAGGAATTCATGGATGTGAGGGACAGAGAGCATGTATGGGGAGTGTGCTCAGCATGGCAATCATAAACAATAAATGGAAAGCTTGGATGACAATAATTATGCTGTGGCTTTAAAAGGTCTCTTGGGCCAGATGTTCATTGAAAAAAAATTAAAACGCCTCCTGGGATGTGTAATGAAATTTACACCCCCACAGCTAGGGAGGAGAACAGAGATGGGGAAAAGGATGCTTTGCAGACTTATGGGCCCAAAGCCTGAAACTTCCCGTGATAGAAAATGGAAGCGGACAGTGATCTGTGGTCTGGATGGGAAGCGGCAACCTACTCTGCAGGCTAGGGCATTTGTATCTGCTCCTGAGCAGCCTGTTCAGCAGAGCATGCCTGCTTCTGATTAACACAAAGAGGACAGCCAGTGACTGAGTGCTTGCCTGGTCTGGCTGGCTCAGGAATCTCTGTGCTATCTGGAACTCATTGTCCTGCTGAAGGAACCCAGTGGTAGCACCCTGAGTCCACCCTGGGGCTTCTAGCCAGTAACTCCTGCTCCCTCAAGGTGTAATCCATGACTGGTTTTAGCACTGGGAAAAATGGAGTGGATTGGAGTCTATTTAGCCAACTTTCTCACTCTCCAACATCTTCCTGATCAATAATTTTTCAGCATGGGCTTGCCATTTGTTGCCCCATGATCTTATAATTGCCAAAATGCTAAATAATGAGCATGAAGGTAGACACTTTCCCAGAAGGTTGAATGGAGAAAAGATCAGCCATTGTAACAATAACTTCCACTGAGCACTTTCTAATCAGGTTCCATGGAGTACTCCATGCCACCTCAAGGAGAATACTAGGAAGTAGCCTATTTGACCTCCTTTTCCAGCAAGAACTCAAGTTTGGATAATGCTTGGAGCTTGCCCCAGCTTAAACCATAAGGAACCGGTAGAGCAGAGTGGGATTCCAGGCAGCCTATGTTTGCAGATTGGTCCCTAAGTCCTCATAAAAGGAATCAAGAGGGAAAGAAATTGAGAGAAGATAAGAAGGGGAGAAAGAACCTAGGTATTAGAAGTAGAAAGAACAATGAATCTCCTGTGGACTTGAGTTGACTTTTATCGTCAAGAGCCAGGTAGTAAAGAGGCAACGCTCTGATTTGCAAACACTCAGTTTCATAATCCATTCAACCTTGCTGTTGTAGCACAAAGGCAAACACGGACAACATACGCTTGAGAGACTGTGACTGTCTTCTACTAAACCACCACTTTACCAAACTATGTAGACTTGATTGATAGGATTTGGCTTTCCAGTTCCTGTTTAGTGCCATCATGAAAATATGATCGAGTGAGGGGTCTTGAAAGAAAATAGGTTTTCTTTCAATAGTTTCATTTACATATTTATTGAGGTTCTCAGAATTTGAGGTTCAACATCCCAGTGGCAGTACCCTTTTCTTTCATTCATAAACTTGCCCAAGACCTCACTCTTGGCACAAGCTACATTCTTGAGTGAAATTTGTAAGTTCATCTATGAAACTGTTTTCTTTGCCAGCTTGATTTTATTGATCCTCTTAATACAACTAATTGAAGTGAACGTCTGGGTAAGTCCTTGTACCCAGTGTTCCATTCTGAGCACAGAATTCTCAATGACAAATGATGTTATTAAGTATCTCCCAGTGGCCTTGTGTCCTTCTTTGAGTCAGTGCTCCCCTATTGTTACTATGTATGTGAACACAAGCAGTGAATGTGTTCAGACAAATCTTCTGACTTTGAGACTGACATCTTTAGCGTCTTAGCAACTATGACATTTCTTAGATATTTCATTGTCCCCTTATCTGCTCAAACTAAGTTAAACTTTGTCCTCCTCGTCCAGTCTGAATGTACTACAGACCCAGGACCCTCGTCTCAAGCAATTTTCAGATCTTTCAACTAGCTCTTTGGACCTAGTCTACAGGCACCTGAGACCAAGAACAAACTCAAGCGATCAGATCAGTTTCTGACAAATGTAACTGAGGATCTATCCTCAGCATTGTTAGCTGGGTCTTATTGATGAAAGATGGAAGTAAAGGATTTTGCAGGGAATCCTGCAGCCTCTTGTCATTTGGACTCATTTGATTCAACCTTGGAGGACCAAATATGTCCTAAGTTATTTCATCTGCAATACAAAAGTGATTATTACAAGTTTGTCATAAGGAGAAAACAAAGGTAAAAGGAGACAAAAGGACAGACTGAGTAAAAACACAGTTACCACAGGAATAGTTTTTTTTTTCTATTATCCAATGTTTTTGAAATGATGACTGAGATCCTGTATCCACGAAAGGAGGCATGCCAGCCATGTTGGAATCACAAACACAGCCCAAGGAATCAATTGAAGAATATGTGAAAGCTATCATGAGTACGTGCCAGAGTCCTCCACCAGCCTTACTGATGGATAACCCCTTGAAAAAGGCACACTTCCAGCAAGGTGTCTGACATGTTACATTGCCTTCATTGTATAGCAGCTCCTTACTTACAATGTGCTAAACCTGAAATTTTTTATTATTTCTTCTAATGTTATACTATGCTCTCCCTGCAAGATTCATCATGGTTCCATGAATTAAGTTCTGAAGGCCTAAAGAACTACATACTGGAAATACTAAAACCAATTTATATAACTTATGTATTTGCTATCAATTTTGGGTGTTCTCACATTTGGTCCAACCTTTCCTTCTAATTCTTAAAGGCATCAATGCTTTAAGATAGATATATTTGGAACCAAGGGCAGCCCACACTTCTTTGTGTTATTCATCTACCACTAAAAACATCTTCAAATCCTTCCATTGCTTCTCATGAGACAGAATATTTTTCTCTGAATCCCATCCCACTTATGAATGCCTAAGGGGAGCCTGAAACTCAGCACCAATACAGTAGTCAACCCATGATTTCATCACGACTATCATCTTTATTTATTCGCCTCCTGCACTTGCCCATGCCCTGATGATGTGGGAGAGAGAAGTTCTCCCAAAGCAATGCTTCATCCCTGTGCTTCCACAAGATTGTATCAGTAGCTAAACAACAACATGTCAACACAGAGAGCCTTTATCTTAACAACCACACCAGGAAACCTGTGCCTGATGTATTATTATAAACAGACTTGTTGGCATGATGCCTATTAGGCCTGCTGGTGAGTTTCCTTCAATCATCTTCCTGCATGTCAGCTTCTTCAATAGTCCTATGGCTTTCATTCTGTCCCAACATTGGGTATTTGCCATTGCTCAGACACAAACTAGCGGTCAAGAAATACCTGAAATTATTTTAACTCACATTTCAAGTCCCTTAATGATGCTCCCTACCTCCAATATTTTAAAAGAGATTTTAGCTTTTTAAACACTGATGATGTGGGAGTGTCATATATCAATCTGTTGATTTCATTGGTTAAAATAAAGACACTGCTTGGCTGGTCCTATAGGTTAGAATATAGGTGGGTGGAGTAAACAGAATAGTATGCTGACAGGAAGAGGAAGTGAGCTCAGAAGAATGCACACAGCTCCGCTCAGGGAAGCCAGCCTCCTCTCTCGCGGGCCGGAGGGGATCGCTCGGCTCTCTGAGGCATGCTCGCGATGAAGCTCTGACCAACCCAAGATGGATGTAGGCTAGAATCTTCCTGGTAAGCGCACCTCATGGTGCTACATAGATGATAAGAAATGGGTTAAGAGGTTGAAGCTAATGGGCCAAGCAGTGTTTATAAGATTACAGTTTTCGTGTAATTATTTCGGGGTGTAAGCTAAGCCATGCTGGCAGCCGGGTGCGGGGAGGACACAGCCACGCTGCTCCAATTACAACACACTGATTTTGTTATTGTTGTCAAAACTGCCCACCTCTGTGTCCTAAACTTGTTATTGTAATGAAGGTATCGGCATCAAACAACTATAATAAAAAGCTCCCAATCAGAAGAGGTGCTAAGTCATAGTAACAGAGAAGAACCACAGTACTGATGAGTCTGCATTTGACACTTACTTTGGTCCAAAAGGGAACATGCATTTCCACTGGGAGAGATTTATGAAGGGCTTGTATCTTTTCTTCGAACATTTTATTTACATATGTGTATTTGACTGTATTAATGTATTACATATGTGTGTATAAGTGTACACAGTTATGCACACTGTAGAAGAGGGCATTGAATATCTTCCTTTCAATCAATTCCTTTGAGTCAGGATTTATCCCTAGATTTGGCATCATATCTCTTGTCTAAGCTTGAAATGGCAGATCTCAGCAATTTCCTTTCCCCTTCTTGTCCTGCACCCTCAGAGCTAGGTTTTCTGGGAGCTAAACCCCCATCTTAATGATTTTACAATAAGTGCTCTTAACTTCTGAGCCATCTGTCCATCCTCCTTGTATCTTTATTTAAAATTTCTTTAAGAACTACTAGTTGTGTATATTTATGGGGTACAATGTTATACACTGGTCTACGTATATGTTATATAAAATTATATCAAGCTGGTTAATGTATCTATTGATAATATTTTATTAATGTTTGTTTATTAAGTTTAGTGGAGGTGGTAGAAATATAGCCTTTCTCCTAGTATAAAATCTGGAAGTCAAAGGCATATATCACAAAGACTGCATGGATGGTAGAACATGATTCATGCTCAATGTTCATGAACTCAGGAAGTCAAGACAAAAATTTGTTTGCCTCGATGTGTTTTGCAACCTTCTACAGTCTTGCTTCTTTGCATCTCAACACCTGCAGTCACTGAACCAGATAACACCAAGTTGAGCCACGTGCAAAACCATTTCATCAGGTCTTGTTTTCATTGGGAAGAACCAAATCTTTCAATGCTTTGTACAGGAGATTCTGTTTCTCTTTTCTTTAAAAACTATAACTTTAGCTAAAGGGAAGTAGAGGGGACTGGAAAACTCCTGGAGAGTCATGTCAGGAGCTATTCCAAGTGAGATAAACACTGGGTTACCAGATGTTAGCATGCATCCCATCACATGCTGGGCTTGTTTAACTTTAAAGTACTGAGACTTTAGCAATTCTGTGGGGAGGCCTGAGGAATTACAGAAATAGATCATATCTAGAGGAGACACTGAGACACCTAGCATATGGATCATACCAAAACTTGCTGTTAAAAAGAAAGAAGGTAGTTCAGGGTCAAAGTTACTAGAGTTTGAGTCTTACCTTTGCTCCTCATATTCATGGGGTCTTAGGCAAGCCACATTATTTGGCATTGAGGGTTATTGTTATTGCTGGGACTTTATGTAAAGTGTTGAAATAGCCCTGATCAAATGTTATAGCTGAGAACAGATACAATAGAGGTATCAAAAAATAACTATATGCACATTACAGCTTCAACGTGTGTATATATCTATATAGGAATCAAGGAGCAAAAAATACTATGATTTTGTTTTACAACTATTTTCTCTGATGTTTCACTATGAAGAAAAGGTGCATGTTGTCTACCACTGGGGAGAACTCTCAAACCACTGGCCAGTCTGGTGGAGACAGGATGTCCCTGTTGTCTCGACATCTGGCCACTCCAGCACAAGCCTCTAATTTTCTGTGGTTCTTTCTTGGCCTTCCTTCAGTGTGGGAGGGTGGTGTGGATAACGAGCCCCATCTGTGGGGCAGCTCGGTTCCGGAGGCCCCCCTTCTCTGTGCCTTTGAAGAGGCCATCCATGTTCTGCCTGGAGGTCTCCCATTGAGGCGAGTACCTCTGTTACATATTAGCAGTTGGGGAGGGCGCTGAGACGCTAAAAGGAGGAAGTATATTAACATCCTATTCTAGGATGTGCTGAAACATGCCAGTGTGGAGGATATCACTATAGAAGAGTGTTTGGGGCACAAATAGTACTGTCATCACATCCGAAATGTCCTTTTTCCTTACAACACTGTAAAATCTGTTAGGTGGTAGATGCAAAAATTATTGTTTTAGAGTCAACATGGAACATGGGGGAGGGGTAAATTTTAGTTCTCTGTGTATATACCTTAAACTTCAGGGTAAGTACAGCAGTTAGAGTCTACAGAGAAGTTTCAGCAGTGCCACAGCACTAAAGAACCTTTACTATTTTTTTATTAACAGAAGGGAATAGTTAACTAGTTTGCATTAAGATTTTAAAACCTACTGACCTTTGTAGACCCATTTGCTCCAGCATTAGACAATGAAGTATACATAGTAATTTCCTTTTGTAACCTCTACTTTGAAATATAAATTTATTTTAAAGGATAATAAAACTCCAACACTTGGCATAGTGAGACATTATAAGATCTTTAAATACAAGGATATACTGTGAACTGTCCCCGTGTCTACTGTTAGCATTTATGTCTGGTGAAAACATTCACCATCTCCATTCCCATCTTCCTATTTACCTGTGGAGTGACTTTTCCAAATCTCATGACACTTGTTTCAAATCCTTCCAAGAATCCAACTCTGGGTCTATGCTATTCTGACCTGTTGGCAACTAACTGTACTTAGGTGGATTCTGTGTGCACATGAGGACTTATTCTATACTTCCCTCGTTTGCTGAATGGGTCAGAACCATAAATGATGCTGGCGTTACAGGATAATTTTAAGCAATGAGCTTCTGCCACTTATTGATTCTGCAAGTTACTCAAACTGCTTAGTTTTGCTGAGTCTCCATTTTCTTATATCCAAAATGGGGATTGGAAAGTAGAATGTATTCCTGCTAAATAGCATGTAATACATTCCCTCATCTACCTATATTCTTTCCTTGAGTGTTTTCCCCAAGTACTAAATTAGATGAACTCTTTCAAAACTAATTAATGTGTGTGTGTGTGTGTGCGTGCGCGCGTGCACGCACTTGTGTGTGCATGCATAAGCACACACATTTATCGTAGTTTGCCTGTGGCTATAATAACTTGCTAGTCAGGCTAATAATCCATTCCAAAAGTGAGTTGTAAATGCTTATCAGTTGGTCCTGGGAGGGAAGAGCTCTGACTTGCTACTTGTGCCGGGTTCTATGGTTTAAATTCTCCCTTGAAGACTGATTTCAAGCTACCCAGAAAACTGATTACAGAGTCAGAAAACAATGTGCACAACTGGTTTTTTCAATCTAGTAGGAGACAGGCACCATAGAACAAGGATGGGCCATGTGAAGACAGTTATGGAGGAAGACGAGAAGCGGGAAAGGACAATGACAGAGCACATGTAAATGCAGAAAAGAATAAAAAGAAAAGAGCAACAACAGCAAAATGATGAGTTCTTAGGTGTCATTCCTTTCAATTACTGCATTTTGCTTACAGGCAAAACAAAGAAGACAAGCAGCCCTCTCTTGCCTCTCCTAGGATCCATAGTAGGCTTGGATGCAAAGCCAATGACTTAAGATCTGTGATTAGGGACCAGGAATTGTAGAGAGGAATTAGAATAAGTAAGTAGAACTGAACAAATAACACAATTGTTTGAACCAAATGAAACATTACCCTATTGTTAGATCTACAACGTGGTTGAGATGCCTCCCGAGAAGGGCTTTGTTCAGTCACTTTAGACTCAACTCAGCAAAAAAACCTAGAAGCCAAGCCTTGGGCAGCCTATGCAGTCAGAGAATGGGCAGTATGTCCTGGCAGGCATCCCCAGCACCTCACGTCTGTAGTTCTGTGGTTGAAGGGGCTGCTGCTATTCCGTACTTAGCTGCCATGTGGGACTGGCAGCACTAACCTGCAGCTACAAGCAATTAACATGCACAGTCTTGTGAGAACTGCTGAGAAATTTGGCAAAATTGCTCTGTGATTTTTCCCTCTAGCATTTGTTTTGCAAAGGGAATAATTTCTGTTGTGTTTCAGGTTTTATTCCTTGTGATGTCAACATGCATTTAGAACAGATGGTTCGACTGCCATAGGAAACTTGGTGCTACACATCCTCTCTTCCCAACTGAAAAGCTCAGCATCCTGGTTAATGACATCCTACTCCTGTCTGTCATTAAAATACGCGATAATTTAAGAGGCCAGAAAAGGAGGTGAGTCTTAGGGGTCCTCAAGAGTCAGACTTCCCCTTTGGGCTCAACTTCAAAATAGTCAAGACTGTCACACATAAACTAGATAATTTTTCTAAACTTTCCTTGTTCATTAAATGATGATATTGAATTAATTTCATCGTAGTTCAGGGGTTTTGTTGTTTGTTTTTAGACGTGGTTTCCTGTATCCCACACAAGTGTTAAGAATCTTTCTATGCTGCCAATGATGATCTTTGGTTTTGGTTTAGTTTGTTTGTTTGGAGACAGGGTCAATTATATAGCCCTGAATGTCCTGGAACTCAATGTATAGACCAGGATGCCCTCAAACTCACCTAGATCCACCTGCCTCTGCCTTTCAGTGTTGGGATGAAGGTGTGCACCACCATGCCCCGTTCTTCTCTGGAGCCTAAGGTGATCTTGAACTCCTGATTCTCCTGTCTCAATTTCCTGAGTGCTAGGACTACAAGCTTGACCATTACTCTCAGTTGATACAGTGCTGGAATCAGGCCTAGGGATTTTGGCTGCTGTGCAGTCATTCTACCAACTGAGCTCCATGCTCCATGCCTAGAACTGCCAATTTCTATCTCTTTGTTGTGGTTGGTTGGTTTTTGCAATGCTGGGGATTGAATTCAGAGCCCTCGTGTATTGTAACCCAAGTGCTTTCCCACTGAGGAAACCTCACGCCACACTCCAAACTCTTCATGGTTTAATGCAAACATTCCAGAGAAAGAATCCAAAACTTTGAACCCTGCCTCTTATAGGTGACAGCGCCACTTCCTTCATTAAAGGCTTTAATATCTCGAATTTTCAGGTTTTTCTCCCTAAATAATAAAATGGAAAAAAAATAATTTAAGAGATTTTTGTGAAGCTACAATGAGATGGTGCATGTTAAGTATTTTGCATCATGCCTAAAGGAGAGTCGGCAGGTAGCATAGGTTGCCCTCAAAGCGTATCACTGATTTTAGAAAATAAAAGTAAGATTTGTGATTGCTTTACATTCATTGGCTCTCAGAAATAAACAGCTTGCCTAATGACACACGGTACAACTCCATATGGCTTTAAATACTTTATAAGAGCCATTTCAACAAGAACAGAGCAGCTTGTGTTAATAATTAAAAAAAATACCTCTTTTTCTGTGTCTTTGTGACTGAGAATCCCTTACCACTGGTAGTGAATGGCTGGAGAGAACGAAGCTCGCAAGCTTTGAGACACGTCACTTAAACATTGTCCAAATTATAAGGATTGCAAGGATACAGGGACAATTTCATCATTGCAATTTTTGCCCTTCTTAAAGGAAAAGAGCCTTAGATATGAATTGAAGAGAATTCTCAAGCTTCAGTGGATTTCTTGTCTTCAGGTGATGAGTCATGTGCTCTGGGCAACTGGAGAAAACACTAACAAACATTTGGAGAAACCATGTTGTACTATCTGCCTCCCATGGTCTGTAATCGATCTCTAACTGGCCTGAGATATTTATTTACAGGGCTGAAAATATATTCTGATGAGAATCGTTCTCTATGACAATGTCATTTCATGTTACTTGATCTACTCAAAAGCCTCTCAGGAAATCTACTCTGCATTTGACTTCTTTCTATGTCATCCTGTGAGCTATTAGATGCCTAATTTGCTTCACAAGATACACCAATATGAGAGGCACTGGGCTCATGTTAGGAGTAGAATTTCACCACTCCATGGTCAGATCTTTTATGATTAAGACCGAAGAGCAATCCAAACATAGCAGCCAATGACCATTCTCCAGACACCTGTAATCACCGCTCTTGGGTTTCTAATGGAAGTGCTCTCACTTAGCCCTGACCAGGCAGCTATAATTTATCCTAACACCAATAATGTGCTTTGCTTTGAAAACCGAGACAATGAGAATCTCTCTCTCTCTCTCTCTCTCTCTCTCTTCTCTCTTGTGTTTCAATGTCCGTGTCTCCATTACCGAACAAAATAAAAAAATCAAATTGAGGTAGACCATAAAACAGCAGCAGTATGAAAAAAACTAAAACCCTAATTTCTAAAGACATTGACTCAAGCATAATTGTCAAACAGCCAGGGGTTCTAAGATCCGGACTTGTTATTAGCCTCGCAGTTTCGAACTATTTAATAAACTTATTCAAATCTTTGTGAACTCCTGTATCAAATGAAGATCCTCAGTGTTTTCATGGAGAACGGTTGAAAATTTGAACGAATAATACTGCAAACAATGGTAACAGCTAGCAAATTCCTGAGGAAGAACACTGCCTTCAGTAGTGTGCAGGTAAACTGAAGAGACACGGGACAAGAAAAATGTTAATTAAAGTGGGATTCATTTTAATATAATGACATCTTTGGAACCTTTTAATATGTTAGGTCGTTATTTAAGAACCAACATTAGCATGGGTATGGTAGCATCATATGACTCTAATCCCTGCACCCAGGAGACAGAGACAGAGACAGGCAGATATCTGGAGTTCAAGATCAGTCTGGTCTTCAGAGAGAGAGTTCCAGGACAGCCAGGGCTACACCAAGAAATCTTGTCTTGAAAAACCCCAAAGAAAATAAAAGTAACTAGTATGAACGACAGTAGACCAAACATTAACTTCACTCTAATCAGAGAATTATAAAATCGTGCACATGTGTATGTGTGTGGGCATGGGTGTGTTGTCTCTTGTGCATACATCTGTGCCTATAAAGGGGAAAATACCTAATAAAATTATATTTTGTTCTACACTTGTTTCAAAGTTGAGGTTGCCTAAGAAAGTAAATAAATCACACACACACACACACACACACACACACACACCCAAAAGAACATATAAATTTCAAGTATTGAAATTACACAAATCTTTGGACAACCTAGATGAATTGTTTAACTGTAGGCAGATTCTAGTTCTATGAAGTAAAATAAGAAATTACATGTCCTTCTCAACTGTTGTACTATATTCTGACCGTTCCCTGGGTAGATATTTTATGGTATTAATACTGATTCCAGACTTCACTTGAAGGTGCCCACCAATGAATGTCACTGGTTATCCTTAGCTTTGATTAGTCCTAGTCCAAAAAGGAGGATTGAAAATACCCTGAAATCAAAGTCTTTTATACTGAAACCAAGTCCGGGTTGTTGGGCTAAAAGGCCTTTGACAAAATTAAATATACCTTGAAAGGTAACTCCATGGATGCCCCAGACAACTACTAGACTAGAAGAAAAGAAAAGAGGAGAAACAAGAACAGCCTGGAACAATGGCTTTGCAAAGAAAAGCCATGCAGTCAGATGTGTGTATATTTTATCTGTGCAACCAGTGCCTGGGATGGGAACTAGACAGCAGTCTAGCGATGGCAAGTGAACAACCCCCTGTGAAGTTTCCAAAGAAGCTACAAGGCAAATCCTAATGGCAGTGTCCACCCCACTCTTAGCATCAAGAATCTGAGAACACTAAATAGATGAGTGTCATTTCAAAGGTTCTCGCTTTCTCTATTCAGCTGCATGATGCAATTACTTAGTAGTTTAGGATTCTTTTAATTCTGTTTGAAGAACTTAAGAGGTTAAAGGCTGGGAATGATAAATGCATTATTAACGTCGCCTCATAGAAACATCCAGGAAGAAAAAAAAGACTAATAGGTTTTTATTCACTTTTACCCCCCTGGTAAATTAACCTACAGGACCTGTGAGAAATGTATAAATTAGACATTATTAGAGAAAGCAATCATGAACTAAAACTATCATCTGAACGTTGGGTTCATTAGTGAGAATCATGCATATAGCTTCAGTTTGGAGTCTATTTTGTCCCAAACCCTGTGCATCCAGGTGAAAGGCATGAACCAAGAAAAGGGAAACCCTAGATTGGATCACACAAGGTGCAGTCTTCAGTGTGGCTTCATACAGTCCTCACAAGTCCATGTGACAGTTACAGAAGTCAGAATGCACACAGAGGAGCATAGGGAATCTCACAGAACAGGGTTCAAATATCAGCTCTACCAGTTACGATTTGCGTGGCTCCAGAAGCCTGGTGCTGCATATCAAACAGGTGCAATCATTCAGTATTTTCATATGACATAATAGAGATCATGAATACAAAGTTAAGGATGGGCTCTGAAAACTGTGTACATTTGGTGTCTTAAACCTTATCAGTGTGATTATTGGCATTGAAATCAGAATGACTATTCAAAAGTTCCACAGCATTTCCATCTCAACAGCAGCAGCAAAAATTACAACAGGTTTTTAAAATAAACAAACTATATGTACTTCTCTGAAGAAAATCTCCAAACGATTTATAAACAGGAGAAAAATGATAAACCTCTTTTGCCACTGGGAAGATACAAGTCAGCATTCGAATGCTACTCACATCCTTTAGGACAGTCATAAGGGAGTTGAAATCTGAAACTTTATATACTGCTGCTGGGAACACAAAATCCTGTACTTACTTGGGGAAGCAACTTGGCAGAGCTTTAGTAAGATGTGTCCAGAAGAGATAAGAAGTCATCAAACAATTTAAATATTGACATACTTATTAAATATAAAGAAGGAGGTAGGGTAACAGTAATCTAGTCCTAGGAAAGTCAAAACTGAAGGAAAGGCAGTGATTGTGATGAACAAAGCATTTGCTAGAATTATTGCTTTTAGTTTCAAGAATGTGAATAAATTAAAAACTACTCCAACATGTACTTCTGCAAAATGTACTGCATCATGTCAATCGTAATAGAATAAGTAGTTCATATAAATAAATACAACCAGCAGAGGTTTAGTGAACTATGACACAGTATCAAATGTTTTAACATATCTGTAAGTATAATAGTGGTAGAAGATAGATAATGAGACAGAAAAAAATAAAGAAAAATGGTGGAAATTTCTCCAATTCTGTAAAAATGGACTTATACATACAAAAGTTTAGTACAAAGAGAGCAGAGCCTAGGGGCACTCTGTGATGAAATTCTAATAATGAGGAGGGATGTCTTAAAATGGCGAGAGAAGAAAGACCTGTGCCCTAGTGATGGTTCATCAGAAAGTAAAGAAACCAAGAAAGAGTGAATCAGGCTCTTTAAAATGTGTTATATGTGTCAACATTGATTACAACATCCACAAAAGTGTGTTTCCAAATGGGGATTCAAATAAACAGAAGGTGAGAACGTCTATCCTAAGTTGATCTGCATCATACTGACCAAGAAAGCACTTGAGGATGAACCAAAATGCTAGTAATAGATTTCAGAGGTTTTTTTTTTTGACAATACTGAAAATGGTAAATATGTGGTTAAATACAGCATTAATTTATGCTGTCTCCTTTAATTTTCAAAGGACTATTGATTACATAGACAGTGGTAATAGCATTTTGAAGGATGTGTAGGATAGGTATGCATGAATGTTGAACAACAATAGCACAAATTATGAGGTGAGAAATAAATTTCACTGTCAAGGATTTCTTGTATTTCATATGAAGTATTAAAATATTAATTATTTATAAGCTTGGGAGAATAAAAGATATCTATTGTTTTTAAAGCAACCACAGAGAACCGAAGGAACATGGTTTAAAATCAATAGGGCAATTAAGAACAATATAAAAAAGGTGAAGCCAGATATGTTGGCACACATTTAGAATCTCATCCCTTGGGAGGCTGAGACAGGAAGAAATTCAAATCCACCCTGAGAGAATGATGCACTATGCCCAATTTTTTTTCATAAGATTTAAGTAATAATAATGAATTGATTGGTCCCTGGCAGTTACAAATGGAGGACCAGAATAAAAAACAGAAACTATAACAAAACACTCCCCTCCATTAATAATTATAGTAAGTACAAATGAAGTAATAGGGCTTCAATGAAAGTGCTGAGATTGCCAGGGTAGAGGTGTGATTAAACTAACTTTATACTGTTTCAGTAGGAGGCCTTTAAATATAAAGGCTGTGCTTAAAAATGCAAGGGTGAGTAAAGGTGTGAGAAAGAGCAGGGATTAGAAAAGTTCTATATAAGCTGTGTTAAAACAAAAATGTCAAGACAATAAATATGGTCAGAGTTGGAGATGTGTGAAAACATCTTTTTGCTGTATTTATCTTCTCACCATATCACAATTACTCCATAATTTAAGATATTGAATGTCTATTAAAAAATTCTGCCTCATGAACTAATGAGATAGTTGGCAGGGAAAGTATTTGCTACACTGGCACACGGGCCAGAATGCAGATTCTGGTACTCGGGTGATGGTGGGAAGTCACAACAACCTGTCTGTGATTCTTGTCTTCAAAAAGAAGAAATAATAAATCCACAGAGTCATCTAGTGAGTTAGACCAGGTAAATTGTTAGGATCAAGAGAGATACTGTTAGGATCTGAGTTCAAGAGAGACCCTGTCTCAACATGCAAGGTGGAGAGTGATTGAGGAAGACGTCTGAGATCTCTAGCATGCACACACACACACACACACACACACACACACACACACACGGAGAGAGAGAGACACACATACACACACACCACAACTTGCATACACATGCAAAAATATGAGCAAAACCTCTAGATTACTCTATTCCTACTATAAGGTACACTGCATGAGACTGTTCGTGGTATAAGACTTATGCCTGAAACTCAGCTACAATAAGGGACCTGTTTCAAATTTTTTTCAGGTGGGTGGACAGAAAAAGAACATCACCAGATTTAAAGTTTTATCTAAGCATGACTGGATTATTTGATATACTCCTTAATTATTTCATCTTTAAACACTATTTGAAGTCTGTATAATAGATATTGAAGGGGACCTGTGGATACAGATATGTTTGATTATCATTAACTCCAGTCACATTTTGATTGTTGTTTCATTCTATCTCTACTCCTCCCTCTTCTATTCTAATCATAATTCTTCAAGACTACCAAGCTTGAGCCCACTGTCACTGTTCAACACTGAGAATGTCCACATCACCATGTAAATGGGTTCCCACTGAAAGTGCTTACAAATCTTGGGTCCAGTGCTTTTTCCAGTCTCTATGATTTAATAAGCAAGCCAGAATTGCTGGGGGATTAACCACTCAAGCAAACATTCTTCAGCCCATGGTTTATAGGATTTAATGGAAAAACCCAAGCTTATTTGCTCCTTGTGTTAATAACATAGTAGGCCACCCTCTGCATGTCTAGAATTATCCTAAACGCATGATCCCCCGTTTCCTTCAGCAGTAAACTGTGATGTAATAAGTAATGAGAAAATATGTTCTTTATTACCGTCCTTTGTTCTCTGATTGACTTTCTTTCTTGACTGCTTATACTTCCTGAATCTACTACTCCATTGACCACACTAGGGCTCATGAGGGAGCTCAGCAAGTAAATGTACTTGCCACCAGCCCTGACACCTAAGTTAAATCCCGAGACACCACAAAATATAGAGAGAGAATAGGCACCTACAAACTATCCTCTGGCCTCCACATATATGCTGTGGCATATATACCTTCTCCACAAACACATGCATTCATACACATACAAACACACAAGAATTAGCTGTGTGAATAAATATTTAAATAAATAAGTGTACAATTTTTTTAAACGTGAGTACTCTCATGATGCAGAGAATATGATCAGGCTGCTATCAATGTTACAAGAGGGCTCGGAAGCTGGAGTCACTAAGCAAGGACGTCAAGGGCTAACCCTTCCAAGTGACTCACACAAGGATCAATGGAGACTTCCAGACCACTCAATTCTTTAACCATTGTAATCTACAAAGGCAACTCTTTCTATCTGTGGAGAAGTCCCAGGCCTAAGTCAGACCTAGAATGTAAGGTATCATTAGATGAATCTGTGCAATAGTGGTGTTAATCAAGATTCCTTGGATGTCATGGATTCATCAGATCTTGTGACCACATTGCCACAAACATGGACTCAATATTTTCCTTTTGGGACAGTAGTCAGATATTTTCACTGGAGAAATGTAACTTTAATAATTCACATTCAGAGCCACTAACAATTGTTCTTCATTCTAAATTTATATTAAAGGGCTTATCTCTCTGTGTCAAACAAATTTAGATTAGAGCCCAGCTCTCCCTCTTACTATCTTATGCTAAGATCTGTGTCTCAGTAATCTTACACAAATCAATGACTACAAGTTACTGTTATTTCTAAAGTCTTTTATATTACAACTATAAATGACTGTCACCCAGTATCACCAATTTTTTACCCAAACCAGGATTTATTTACTCCCATTCCCACAAAGTTAAAACGCTTCATACAGTATCACATATATCTAGATTCAACCATTCAACATTGCCTCTTACTCATATTTTGGTTTTAGTATCCCATTTGTGAATTCTGGTAACAGCAGGACTGAGTACAGAAACCAGGATGGTACACAGAATGTTTAGATTTAACTATCCTCTAAGAGGCTAGCACCTGCAGAGGACAGAGTACCTGTTCTCAAATGATTTTCATGAAACTTTGAATTTTAGGCAAAAGCTTGAGTTGAACATTGACTTGAGAATGATGCTCTCTATTTTTAGCCATCTTGGCTTACACCTGTGCTTCCAATAGCCACTGTAATAGGATGGGAACCACACAAATTACATGATCTATGAATTGATGCGGGATTCCCCTCTGTATGCTGTGATTACCATTAATGAATAAAGAAAATGCTTTGGATCTATAGCAAGGCAGAACTTACCTAGGTGGGGAAAACTAAACTGAATGTTGGGAGAAAGAAGGGCAGAGTTGAGGAGAACCAATGAAGCTGCTATTGGAGACAGATGTTCTGAGACTTTGCTGGTAGGCCATGACCTCGTGGTGATGGATGCACAGATTAATGGAGATGGGTTCAATTAAGATGTAAGAGTTAGCCAATAAGAACCTAGAGCTAATGATTTAAATAATATAGTTTCTGTGTGGTTATTTCAGGGTTGAGCAGCAGGGAACCAACAAGCAGCCCTCTTACAACAATGAGTGAAGGAAAAGAGCCATCCCTTCTGAAGAGAACTGAGCAGGCTCTGAAAACAGGTGACCTCTGAAGGCTGAAATGAGACAGCCACTCAGGCTTTGAGAACAGGCGGAGGCTATGCACTCTACCAACTATTCTATCTTCATGGTCAATCATACAGAAGACAGCTTAATTTTCTTCCTTGTTATACATATAAGGAAAGGCAGACCTTGGAAGATTTCTCGTATGATTTTAATGAAAAACTTCATGGCTTGTTTTCCTCCTTCTCTTTCTAATTCTGTACAATCTGGAACCTCCACCTCCCATCAGCACATTTTTTGCTAATGTATTTTTGTATATCCATATGAACAAATAACTAAGGATATCCACAAAATGTAGGGTCACTGTTGTTTATAATGGGCCTACTTGCTCAGGAGTTTGTTAGCTCTGATAGGCATCCATTTAGAAGTTGTTCCTCTTGTCTTCTACAATGTGAAGCGGAAGCTGGGCTGCTTAAGGAAGTAAAACTGAGCCCAGATTACAGACTCTATGACTGGGGCTTGTTTTCTGTGAATTGAGATTTTCTTCATAAGCCAAAATAGAGGTACAGGAAAAGGCTAGAGGAATGGGTGAATATACAGTTTCTCAGTGCAAGTATTGAAGAACACAAGATTGTTGTTCTTCTCCAGCCCCTGTGAACACTCACTCAACATTGGCATCTTAGATTCAGTTGCCCGGTAGTGTTACAATTAAAAAAAAGATGATTGTATTCTGACTTTTTCTTTAAAAAGCAAGCTACATCAAGTAGGCATTTAAATTTCATTACATGAGGGAAGTACAATCATCTCAGAGAATTCAAGCAATCATCTACAGCAAACAAAAAAGGACAGTGTGAATTGTGGGTTTTGAGGATGCATTTGCTATCTTCTTGTACTGTGATGAGATTAATTTTATTCTGGCACAGAAAGTTCCATTGACGAAATCATTTCACCTTGTGCTTAATGGGACACAGTGGAACACAAAGAAAAAAAATCCACATAAGATGTAGAATTTCTTCATGGTTGTCTCCTTAGTCTTAATTCAATGCCCTTTTATTCTGATCACGTATTACTACATTTTACAAACTTCCTTACTAAGAGCATCACAAATACTGAAAAATGATTTCAGACAGGAAGCTTACAAAATCCCTCGAGCATGAGGACCCTTTGCCTAAGTCTTCCTCTCACGTTTTAAAAAGATGACTCTACCTATCCCTGAATTTTAAAGCACTGTAGGATCTTGATTATTTGACTGTGTCCTCTCACAGATGAACGGTCACACATAGTAAATGATTAATTTTGTGGAGGTAGAATTGATAGGCTGAGAAAAGGACTAGATAAGTTTCATGATAATTACAAGGAGGATAAAAGATTAAGCCAAAACTTTAATTCGTGGCATAAAATCTAATGAGATCATCTTTAAAGGAACTCATTGATTGACATCTTTCTTCCTCTATTCCTATCCTGGCTGCTCCGTGTCCTCCAGGTCACTGGCCAGATGTTCAGTTTCACCTGGGTTAGTGTCAAAGTTTCTTTGGGCTCTCCTCACCTGCTCTAAAGAGCTTAGCATTCTAGACAAGTGGTTCTCAACCTATGGGTTGTGACCTCCTTGACAAACTTCTTTCATGAAAAATATTTACATTATGATTCATAACAGTACCAAACCTACAATTACAAAGTGGCAAAAAAAATGTGTTACGGTTAGAGGCTAGTACAAGAGGAACCATATTGAAGAGTCACAGCATTAGGAAGGACATAAACCACTGATCTAGAAGAAATAATCAGCCTAATTCCCTTTAAAACACTTCATGAACTGTCCGGATTCCAGGATAAATGACAAGCATATGACCTCCTCCATGATCTTATCGACTCCACACTCCAGTTTTGCTTCATGTCTTGTCAGATGATGGGCAAAGAACTTTGTTAATTTCCCAAGCTTCTTTACATAATTTTAGGAACAAATCTACAGGTTGTTCTTTTTCTGCCTCACTATTCTTGTGTAATAGAATGAGACACCCAGGATTCATGTATTCATGTCCTTCACCTAGGTGTGTGGTCTAAGTAGGACTCTCAGAAAATGTGCTGACTCAACAAGAATATATTTTAGCTTTCATGTTGCATTTCTCACTGTCTGTCTGTCTGTCTGTCTATTTACTTATCTATCTATTTCTTATCTATCTTTATTTATGTGCTTATGGGTCTATTGGTCTCTCTCTATCTTTGTGTATGGTATGTTTGCAGGTCAGTAGACAACCTGTAAGTGCATGATTTCTTCGTCCTCTATATGCAATGCAAAGATCAAATTCAGGCTATTAAGCTTGGCAGCAAGCACTTTGATCCACTGCGCCATCTTACAGAATCTCAACCACTGAGTTTAAGGCAAGTCACGTCTTTCTATCTTGAGTCCCTCACCTGTAAATTTTCACAGCTAAGAGTATTGATCTCTTGTGAAGTTCTCATGTGTCATAAAAATTGTAAAATAACTTGGACATATTGAGAAGAAATGAGATTCCAAGTCTTAAGCAGAAAACTTAGTCATGCCACGGACAATGTGGAATAAACACCGAGGCTGAAGGTGGAATGTGTACACGCATTGCCTTAGAAACCAGTGATTACATACACTTGGGGCTCTGCCCACCCTCTGTGTTCTCTCCACACTTCCTCAAAGGAGGCCAAAAATAAGAGTTGAATTTTCTCCAGGAACAACAGGATACAAGGACAGAAACCAGACTCCAGACACACCTCTTCTCATCCATGAGCCTGTAATCAGGAAGTTTAAACAGTGGGAGCCAGATCCCTTCCTTTTCTGTAAGCAAGACTGGTCTCTGAAATCGTTCAAAATGGGGACGGTTCAAAAGATACTGAAAAACAGTATCAAATTCTAAAAGTTATAAATTAATTTTAAATGCAGCTAGAAAACACATTTGTTTTCAAATAACTGTTCATTTTGGACATTGAGGCTCAGGAACATTAGGTAATTCTATCAAGGTCACCAAGCCAGGAAGAAATATTTAATTCCTGGTCATCTTTCTCCAATGTCTCCATCATTACTATGATATTTCTCTCTAACATGGGACAATATCTGAAAACTTGGTTGATATATGTAACCTTAGGATACAGATAAATCTCACTTGTGGTTTCATGAGGATATTGGTGACGTTGCTAGTTAAGCACTGAGTGAGTAATAGAAAAAGTAATAAAAAAAACAATTATTTTAGTGGTCATGTATACACTTTATGTTCCTTATGTTTCCTCTTTGGGCGTTAGTTCACCCATCTAGAACAAAGGGAAGTGTGATACTGTAATCTTTAAGAGTCTCCCCAGCACCTACTTTCCTTCTAGGATCAATGTAGGAACCCCACAGTGAACCAAAAGAGCTCTAAAAATAGACTCTGGCTAGAATCTGCCCTTCACCGTCATTACCCCAGTCCTGTGTCAGACAGACACAACTCCCATTCCAGATGTAAGAGAAGAAATCCCAGCCTCTCATACTCTTGGCCGTGAAGTTTACCATAGATACCCAGCTCAATCACAGGTATTATGCTTGCAATGACAAGGTAGTAACCCACTGTTTGTCTGAGTTGATATCCTACGGATAGATAAACTAGCATTTCCCCATTTAACTGTTGTATCTTGCCACCACTAATTTTAAATATTAGTTATAAAATTTCATCCATTTCAGGGCTAACATTTTAGTGAGTAACGTTTGCTGTGTAAGTTTGAGAACCGAATTTGGGGTCCCCACTATCCACATAAAAAGCCAGGTATGGAAGCATGGGACTGTGTTATCAATACTGGATGGTGGAAACACGAATATCCTGGGGGCTTCTTGGGTAACCAATTAATTAACTTCAGGTTCAGTAAGAGACCCTATCTAAAAAAGAAGATAGATTGTGATAGAGGAAGATATGGAATGTCTACCTCTAGTTTCCACACATGTAATCACAGGGGCATGCCCCTGTAGACATACATACACTCACATACATATACCACATGTACAAGTTTTTTGCCTTTCCCCATGAAATATAAACTTACTTCTCTGAATAAGTATTGATATCCAGCAAGTCCCAGGGTCCTGCTGTGTCCCCAGAGCTGAGATGCTGCCACACCTGGATTTTTATGTGCATGCTGGGAATTGGACTCAGATATTCATGTTTATGCAACAAGTACTTTACCAACTCAGCCATTTCTCCAGACCCTTCAGGGATTGCTTTTGAAAGTTCTCTGTCTTCTAAAATGACCTTAAGCTACTTTGGAGTTAAAAGACCCTCTCCTCATGGAAGGACTAGTTTTGCGCCTATTGCATTATCTATTAAAATTTCACATGTTGCTTTTGCTGAATTTCTAGATCATCATGTTTCCTGGTTTGTGATTTTTTTTCACATCTGCACTTTTCATTTGTAACTATGCAAGAGTAGAACTAACCAAGCCACCCCTTCAATGGATGAAGTCAGGTCACATAGACTGGCAACTATCATTGCCAGAGAGATAGAAGTTCAGGCCTTCAAAACACTCATCGGATTACCTCCAAGAGGATAGGGATGGAAGAAGCCAGGAAAAGAGATCCTGGAAAGCCACAAGTGACAACATGGATCCAATTCTTATAGGTCTAATTTAAATGATGACTTCTTCATCCCGATATGCTCAAGGAGAAAGAGAAAGAAATGTTTAAATTACAATTAATTTTTTATAATCATGTTGCATGGTCATCCTTAGTCCAAAGGGAGGAAGGAAAATAGGTACACAATCTATGAAGTCAATAATGCAGAGGAAAATTTGAGGGAGTTTCGAAAGAACCGAACTGAATCTCTTGCTCTTCTCATTGACAAATGCCTTGATAAGATCCTGGAATATCGAGAGCTATCACCCATGTGTAAACAAAGTGGAGACAAAGACAAAACAAGAAATGGGAGGTAAAAGGATGGTGGGAAGGTATATGCTTTTCAAGATGACCAAGGGGTATCTGACAATGACATATTTGTGTTGACACCTCCCAAAGAGGAGTGCATGCTTCAGATGATCCATCACTGGAAATGGATTCCTAACTCAGTCAGTGACATTAAGAAAGGTCAAGAGAAATTGACATGTTTTTTCAGTGTTTCACTGAATATAATAGTCTCTCACCTCCTGCAACAGATAGGAACTGATTGACATTCAAGTATAACAGGGGTATGCTGGTAGTGTATATTGTGGCTCCTTTTTGTGGACATGATGTTGACTTGCAGGACTTACTTAGTCTCTGAACAGTAGTTTTCTTTTTTTAAATTGTTTTTATTGAGCTATATGTTTTTCTCCAATCTACTCTCTTCCTCCCGTCTCCCTTTCTATCCTTTCTCCTGATCCTCATGCTCCCAATTTACTCAGGAAATCTTGTCTTTTTCTACTTTCCATAGATTACATCCATGTATGTTTCCCTTAGGGTCCTCTTTGTTGTCAAGGTTCTCTGGGATTGTGAACTGTAGGCTGTTTTTTCTTTGCTTTATATCTAAAAACTATTTATACATATTATATTTGTCTTTTTGGGCCTGGGTTACCTTACTCAATGTTTTCTAGATTTGCCCACAAATTTCAAGATGTCATTATTTTTTTTTCACTGTGTTGTACTCCATTGTATAAATGTACCACATCTTCTTCATCCATTTTCATCTATTATCCATTTTATCCAGTTGGGAGATATTTATGTTGTTTCCACATCTGACTATGACAAATAATGCTGCTAGAAACATAGTTGAGCACTTGTCCTTGTGGTATGATTGAGCATTCTTTGGGTAGATACCCAAAAGTGGTATTGCTGGAACTTGAGGGAGGTTGTTTCCTAATTTTCTGAGAAATCACCATACAGACATCCAAAGGGGCTGTACCAGCTTGCACTCCCACCCGCGATGCAGGAGTGTTCCCTTTACCCTACATCCTCTCCAGCATAAGTTGTCATCAGTGTTTTTGATCTTGGTCATTCTTACAAGTGTAAGATGAAATCTCATAGTTGTTTTGATTTGCATTTCTCTCATGGCTAAAGATGTTGAGCATTTTCTTAAGTGTCTTCTGTTGAGAGTTCTTTGCTTAGGTCTGTACCCATTTTTTTTATTGGATTATTTGTTCTTTTGATGATCAATTTCTTGAGTTCTTTGTATATTTTGGATATCAATCCTCTGTCTGATGTGAGGTTGGTGAAGATCTTTTTTTCATTCTGTAGGCTGCCGTTTTGTTTTGTTGACCATGTCCTCTGCTTTACAGAAGCTTCACAGTTTTAGGAGGTCCAATTTATTAATTGTTTCTCTCAGTGTCTGTGCTACTGGGGTTATATTTAGGAAGTTGTCTCTTGTGCCAAGGTGGTCATGTATACTTCCCACTTTCTCTTCTATGAGGTTAAATGTGTTTGGTTTTATGTTGAGATCTTTGATTCATTTGAACTTAAGAAGAATAAGGGGTATGCTTTTATTCATTGACACATTCAGCTTTCCTTTTATTTATTCCATGTACAATTTGCATAAAATTTACTATGGAAATAATTACATAGGCATGTTCCCTTATTGATTCACGGGAATACTTAATGGTGCTATGTAGTAAGCAGTCAAATGTGTGAAAACCACATGCACACACTCTGCTAGATTATGGAGGGAGTTGTTAATGGAAGGTTTCTAAATTTAAAAGAATAAAAATGTGTGCATAATCTGAGTATGTCAAGGTATATAAGGAAACTTACCAGAACTTTATTTTGTCCTAAACAATAAAAACGTTATTATTGTCTTATTGTTAGCACAGTGGCTCCACCTGAATCCACTGCTGTTCCAGCTACTAACTGAGGCTCTATACTCACTGCCCCAATGCTTGGGCTGAGGCCTGGTAGGGACTTCTGTGTCCCGCTGGAACTGCTCCTGCTTCTGACGCCAAATGTACACTTTTAATTAAGTCTCTGTCATTCTATCTTACCAAAAAAGTCTTGGGATTCATATACTCAAGTGAAAACCTGCTAGCTCAGAAAGACCAAGAAGCAACCAGCAGACCTTCCTCCTTAGCCAGTGCTGAAGCAAGAAGGTATCTATCTGTTCCACTCCCAAAACCAAAAAGAACCTCCACAATCAAAGTCCCTCGCTACTACTTCCTGTGGGTTTCTCTATTCATTTTTTTGACTCCCTTTAACTCTCTATGACTACTTCTGAGGGTTTTATTTAATTAAAGCAAACTCGGGGTTCATAGTGTAATCAACTATATTACAACAACAGGCTGTTCCTCAGATCAAGGTTGGTATATGTTGGGATCAGTCTTTTTCAAGGAAACTTAAGTTCTGGTTCAATTCCTATGTTTGCTTACATATCTTATATACAGTGTAGACAGTTACATAATTTTTTCATGTATCATAGAGGCAGCTAAAATGAGAGAAGATCTAGTATTCAGTCCAAAGTTCACTCTCTCTCTGTCTCCCAGTTTCTGTCTGTTTCTCTCTCTCTTTGATATTTAAGGTAGGAATCATGAGCTGGTTCTGTCTGACTTATATGATATCACATATAATTGTTTTAATACAGGTTAATTTAATTCAGGATGTTATTAATTTAGGAGCGCATATCACTGAATCTCCAGATAAGCTTCAATGCTCATTACAGTCTTCATTTACAGAACTAAAGGAAAAAGAAGCTGACTATTTTATAAACACCCCAAAAAGTGTCAGAAGCAGGACATGAATCCAAGTTTGTCCAAACGCTACAAAGAAGACTTAAACCTCATAACCATCTAGTCTTTTCTGATTTATTACTGAATTGTTCTCACCATCGGGGACTTGAAAAATGAAACAAGAATTCTTATCCCTCAGTTCACTGGAGGCCAATGTCTGTCCACGGAGTCCTGATGGGAGGAGAAAGAAGCTGGTGCTCATTCCCTCCTTCCTCCTCTAGTGATGAGAATGGCCTACTGCCAACTTCAACAACAACGAGAAAAAAGCAGAGATAACTAATCTAACGACAACACCTACCCCACTGGAGACACAAACAGTGTTGCCATAACAAGAGTGGGAGCTGTGATAAGTAGCTGGGAAAATGTCTGTTGAAGGATACACCCAGATCAGACAGTAGACAGAGACCAGAGTCTGCCTTGCAAATCCAACAGTGCAGAAAGGCAGATTGATATTCAGGGTACAAACTGAAAAGAGACCCTGAAATTTGAATAAAGTTTCATCCTTGAGAAGCTATCTACTCAGCTGTAGAAGTGGCTAGGATTTTTTTGGATATGTCACCCACCAAATGACAACCTGTAGTTCTGCCTCTCAGAATCTTCTTGATATGTCATAGACCCCGAAAAATACACTTATACGTCTTAGAGAAGTCAACATTATTTCTTAGCTATAGGCAAAAGCACATGTGTCCTTTCATTTTCTACATCATATTTTCTACTCCCTCTCCTCCTCGTCCTCCTCCTCGTCCTCGTCCTCCTTCTCCTCCTCCTCCTCCTCCTCCTCTTCCCTTCTTCTTCTACTACTACTAAAGACTGTCTAGTCACTCCTAAGACTGATTAAATCTGACATTTTACCTAAGAGAACTTCTATAATTCATGATCTGTACCACCGCAGGCATTCAGCTGAACACCTTTAGTTTCTTTCCTAGGGGCGATCACTTCACCTTGGGAATATGTCTATTCACATACTCTCTATATTGTATAAAAATTGTTTTTGTTTCCTCAGAGGATTGCTCTCTTTCTGAGAGCAGGGAACACTGCTGTAGTGCTCTTTATATTTACAAGGTGTAGTGACATAAACATACTGCAGATGCTAATAAATACTGAATGGATGCTTATAAAAGTACATAATAAGCAAACTAATGGACCCCACTTAATTTCAGAAAGAAATCCCGACTCAATAGACAGATTCAGTAAGAATTCATCTTCCATGGGATTAGGCATAGAGAAAGAGTTTTTAAACCAGGCAGACTCCTCAGGGAGGTACATGAAGGCTATACAATTCACTTTCATTGTATGCAATGAAATCCTAATGTTTTGAGAAATGACGTGACTCACTAGTCATCTTTAATTTCAGGCATACAAGACTTTCAAGTGGGCTTTAGGTTCATCCTCTATCAATTTATCAAGGAAATAGTGTTTTCATCATTTTATAAATAAAGGAAGGGTTTTTTTTTTTTTCTCCCCTTGGATGTCTGCTTAACATTTTTAAAGGGTCGGTGTCTTGGTTAGAGTTACCATTGCTATGATGAAACAACATGACTAAACAAAAGTTGGGGCAGGAAGGTTCATTTGGCTTACACTTCCACATTGCTGTTCATCATTGAGGGAAGTCAGAACAGAAGCTCGAATAAAGCAGAAACCCCGGGACAGGAACTGATGCAGAGGCCACGGAGGGGTGCTGTTTGCTGACTTGCTCACCATGGCTTGTTCAGCCTACTTTCTTAAAAAACCCAGGCCCTTCAGCCCAGGCAGAGAACCACCCACAGTGTTCTGGGTCCTCCCCATCAACCATTCATTCAGAAAATGCTCTACAAGCTTACCTACAGCCGGATCTTATGGAAGCACTTTCTTAATTGAGGCTCCCTCCTCCCAAATGACTTTAGTTTGTGTCAAGTTGACAGAAAACTATTCAGCATGATCAGGCTCGGTGTTTTATTTGTATAATATAAGACAGCTTGGCTCCCTAGTATTCACAGTCTAGACTGGAGGAAAGAGGGATGAAAAGCGGAAGTGCAGAGCATGTACCGAAGGGCCACTCTGCATGCAGCTCAGACTAGAGTTCAAAGGAGACTTATCTTTGACTATTGTGATCCTGACCGGATTTGGCAATGGCTGCCTCTTTTTGTTCTGTTTTTTTTTTTTTTTTTTTTTTTTTTGGTTTTTCAAGACAGGGTTTTTCTGTGGTTTTGGAGCCTGTCCTGGAACTAACTCTTGTAGACCAGGCTGGTCTCGAACTCACAGAGATCCGCCTGCCTCTGCCTCCCGAGTGCTGGGATTAAAGGCGTGCGCCACCACCGCCCGGCTTGGCTGCCTCTTTTTGTTATCCAATTTGTATATCCATGGTTTCTGATCTGCTCACTATGAGACTTGTTGTAGTGTTTAATATAATTTGCATTTTGAAACACCTGACACCTTTGGTATGGTAAGTTTCATCATTTCCACCTGACACATGAGAAGACCGAATCCCTAACCAAAGACTAATAATAACAACAAAAACACCCACTTTGAAGGGGATTATGTCCTGTATTCTTTAATACTTCCCCATATAATCTTCCATGGCCTGTTTTTAATCTGTCTCAGAGGTGCTGGTGTTGAAATATACCATCTCTAAGATCTCTATAAAATATCTGCTTTTTCAGCAGTTACAGAATGTGTACGTGGAGACATTGATAAGGTACTCCAGGAAGAACTTTGGAGACCACAAAGAATATTTTAAACTACAGAAATGGAGAGAAGACAGCAAGAGAGAAAAAGAGAGGGACACACACACACACACACAGAGAGAGAGAGAGAGAGAGAGAGAGAGAGAGAGAGAGAGAGAGAGAGAGAGAGAGAGAGAGAAAAAAGAGGAGAGTCAGATATATCAACAAATTAAAGGTACATATGCCATGAGAGATGCCCCAAAGCACTGTGGGAAACAGCAGGAAGTAACTCACTTTTCCTAATGAGGTCATGAAGGTGAATTCTATCATGATATTCTAGATATTTAATTTAGCAGAATGATGATGTTTCCTGGGTGAGCACAGAGTCACAAAGCACAAGCTTGGACTGGGGTAAGGTTTGAAAAGACTAAGATATTGCCAGCCCCTATATTTTCAAAGTTTTCTGCCCTTACCAGGTACAGTTTCATAGAGCTGGGTGAATTAACCACTTAGTGCCTTGGTGGTGGGTGATGCTCTCAAACCCATCTGACAACTGAAGCTTCTGGAGGACTTTGAAAAAAAAAAGTTACTGCCCAAGCTCAGTTTAGATCAATCCAGCTTGAGTTTTGGGTGAAGGAGTCAAAGTTAGCAGCTCTAGAAATTACACGTACATCTGTTACGGTGCAGTCAGAACAGACAGCCATTATCATTTGGATTAGCATTCAATATCAGCAATGAAGCAATAAAGAGACTTAAGGAAAACCAATCCCTAAAGTTAGAAGCAGGCAGTGGCTGTTATTTGCCTGCTTCTCTCTTTTTGGATCCTCTAGATCCTCCTCCTCAATGCCCATCCTTTCATTAATTGCTCCTTCTCATCATACATACTCTTGTCCCTAGAGAGGGCACCACATTAGGCCCCTTTGCCATCTGTCCTCACCAGATTTGCTCCCTTTCCATACAGCTCTTGTCTTAGTCAATAATTTTACAAACAGCAGTATTCGTGTGTAGCTAAAATTTGTATCAGCTACGACACTGGAAACTTCCAGGAGCAGGGACCAAGAAAATTGTGATTTGCTTTACCTTACGCCCTAACTCAGTGAATGGCACTGAGGGAGCATTCGATATGTAATTACTGAATTATATAACAGATGAATCAAAGTACTTATAAGTGAATAAATGAATAGAGGCAAGAATTCACCCACCTTCCTAGACACAAAACGAAGCCAAATAAAAATTTGTGTGCTATTTTTTTTCTGGCCGTCAGACCTTTGCTTCTCCTATTTTATTCTCTGTGGGAATACTCAAGGGTCTTTTACATAGTCCTCCATGTTTCAAGCCCTTTTATCTTTCAAAACCTTATTCCTGAATCTCACGAAACATCACACCTCTTCTATACCGGAAATCCCCAATTGCAATTTACATTCAATTTCAGGAGAGTATATGGAAGAAACTTGAGGTTGGGACCAGCTTATTTTGTGTCTATCTGTTCCTTCACTGCACCTAGCACAGAGCCTCTGGCTGCACAGATACCTTGCAATTATTGTTTGAATTCTTCTATTAACGGATGAGTACAAATGACAGACGAGTGGGCAATAGACTTCTACATTCACTTATCACACACACGGATTTCTCAGCTCATATGTATTCCAAGGGTTTCGTGCAGTAAAAATACTGATCCGTCTGCTTTTCTTTTTTACTTCAAAGACCACACTCCAATATCCTCTTCTCACTGTGAGAGAGAATTAAGATAAGAGAGTGCTCAGGATAGGTTTGGATAATTATGTTTTCCACATTGCTTAGCATTTAGGATTGACAACTACTAATTATCTAAGGCACCGTGTGTCTTTAAAAATAATTCACAGCACAAAAGAAATAATTGGATATAATTGCAAAACCAGTTGATATGGTCACAACACATTTTTGTGTTTATGGGCCCTAGTGTCTCCATCCATCAAATAGAGGAGGTAGAACAGATTAGACTTTCTCAGAACGTCTTCCCCTGAGAAGACATCATAGCTCATGCAAGGCTTTTTCACTGGTGCTAAGCATATGAAGGATGCTTCCAAGATGAGTCAAAACTCCCTTTTTGAGAAAGAGGTAGATATTTTCAGTGATCGTGCCTATGTGTGTGCAGTTTCTGTGCCTGGCGAGTCGAGGTATTTTGACAGAGTGTCGTATGGAGATTCAGGAAGGTCAGAGGTGGAGTGAGAAGTAACTTATAAAGTGGAAAAACTCCTTCGACTGTGGGCTTATATTAAGTAGGATTCTCTAGAGATACAGAACCAATGGGGTGTGTGAAGGAGGTAATTACTTCAAGAAATTAATCATTCAGTTACAGGAAAAGGCAAGTCTAAAATCAGCAGGTAGGTTGGCAGTCTGGACAGCCAGAGCAAAGCAGGTCAAGTTCAAATATACTCTAGAACAGAATTCTTTTTTTTTTTCTTTAGAAAACCTACAGGTTTTTCTTTTTTTCCTTCTTTCTCTTCCTTCCTTCCTTCCTTCCTTCCTTCCTTCCTTCCTTCCTTCCTTCCTCCCTTCCTTCCTTCCTCCTTTCCTTCTTTCCTTCCTTCCTTCTTTCTTTTTTCTCTTAAATTCTTTCACAGACTAAATGTGGCCCAGTATATTATGGATCTATTGATTTAATTGTTAATCCCTTCTAAAAGATACTTTTTAAAGCAACTTTGACATGGGTGTTTTAGTAAATACCTGAATATTGTGAATTAGCCAGCTTGCTATACGATCTTGATCATAGCAGGACATATAAAAGCCAAGAGAGGACTGTGAAGAGGACTCAGAGTTATAGGAAAGATGTAGTCCAGGCAAGGATGTGACCAAAAAGGTCTCTAGGACCATGTCATGCATGTGTACCTTTATTGTACAAGTAGTGCGAAGTGCTCCATGGGGTGGCATGATCTTATATGCTCTTCATAGCAAACACTGTCATTGCCCTTTAAGAAGAAAGATTATATTTATCTGAATGAGACAGGAGATAGGTTGGACAGGTTGGACAGCCATGAGCAATGAATATACCTATGAGAATATACCTATGAGAATATACCTATAAGTCCTATGAGAAACTGTCAGTTATAAAAATTTGGTAGTAGTTAACTGTGGAGAGTCATCCTTGATGAGACAGAAGCTTCTGCATATATCAATATCATTGTATAATTCCAACATTTCTTAAGTTGCATGTCACATAAACATGTAGGATGAACTCACAGTTTAGGTATCGACTACCTTGGAGAACAAAGTGTTGTGCTATTTGTTTTAACTTATTTTCTAGTATTCCAGGTTTATGTTCCTTTTTTTTTTTTAATCTAGATCATCTAACAAAGTCTGCATCTTCCATCTTCTGCTGGAAAACTAGGAGCCTCAACACTCACAGGTCCTCTATCTGAGTCCAAACCATAACTTCACTTAAATTCACCAAACTTTATGTTATCTGTATTTACAGAGTCATTAACTAGTATGATAAGAGACATTTGATTGATCTATTTCAGATGTAGACAGTGTTCGGAGATTATTAATATATTATTATATATCTTGCTTTCACTTGCTGTCTCTCAAATATAAGAGTGATATCCAGTACTAGTGGAAGGCCACCATTTAATTTAGTCTTGCTCAAATTCTATTATTATTTTCAATAACCTCATTTACATGACCACTCTTCCCCTGCTACCTCCAGGATTCATAGAACTTTATGTGTATGGTAATTTATGTATTCATTCATCATTGATTTATGCATTTCAAGAAATTTTTTATAAAGTCTGTTGTGGTCAGAAAAGAATGAGAAAGCCAGAGATGGGAAAGAAGCATGAACTCACTCGGGCTCAAGGGCAATTTTATGTCATTCCTTTTAGTAAATATTTTCGTAAATCAGTGTACTCCACAGTCCTATATACAAGCAACGCTGAATAAATTGCTTATTCAAACTAATACTTGGGTTTGTTTCTTTCAACATTATAGCAGTAATATTTCCTGAGTTGTGTCAATATTTTCTAATAGAGCCTTTAATCATCATTTGACAACTCAGAAAATGTGTTACACAATTTATATAACCGTTGGCCATCTATGATCATTCACGCTTTTCTATTTAGTTTACAAGTGTGACAATTAACATATTTGTGCATAAAGCTATTTTGTACTTTTGTTGATTTCTTTAGGCTATATTTCTAGAATTGGGCTTTCTGGGTCAAAGGATATTAGCAGCTTAACACTCCTGAATTTTATATTATTGAATTTACTTCCAAAAGGGCTGTTTCTGTAAACAATGTACAGAAGTACCCTTGCATTATGTGTCCATCTAGACTAGAGGGTAACATGATTAGCTGGAGTTATAGGAGGGATGTCTCTCTTGTCTTGGCTCAAACAGAACATCTGCATTTCTCTTTTCCAGTCCGAGAGCTCTTGCCAGGTAAGGATCATTTGAGAATAATTCCTAAAAAAGATAGTCATGACAGTAACGGCAGTAACTGGGATCAACAACATGCCTCATGGAATCTTGGAATCTTTTGATTCCTTGTATAAGCTTTTTTGTGGAATTTTTATATTTTCTTTTATAGTAGATAGACTATCATTAGCTTTTTATAAGTGACTATAGATAGCTCTGTACTTTTATTATTAAGTCTGGTTTTCCTGGTAATTAAGTGTTAAGGTTTTTTTTTTTTTTTTTTTTGGTAAAGTCATTCTTCACATTTAGCCCATTGGTACCAAAAGAGTTAAAATCCCCTGGAGAGAAGCTACTGATTTGTCTAAAGCAATTGGTACTTTCCATTTTCCAGACTAGACAAGACTGGCCATATGGCCTCATTGGAACCAATGAAATTCATGCATAAAGTACTGAATTACAAGAACTGGAAGAACTTATAGAATATAAGCAATTAATTTTTTTTAATGTGTGTTCTAAAATATCACATCAAGACTCATAAGGATGCATAGAGAGATATTCCCTGGGGTGCTGCTCCCCAAATCCAGTACTTTTCCATGGATCTGGCTGCCATCAGTGATTTTTTCCTGTGTGAGTTTGATACAGAGAGGACTGTCTTCCATTTCTGAAAATGTTTTTAGGCATTTAACTGTCATCAAATCTTGAGCTATTCTTTTATGAATAGTAGTTCTGCTCATGACAAGGTCTTATACCAAGATTCCTCTGTTAGGACACAATAACCAGAGTTACAACCTTATGTTACTAAGGCAATAGGATGCCGTATGGAGTGGGGCAATCTCAGTCATCCACCAAGATTCCCACTACCCAATCTCAACAGGTGGACCTTACCTGTTGTGAGCTAGCCAAATATGGACTTCCTGCTTTGCTTACTCTCTAGAGGCAGTTTATAGATGTTCTCTGCTTCCTTAACTAAAGTCCTCCTTTCTCCTCTGCTGTTAAGCTGCAGGGTTGCAAATTCGAGCCCTGTCTCATAAATGCTATGTATATGGGTCTTTCATTATTTGCCTACTTATGTTTGAGATTGATTAAAAACATGTGCACACCGTGACAGGAGTGGCAGGTGATAATTTGAACATGCAAATTTTATTTATTTAGCACTAAAGTAGCTTTGCTTAGCTGTTTCCTTCTGGGGAAACTGATTCTCAGTACTCCAGTAAGGTAGTGGACCTGGAATTCAGGAGAATAAATAATGTCTTAACCCCTTCCTCCTTGCGGGTCCCACTCTCCTTATTAAAACAGTGATACGTGTGTGGCTTTCATGAATGTCAGCAGCTCCTTCCAGCTATTCTTCCCAGGAGTGTTGATAAGATGCCAGAGCATGGGTGTGGGTGGAAACTACAAATAGAAAGAACTTAACAGTGTCTGCAGGCACCTTAAAGGTTTGAGTACACAAGCAGGTATCGACTGGCAACTTCAAAACCTGAGGTCCTCCATTTCTTTGAATTTTGACTTATCCAATTCCAATGAGATGGTTTGAATTATTTCTTATGTGTATGGGTGTTTTGATCCCATACATATCTGTGCATTATATATGTGTTCTGGTGCCCATGGAAGCCTTGAGAGAACATCATATTCTCTAAAACTAGAGTTACAGACTGTTGTAAGCTGCCTTTTGGGTTCTTGGGATCAAATGCCCGTTCTTGGGAAGAGCAATCATTGCTCTTACCCACTGTTCCATCTCTCTAGCACCTACAACGAGGAATTTCACAGGTTTTGTTATTTCACAGCTGAAAAGAAAATTGAATTTTATTATCCCAAACAACAACAACAACAAAAACACATCGAGGAATCAAGCTCATATTTCACTTCCCCAAACTGCAGGGAAATGTTGTTTTAAGAGTAACAAATAAAAAATGTCCAAATACAATCACAGCCAGGCGGTGGTGGCGCACACCTTTAATCCCAACAGTCAGGAGGCAGAGGTAGGCAGATCTCTGTGAGTTCAAGGCCAGCCTAAAGATAGAGTTTTAGGACAAGTAGGGAAACACAGAGAAAATTTGTATCAAAAAAACAAAGTGGGTAGGGAAGAGCATCGGCTTATTTCTGACTGACCACAGAAGAGCAAGACTAGGGCCTATATACATCCTGGAAAAAAAGTAAGAGGTAGTGAGAGTCTTAATTAGAGAGACGTGTCTCTCAGTCTGCTTGCTACCTCCTCAGCAAAACCCACATTTCCATAGCCCCCAATATATTTATTTGTTTATGTGTTGCTATAACAAAATACATGACAGAAACAATGTCAAGGAGGAGGTACTTGCTCTGGATCATGGTTTCAGAGGACTCAGTCCATTGTGGCTTAAAGGCAAAGCAGTCCACGTGACTGCAGGAGAAGGAGCAGAGAAGCAAGTATTTTGCTTCTCCATTGCCTTTCTTCTCCCCCCCCTTTACATCTTCCTGGATTTCCAATCTAGGCTATGATAGTTCCCATACTCAGAGCGAAATCTTTCTTCATAGTTAATTTTTCCTAGAAATGCCTTCTCTGCTGCACCCAGAGTTGTATACCTCTTCTGTCTCTTTAGGGATTCTAAATCCAACCTAGCTGAAAACAAAGACTAAGCGTCACAACGTGATTCATTCGCCACATCTCGTCAGATACAAACAGGGAGCGAGTCTGAATCATACAAGGGTGGAGGAGGCTCTGTGTGCACCTGTTTGAGAGAAGAGGGCTCAGATCTGATGGGCGCAATTCACATGGCTGACGTATATGTTTCTGTCATCATCACAACAGCCCAGGTACTAGTGGGTCACTGAGTTTCCAAAGCCTAAGAGGCAGAAAGGCTCTTAACCACTCAGCATAAGATAGGGCTGTTAGAAGAACCCCAAAAGCCCCTTGAAATAAATGGTCAATCAGAAACAGAAGGGAAAAAAATCCATTTCAGCTGGCTTGAAGAGCCTGATTGTGACGCTTGCTGGCAAGGGGCAGCTATTGCAGGATGTCTTTCTCCATTCCCAGTTGGTTTAGTTTTGATGTTATGTTCCTGGACACTTGGCCATTGTGTGGTTCTTTCCCATCCAGAAGAAAACGCTTTGCCTTCCACCCTTCTCCCCTGTATGTCTGGTATCCCCTCCCTTCTCAGTCAGCACTTCCAGCTCTTAAGGGTTTGATTGCCCTGTGATTAAGGAGGTTTGTTGGGGCCTAACATGCTGGGAGAAGGGTGGGAGAAGGCAATAAATATTTAATGAGAATTTTGCTTCTGGGCCTTCCTCTTAGAGAGGGAAATGGAAATCAAAAGTCTTCATTGGAACCCCTGTTGTTGGAGGACAAAGAAATGTTCCCTCACTGCTGCGAAAATGAGCCTCTGGCACCTCAGCAAGAGGCAGCCTGAGAGGGGGGCGTCTTTAATGAATCACAGAGCAAAGAGCTCCTTCCTGGAAGGAATTATCCCCAGTGCTTTCACTAATAACACTCCCAGGCCTCAGACTGATGGATGTGGAGTTATGGTTTTAGAGTGGAGGCTCCTGGGTTATAAGGCTGAGATTTATGTCTCATAGCCTACCAGTGTTCTTCCTTCCTTCCCAAAGGCAGAACCCGCATGCTGGGTGCCACAGCTCACTGGGCCACATAGCAGAAGACTAAACACAGGATGGGCCAGACAATACAATGCTCAAAGGAAGTCTTGGGAATTATGATAGGCTGATCTGTGGCTTTGGCCAAAGCACTGTGTTTCTCTGTACTTTCCATGCTTAAGCCTGTAAAACAGATACAGTAACAGTGTGTTTTTATCTGATAGGATTGATTTTGAAGATTTAATGAGATATTCTAAAGTATTAGAATGATTGGCTTTGACTAATTGCAGTTGTTAGCTATTGTTTTTCTGTTGTTTATTATGGTTGTGGTGACTGGGTTTGTTGGTTTTCTGAAGAAGTTTGAGTGTCAAACCAAAGGACTGGGAAAGAACTGTCATGTAGCAAGGCAGAGGCTAGGCAGATGGCTTGGTGCACAAAACACTAACTGTGAAAGAGTGAAGGCCTGTGTTAGAATTTCCAGAACCCATGTAAAGGTTCACCAAAAGCGTTTGCAATTCCAGGGCTTCTACCAAGGAGTGGGAACCAGACGGGAGACTCCTTAGAAGCCTACCAGACAGTTAGCCTAGTGCACATCCTGGAAAACAGCAAAACACCCACATATACATGACCTTGAAGAAGGTAGAAGGCCCAAGGGAAGATGTCTGAGGTTGTCCTTAGATATCTGAAATTCTGTCTTGGCATACATTCACAGACATGAATGAGCAAGAACATATGTGTACACACACACACACACACACACACACACACACACACACACACACGGGGTAGTGGGGACTAAGGATTGCTTGCCTAGCTCTGTGTGTGACTGTGACCTAGATCCTTGTGCCTAACAGATGAAACCCTTTGACATATATTAACTGAGCAGACTGTGCGCCAACTAAATGCAAAACCTTTTCTCTGCTTTACTTTAATCAGCCTGACTAATGTTTCTACCACTAAATTTGAAAAGTGTCTTAATTTATGATTTTCTTTGTTCTTTTACTATAGAAAACTTGATCAAACTGTTGTCAAATTGGACTATGGAATTTAGGATAATCTGGCCCATGGTCATTCACAATTTGTTACAGATAAACTGCTTCTTATCCCTCGTGAGGTGAGAGTGTGTGTCTGTTTGTATGTACACATGCATGCAGGTGCTCACAGAAACCAGAAGCGGGTGTTGAATCCTCTGTAGCTGAAGTTACAGATGGCTGTGAGCTGCTGAATATGGGTGCTGGGAACTGAACATCCATCTTCTGAAAGAAAAGCGTATACTGTAAACTGCCTAGCCATCTATATCACCAGCCTCGAGGAATGGCTATTAAAAATGCTGAAGACATCCCAGGAGAAAATTTAATTAGACTTTGGACCTGCAAAATTCCACCCCCACCTCACAGTCATTGAAGTCTAATCAGTTCAGCAGCCCAGAAGACTGATTAGCGAATGTGCAGCTCCTTTCAGGGAATTTCATGCATTTTACTAACCCACATATGAGTTATTCTGATGTGGCTTTGAAATTCCCACCTCAGGCTCCCATCTTTGAACACTTGAATTTCCACTGGTCGTGTTGTTACAGGAGGTGGTTGAACCTGTCATGGGGGATGCCTAGCTGGAGGAAGACGACCTTCAAGGGGTGGGGTTGCCTATAGCCTGGATGGGTGTCTCACCCTGCTTCTGCCTCCTGATCCATGCAGATGTAAACAGATACCAACAGTTCCTGCCACAAGTATTCAGCTGTCATTAGGTTTCCTGTGCTGCTGTGGACTTAACATCTCCTCAGTCCATGAGCCAAAATAAATCTTTCTTCTTCAAATATTGGATTATAATTACAAGAAAAGTAAATAAAAAACAAAATGGTGAGGAATGAAGTGGGGTTGTTGCTGTTTCCCTGAGATACTTAGCCATGTGGGTCTCAGGTGTTGGGGGATGGGTTTGTGAAAAGAATGCAGAAGACCTGGGGGTGGCAGGCAGGAGACCAAAACACCATAAACAGAGCTCAACAGTCCACTCTGGAGCCAGCTCAAGAGGCCGGGATGCTGATGCAGGTGCAGTGAGAGCCAGGGCAGGATGCTTCAGAGGAGCACCAGGACTTTATCAGTCATTCGTGTAACATTACAAAAAAGTAGCCAGTGTTTCTTTTATACCCTGAAAGCTAGGGGGGTACTGAATTCATGAGTAACAGTCTAAGTTATCTAGTGGAGGAAATTTCAAAACATTCAGTATAACGTTCAGGATTTGGCCTGGTTATCACTCACTAAATTTATCCAGATTTATATTGAGAAAGATCAGGAAGCTATGGAAAATGTGCGGTTTTGTGGGGGAAGGAACAGGAAGCCGGTTAAAGTTCACAGACAGAAATGTACAGTTAGACAAGGGAAAGGGTTTGAGTCTCGATGAAGCTGAGGGAAGGGTGAGTGGGAATAAAGTAGCCATGGTGGCTAAGGAGATTTGTTTCATTAGTGGGAAAACCCACACATTTTCCCCAGGCATCAAGAAAGGTGCCTGAGAATAATACTCTATGCAGAACCTTCAAGGTACCCTACTGAAAATGTCACCCTAGGGAGGCACTTCCCCAGTTTCAGCTTTGAAGGCATACAGAGGCTGCTGAAGCTGTGGACTAAGGCAGACAGGCTACATCTCAACTTGGACTGGAAGCAGAATTTGTCATGTATTATTTTTTTTAATAATATAAAGTTTAAGAGTTACAGATATTGGAGGCTTGTGTCAAGGTTCCCATAGTATAGGTCAGGAAATGTGGAGCAGGGTCAGATGTCATGACTGGAGCTACTGAGTGGTGTTGGGGGTGAGGCACATTAAGCTTTGAAAATGAAGTATATACTTCAGTAGAGAATCCTGGATCTTGGATCTTGGAGATTTCTCATGTGTGGAATGTCTTCTTGCTGAGGAATGCCTTAGTAACCATGTCGAGCTATCGCGAGAAAGAAATTGCATATGCTAAAGACTATAGTAGTCTATATGTCAGAATGTAGGGCTATCTAATACTAACTGCAACCAAATGACTTACATACCCCCAGCTGTGAGCCAAAGTCAATTTTCTCTCTTAAGTTGCTCATTGTCCAGTATTTGGTTACAGTAATAATAAAAGTAACTAATATAGTTCCAAGTGGTAAATTCATCACTATCATTATAACCATCATTATTCATCTTCGATTAAAGACAAACACAAGTTTGATCACTTCCAAGTCAATATTTGTCCCTTTCCCCTCAAAACTACTATTGCTTCTCTCTCTCTCTCTCTCTCTCTCTCTCTCTCTCTCTCTCTCTCTCTCTCTCGACATTTGGGCATTCCAACCATGAAAGTCATGTTGCATCTTTTTATGGTTTTGCTTTCTGTCTATATTCACTCTCTGTTCCATTGACTGTTGCCCCTGCTGATATTAACTTATAGTCTTGATTCTGCTCTTCCACTGGGATCATTCTATTCTAGTCATCATCAGAATAGATGCATATCAGCTGTTTTTACTGACATGGGTCTCCTATCTACAAGGCTAGGGTAAACTCTGGCCAGCACATCTTTTCTTGTAACTCTCTGTGTTGTTCAAGGGTGCAATCATCTCTAATCTCTTGCCTTAATTTCCTTCCTTAGAAATTCTTTCCATTTCAAGTCTTTCCCTTTTAATGAGACCCTAGGTGTCAGATTTATGTTCATATAAAACCTAGTTTACACCTGCCATCCAGCTCCTAATCTTCCAAAATCATTGTTCTACCAACTATTTTTTTTTTCTGCAGAGACACCACTGGGTGTTGTGAATGATAAAATGATCCATTGACAGTCAGTACCTTAGGCCACTCTAAGTAAGATTCATTGAATGCTTACCCTTCATTCTATTGCCTCCATGGGATCCATCTACAAATGAAACAGTGTATCAGTTTACTGGCTTTCTCTCTATTTTTCATATTGAGGATAAAGACAGTGTTTAATGACAGAAAATGGGATGTTCAACTCATGGAAGACAGAAAGTAAAGGGCAAAGAAGGAACTAAACACAAGACAGAACATTTAAAGTCTTGCTGTAATAACCTACTTCATGAGCTAAGACACTTCCCCAATCTAATATCAAGAAGCTCCAAAAATAGTACAACCAACTGAAGAACCAGCAATCAAGCCATGAACTCTCAGGTCATGTTTTATATCCTACCTCTCTTCAGGTAACCTCTGGTGTAGACTTTTTACTGTTATGTTGGGAAAATAAACAACAGATCTGGGAAGTTATATTCATGCATGTGCCCTGGCATTTCCTCTTTGCTTTCTTCCATTGTCTTGTCCTTTTCATGAGAGATGCTGAGTTGCTGGGTTACATTGGTTGTGTTTGGTGTATTAGAGAATCTAGTCTTTTCCCCATCCTTGTCATCTCTGTGAATACACTTTAATAGATGTACTGACATAGAACCTGCTTGAGAACATAGTCATTGATGTGTTCAACATTGTATTCTCAGCACTAAGACATTGCCCAGTATGCTTTAGGATCTCTATTATTTCCTGATCCTATTAATCTCTTGGGAGAAGAGTGACTATCACATTAGCTGACCTGATAAGTTAATTTTTAAGCATCAAAATGGTTAAATTAATATCTGTTCTTGTTTTATCACCTAACTACTCACAGGTGGTTTACAATGAGATAAGGAGTTCTATTGAGAACATTACCCCTCGCTTTCCTAGCTAGAACAACACATTGCAAAATTAGAATTTTGCCATAACGCTGAAATAATGAACCAATAAATGAGTCACAAGTGATCGCATGAGTAACTGCAAATGCTAAAATAGCTCTCATTGCTTCAACGGTGTCTCAGGGGTACACCTGAAGGTCATACCTTGGGGAGGGATAACATATTGAAGGCCTCATGAGTGAACAGATGGGAGATTTGGGGGTAACAGCTGCAAGGCCAAAAAAGATCAAAAGTAAGAGGCTTAAATCCTCTTGGCTGTTGCTGGTTTCTAGGGTAGTTGCGGTTCTATTCCCCTGGTGCACAGCTTCTGTAAAATAACAGGGCACACAACTGAGCGACCCTCTTCTTTTCCTCTAGCACTCATTTCCAGCTCTCTGAAGGCACCCCTGGATCATGTCCAGAGGCCTTGGAAGCTGGTATTGTTTTCACCTCTCTTTCCCCTGCAGCAGCTGGCTGATGACTCTGTGTTGAAGGGGTTTACAGTGACCCTGATAATTGAAGCACAAAACAAACCATTAAAAGGTAAACTGATCTCATCACTCCAGGAGGCAAGAAGAAACTATATCCTTTTCGGCTTACCTTCTGCTGTCTGCCCTGTATCCAAGGCCACACTTTCCCAGCAAGCCTCAGGAGGGAAACAGTTAAGTGTTGTGTGGTGCATTTCACTTCAGGAGGGCGGCCCACTTGTGAGTGGACTCTCCATCATCATTTGCCATCTTCAAATTGCTCATAAGAAACCCCACCATCTAGATGTGATGTTAGAAGAAAGAGGCTGGTTGTTTTCAGATCTAGGTTGCGGGCAGGGAAATCTGAGTAAAGGCATGAGTATAAATGTCATGATTGGAGAGATGAAAGAAGGAAGTATTTCTCACAGACTGTTTTGGTTTGGATTTACTTTTTTTTAAGTAAAAAGATTTTATTTTATGGGGACAGGAGAAAAAAGAAAAAAAATTAAATGTGGTTTTGAATTATACTTTTTTAAAAACACCATACCCACGCTCAAGTAACAATCTTTCCTGTGTCTGGGAAGCTGGTCTTGGATGTCACTCATAGGGAAAATGAAAAGCATTAGGAATGTTGTGGGTTTTCAGTCAACCAACTGACCTTCAAGACCCAGTTCTGAGACTTAAAAAAATTAGTGCATTCAATTCCAAGGAAGAATCCTCAAAGTAAATATTATAATTTTCATTGTAGAAGGGAGAAAAAGAAGGTTTGGAAACTGAGATTGCTTACATGTGCTCATGAGCTCAGAACACTTTGGAGCTGGGTTTCTGGACCAGACTGATTTAACCCAAGTCCTTGGTGAGGCAGAAGAGAGAGAAAGAGAGTTATGAATAAGGACATTAAATGACCAACCCAGTGGTTTCTTGCCACTACCACAGACCAGTTCATTAATGTCGGGCAATTTATATAATCTTTCCCATGGCTTAGTTCTCTCTTCTATAAAATAGAGATAATGAAAACACATACCCTGCAGAGTTTTCTGATTATTAAATATGGCAATATATGCAGTACACCAAGTCAGGGGCCTCACACAAAGAAAATACTTCATAGCTGGCAGTTTTTATGAATCCAACTACATTGCCAAGATATCTGGAATCTCCTCTGCTAACAGAGTAGTCTCTCTGGATCTCATGCTGGAAAGTCTGAAGCAGGAGGTAGCTAGTTAGGAGACTCTGAAAGATTTCACGGAGAGACACAGTCATGCAAAGTAATAAGAAATGAATCAAAAGGATTCCATGCAAGGAAGCTTAGGCAGAAAGCAGGAAAGATCCATGGTCTGCATTGGGAAGTGTACTGGGAGTGTATCTTACAGCAACTGATGCATTATTGGTTGGATCAAGATGTTGGCTGGTTTTTCCATTAACAAAGAAAGACACTAAAATGATTGCAGGGAGGAACAATAGCACCCTGTCCGTCGAGACTTGTCTAGAAGGGCATATATCCAAGGACTATCATTTTGTGGAAATGTTAATCAATAATCTTATCCCTAAATGAACTTATATTTTGTTATAAATAGGGAACAATTAGAATCTGGCGACCATCCACAGAAGAAATTGCTCTCAGAATTAAGCACTAGGGAGAAAATACCCATGAGTCATAGAAATTACTTCATTCCATTTTCTTTGTTCATGCAACCTATAGGCTCTGGATTCTTATTTAGCAGGAAATGAAATTTACCATGAAGATCTGAGGTGCCAGGTTACAAAGTCCCCCATGCCATTAAATTAGCTTTGCTTTTTGCCCTGCAAATTGAAGGCAGAATAAGGCCAGCATGTTAATGGGGCCAGATCATAGCCCGATCAGAGTACTTCTTAATAAAAAAAAATCAGCAATTTTATTTCTGACTTCTTTGTGTAGTTGTGAACATGAATCAATATCCCCATTTTCAACTGGAAAGTTAAAAATGATGTTGAAGTCTAAGCAGGTTAAAAGAATACATAAGGAAACACAGGGCATTTGTTTGTTTCCATGTCTTGAGTTTCTTCATTGAATGTTTTAATAAAAGCATCTGTTTATCAGGTTTTTGTGGGAGATGTTTGATTTCCACCTTTCTAGTTAATGTGTTTCATTGTGAAATGTCCTTGACCAGTAAAGAATTCTACAGAAGTCATCTCAGCGTGGTCCACTGAGCTGCAAAGTAGTGTGATCTCCTGAAGAACAGGAGGCTAAATGGGCCTTACCCAACCACCTGCCAGGCAGACCCTGGTGCCATGCTCAGAGGTTCATTATATCAGCAGTATTTATTGAACCTTTCAAAAAAGCCAGGCACTGTTCCTTGCACTGCAGCACAGGTCCCTGCTCTCATGAAACATGGATTCTTTGAGGGAAAATAGCCTTGCCTGAGAATGCAGACCGCAGTCCCCCTGGGCTTGGGGGAATGCTGGGGACTTTTGGTAAGAGCAATGAGTTTTTCAAACTTCATGAGTGAGGGTACATGGTTTGGTATTTTATCTCAGTAGTCTAGCTGTTTAATAACACTTTCTTGCTAAGCAGTCCTGCGCAGTTCAACTTAATCCTTTGGATTTCAAGACTCAGCAATTGAAATGGTATCATCGAAAGTGGTTACAGGGATTGAAGCTATAATAATAACCAAGCGTGTTATAAGCACTACAGGACATATCATATGCCTTAGAGGTACCAGTATTATTAAAATGATGAAGCCTCAAGCAATATATTTGAACCTTCTGACCCCATGTGTCCTCACCTGGGAAAGGGGAATGAGAGATGACACTTCTTGCAGGACACATTAAACTTTGTGCTTTCTGTAAAGTTCAAGGCACAGCGTAAGAATTTGTTTACATTTTACTGATACACCAACCTGCCCTGTTTGAGTTCACAGCTTCGAGAAGTGAGGAAGACTTCTCCTTCAGATTCAGTAGTGTTTTTGTTAAGCGCTCTTCCTGATCCCCTATCTGGGGTGTGATAGCTGTCCAAATAGGGAGAGAAAAGAGCAGTAAGAGAGTCTGTGAGAGACAACATGGTGTCCTTAAGAACGGCTAGGTGAACCACTCCCTCAAGAACTCACTGTAGTTTATCCTGTGATATAAAAGTTCCTATGATGGAAAGAAAACCTGGAACTTCACCTATGGGAAACTCATTCATGAAGAGAAAGCTCAATCAGGAACTTCAGCTGATTGCCTGAACCTCTCCAGTCAGTTATGCTGGATATTGTGAGCACCTATTTTGATGAAACCTCTGTCTTTATTTGCTATTCTACTCGAAAACCTCATCCCCTGAGGGGCACTGTGCTCTGTCTAGGACGCTCTCCATCAGAACCCCAGATGTCTACTGCAGCGGGGCTTTGGTTTTCTAGTTACTGACATTGTTTGTCTGCTTGTCTACCTATGCCCATCTATTATCTATCTATCTATCTATCTATCTATCTATCTATCTATCTATCTATCTATCTATCATCTATCTGTCTGACTATCATCTATCTACCTACATATCTATCGTCTATCATTTACCTGCCTATAATTTGTTACTTATTCTTTTACTTTGACTTGATATATACTTAATAAACTCATCCCAAAACTGAAAATATGACTATCATAGATCACTCTCTGATTCTCTGGGCTGTCCAGAGTAGAGTTCAATAAAGAGTAAATCTTTTTCTAAGTATTAAATGAAGTACAAAATGTCTTGAGATAAATCTCCAGAGTCAATGCTCACAGCCTTTTCTATAGACATCACAAAGTTTAGGAGGAGATTTTTTAAAAAAGTCTACACACCAGAAAGCTCTTTGAAAAAAAAATCTACTTCTAGGGTATCATTAAAGATATATATTTGATGAACACATAAACAATTCAGAGATACAGATCCAAACAAACTGTATTTCCCTTGCGGTAAAGCATTATCCAAAAATTTAATAGGAAAAGAATTGCTACAGACATTCAGAACATGTCCACTCAGCAAGCAGTGAGTTACAATAATAATAATAAAGAAATTCCATTTGAGGGAGAAAATGTAGCTTTCTGTTAGAGAACAGAAAAAGCCAGTTTTGACATATATACCTGTTTCTACAAAAATGCAATATCAAGTAACTCCTGCTTCCATTTCCAAGAAAGCAAAAGAGGCCCTGTTAGCAGATAACGTTTACGAGCTGGAGATTTTTCATTAAGGGGATCCTGTTACGGCAGACCCACAGGGGCCATTGCCTGCTCAAGCAGACCCAGCTCAGGTCTCAGGGTTGCTGGCCCAGAGGACCTGTTGAACACCAGCACTGTTGCTCTGGTTACTGTGTGCTGATTTGGGTCCCTTTGTGCATCTCTTCTTGCATATATCTGTCTGCACCCATCGATCTGCATCTCTCCCCTCCTTGTCTGTGACTCTCCTGTTGTTCTCTCTCTACTATTACTTGCTTGCTTCTCCCTTCCACATAGGTATCTGAAGCTATCTCTTTGCTTCTTCACAGGGTTTATTTTATTTTGTCTCTGACATACTGGCAGCATTTCTGACTGTGGCTTTTCCTCTCTGTTACTGAAGGTTCCACTAGTTCTCTGTGAAATGTTTTTTACCTTCTCTTTGGCTTGTGGTTCCCTTTCTTCCCAGTCTGCCCTGCCTGTGTTTTTCCCCTCTCTTTGCTTCTCTCCAGGTCTTCTCTTTGGTTGACTCAGCTTCTATTTCAATTTATTATCTTCCCCTTTCTATCTCTCTATTCACTGTCTCATTTCTTCTCTTCACCTTCCTCTTTCTGTCTTACTTTTGATTTTTGTCTTTGTGGTAAACTCTTCACTCTTTCCAGTCTTTTTCTATGTCCTTTCCTTTGCTCACTATATAGCTTACTCCCTGATGCATTTGAAATATTTCTAGTTTTTTATGTTTCTAGAAGCTTTGCCACATCTCCCTGTATGTTTCTATTAATCTCTCTCTCTCTCTCTCTCTCTCTCTCTCTTCTCTCTCTCTCTCTCTCTCTCTCTCTCTCTCTCTCTCTCTCTCTCTCTCACACACACACACACACACACACACATACACACACACACACACACACACATGCAAGAACACCCCTGGACACACACACCCACCCACGCACACATGCAGGTAGGCACGTGCATGTGCATGTATGCATGCATACATGAATGCACGTATACAAGCTCTTGCATACATGCACAAACACTTTCCTCCACTGCCTCTTGACCTGTAACATATATTCACAGAACAGGCTATAGATTTGAAGGGTTTTCTTTGGTTTATGGTGCCTTGGTGAAATCATAAACACATAATTCATTCTATCAGGAATCCTCTGGGTTAGCTGACATAGCATTTGGTACACAGTTGTGCTTTGCCACTGCCACCCCTATTTCAAAGGCTTCTAGGCCCAACATACTGAAGGGACCCTCTATCCTCTGGAGCTATTACTGCCCCAGATTCTGCTCCACAGGTTCTTAGTGAAACTCAACTCAGAAGGTTTTAGAACAGGTAGGGCTGGGTAGAGCCAGGTTGAAGGAATTAAAGAAAAATAAGAAGTCTTAATTTTAACACAATTTGGCACAAAGATTTACTCCAAGAAAGTTGAGCTGCCCCTGAGATGGGACTCTCTGGAAGCTGGAAAAAATGCAGACTGAAGCCAGGAGGCCTTGTGTAGGACCAGGTGCAACTCGATCTTAATCAGTCCCTCTGACCCTCTGCCAGGCAGGCCGCACTGGTGGGGGAAGAGGTGAGGACACGAGCCTCGGGAGACTGAACTGGAGCCTTCCTTTGACTCCCTTTCTAAGCCATTAAGCCTGAACAATTCTCTGGATGAATTCTAAGTGTGCATTTGGTTAGCTTTAGAGTAAAACTCAGATTCCAGCCCTTTTACTGAGCCGCCTCTGGGCATGAGGAGAGATGCTCATATGTAACCCCGTGGGGCTGTCCTACCGCAGCTGGCACTATAGAGCATCTTCCCTGACAGGTGCTGCTCCCTCCATCAAATATCAGTTTTAATATCGCCTCTCATGCCGAGAGAGCCTAACAGAATAGATTGCTTCCCTCTTTAATCTCCATCACAGCATTCCGTTTATTATCGCTTTAGCACTTTGCCAATTTATAATTATATATTTATGCATTTGCTTACTTATTTATGACTCCTCTGCCCTCAGTAGACTTTGAGCTTTTTGTAAGAGGAAACCATATCTGCTAAATCTCCTCTGATACCCAGTGCGTATGGTGCTGATGTGGAAACTGAGGCATAGAACTGGGACATGTCTCAGTCTGTTCCAGTATCCAAATTTCACTTCTCTATGCCTGATATTTGCCATTATGGTTCCATAACAGGAATAGATGGGGTATTGTATATGCTGGGGACTGTGCACATTGTGATAGACTAGATTTTCACTAGCTCTCAACGACAACAGAACCAGGAGTGTTAATTTTTATCTCTGTGGATATGAAATGGACCAATTAAATAAATTTAACCCCAGAGGTCATGAGTGGAAAGACTCTTCTCGACTGCCCAGGTAGGCTCAGAGGGACCTTGACTTTTGAACTTTCTGAGTCCCAGATGAACTTGCTTCATGCCGTACGCTGCAGCTAAAAGGGGTCTTGTAATTCTGAGAAAGTAACTTCTACACTCACGTTTCTGTTAAACACCTACATTGAGATATGATTACTGAGAAGATTATTTTGACTCTCATCCTTGAGGTGGTTATAATTACTTGATACTGAAAGTTTAAGTGTCATACCTCTTCGGGACTCTAACTCAGTTCTCGCTGATGTCTGTCTTCACCCTCTTTTCAAAGGCCTCAAGTATCCGCTCTGCCTCTCTGTTTCTGTTACTGTAGCCCCTTGTGTCTCCTATGAAGCATGACTCAGTCTGGTGGATTATGGGTACTTCCAAGTCTTACTCAAATCTTGCCAAAAAAAGTCATCAACCACTGTGTTCCAGAAGCTTTGCTCTTAATTATGGTATATTTGAAATATTAAGGGTGAGACAGTATTTTAGACACAATTAGTATTAAAATCGCTGCTATTTACCAATTGTAAAATAATTTGTTGTATCTCCTAAGACACATAGTAGTCCCTACAACATATGTATTGACAATCCTGCTATAGAAAAGAGAAATGTAAGATTTAGGGGGACATGCATGAGCTTTACAAGGCTTTAACGTCTGCCAAAAAAGAGATGGGACTTAAGATGTGTCCACACCAGTCCAAGCCTGCTACAGTAGTGTTGTTAGCAAGAACAAATTTACCATGTTTATATAAAAATACGCTGAGTTAAGTTTTCGATTACTCTGACAGAATACTCGAGTTAACAACTTAAAGGAAGGAGGTTGCCCCGTTCTTGTAAGAATGTGATGAACCAGAACATCATGACTATAAAAGAATGTGTGACAGCAAAGTTCTGCACCTTGAGGTATACAGGAAGTAGGGGTAGGGGTGGGGGTGGAGCAGAGGACAAGTTACCTAACAAAGGTATGCTTGTATTGTTCTACACTCTAACCAGACCTTTCCTCTCACTGTATCCTAGTAATGCAATCTAATTATGAGTACTTTTATTGGTCCAATAACCTTACAACATCGAATCTACACTTCAGGCAGCGAGACTTTGACACGAGTATTTCGAGGAGAACTTCATATCCATATACGATGGTTGAAAACACACTGGGATGGTACTGTAGACAGTGGGGGTGTGTTCTACATGCACTACAGTCTTCAATTTTTATAGTAAATTTGGAATTACCTTGCACACTGTTAGACTGAAATGCAAAATATAATTCTCCCCTCTGAGGTGTTTGTCATAGAGGTCAGAATACTACCTGACTTGCCTTTCAGCTGTGTGTCTACGTCAAATACAGAAGTATTCTGTGGATAACTAGTTGAGAATGGGGTTTAATGTGTGTAACAGATGAGATGAAGACTTGGCCTTACTGAGCTGTATGACATCAGGTCAGCTGCATTCTTTTTTCAAAAGCAGACCACACATTGTCTTTTCCATTTCAACTACACATTACAATTCCCATGATTTCTCCCATTGTTCTTATTCCAAGTACTAAGTGTACCTTTATGCTCAATCCTTGTACAAAAATCCTTTCGCTTAATCCTTGTACAAAAATTCTGCAGTGTACATATTACTATGACATACTATATATTTGAACGAGCTGGAGAGATGGCTCAGAGGTTAAGGCCATTGCCTGCTCTTCCAAAGGTCCTGAGTTCAATTCCCAGCAACCACACTATATATTTGAAAATTGAGTCTTGGATAATATCAAATCATTCGAGGTCACATAACCAGAGCCAAATTATAGCCCAGATGTGTTGCCTAGTGTGACTATTTCTTTTCCTTGGAATTATTTAAGGCAACACTTTTTCCCTCCTCTTCCTGATGGCTTTCTATAAGAAAATGCAAATTGGATCTGAAATATCCCAACAGGAGCTTTGGTCTCTGATCAAAGTGAACTCTAAAGACTTCAGTTCAAATCTAGGTTTTGCTACTATAAGAATGTGAAACTTCCAGAAATCTTGGATTCTCAGAATTTAGATTCAATTGAGCACCTTATTGAACAATGACTATAAGAGTGTCTCCATTCAGTCATTACAAGGGACCCCTGAAAAGGGTTTTTCATTACAATTTTATAAGTCAAATAAAATGAGAATAACTAGATGGCAGTCATGAAAGAAAGGAACTCTGCCTTTCAGTACTGCTGTTTCTGCTATGAAATAATATATAGGAATGTGTTTTACAAATGGAGAAGGAAGGTAGACATTTCTGTTACACAGGAAATGCAATTCAAAGAGTGGATGCTTGTGACCTTAGTTTGAGTATTCAATATCTTAACCAGAATTTAGCACCATGATGTCTGTCATTTGTAATCCCAGGGTGTTCAAGTCACGAGCCCATGGGTGAGTGTAGGTGTGGACTCTAGGGATGCTATTTTGACAGACGTAGCATTGGCTTCTGTTATCTGGTCTATGAGCCAGCAGTCTATTTGAACCACCAATCAGAGACAATGGGTGTCAGAACAGGGGTTACTAACCCTACTTTACTATCTCCAGCACAAGAATGGATCAAGGCAAATAGGCATTTCATGACGCACTCTAGAACTCCATGTTGTCACACACATAAGCATGGGAAATCAATGAATCTTCCAAGAGGTTTCTTTCCTAGCAGATTTCCAGCCTGGCTATTGGTTTCCTATCACTTCTTTGAGGCCCTATTAGCACTATATAGAATTAGGGATTTTTACTTTTTCTTAAGAGGGAGGAGTTAGTGTCTTTATTAGTACTTAAGAAATAGACAGTTGCGTTACCTCCATATGAATGGTGATTGGGGACGTATAAAGAAGAAATCAATGTTAAATTAGAAGGGAGACAGGAACTGAGGCTACGATTGCTGAAGCATTCTGTTCAGGTTGAATTGCTGAGTCCTAGAATCAAATGATGATTAGAGATGCTAATGCTTTATTTCTAGGCATCCTAGGAGAAGGGGAAATGTGGACAGAGTCCACGGTTGGCAGAAACCATAATAATAATAATAATAATAATAATAATAATAATAATAATAATATATTGAGTACTTACTATGTTCTATGCTATGTGTATAATGTGACTATCTCCTAATATTCATAAAAGCCTTATGTAAAAGGTGCAGGCATTATCACCCCTTAGAGATGGTGGATCCATCCATAGTTCAGAGAGATTAAAGAGTTTCTTCAGGTTGCACTACTGGCAAGTGATGGAACCACATTAAATCCTAGAATATTTTCAACCAGTACTCCTCCCCTGATCAACACACTCTAATGCATCCCGGGTGGGAGCCAGAGGAGCTTTCTAATTGGGGCCATTAGCTGAGTCTATCATTCTAGAAGATAGATGGAGGAAATCTCAGAGACCCAATAAAAGTAGATTCCTTTGGGGCTAAGAAGTAGTCTCTTGCACTGATGAAAGTCTAAATTCAGAAGTTCCCACAGGGCTTAGCATGGATAACAGAAACAGACTAGGAAGATGGAGGACTCAATTTGAATCCCAGCTTCTTTTGCTGGCTGGGGGACTATGAGCCAATCACTTGATATCTCAGAGCCCAAGTTTCCTGATCTCGAAAATGAGGATGGTAATATCTATCTTTGAACAAAGTACTTGGCCCATTAAAGTTGATTAATATTTGCTGATGCTCTTCTCTCTTTCTGAGGGTCTAGATCCTCTGAGAAGTCAGGACAGATTCTTGAGTCTGACCTCCACTTCCTATTTTTCATAAAGCTTGTCTGCAGTTATACACTTACACAAACAATATGTCAATGATACACTCCAAGCTGAGGTTCCTTATTTGGAATTGGGATAATAGCAGTGATTTTATCCTACTAAGAAGGAACATTGCTTAGCAGATGGGAGGTCATATGACTAGTTTTTTTTCTATCCTTTCAGTTTCCGTGCTTTTGTTATAAAAGAAATTTTCCAAAATCACATGTATACGGAAGGTAGTTGAAAAAGTTTCTGGTCAGACACTATGAGTTACTGTATTTGTGATTTCTTATCTTTTCCACTTATCAATATACTTTTGCTTCTTTCATTTCCCTCAGGATACCCATCTCTTCTTTCCATACTGCCCTATGGAGACACCTGTGTTAGACCCTAAATAGCTGCAGCGTCTTCATCGTGAAGTAGTTTAGTCATCTTGCCTCTCAGAACAGTAAGAACCTATGATGTAAATGACTCAAAACTTTACCATTTCTGTGATTTAACTACTATAAATGGACCATTGTATATACAAGGATAAGATCACAGCATACAACCAGATTCAGCGGAGTCTGCCTATTGACAGGCTGAATTCATATTTTTCATAAAGACTGGCAAGGCTAAGATAGAAACAGTCCTAAAACAGTTGACCTCTATTCCCAAGCCTAAGTTGGTCATCACTATTACATCCATATCCGCAATGGGTGTGGTCAGCACATGAGGGTCATCTGGTGGCTTTGAAAAGTCCCAAGCGTCTTCCCAGATCTGTGAATTGAAATCTTTAAGGCTATATCAGGCATCAACTTATTTTATTTAACTCCTGTGCAGTCAAGATTGAGAAATTATGTTTTATTAAGAAAACCTGTATAATTTAGAGGTAAAAAACACATGTCTTATAACCCACAACACATTCCTTCCTTGCAGAGTTGTAATTAAATTCTCTGCGAACTGAAACTTCCCAAAGAGGCTGATAGTATTTTCATTGGTTTCACTTCTGAATTCCTGCACATTGCGAACTGGTGGACGCATGATATGTGAGCTCACCGACAGCAGCCCCACAGCTTCCTCTGGCATGCTTGTGCTAAAAGAGCTGAAAGGGAAAGGCCTCACATTAAACTAAAGGGTCTTGTTGCCTCCTCTTACCTCCCCGAGCTGCTAAATAATGGATAATGGAGAACACTACCATTACATGCAGAAAGCACTTGGCATTTGCCTCTAAGGCAGCACTATCTAATCTGAGGTTCAGTTCAGCATAAAATCTGTTTGTTGGTAAGGCCAAGTCTTTGTGAAGAGCTCTTCAATGCCTCCACATATTCAATGGAAAAAAGGAAATAATTCAACTCTGGGATCAATCCCAGTATTTGTTTCTAAAAGGCCAAAGGAGCAGGAGCAACATGCCTGGAGATTCTCTTTCACTTCAGAGCATGATACCGTGGGCAACCTCTCTTTGAAGAGCACAGTTCCTCAAAGGCCCATGTGAAATTGAGTCCCTGAGGAATCTTCTTGTCTTTTTCCCTTTCTAGCAATAGTTACAACCATGAAAGTCTACTTTCTATTTATTTCGTGTGCTTAATTGTTCTCTGCTCTTCTGATCATTTGAACTTTGCATAGGAGATACCACATCTATTCTGCATCCTTCGAACTTAACATAGCACATGGAAAGCAGCAGGCTCTCAGTAAGTTTAGTGGGATAAATGCTAAAAGTGCAACCACTAAAGGGAAAACAGTTTTACACAACTGAGGCGAAGTTTTACCATATATGTACGTATATGGTAAATATGATCCATCTCTCTGGGTCTTACCTTCATTTGTAAAAGAATCGGTTGTAAGTGAGACTCTTCTAAGTGCAATAAGTGCAAGACTTTTCAAGGTATTTGTGCAAAGAGAACTAATCTCACCAAATGAATAAAGGCAGCAAGATGTGTCTTAAAAGAAGATTAAGACTGTGGTGCACCCTGTCCTCCTTAACATGACCAAGATCCCACCACACTTATCCACGAGGCACTTGGTAAAAAGTCATAAGCCAGATGACACAGAGCAGAAGAGACATAAATGTCTTCATGTATGTTATGTGTTACTAGGGTGAGATAGACAATAAACAACATAAAGAAATACAGAGGATGCAGGGTGATGGTAAGTGCCAAGGGGAGAAACAGCAAAGAGAATGTTGCAGATGATGGGAAAAGATCAAGGCAGTGTTACCATTTCTTGTCATTTCTTTAGAATCCCACGGGAGATTCTTGTTGCCTGCGTGGTTTCTTTTTTTTTTTTTTTTTGGCAAACTACTGTTGAAGAATTGGTATGGACTTTATAGTGGGACACGGCTGGTCACTGGCTTTCCTTTGGTCTTACGAACATGGATTTGCAGAGGCAGCTAGGAGTGCTCAGTGGTATAGCACTTGTCTGGCATCCATGAGGATCAGCTGCAACCCCACCAAAGGGGGAAAGTGGGCCGAAAATGAAAAGTAAATGTAAAGATCTACCATGAGGCATTCATGGGATATGAATCACTTTGTGATAAAAATATTATGGAATTCTGTGGTAGGTAGATATGCGACCTTACTCACTCTCACAGTTTCTAATTGTATCTGATAACCTATTTTTTTGCATGTAACACCGTTAGCAGTAAAAAGACCACTCATTGAAACTTAGCTACAGACTCATAATTTCATTAATGCTTAGTTTACTCAGCATTATTAAATCTGGATTTTGGATAAATCATTCCCTTTCAAATGGACTTTCTAGACATGTTTATCACTCCCTTATTTCTTAATAAATGTGTCTTAGAATAAGTATATTTCTTAGAAGGTAATGTAAAGTTGAACGAAATTAGCTGCTTAAGAAGAGTGACCACCTCACCTCAGGGTTAGCATTCACTACACAAAGGATAAACACAGACTCAAATGGGGGAGGACCTGGTTGAGATGCAGAAAGAAGTTTTCTAAACCACAAGTTGTCCCAGTCAAATTAGTGTACTTTAATAAGAAACTTGCGTGTTTTATAGAAATGTTTGCAAAATCACAACCCTGTAAAATGTCATGTCGTATTCCTTGTGACTTTGGAAAATGTCATGAAGTAAGCTGTGCCAGTAGGGAGCTTAATGCTTCCAATAAAAGTCTCTCCTGGAGAGGGGAGCACACATTTACAATTGCAGAGGAAGCACAGGTCACAAAGTATAAAACAGCTGGTTGAGAGCCAGAAGCAGAAGACCCCAAAATATTCACAGCAGTTGTCAACATTCATGGGTAGAGTCCAGAACTGGCCTCATTACCAAGGCATTTTCTCATCCTGGTGACTCCAGGGGCTCTGGGTTCCCTCTCCCTGGGTACTGGGATAATTGTGACAAACTCCCGAGGTTTCAGTGGAAAAGGTTAGTGGTTTTTGACAACTAAGGGACCTAATAACATTCTTTCCTTCAGATAAGTTTTCCCCTTTAGTGATTCTAGCTTTTATTGAGGCTGAATTGCAATGCATACCAATGTAAATTGTTTTAAAATATGATTAAAGCAATGCAGCTACTTCTTCGGTCAGTAAGTAACAACTGTTAACTTTTCAGTGCAGAGTTAAATTTATGTATTTATTTTTTTCCATGTATTTGTTTGTGTAAAAGTATGACAGAGTAAATTCTGTGTATTGGCTTATAAACACACAATTATATATGTTGATTCACTGGTTAGCAAGGTATTTTTCCATTAAGTGTACATATATGTGTGCACACATGCACTCATATGCACGCGTGCACACACACATTCCACATCCACAAGTCATAGATCGCTTATAGACTATTTGGAGAAGGAGTTGTTGTCTTCTATCATGTGAATTCCAGGCATCAAAGGCAATCATACTTAGTGCACGTGTTCTTACCCCCTAACCCGACTTATAAATCCTGATTATTGTGTGTTACAAAAAATCCCATACTATCAGAAAATCTTAAAATGGAAAATTTCAATACTACATAATACTTGGTCCATTAAAAGTGTTATAGCTTATAATTCTACAGAGCATAGAAATTCTGTGATACACCTCACAATGCAACTGTTTCTATGTATACTAGAATGTACAGAGTCACTTCTACATCTTTTTTCTTTTATTGAAAATATTCTTTTCTCATTCAGTGTATCCTAATTATAGTTTTCTCTCTCTCTACCCGTTTCAGTGACTTCCCACCTCTCCTCTCTTCCAGATCTATGTCCCCCTTTTCCCTCATTATAAAAGAACTGGTTTCTAAGAGATAAAAACCAAACATGACAAAATTAAATATAGTGAGATGAAGCAAAAAACTATCAAATCAAATTTGGACAAACGGAACAGAAAGAAAAAAGTAAGAGACCCAATCAATCTTGTAGTCAGGAATGCATAAAAACACTAATCTAATAGCTATTATATATATATATATATATATATATATATATATATATATATATATATAGAGAGAGAGAGAGAGAGAGAGAGAGAGAGAGAGAGAGAACCTGGTGCAGGCTCATGTAGGTCCTGTGTTTGTTTCATCAGTCTCTGAGCTCGTATGCATCTTGCTTAATTGATTCAGAGGGTCTTGTTCTCCTAGCACCCTCTCTCTCAGCTGTCTTTTATACTCTTTCTGCCTTCTTTTCTGTGGAATTCCCTGAGGGAGGGATTTGATAGAAACCTCCCATTTAGACTCTATCTCCAAAATATGTGACTGTGAGTTTGTACCTTCTTTCTCTGTTGCTGAAGGAAGCCTCTCTGATGATGACTAGATAAGACCTTGATCTATGAGTATAGTATAATAATATTAGGAATCATTTTGTTGATACTTTTTTTAAAGACCAATAGTGTTTAGTTCTTGGTGACTCAATCAGTATGGGTTCCTTTGCATGGAGTGAACCTTAAGTCAAATCAGACATTGGTTGGCTAATTCTATCAACTCTGTACTGCTGTTGTCCTGGCATATTTTACATGCCTGACACATTATAAGTGAAAGGCTTTGGGTTGGTGTCATGTTTCTCTTTCAGTGCCTGCAGAGTTCCTTTCCATACCAGAGAAACTAGAATGTCTCTAGCAGACACCAGCTCAACTTCAACATGTTCAATCAGTTATGTGGGCATTTTCCTCAGCAATGGGGTCCTGCTGTTAATTTGCAGAGAACAACCCCTTGTCATAGAACAGTCTTGTTGTTTGGAGATTTCCATGTGACCCCTTTAGCCAATAACTCCATTGAGTACAACCCAGTCCGGCCACTGGAAGCCTCACTTGACTCCAAGAGCTGGCCAGTTGAGTCTCTACCCCTCATTACTAGGAGTCCTTTATACATTCCAGAAAGTTTCCACTGCACTAGGTTTCAATACAACCCCCCAAATGTTGCCCAATTTCAGCCATCTTTCCCTTGACTCTCTTGCTCCACCACATCTCTGACTATATCTGATCCCCCAGTTCCCTTCTCCATCCCTGACTACCTGTAAAATCTATTCTATAACCCACCCCCAAGGAGATACACTTTTCTCCTTATACTGCTCCTCTTTACTTAATCTCTCTGGGTCTACAAATTGTAGCTTGGTTATTTACTTAATGGATAATATCCACTTATAAGCAAATACATAATGACATAACTGTATTTCCTCTGTTCACTGTGCAAGCATATCAATTTGCTAACCCCAATAGTAATATAAGTTTGTCTCAAGGATCAAATCATAGCAAGTTGGCAGTCCCAAAGCGGCATGCCGAGGAAGCACATAAGGAAGGTGGTCTTTGGTAAAACTTCACTGAAGTAGATTATAAAGTTTGTTTTTCAGGCATGTGAAGCTTGTTCAGTTAGCTTATTTCTTCTGATCATAATCTGTCTTATCATGGAGGCAATCGTACATTCATCCATCCTAAGCATTAAAAAATTCCATTGCACACAGTTGCTTGGACATCTGTGCAATTGTAGGAAATGGGGAAAGAGACAGGCAAACTGTTTCAGAATTGCTTCTCCAACATTACCTTTCCAGTTTAGCTGGAGCATCATGGAGAGACAACCTCAGGTACTTGTTTTCAGCAAGAGCACTTTTCACACTCGGCTCAAGGTCACCATTCAGTGAGCACTGAAGTCTGGTTTTATTCCCTTTTGTTGAGGTAACATAAGCTCCACTTCTCTGCTCTGAGGATGTGGGTGCGGCAGAAAAGTGGCAACTTGGCCATTTTCCCATTGATCCCATCCTCCTCAACAGGACAGGATGGGGAGACAGAACTGACCTATGGAAACCTCTGGATCTGTGCCCTCAAAAGTCAGGGTGTCAGTTTTCAGGCTCTGCCAGACACTGTGGCTGAGGCCAAGGGTGCTCCGTCAAATCTATCCATTTCAATTAAAGGCTAGCAAGTTGGGAAGTAAAATAATCAATTTTGTAGGCTAAACTCAATCATCCTGTCAGCACTTTATCTTTGCTCCGGATATACTGTTGCAGGATATGTTTTATACAACTCTTGTGGCATTTTTCACCAGTGACACTTCTGGTTAGAGATTGATCAAAGTGTCTCTGTGAAAGTTATCAAGCAAAGAAAAGTGCGTGTGTGTGTGAATACATATCTTCTAACATATCATGCATATATAGATACATACATAAATATATATATATATGAATTACTTCTTTGTTGAAGCATTCTTTTAAGAAGTTCTCCATGACTAAATGCTAAATTATTATGAGTTTGCTAAACTTCTTCCTAATATATACACAGACCATGCTTCAATCACATTTGTTAATTGCTGTCCTTCCCAAACATCTTACATTCTATTACCACAAAAACTGGAGATTTGGAATTTTACCAATACACTTTCCCTCCACAATGACACTTCCAGACATTTACTACCTCCCTCCCAGGGCATGATTTTAGGTATTTATTGGACTTTTTTTTTGTAGTGAACAAATGTTTACACTTGAAATGGCTAGATTTCTTGATTCTTTGGAGCAAATTCTATTTCTAGTAGATAAATGTGATCATGTTTTTAACTATCTGACTTACTTTAGAGTCATTTTATTTATTGGAAGGTGAAATATTTAGCGAAGTTGATGATTGAGTGTAGATCATTATTATGTTTAGCATTTAGCAGCATATATATATATATATGTATGACTGAGTCCTTATTATATGTTGTATATATTAGTGAACTATATTATTATTATTCCTTTGTATAAATTAACCACCTTTTAATTAGTGAAGCTAATTTACTAATGATCATGTGACTTTTATTTTTAGTTCATCTACTCTGTTTAATCCCATCACTGACAGATCTCTGTAACATGTTTACATATAAGATGACTCGACTTAGAGATGCTTTCTGTCCCTAGGAGTACATTTCTTAAGACTATACACTCCCAAACAAAATGGCATTCTTCCAGTGAGGAGGGTTAGCGGTAGAGGAATGGCTATTGCATAGAGAAACTGAAGGGAGAAAATTTAGACAGAAAAATCTATCTGAAATAATCCACCCAGAGTAAATCTGCACTACATGGTATCTTAAAGAAATACCTTTGAACAGAAAGGAGCATGAGGGGAAACAGGAATTGGAATAAATGAAAGGAATAAAGAAGTCCAGGAAATTGGCATTTTGTTTTTTTTTAAATATTTATTTATTATGTATACAATATTCTGTCTGTGTGTGTGTGTCTGCAGACCAGAAGAGGGTACCAAACCTCATTACAGATGGTTGTGAGCCACCATGTGGTTGCTGGGAATTGAACTCATGACCTTTGGAAGAGCAGGCAATGAGCCATCTCTCCAGCCCCTGGCATTTTGTTTTTAAAGTAAAAACTATGTGTGGCCTGTAAAGGTGTAAGAACGAAATAAATACATGACAAAAAAAAAAAACAATGCAAGAGAGGAGAGGGGAAAAAACAAAAAAGTAGTTACCTTTTTAAAATGAATTTATTGAAAATTTTATAAATGTGTACTTTTGTAAGAGAAAAGGTAACTGCTGTGCCAATTGGGGCTAGCACCCCTGTGATGGCCTAATTTCTGCATTCTGATCAGTTATAGATCTCTTCAGTCGTCACCCTGTGCAGCAAAAGGAGGCTTCTTTAATGAATGCACTCATTTGTGTTTATAAGGATAGACCTTTAGAATACGCAGCCAGGAATTATACTGGTTTAGAAAGATGGCAGTGGTAGGTCCTCTGCTAGATTCTATGACTTCTGTATCCCACCTAAGGCACAGGATGCATCAAATAAGAGGGTAGCAGAAAGACGATAAGAGTCAGAGGACCAGGATGCCTCCTGTTAGATAGTTCCTGCTATACATGACAAGAATGCTGCACCAGTGAAATTGGACCAGGGAAATTGCCTAAACAGAAATTGGATAATGACAATATCGGTCAACAAGCCAACATATATGGGAGAAGCATCTCATAAGATTCATCTCCTAGATGAAGAGCTTATAGACAATCTGTGTGGGAGAATCAGTTTTTTACAAAGAGGATTATCAAATTCTAAGTGGTCAGTCATAAATACATGTCCCTAAGAACAACAGATTCAGTTATGGCTAAATAAATGTGTGTGTAAAATAATATTAGTTGTAGAAGAAGTCATTAATTCATAAGTGAGTGGGATACACACAAGAGGAATTGGAAAGGAGGGATAGAAATGATATAAATAAAATACACATTTATAAAACTTTCAATAAATCCATTTTAAAAAGGTAAACACAAATTCAACCAACAAAAATAAATTGCAAATGATATTGCCAATAAGAGAACAAAAGATAATTTGCACACTAAATAGACAGGCAACCCAACAATATTATGCTTTCCTTGTTTCTTCTAATAGTATATACTTCCCCCAACTATTCCCACTCTGGGATAATTGACAAACTCTTACTCACCATCAAAGGCCACCTTAACTAACACCTTCCCTGAAGAGTATCCTATGAAGTTCAGCCTTGCACACTTTTATACTATAACCTTACTATTGTTTTTGTTTCTGTGGGTGACCCATCACCACGAATTTATGAGAGAAGGTTTAAACACTGTCATATCTATCTTCAGCAAATAGTATAACCACAAACTGCAAATTGATTCTAGTAAATGCTTGTTGAATTGGGTAAAAAGCACTATCCATGGTTTTAATGAATAATAAGTTCCCTATAGCTTTTACAATTCTAGGTAATACCATATTGGGATAGCATGACGTTATTACTCTATACCAATCTGTTAGAGGATTGACGACTTAGTTTAAATAATCTTTTACTTTGTATTACTGAACTCATGAAGTACAGATATTTCAATAGTAGTAAGAGCAACTTCAAAAGAGCTCATGCTGTTATTATTGTATTTCCAGAAAAACCCAGAGTATCTTTGAGAATTCCTACTATTAGCATTATATATTAATTCCTTTCATGTCTCCTTTATTTTTTTTTCACTCAAAGCGTTGGTCCACTTTATAAAGTTTGGCCAGTCCTTCAAAGCAGAAATCACCCATTACTTTTTCTAAACTCCCACATCTCTGTGCATATCTGCTTAGACATTTGGACATAACATTTTGTTCTTCTTATTAATCAACCTAGAGTATAAACTCCTTTAATTTTCTGTGTATCTTCACCCTCTTTGGGGACATATTGTCAAATTTAGCGTATTTTTTTTACTAAGAAATGAATGGGGCATTTATATTACATTCTGCAAAATTTTGTAAAGTTTGTTGCAATTAGATAATATGATATGGTGTTGGTAATACTAACAAATAAGAAACTAAGGCTTGAAGAGAGAATATCACTGTTTAAGACGTAGCTTTGTTTGTAGTGTTCTAGCCAGTCCACAGCACCTCATAAGCCAGGTACACTGAGCAAGCTTATAATTCCAGCCCCCCTGGAGGTGGCTGCTAGAGGGTTAGAAATTCAAGGTCATCCTCATCTTTGTGGTGAATTAGAGATCATCTTGTGCTACAGGAAATTCTAGAGAGGGGGGAAGGTGGAGACAGCACAAAAGAGTTTCCAATCATACATTTATTATTACAGCTATGGACATCTATGGGAATACCTTTTATTTAAGATATGTCAATGAAAGATTGAACTTCTGTTTTTACTTTTGTTTCCTTTTCTTCTACTAAAGGATGGTGATACCAAGAAAGGTGAGAAAAAGCATAGTTCCTGCTAAACTTTGGCTTCATGTTATAGAAAAAAACTAATACAAAGAAAACATGAAGCATTGCCATACTTGAATTGAGTACTGCTCAAGAAAAAGGACAATGACTTAGAAAATTATAGCAAGTAAAAAACTCAGGGAGAATAAAACCAAGACCTAGGCCAGGTTGGCATGGCAAAAACTGAGAGTACAGGAGAAGAATAAATGCAATGGGAGAACATAAGGCGTATCCCCAAAAACCTACAGAGAGGACAGGAGTGGAGAACATTCTGTCCGCAGTAACAAAATTCAACTTTGCTAAGATGTTTGTGCTGGTCAGCCTTCAGTCATGTAGCAATCATCTGAGACACGTCTACTTATGGAGACAAAAGGTTCATTTGGTTTCACAATTGCAGGAGTTGGAGAGTTTGTTAGATTCATTACTTTGGTTCTATAAAAAGGCAGCATATCATAGCAGCCTCCATATCCTAGTGTTGTGGAACATTAGTTTAAGATTTGTGGCATTCATTTATGCTGTGGAATAGTTGTTTAATGACACAAAGATGTGTTGCATTCCTTTATGTTGCATTTAACTCTGTAAAGCTGTATTACTTTGCCTGCCAAACAATCTGATTGGTCTAAGAAAAAGCTGAATGGCTAATAGCTAGGCAGGAGAGAGAGATATGCATGACTGCTAAACAGAGAGACTAAATAGGAGAAGTCTAGGTTCAAGGGAGAAGAGTAAGGAGAGAGATAAAGAGAAGGAAGGGAAGACATTGGGGGCCAGTCACCCAGCCACACAGCCAGCCATAGAGTAAAAAGGAAAGAAAGGTAAATAGAATAAGCAAAGGTAAAAAGCCCAGAGGGAAAATGTAGGTAAAGAGAAACGGGAAAATTTAAGCTAGAAAAGCTGGCTAGAAACAAGACAACGTAAGGCTGGGCATTCATAAATAAGAATACGACTCAGTGTATTTATTTGGGAGCTGAATGGTGGACCCCCAAAGAGTAAAAACAAAACTAAACTAAAACAACAACAACAACAAAATAATGGCATTCTACTTGCCTTTCAGTAAGCTCCACTCTTAAATACTTTGCCACCTCTTGGGAATCTCACACAGACCTTAGGAGGACAGTTATCTCAACCACAGTTAACAACAAAGAATCTTTGAAGTGTATTCAGTGAGCAGACATGTATTTTCATTAAGAAAATCAATGGCGAGTGTGCAAGATCTTAGTAAGAAACCAATTAGCTTGTGTTGGGATTATGTTCCTATTTAGAGACTGAGAGCAAAGAACAGGTGATTCCGATGCTAATAGTCTCTGCTTTTCGAAACACCACGTGTGTCTCTTCAGTGACACAGTGAGGGCTCTCGGGTATGATGCCTGCCTTCTCTCAGCTTCTAACCTTCAGCATTACCAAAGTGCAGAATTCAGGCAAAGCATTCCCTAAGGCCTCCTTCCACGTGGACTGGCTGCCATCCTACCACCATTTTATTCCTCTCAAGTAATAATAAAGGCATTAAAGGATGCGGAGCGACGTTCAGTAATTTCACAATTAGGAAAATCTAGGAATATTGTACTCAGATGCCTACTCATTTCTAGCAATTAGAAGGTAATGATGTTGCAAGTTTTTAAAAAGTCTCCCCCAACTTGATATCTCAGCAAAAATTATTAATTGAAACTAAAAATAAATGTACAACCCTCTTTGTGTTCACTTTCTCTTTTGCCCTGATTCTGTATCCCCAGTGAGCCCCTCCCTCACTTTATCAAGTAAAAAAGCTATGCAGTAGCCCCCCTGTTATTGATTCTTTATTAGAACCATGAGTCTTGTTCCAACCGCAGACTCTGCGGGTGACTGAAGGCTCCCGCTGCCCTTTGGGTAATTAAGCCCAGGATTATGGTTGGTGGAATTGCTTACTCCTGCCCTGGATCTCTTGGAAAGCCACAGCAGCTGACCTAGCACTGTGGTTACTCTATTTTCCTAAATGCTACGGCATCATTTGCCAATGGCTCATAATATATTACTAAGAATTCTGGAACTGCAAGGGTCTGGACTTCTTCAGGTTCGCTGGGTCTGATGCATCCCCATTTCGTACTAGCTGGTCCTGTCCAGTCCATCCATCTGAAAATGCGGAATAAAAATGAGAAGATGCAGAGTATTTTGTGAATGGAAAGTAAGCTACTTGTCCATTTAGTTCTGCAGAGCTCTCTGCTCTACAATTTCCTCCTTTTCACCTTGCTCAATTCTCTTTTTCTACTCAAAAAAAAATTTTTTTAGCACATTCTGGCACACCTTCTAAAGGTTCCCCCCTTTATTTTTATATTGCATTTTTACCCCTACAAAGGAAATTAGATTCACGTGGGCACATTTATTTTATGCAAAAATGTATTCTAAATGCCTAGAAAAATATCAGGATACGTAGTAGGCTAACAATGCATGGCTACGTATTACTGTGTAAATTAATAGTAACTTTGAAATTAGCTATTAGCATCAAGTGGGTGTTTGATTAGATTTTGGTTATCCGTTGAATTGACTTCTACATCATCTTGTTGAAACTCCGTGGAATTTAGTATTTTCTGTAGTTGTTAAGTATTACATTATTGTTCTTCTACCATGCACAGCACACACATCCAGGTTGCATTTATAAGAAATGACAAACCCAAATGCTGTTTTATATCTCCTGGACACAGCACAGTTGTTGTTTGCTGTGTCAGGCATTCCACCACATGCCAGGAGAACAAAGACAAGGGAATCTAAGCCCCAGACTTAGAAACTCACATGATAGTAATTGTTTTCTTACAATTAATGAGCTAAATCTTAAGGGCCTAATGATTTTATCCCTTATCTAATTAAATCACCTGTGATCCTTACACATGTAGATGAATGGCTGTTTACGCTTTCTTTTCCCCATCTTCAACTCAGATACCCCAAGGAGACCCTGTAACAATATCCATGATTGTGATGGCTATAGATGTAAAAAGCAAGAAAGGTCACGGGCTTAAGAGTCATCTAGAAAACTCCTTCAATAGGAAAAATCCAGACTCAAGCCTTCTCACTCACCTGGCACTATAGATTCAGTCTGGAATTTACCTAAAGACGACGGAAGGAAGGAAGGTTATCCTTTTGGAGTAGCACTATTGGGGAGGTGTAGAACTTTCAAAATATAGGACCTATTAGAAGGGAGTTATAACAGGAAATGATCTCGAAATAATAGTGACATTCCCCTTCCTTTTGTGTTTCTTAACTGGGTGAACAGCTTTGTTTCCTCACATACTCTGAGCCCTAATGCACCTCAACACAGATCCCAAAGCTGCAGAGTTAATCAATATGAACTAAAGTCTATGAAACCGTGAAGTAGAATCAAATTTCTCTCTGGAAAGTTGACTACCTTGGGTATCTCTTATGTGAAAGAAAGACAAGTAATAACATAGACCTGAGTTGCAGCCAAGAGATTGTATTTTACCTAATTTTCAGGTACCATGTTTCCTAGCAAATACTTCTCAGGGTCCCTAGGATGTCTGCATTCCTGTTAGAACCATCTCCATTTCTTAAAACTATGTTTTAGGTGAAACACACCCTGTAAACCAATGCTTCTCCAAGTGTAGCCTGTAATCTGTCTGGAACATTCTGACCTAGGCAAGCAAGGAAGTCATCACCCTTTTATTTTCATCTTTAAAATGGCCAAAGATCTCGATTTCAACAGTGAGTTGCCATTTATTCCAGAAATATATTTTTCTGAAGAGAGGATCAGGTGGCTTCATGAGGCCTGTCTTTTTGGCAAGCTTCTAAAAACATCTCATCCAAAATAACAAAAGACTATGCTTGTTGCATTTATCTTAATTACAATTAATGTCATAATTTCTAAAATGCACATATTCAAATACCAAATATATCATAAAATATGTATAGAGCATAGTGAAATATTTAAATCCTCAGTATTGCCACCATGTAAAACTGTTTTGCCCATCCATCATTCCTTAAATATTTACTATGTTCTCACTATGTGACAGTATTATCATATACTTTAGGGATGGACTCTTTTTTAATTAAATTTATTTCTTTTACATTTCATTTTCCCCTTTTTCTTCTCCTCCCCCATTCTCTCACTGCAGCTTCCCTTTGCCCACTCCCAAACAATCCTTCTCTGTTCCTGTTCAGAAAGAGCCAGGCCTCCCATAAGTATCAACCAAGCGTGGCATATCAAACTAAGTAAAACTAGTGCAGTAAAACTAAGCTCCTCCCCCTTGTATTAAAGCTGTGCAAAGAAATTCAGTATGATGAATGGGTTCCCAAAAGCCAACCAAAGCATTAGGAACAGCCCCTGTTCCCACTGTTAGGGATCCAACAGGTAGACTAAGCTAAACAACTGTTACATGTATGTAGAAAGCCTAGGTCAGTTCCATGCAGGCTCACTGGCTGTTGACTCGGATTCTGTGAGACCCTATGAGCCCAGATTAGTTGTTTCTGTGGGTTTCTCGTGATATCCTTGACCCCTCTGGGACCTATGGTCCTTTCTGCCTCTCTTCAGCAGAATTCTGTGAGCTTGGGCTAATGTTTGACTGTGGGTCTCTGCATCTGTTTCTATCAGTTACTGGAAAAGGTTCTAGGATGACAAGTGGGGTAACCACAAATCAATGAGTAGAGCAGAATGTTGATAGGCATCTCTACATTGACATTTGTTTTCTCCAATTTTGTTTGGTTCTATTCTGGGTCTCTTGGTAATCCAGCCTCTGGGTCCTATCACTCCAGGCAGTGTTCAGGGGTGGGCTCACTCTTGGGGCATGAGTCTCAGGCTAGACCAATCAATAGTTGACCTTATGCCACTCTTACCCCAGCAAATTCCATGGGCTGGAAAGACTGTAGATCAAAGCTTCTATGAGTGGTCGGTGTCCCAGTCCCTCCACTGGCACTTTTGCCAGGTCACAGGAGATAGCCAGTTGTGGTTACTTATCCACTGTTGCTAGGAGTCTTAGCTAAGGTCATCCTTGTAGATTTCTGGGAGTTTCCCTGGCACCAGGTTTCTATCTGACCCAAAATGCCGTCTTCCTTTCCAGTTATCCCTTTCAGCAACCCCCTCAACCTGATCCTTCATGTTTCAGTTCCCTCCTGCACCAAGTCAGTCAATCAGATCTCCTCCATTTCCCCTTCCCTCTTACATTCTTCCTGCTACCTAGCCTCTTTGGGTCTGTGGATTGTAGCACAGTTATCCTTTACTTAACAACTAATATTAGGGTGGAACCATTAAAAATATAAAGGATGTCTCTGTCTTCATTAGTGTTACTACTGCTGTGATGAAACACCATGACTAAAAGCAACTTGGGACAGAAAGGGCTCATTTCACTTACTGTTTCATATAACAGTTCATTATCAGAAGCACCAAGGACAGGGAGTCAAGCAGGGCAGGAACCTAGAGGCAGGGACTGATGAAAAAGTCATAGAGGAATGCAGAGGACTGGCCTGCTCCCTCTGGCTTACTCTGTTTGCTTTCTTATAGAACCCAGGATCACCTGCCCGGGGTGGCCCCAGCCACAATGTGCTTGGTTCTCCATCGATCACTAATTAAGAAAATTTTCTACAGCTGGATCTTACGGTGGCACTTTTTCAATTGCAGGTCCCCTCTTTCATGTGACTACATTGACAAGTTGACATAAAGCTAGCCAGCATACCTTAATTTTATACTGGGAGAAGAGATAGACAATAAAGACGCAAGCAAATTAATAATGTGGTTCCAGGAGATAATGTTGGCTGAAAAATAAAGCAAAAATAAGGGAGCTAGAATACAGCCAAGGCATGCAATACCAGGTCAGCTTGGGGACTCAGAGTCCTTAAAAAAATGCTTAAAAAAAAAACATGTTTGTTTGTTTTTGCAGAGAAATACCCAGCATCTCCTCTCCTGTTGTCAAATTGTGATCAATCACTTTTTGGAGAAAAGATTAAACAAGGCTCGCTTAGACCCCCAAGAGCAGTGACAGCTAATTTGTCCTTGAGGTGACTTATAAGGGAAAAGCCATTATTGACCATCTCCTATGTTTTCACATCATGAAAAATAGATGTTTATAATTTGGGAGGCTAAAGATATGACTTATCAATTGAAAGCCCTTGCTGCTTTTCTAGAGAGCCTGAATTAGTTCCCAGCACCTTGGCTTCTGATGATCTCCTCTGGGCACCAGTAGCATCAAACATACACACGGTGTACATACTTACATTCAAGTAAACTCTTAGATGCAAAAATATTTTTTTAGTTATGATACATATAGTCCACACATGCACAATCAGTCTGAAGTTATATAGTACTTCATCTATCATTCAGAATAAGGATTTCCTCAATTACACTCTCTAGGGAATCAGCTCTTGTCCATATGTAGACTTACAAGAAACAACCAGAAAGGAATTTATGAATCATCTTGCTCCAGCCCTCTGTTTCTATCTTGTCTCTATAATGCTTTCATTCTTTTTTACATGCTCTTTTAATGTTTTGATTAAGTCACCAAAAATATGGAAACACAGATGTTTATAGATACCCCAAGTAGCAGAATGGCAGATTGCTCTATAGGGTTGAGAGAAGCACCACCTCTTGGAGAAGCTAGTTGCAACACACAATGCTGACTGGGGACAGCAACAATTAACTGAAGTAAAACTAGGAGAGTAGCATATAATTCACATACTTACACCATGTGACATGGTGGCAACTTTGATGGAGGTGGGTCTTGTATCTTATCTGTTGATTTCATTGGTTAAAATAAAGAAACTGCCTGAGCCCATTGATAGGCCAACCCTTAGGTGGGTGGAGTAGACAGAACAGGATTCTGGGAGAAGGAAGCTGAGTCAGAAGGAGTCGCCATGATGTTCCCAGTCCCTGTAGATGCAGGCTAGAATCTCCCCGGTAAGCACACCTTGGGGTGCTACACAGATTATCATAAATGGGTTAGGTCGATATGTAAGAGCTAGCCAATAATGGGCCAGGCAATGATTAAAAGAAAACAGTTTTCATGTAATTATTTCAGGGCTTAAGCTGGGCCATGCGGGCGGGCGGCCGGGTACAGGGAGGACACAGCCGGCCACTCCTCTTACTACAGATTGGCGCCCCACGTGATGGGCTAAATCCACTTAAAAACCTGAGAGAGCTTAATTCTAAACAGAGAAAAAACAGAGTTTAACACAGAGTTTTGTTCTTTGTTGGTGGCGTGCCTTAGAGAGATTTCCTGGTTCGGCAATAGCAGCAGAAAAAAAGCTGCGTCATTTTAAAGTGCGGCTTTCTGGGCTGTGCCGCCATTGCAATCTCTGTCTGGCTCCTGTGAGAGACAGAGCTTTTGTATGGAGCATTTGAAATAAACTGCTTTGGCTTGCTTGATGGCAATTTGGACTGCTGTGTGCCTGGAACTCTATGCAGCTCAGGCTCACCAAATGGCTCTGGGCAGGAGCGGCTCAGCTCTGCCATACTGCAGTCTCAGGCAGGAACTACCGTAATTACCTTAATGACAGCGCACTTCAGGTTTCTACTGGGCAGAATGCAGGCGGTACCGTATTAACTGTACAAAAAGCAACTTAAGTTTTTAAGAAGTGCTTAACATTTTAAGAAATGCTCCTGGATATTAAAAAAATTACAGATTCACAATAAAACAGATTCAGACAGACCACTAAATGAGTCACAATGTTTGATTAATATACGTAGGCTTGAGAGAGAAATAAATATATAAGAGAGAAAATAAAATTAATGCCTTTAAAATTAAAAAGATAAAATCTTTAAAGAGACAGAGTACAGATAGTTATAGATTAAGAAAAATAAAGTAAAAATAAGCCACGTAAAAATGGAAAATCCACAAAGAGTCTGGATTATGTACATTGTGTTTTCTTTAAGATTTTTGACTGTGAAGGAGCTAAGTACAGAGAGACATTTCATTATATGGGCTGCCAAGTGGAACCAGAATGGATATAAGGGGTATTACGATTTCAAAATTTGGGTCTAAGGATATGATGCTTCGGAGAGGGTCTTCTTTTGTTTTCACAGAGGACCAGACCCTATGGATTGCATCTATTCCGATTTGGTATGATAGACCACGCCCTCCTGAAAGGTTGCTGTGAACACCCTCAGAAAATTGCTTCGCTCAACTGCCAACTGAGATGAAACTAGCACACAGGTTATACCGTGAAAGACCTAATTAACGACGCCCCCATTCAGCAGGAAGCAGTTTGGAGAGAGAAACTGCGCCCATGTTCCCAAAATATTGTTTATAAATATTCTTTTACATTTAAAGGGGGATATGATATAGATATGAATAATTTGCATTGGTATGGATTTTAAGGTGAATTTTGTTATATGTATATGTATTTCTGATCTTGATTAAGATATTATGATTATGTAGTTCATTTTTAAAATGTAATATATAATTAGGAAATATAGGTTGTTGTTAAATAATCGTAAATAATAGTCAAGCTTGTAGTCATGTTAGATTTTCTAGATATATAGAGATATATTTCAGTTAGATAGACATTCTTCATATCTTTCAAAGATTGCAGAATATGGCATTTAAATATTTTAATAACTTAGGGATTTTCATGACAATGAGACACATCTGCTCCTGGCAGCACCAATCTACTTCGAGAGGAAGATGGGCATCGAAGAGGATCCTTATGGAGTTTGATAGCCATTGGGCAAGAAACTGCTCTTGCCTGGACTGATGCATAAACTGGACACAAAGAACCCGCAGAGAGAGGACTGCTAAACTTGCCTAAAGGTGAGATGATCTTTCAGGGTTCCTGATTCATAAAAGAGTCTACGAGGACATTCTACAGGACGCAGGACACAGCGGAAAATGACTAAACTGTCTTTGAAATTTCCTGCTTCATGGAACTGTCTGCTGGATACTATGGGCCTGAAGGCCGAAGATGGATGCCCCACTGGTACAGAGGAACTTTGGGTGACTGTCCAGGCAGCGAGATGTCTCTGTCATTTCTAGAATTTGGATTTCTTGTTTTTTTAAATAGTATTATATCCTTCTGGAGTCTTTGATGGAGTTGAAGAATGGATAGTTATAGTTTTCTTAGTTATGATAAAAGATAAAATAGATATAAATATTGTAACTGTAATTCTTACTTGATAACTGTTTTGCTATATGTAATTTTACTATGTTAAAGTTAAAGCCTTTCTTTTTTTGTTTAAACAGAAAAAGGGGAAATGATGGAGGTGGGTCTTGTATCTTATCTGTTGATTTCATTGGTTAAAATAAAGAAACTGCCTGAGCCCATTGATAGGCCAACCCTTAGGTGGGTGGAGTAGACAGAACAGGATTCTGGGAGAAGGAAGCTGAGTCAGAAGGAGTCGCCATGATGTTCCCAGTCCCTGTAGATGCAGGCTAGAATCTCCCCGGTAAGCACACCTTGGGGTGCTACACAGATTATCATAAATGGGTTAGGTCGATATGTAAGAGCTAGCCAATAATGGGCCAGGCAATGATTAAAAGAAAACAGTTTTCATGTAATTATTTCAGGGCTTAAGCTGGGCCATGCGGGCGGGCGGCCGGGTACAGGGAGGGACACAGCCGGCCACCCCCTATTACAACACAACTTGGAATACTGTAGCAAATAGCATGACCGAAAATGGAATTTAGAGCAGGAGAGATGGTTCAATGGTTAAGAACACTGGCAGTTTATACAGAGGACCTGGTTGGAGCTCCACCATCTACCTCATGTCTTAAAACTGTCTATAATGCCAGTCATTTTAACTCCTCAGGCTTCTACAGGTATTATAAACATATAGTACATGGGCAAACATGTGGTAGGTACATCCACATAAAAATAAATAAAATAACTCGTGAGATAGATTTCCTGGGAAATGACGTATAGTTTGAGAAGAGAGAAGGCCCAGTGATTACTTGCACTGTGAAATATATAAGACAAGCTATGTAATATCCACCATCTCAAGTGGTTACTAGTCACACAATGAATACAGTTAAAATATCTTTTAGGGTCAGTGAAATATCTCATCAACTAAAGTTATTTGTGGCCAAGCCTGAGGACCTGAATTCAATCTCCAGGACCCACAGCCTGAAAGGAGATAATGAATTCTCTCAAGTTGTTTTCTACATGCATATGTGTGTACATATACCCAAATAGGTAAATAATAAAATAGCTACAATAATTTCAATTGTTCCAGAACTTCATACATACATTCTAAACTTACAATGTGTTTTGCTAAGAATCAATACTCACTCCCTTCCAACTCTTTCTATGGCCCCCACCAATTCTAGCTTCCAAATTCATGACTTTTAATTTTTTAAACATACAGTGTCCATTTAGTACATAAAATAATCAAGAAAGAAGAAAAAGAAGAAAGGGAGGGAAGGAGGGAGGAGGGGAGATATCCTGTGACTTAAGTATGGTTTCTTGCCTTACAGTATAAGTGGGTAGTCAAGAGAATGGTAATAGCTTTATATTTCAGTGGTCCACAGGATTATCCAATGGGATAATCCTCACCTGATACCAGATTCTTGTTCTATAGTTTATGGCATTTGGGAAAGGTATTGTCTATTCAAGTTCCACAACGCATAACGCCACTTAAGTGCGCAGTCAAATTTGTGTGTGTGTTGGGGGGCAGTGTGTTCACTTGAAATTTTCATAATTATACTTTTCTTTATATCTGGGTAAAATTTGCTCTGTATATGTACCACATTTTCATTATCCAATCAATAGATTATAGATATCTGGGCTGTTACCCCTTCCTATCTATTGCAAGGATAGCAGTCATGGACATAAGAGAGCAATATCAAGGATATTACATATTTTTAATTACAGTCATCATATTGAACAACAGGTTTTGTAAACTTATTGTTTTCCTTAACTGAAATCGTGTACCTTTAACCAACTCTGCCCATTCTAATTCCAAGCATTCACTTTTACATATAAGGGAGATCGTGTGATTTTTGTCCTGAGCTAAGATTAGGGAAATTAAGATTTGTGTTTTACATATTGTCACTTTGATGCTTATACCCTGTCTTGATTCTGACGGGGGAAATGATGCACATATACTCACGAATACACACATTCATACCCATGCAGCCTGTCTACCTAGGAAATCTGACTCGGTTCCATTAGTAGCTAATTATTGTTTGCACCTCTGTTATCAAATGAGTCTGTGTGCCGGTAACTAAAAATTCATGTCTGAAGAATGACAAGTGACTGAGATTTTAGAATCAGTATTTCCACTAGACAGCTTAAAAAAGAAAAAGAAGTATGTGTGAGAATGATTCTCGTAATTATTGATTGAGATAAGGAAATGATCTAAGTGTTAGATTCTAGGGGACTAGCATGCGATATTTATTGGGCAGAGAAATGATAATGTAGTGTTCACTGGGCAAGGGAGCAATAATCACTGGACTGAGAAGGTGACTGACTGAACCTTAACAAGAAAGAACATGACTCACCCACAGGGAACCAAATAGTAAGATCCTAGACCCTAGGCACTGAGCACAGAGTCTCAATTTCCCCTCTCCAAAAGCGGATTAGCTGTTAACATAGCATGTGGTCTGAGATACATCTATCCTCCCAGAGTCCTAGGATCTCTGTCTTTCTATGGGAGTCCAGGGGGTTGACACAGAACTGTGTGAAGTCTCTGTGAAGACACAACTTCTGAGATTTCTCCCTGTGTCACCTCCAACAGAGACAGCCCCAGGTGGTCACGTTAAAGTTCAGCTGTTTCATGTCTTCAGAGTTCTGTCAAACTCTCCACAGCTTGCCAGAATTAGAGCTTTTTCTCAGCTACAAGGTGGTTTGATTTTACTGTCCCTTACTCTACACAAACTCTTTCCAAACTGCCATAGGCCACCGTTGAAGATTTCTTATCATGACTTACCTTGTTCACAGTTGAAAAGCTAGCTGAGTTCAATGCCATTAGGATGAAGTTGCCTTTTTCCTCAAGAAAGGAACAGAAAGAAGTAATGCCTCCATTTGCAGTAACATCAGACTTCATCGGGACCAGGATGTGGCAATGCTGCAGGGAACCAAGTCACTTTACCAGCTTGTCCTCACAGTTGGTAATTATTCATCTATAACTTACATTGGTTTTGTGGCTTAACTGATTTTTGAAATGTCTGTCAAGTGGGCTAGTTAGTGAAATTTTTAAAAAGTGAACTGCGATTCACTGTTTTGTTAATTTGTTTGTTTTTGTTTTGTTTTGTTTTAAAGACAGGGTCTTGCCTCAAATGTATAGTGGAATCCTCCTGCCTCTGCCTCCCCAGTGTTGGAACTGCAACTGTGTACCATCATACCCATCTTTGTTTTCATATTTCAGAGTCTAGGTTACATGTTACCTTGTTAGATGAATTGTCGTTGTCTCGTTAATATTCAGATCTGGATCTGGCGTAATTGTTTCATCTCTGCTGTCCCCTGATCCTCAAAAGAACTGATAATGATCATTGATATTTGTCTTAGGAAAGCTTGCCTGCTCCTTCCCCAGTGTGGTGTATAGCAAGCACACAACTGAGCAACTTGTTCATTTAGTTGATGCTGCTAACGGGGATCTTCATAGAGCAATAGGATTTACACATGTACTGGGGGTGGGGGGTGGGGGGAGGCTGGTTCAGGTCTCAGGAAGGACTGAATTAATATAGCAGTTCTGCAGGACCCACAAGTCAAAGTGTGCGCTATATCCTGTGAGACTCTGTGAATTAGTCATTCCACCCGAAGAATATAACAACAGCAGGCCTAAGATCTACAAGTTACGATAACAAGATGAGACTTCAGGTGATGATTTAGCATTAGAATCAGAGAAATGCCATGCAAACCTGGCATTATGACAGATTTGGGGCTTCATGAAAGTACACTCACTGAGTCAGGATTAGTTGAAATTTTGTTTTGGAATTCTTTGAGTCCTGGAATTCCTTTCCCAGGACCAAAATGTGTATAATTATTACTGATGTTTTAAAATAACTTCTGGATTTACTATGGCTGAAAATTTTAAAGTATAAACTATATATTCCCAAATAGCACATAATACTTGCTCACTTACATCAACTCAAATATGGATGTAAATGAGAGGCATTTTATCACTGAGTAATCCAGGAGCATAAGGTCCTGTGAGGAACTAGAACAACATAGAAACCTGGTAGCTAGACAATGTCATCCATCTCTGTTAATGGGAGGCTCACGGGGAAATTACCATCAATACTCAAGAGAGCAAACAACATCCATCATGGCTGTCGCACTCAAGAAATATTCAAATATCACAATTGCCAGGATAAAATATTTGAATTGAAAAAAGCAACAGTAAAATTGAAAACTAATATGCTACTTTGTTGGTGTGTGAGTAGCCACTGCCAATTCTTTCACTGTTGGACACCCAGAATGTAGCAGGATGCAAACATCTTTAATTTTAATCAAGATTCGTAGGAATGCAGAGCTTGATTCAGTGAAAGAAGAGCTTCTTCTGACAGCGACTGTTTGAGGAATAGGGAGGCTGCTGATAAGGAAATGTGGGGCTTTCATCTGTGAGAGCTTATCATTTCCTCCAGGACTTGAGTATCTGATATTTAGGTTTCACCCCAAAAGTAGCTAAGAAATGCTTTGTAAAAAATCTCTGTGAATATATGAGGTAATGAGCAACGGTGTTTGTAGGAAAACAATATATAAGGTCAACAATAGTCCTAGTTGATTCAACAACAGAAATAGTACCCATAGCAGCAGCAGAAGTCATAAAATTAATAATAATGGCAAACAACACTTCCTGTGACCGCCACGTAGCTGCAAAGCTGAACAGGCTCCTTAGAGGTATGCTCAGCACCTCCTTCCCATTATACATAGAAGCTTGAAGGTAAGAGGGAACAAAGGGTTTCTAGAAGGTGCCAGGGAAACCAATAGAACATGAATCAAGAATACAAATAGTATCATTTTCTGTCTTACAAAATGCAACTTAAATCTAGAAATCTGTATTTGCCAAAGCTGTTCACAAGCCAGTGACTCTGGAGTTCGTGAAAGGCTTTGCAGTATACTGAGACACGTTATCATAGTTATGTTCTCATATAAATATATAAGAATGGTTCCAGAAGGGAAAAACAAAAGCAAAAACAATTATACACTTTGCCTGAACTGTATCTTTAATACGAGCAATGCACTTACTGAAAGAAAAGAGAGAGAGAGAGAAGTTGCTAAAGCCAGTCTAATTAACAGCTTCTGAATGCTTTTCACATTGTATTTGATTTTTAAATGTGCATTTTAGGGGTGTTTTACAGCAGCCTATAGAAGCAGCAGTTTGCAGAATATTAAAGCACAAGTCATTTCAATGCCAAAAGAAATGTCATATGTGCAGACAGTTACCCAAGAGGAGAATGATGTTTGGCATAGATCCACACTTAAAATTAATCTGTGCAATGAAGTTTTAAAGATTTGAATCTGGCAATGGGAAGACACAGAGACGAATCTACAGTCCTTACTTTTTAACAATGGGGCTCAGGCTTTCCTGAGGTGGCTAGATGGTGCCTCAGGTCTGCAAGGCATGGCAGCCAGAGACAAGACGTCCCCAGTGTCACTGAAAAAGAAGTTGCTGGTATCATTGTTTGTCTTTGCTGTTTTTTGTCCTGATTCCTTGAGTGGAGATTGATCTCAAACTTTCAACTATCCTGCCTAAGTCTCTCCAGTTCTGAGATAAAAGATATGCATCACCATAGCCATCAAAATGGCATATTTTATTATAAATGAGCCATGAAATGGGTATTAACAATAAGAATGAGAGGTAGAAGCCACCTGTTGCTGCACCAATTAGCTCAGGGAAGGATCCACTCAGCGTATGCAGAAGTGAATTCTCACAGAGAGACGGATTAGCAATTAGTAACAGGAACCCTCAGGATGCTGTCTGCAGAGGGCTGTACATAATTATGCTTCTATTAAGTATATTAAATAGTGCCTGGTTCTCATTCCCCTGTAGTTCAATTATTCTCAGATATCCCCAGTCTCCTTAAGTCTTGCACTAAAGGCTCCCTTCACATATCACCATAGATAGGCAGGTAAGCAGAGTGGACCTCACCTGATCGTGAACGCCAAGAACGCTAGTGCAACCTTGTCATTAAAACTCGGTGCTTAATAGTAGATAAATAACAGCAGATGAAGCATGAGAATGAAAACAAAGGAGCCAGTAAAAAGAATCCATTCTTCTCTCTTGTAATTTTTCCCAGGGAGAAATTCACTGTCATTCTGTGCTAGCTTCTGGATTAAAGGACCATGGACATTCATGACAGGACCGTTGGAAGACAGTTTTCTGTTATGAAAGCACCCCCACTTCCTGCTGTGACACCCACCATGTCCTATCTATCTTATCTTCCAATTGCCCAGGGCCCCATGACTTTACCCTGGCTTGCTTTCCCAAACATCGTGGCCTCCAGATGAACCTGACTCTGCTGGGACCAGATCCCTCTCACGCTTCTGAAACTAGGACACCTATTACGTTTGTAGGTAACTCCTGTGCAAACAGTTGAATGAGGAGAAGGTCTGAGGCCACGCTAGACGAGGAAGAGTCACGTTATGCCTTGCTGTAATGAGAGGGGCATATGAAGAAGAAAAGATCAGGATTGTAAAGTGTGCTAAGGCTGACTACAAAGATCGTGTCAGTGACCTTTAATAGCTGACAATGATATCTGGAGCCAATTTTGGTACTATAATTTTGCCCCAAGCTCTGTAGGACGCTTCCCTGGAAGCCTCATACCCCGAATGTCACTATCTGGCCTCAGGAAAAGTTTTCCCAGCCAAGTTGAAACCCCTGGAGACTAGGGGTGTATAATTTAAGCACTAATATAAGCTAAGAGGGAAAGTAACAATACTAGCACTCCCATAATGGAAAGATCATTATTTTTAGTTTGTATAGAAAGCAGAGCTGGCAGCTGTGAAGAAAAATGCGCCCTTTGAAAAGAACCTACCATTGTTATCTTTAAGCTGTTGGGATACAGCCTTTGACTCTGAGGCAATTGTCATATGCTCAAAATTACCCCTTGAACAGTCGCTGGCTTAATGATTTTGAAAGTAGCAAATACAAGTAAAGAAAGCAAGGGACTGGGACTGAGAAGTGTTTTATGACCCGTTATTTCCTTTGCCTGCTGAAGAATTTGTGACCATATTAGGGGATATTAGGAGGTTAATAATGACACCCTTTCTCTCTTTCTCTCTCTCTCTCTCCTTTCTTCCTTATGCCTTTCCTTTTTCATTTAGGTAGGAAAACAAAGAAGTTAAGGACTTGATTGAATGGGTTTAATTCAAAAAGTTGTTTTTCTACTTACCTTGCAGACATGGTTAAATTACTAGCTACTCTTGTTTTTAGTTATTTGCAAAATAGATAAAATTGAGGCGAGGGTAGCCTTGGTCTCAGAAGGACAATGTGCCATGTTTCAGCCATGTTTCATTCATTTTGCACGTATTTACTCTTCCAATTTCATGGGTAACTACCCTGGATCTGTTAATGTGTCGAGTTGCGGGAATAGAACAGAGAATGAGCCACACAGAGATCACTGGCCTGTGGGAACTTGATGTCTCATATCACAGAAGATAAAGCAAATGTGCATCTTAGCACAAAAATAAGTAGAAAACAGGCACTTTTTAAATATTTGCCTTTATTCTGTAGCAACCCCCTACTGCATAGGCAACTAGATTAAGGCGACAGGCTGATCAGATTTGATCCCACTTCTACAAAAGAGGATAATTTAGACAGGGTAGGTAATTTAACCTACTGAGTTTGTATCTTTGCCCATGAATGGAGATTTGTAACAATATTTACTTCCTAGGGTTGTGATATGGGTGAGTGGCTGCTGGCATTTGGGGAGGGTTGTGAATCAGGAAACTTCTAGACAGGAATATTGACAAAATGGCAATGACAAATACTGACTCTAAAGCTGAATGAACCCGAAAGCCAGGGAAAACAGCTGGCTGATATATCTGGCCTCAGTCTGCCTTAATGGTCCCTTATTAGCATGAGACATATTCCAGGGACAATTCTGGAAACTGCAAGGGGGTGTAAAAGTGGAAAGTGCCTTTCTAAAGTCTTGGGGTCTGACCATTTCATCAGAAAGACCAGGTTGGAACTAACGCTAGGAATGGGGGGCTCAGTAGGAGCTCTGCAGGCGTCAATGGGGGCCACTAGAAATCCGCCCTCACCAGACTTCATCTTTGCATCAATCCTGTGAAGGAGATGCTATTGTGCTCCAATTTTAAGATGAGGAAGCTGGGGCTGAGGAGGTACAATTCATTGGAACAAGATCGCGTCATTAGTAAAAAGGCAATGCTTTGTTTACTAATGTTTATGCTGCCCGTTCCCAAATGCCACAGTATTTCCTGATAGTCACATACACATTCCAGTTTTCCTAGAGGGGAACAAGTAAGTCAGGGAAAGTATAAACAATTCAATAAATCGATTCCAAGTACCATCCAAGTGCAATGCACTATTATTGTCAAAGGTCAGGTAGAAACACTGCATTTATCCTGGCAGAGTAATTTACCAAGGAAAGCGAGGTCACCTTTAGGTCTAGTACTGAAGTCATTTTTGTCTGTTGATACTGCCAAGTCCCTTTAAAGGACATAATCGAGTGTGACCATTAAGCTGGATTTCAAAAGCCGGGAATACAAACCTTGCAGTATGTACCCAGGATGTAATCTTGATATCATTTTTGTATTTAATGAGCATAATGAAATGTTAATATCATCCAGACACGTCTGTGAATTGTAATATAATTGTGCCAGTTGGTAGATATTTAAGGACATGTGGATCTATTGCAATTTAAATTCAGGAATAAATGTGTGCAGATTTTCAGTCAAGGCTTGGCAGGAAGCAAAAGAATTCTGCAGGTTAGCCAATGACATCATTAAATCTTATGAATGACTATGTTAAGAAAGGATAAAGATATGGGTGGAGAGTTCAGCATCCAAGGAGAATAAGGGAAGCACATTATTTCCATTGTTTTTGGCTCAGTGTTAGCTGCAGCACATGCTTTTTTCTGCCTGCCTCTGCTACCTAGAGAATAAGGTGTTTTGATACTGTTCCTTGCTCTTTAATCTATTTAATGCTCATATTGGAATAATTAAAAATTCAAATGTAGATTATTTGGTATTGCATATATACAGAAGTGCACAATCATATGCATCTCTTGATAGCTAAAAGACATAACCTGTAATTATTTAATTACGAAATAATGTATTAGTCCTGGATTGGATTCACACTTTTAGCTCTTGTGATTTTGGTCGCTGTGAGTCAGTTCTAAGTGGTTGCTGACCACTGAAGGTCTGAGGGCCTGACATTTTTTTTTCTGATCCCTTGACACCCAGGTGAGGTCCTGAAGGTAGAAGGAAGACAGGTCTTGGGGTACCTAGAGATCTGCCAGCATCTTCTGTTGATATACAGTTACAACAGTCATACCACTTGTCTTGTAGAATTTTTTTTTTTTGAGATAGGGTTTCTCTGTGGCTTTGGAGCCTGTCCTGGAACTAGCTCTTGTAGACCAGGCTGGTCTCGAACTCACAAAGATCTGCCTGCCTCTGCCTCCCAAGTGCTGGGATTAAAGGTGTGTGCCACCACTGCTCAGCTAGATTTTTTTTCCAGAATATTTTCTCATAATCTGCTCAAGACTTTCTACTCCTAGTTTAACTTATTTCATTAAGCTAGATGCATGTAAAATATTGACTTTGGTGAATGTGTCAAACTGTCAGGGGCTGGATTGTCTAAAACCATCAGGAGCTGGGAAGAGGCAAAGGTAAAAGACCTAAATAGTCCTGACTGCAGGAGGAATCCAGCCTTAGCCAAGCTGCAGTGCTGTGAGCATGAACAGGGCAGGGAGTGACTGAAAGCACCAGAGAAGACTCAATTTTCAAACAAATGGAACAGCTGAACCCGAAAGCCTAGAGAGGAAGAAGAGTCTAGTAGAGGAAACTGTGGAATGAGAGGGCTTTACAACTCCCTGTCTTTAAAAGCTTCTTTCACTTGAGTTTATAATATACTTGCAACATTTCTTCCTAGCTATCCTCCAAACCCTCTTATATGCCTCTTAAAGTGGTCCAAATGGAATTGACCCCTAGGATTTCATAGTGAGTGGCACTATTAGGAGGTGTGGTTTTGTTGGAGTAGGTATGGCCTTGTTGAAGGAGGTGTGCCACTGTGGTTACCTATGCTCAGGATACTGGCCAGTGTCTCAGTAAATTTCCTGTTGCCTGAAAGATGTAGGACTATCAGCTACCACTCTGGCACCATGTCTGCCTGCATGCTGCCACGATCAGTATCATGATGATAATGGACTGAACCTCTGGAACTGTAAGAGACCCACCCCAATTAAAAGTTTCCTTTTATATCAAAATTGCCATTGTAATGGTGTCTCCTCACAACAATTGAAACTCTAACACATCCCCTTCTTGCTCTCTTTAAAATTCATTCCTACTTTTTGCATTAATTTTGTTACATTCATATATATATATATATATATATTCCTAAATATAATTCTAAATATATATATAAATTCTTGCATATATATATATATATAATTTCTAAATATAATCTGCTCAGTCTGTGCAATGTTACTTCTGCATGTTTGCAAAGATGACCATTTGATAGTGAATAACCAATTGTTATATTCTTCTCTAAAGAAGACTATTTCTCCTGCTCTCAGCATTTCTTTGTTGCCTAAGTTCTTTGTGTAGAACTAGGGCCCTGTGGTCTTTCCTCTGTCCATCTTGGTGTTTTGCATGTCTTTATTGTTATTTTTGGTCAGTTCATGTTAAAGAAGTCATGTTAGTGAGACTATGAATGTAGCTTCTGACATGGCTAAGAGACACCATCTTATAGCAAACTCTATAGTTTTCTGGGTTTTGCAGTCTTTCTGTCCCTGCTTTGGCAAGGTTCTCTGAGCTTTAGGTATAGAAGTGTTTTGTAGATGTATCGATTAGGACTGGGCTCTACAACCCTGCATTTTGATTGTTTGTGATTATCTATAATGGTTTCTGTTTGTTGTAAAGGGAAGTCTTTTTGATGGAAGGTTATCAGCAGTTGTAAGAACAAATATTTAGAATGAAGTCAGAGATTGCTCTGATTTAGTAAATAGGTACTCTTATAAAATCTGTAACATTAGTAGCCTGGTTGGTTGGCTTGGTTTTCAGTATCAGATGTGCTTTTCCTCTTGTTGAGCTGGTTTTAAGTCCCCTTGGAGAGCTGTTAGTTACACCCAAGTGTTCATGATACTACTGAACCTTTAGAGTTGTCATGCCATACTGGCCATTGTTTGGGCTCATAGATGTCATAACTGGGTAGGACCATTGGTTGCCTTTCTCTTTTGGAAGCTTGCATGGTACCATTTGGTACCATAAAAGCAAGCTCTTGAGAGGATGCATCCAGATCAGTCCTAATTCAAGGACTTATGGATCATGTTTCTGAAACATATGGTGTTTTAGCAATAGAGACTTGCCTTTCACTTCTGAGGTGGAACCAAAGGCAATAGAAATAGTCTATAATGTTTGGGGAGTCTCTTTGACAGCCATGAGCAACAAATTCAAAAGGAGGAGGGGTTTCTCATGTCTGATATTAGGTTTTTTTTTTCTTTTACAAGACACGGTTTCTCTGTAGCTTTGGTAACTGTCCTGGAACTGGCTCTTTTAGACCAGGCTGGTCTTGAACTCACAGAGATCTGCCTGCCTCTGCCTCCCAAGTGCTCAGATTAAAGGCATGTTCTATCACTGCCGGCGGTCTTTGGATTTTAGATGGGGCATTGTTAGCTCAGACAAGAAAGTTTCATTTAAACTATATATGCATATTTATACCCAGTCGTGGATAGTATTCCAATTGTTTGCGTTTTTAGGTAGATAGTTTATAGGATAATTCCTTATGACTGCATCAGAAGTCCTTACTGTCATTTCCCCTCCTCCCTGCTTCTTTAATTACCTCTCTCCCCACTCCCTAATTAGAGGCCCTCTTCTTCTCATTTCCCCCAATCAGATCACATGGACCCTGCTATTCCCTCTGTATTGCTTCCTACACACCCTACCCCACCAATGATTCCTTTTTTATTTTCTTGGTTTCTGCAGTTATTCTGGGGTATGTACTCAGATCTGAAGATTTGGAAGTAGGGACCTCTGATTCAAGAGAACAATTGACATTTGTCTTCCTGGGTCTGTTATCTCACTTGGGCTATTGGAAGGTAGGTGGTAGCACCTTTAACGGAGAGGTTGGTGGATGTATTGGGTCAAAGTGGATGGTAGGATTGTAGCTCCTTCCCAACTCCCTCTTTCCTTTCTCAGCTGTGAGATGAGTAGTTTTCCTCTACCATGTTCTTCCTTCACCACAGACACAAAGCAACAGGGCCACCCAATAAATCATAGATTTAAGTCTCTGAAATTGTGGGGCAAAAGGTGTCTGTGCTAGCTCTTACCATCTTTAATTAATCCATTTGTATTAATCTGTGAATCACCACATGACTGTGGCATTCCCATGTCCTTCTCTTTCAGGAGCTACATGGTATCTCTTTGACTCTTCCTACTCTCTCTATGTGTCTCTGTTCAGATTTCCTGCCTGGTTATATCTGCCCTGTCATAGACCAAGAAAGCTTCTTTATTAACCAATGTTAATAAAAGATATTCATAGCACACACAGGGGAATCTCACATCAGGATCCTGTCAGGTGTGGTCACTGCAGGTTCGGAGTATTAGGTGTTTCTAGGTATTTAGAGATGACATTTTGAAACAGGGATATTGTTGGTGGGTTAAGTGGTTCCCAAAAAGGAGAAAAGTAGGATGTTTCACCATAATCTGCTTAATTCTCTGAGAGTGGAGGCAGAGAGTAAGGAGCAGTCACAACAAAATAGTCTGCTAGAGTGCTGGTGATGAGACTGGGGGACTGGTGTGGGATGAGAGGAGGGAGCAGAGAAGACATTTGCAGCTACTCTAACTGCTTCCCTGCAGTAACACCACTCTGTACGACATATTCCTGCAGACTGTTTTTTCCTGCACACTGTTTATATAAGCAGAGCTCTCTCTCTCTCTCTCTCTCTCTCTCTCTCTCTCTCTCTCTCTCTGTGTGTGTGTCTGTGTGTGTGTCTTTCTCTCTCTTACACACACACACACACACACACACACACACACACACACACAAACAGCTTATCCCTGGGTAATCCTTTCCCTCTCTCAAAAGTCTTTAGCTGCCAGTAGTTTTTGATTTAGGGATGGTATTGCCTCATGCCTCTCCCTTCTGCATAAGCATGTCTATTGGTGTTGTCCTTGTTTCTTTTTTGTTTATACAACAGCAATGTTGTTGAGGTAATATGGGTGTAGCTGGTAGAATATTTTTGAGGAGCTCCCCCTTTGTTTTCCACAGTGTCTATACAAGTTTACACTCCCTGCATTAGTGAATAGAGGTTCATTTCCTCTGTTTCAGCACTTGTTGTCATGTGTATTCTTGATCACAATTGTTACTGGGGTCAGATGAAATCGCAATCAAACTTTAGTTCTCCATTACTCTGATGGCTAATGCTGTTGAACTCTTTTAAAAAACACGTATTGCATATATTGACCGTTTTATTATTATTATTGAGAGTGCCTGTTCATCGGATCATTTAGTGATTAGTAGTTTTGTTTAAGTGATCTATCTTTATTGAAAGGCATATACCCATTGAAAACCCCACGTACAATATTTCTCTCAAAACCGGCAATAATCAATGTGTTATTAGTAGACAAATGGATAAATTTGAGGCATCTGAATAGCCTAATGCTATAATATTGTCAGCACTAATAGAGAGTTATGAGAGAGAATCTAAGACAGAGAGAAAATTTGTGAACAAAAACTAAGTTCACATTAAATTTAAAAATGCTAGTCTGAAGTATATACCTACTGTAAGAATCCAATATATAAAAATATCCTAAGAAATGCAAAACTACAGGCACATCAAAAAGATGACTGGTATTTAGGTGTGGTGCTGCAGACAATTTTCTGGAAGAAGACACAGGGACATCTCTGAGTTCAAGGTACTTCTGGTCTACAAGAGCACATTTCAGGCTAGCCAGAATGATAAAGTGAAATATTTCCTCAGAACAAAAACAAAAGCTCTTCTGTATGACACCAAAGAAGTACATGTATGATACCACACATTTAGTAAACTTTACAGAGCTTTTTAGACAGAGCCAATTTTGACATATTACATGTGAGTTTAAGAAATCTCTGAAGTGGGGTAGTGGTGGTGCACTCCTTTAATCTCAACATTTGTGAGGCTGATCTCTATGAGTTCAAGGCCAGCCTGGTCTATGAGCATTAGTTCCAAGACAGGCTTCAAAGCTTCAGAGAAACCCTGTCCTGAGGAACAAAGAGTAAAATAAAAATAAAATCTCTGAATGGATATAAAGATCAAGAGTTGGCAAACACGTGAAATGACCTCACTGAAGAGGTCAAGGATGAACACGATGAGAGACGTGAAAAGATGTACCTAAGCACCGCAGTCTAGTCAACAGCATCTCCCATGGGGGTGGACCATGGATTCTGATGCCAGTATTCATGGAAATTGAATAATTAAGTAAATGGTTGCATGTGTGGCACCAGATTTACTCTCTGTTGGTGTGCTGAGGTGGAAAAAAATCACAGTGAGATAAATAGGGTAAGAGAATGTGGTTATCAGTGTGGAAACAGATTGTAGGCAGAGACAATAAATAGTAAGAACAAATGTGTAGCTCAGCACAGATGAACATCACGATTTCTAAACCCGTGTGTCACAGTCATGCATGAGGCTACATAGTGAAGTGAAGAAGTTAAGAAAATCAGCAAAGTACACCTTTCTGAATTTGCAGCAACCAGAAAGTAATTCATAATTAGACACATGATAAATATATGATGGTTCCAGAAGTTCCCACCCGTATTCATTGAAGCCTTGGTTTAAACACATGCCATGCCCAGTTTGCTCTGCACACTGCCTGATGTGCTACAGCCCAAATGTAAGACAAAGCTATGATGCTGTGCTTTTATGATACATACAGTTTTCTACTTTTATAGAAACAAATTTTTATTCATTTGTTTTTTTTTGTTTTCAATATATCCTGACCACAGTTTCCTCTCCCACCACTCCTCTCAGTCCTCTTCCCACACCTCCTCTCTCCCCCAGATCCACTCTTCCTCTGTTCCCTTCAGAAAAAAAAAAAAAACAAGAGAGAGAGAGAAAGACAGAATTCCAGGGATATTCACTGAATATAGCATAACAAAATACAAAAGACTAGGCACAGACCCTCATATCAAGTTTGGGAGAGACAACCCAGTAGAAGGAAAAGAGTCCCAGTAGCAGGAGAGAGAGTCAGTGACAGATCCCACTCCCACTGACTTTGAATGTTTTCTACCACCATTCATTAGCATGTATCAAATTATCTTTGGATTGGATTGGATTGAAATATGCTATTTTAAAAAATTCTACTTGAATTGACTTGTATTTAGATTTTTAAAAATTAGTCAAAAGATAGAAATGGCTCAGGAGATAAAGATGCTTGACACCGAACCTGAAGATCTGAGGTCACTTCCTGGAATCCAAATTGAGGAAGAATAAAACTGAGCCTATAAATTCTCCTCTGATCTGAACACCACACAACAGTATGTGCATACATAAATGCACACATGCACACACACACACACACACATGCATACACACAGTATAAATAAAGGTTAAAATGTCATTAAATAATATTTGGCTTAGAATTCAAGCAAAATTTCTAACAATCTCTGAAATAGTCCTGAACATACTTTTTCCATTCCGTGCTACATTGTTGTATGAAACAACTTTCTCGGCATTGACATTTATAAAATAAAAATATCAACAGTCCATATCAACTCTGAAAAATGTTGAAGATTCTCAAATCCTGCAGCATCAACTATTCAGCTTAAAAACGATTTAATTACTTTTTAAAAATTTCTTTCTCCTTTGTGGCATATGTATGTATATGTGTGGATGAATGCAGGAACAACATGGGTGTGGAAGTCAGAGGAGAACTTTAAGACCCATTTCTCTCCTATCTTGTGAGTCTGGGCACCTACGGCAAGACCTCAGGGTTGGTGTCAAATACCTTTACTTGCTGACCCATCTCCACAGCCTATGATTCAACCCTTTGAGTAAAATCAAATAAACATCTCTTTAATATGCAAGTTTACTTTTGTCTCTAAGAAATAGTAAAATTATATGTAGTCCAAAGAATTAAGGCTTTTTATGTTTTAAAAAATAAAAATATAAAATGGATAACCCAGACACAGGAAGACAATTACCACATGTACTCATTCATAGGTGGTTTTTAAACATAAAACAAAGAAAACCAGCCTACAAACCACAATCCCAGAGAACTTAGACAACAGTTAGGACACTAAGAGAGACTTACATAGATCTAATCTACATGGGAAGTAGAAAAAGACAAGATCTCCTGAGTAATTTGGGAGCATGGGGATCCTAGGGGAGGGTTGAAGTGGGGAGAGGCAGGGAGGAGAGCAGAGAAAAATGTAGAGCTCAATGAAAATCAATAAAAAAAAATATAAAAGTATAAAGAGGCAAAAAATAAATAATAAATAAATGTGTATTTTTGTTGAGAATTTTAGACACTGTATTTTAATCATATTCACCTCCATTATTCCTTCCATCTGTTACCAGATATCCTCCCTTCCCCTTTTATGTTCTCTCTCTCTAAAATAACCCATCAAGTTCCCATTTGTGCTGCATGTATATCACCACGAGCACAAGCACTTTTGCTATGATGTAAGGACCATGGTGCATTGTCTCTATAGGCTTCTTTCCCTATACTGAGACAAGGGAACCCCACACAATAACAAGGGAATCTTGCCTGGTTCTGAAGCCTAGACAACTGTCTGTGGCTGGTGAGGTCGTAGACCTCAGTGCAGAACCTGCTGCGGCCAGTTTCCTATATCAGTATAATTTCTAACTACATAAATTCTTAAAACCCCAGATAGTTATAACGCTCACATCTCATCAAAGAAGCTTCTTTTGCAACATGTGAAGACCATCACAGGAATCCTCAACGGGTCAAAATGCAGAGAATAACTGATTGTGAGGTGCCCAGACCCATCTGACACGTCTACTACAAAATCCCTATGCCTAGAGCTCAAAGAATATTGCAGAAGAGAGGGTAGAAAGATTGTAAGAGGCACAGGACAAGGATACCTGCTGTGAGGTTTTCATGCAGTCTAAAAAGTATGGTCCCCTACATAAGAGCTACACGGTGATTAAAAACAGTTGGCATGCCGATTTGGAAGGAGGACGTATCACAAGACCCTATCACTACATGAAGAGGTACAGGCTATTAATGCCTCAATAGATAATCCAGCCTGAGGCAGTGAACCCTAAACACATAGACATTTGTGCAATACCAAGTGAACTCAGCAATATCTATGATAGAGATGTGTGAGACAATAATTACAATAATTAAAGAAGAGACCAATATTTCATCTCTTTAACTCTTTCAACCCTTTTATTCACAATAAGTCATGCTACTTTTATGTCTTCTTTCTTAATGAACACTGCTTTTGAGTTTAATTAGGGTTGCTTGAAAGGATACGAATGTGGGTTTGCTTACTAGCGCATGGGAAACTTACCAGTGACTACACTACTGAACACTTCCCCAGCAGCCATTGACTGCCAGTGCTCCCTTAGGGAGGTGTTGGGCCTCTGGTCCAATCTTCTCCATGATGAAATGCTGGTAGGCTTGGTCTTAAGCTTTCCTGCAGGTCACAATAGCTGCTTTAAGAATGGTCACTTCCTGTCTTTTAAGACTGAATATTTATTTACAAAATAGTGTCTGAAGTTGTTTCATATTTCCTTCAAGCTTGCTTTCCAATTTTTATACAAGCATATAGTTCTCATTTTATATGTTCTTATTTTTTCAATTATTTTTAAACATACATTTTCTTATTTAAAATGCCTATGATTTTAATTATTTTTAATATGCATTTTCTTATTTTAAAAATACCAATTTAAATTTTTAGAAAATAAATATTATTTTTTGAATAATTATTATATATAGAATAAGTAATATATAGAGAGATGGCATAATTTACTCAGTTTTTTAAAAAAATCTCTGTTCACAACATATCTTTTTAGTAAAAGTGTTTCTTGGGGAAGGGATTGTTTTTAGATTTTTTGTTTGTTTCTCATGTAAATTTCAAGTATACATACAGAGATGTGGCCGTGTGAAGGGCAGAAAATGAGAAACAGGAGTAGGAGCCAGAGGCAATGTTTTTCACAAATGAAACTTCAGTTCTTGTTAGTTAAAATGTAGATTCTCATTCAGTGGCTCTGGGGTGCTGCTTGAGACTTTGCATTTCTATCAGTTTCCAAATGCTGCTGCTGCTCTCATCACAGCTGCTGATGGACTGCTACCAGGTCCTGGATATCCAGGCTGCAGAAACCACGATGCTTGAACACACATAAGCTTGATTCACCTACTATGATCATTTCTGGCACTATGTGATGAGCAAAGTGATATGCTGTCCAAGAAACATACACCCATTTGACCTTCCTTGGCTAATGTGAACTAAGCCATGAACATACATGTTTTCTTTGAATAAGGATAACTATTGATATGTCTCTCTGCCTATTCTGTTGTTCGGTCTCTCTTTTCCAGACAGTTCACAACAGCAAAGCCCCCAACACTGCATCTTTCTCCTTTTGCTAAAGTGTCTCAGTCACAGAAATGGCAACATTACCAAGACATGCGTGAGATGGCTACAGAACCATTAAGGTCCCTACAGTTCTCATTGCTAGGAGTCAGACTATTTAATTCTCCTTCGGACCAATACCATTAACAGGACGAGTTAGGAGACAGTAGTGGCAATAAAAGCAGTACCTTGTTTTCAAGAAACTTGACATTCTTTTCAGAGCTGGGCAGGATATAGCTCATTTGGAATGGAGGAATCTTCCTTAAGCAAGAACGAGTCAATCACAGGAAGATGGCAGGCAAACCTGTGTTTTCTCAGAAAGGGATGTTCTCAGCAACATGCTTCCATGAGTCCCATGAAAATATTCTCCCCTGAACAATCAAGCATGTTAGGGTTCCATTGCTGCATCTGTCATTTAATCAGCAGTTGCAGTGTGACATGTATCTCAGAGTTGTAGTTTCTATCCAGACAGATCCAGCTAGCCTTGCCTGCCGGAAGGAATCCACAGAGTCATTTCATTTATGTAACTGACTTGAATTCAAACATATAAAGCATATTCCTTTATTACACAGCCTTTGTCAGCCCTGATAAATGAGGCTATATGGATAAATGGATGGATGAACGCATTAAAAAGTGAACAAACAAGTGAATTAATGGAGTGTGAATGAACAATGATTTAGTAAGCCCTGCTCCTTGAGAGCCTATGAATTAATATGCCAGAAACGTCATCAAATCTGCCCTCTAACTAGTATGTGAAGATTGCAGTGTCTAAAGGAAAGCATGCTGATCAAATTTACCTTCACATAAATTAAATTCTGAAATAGAGAAAGTGAGGGAAAATGCTAAATGACTATCTAGCGACCCTACTGGAGCCCCGTCTAGCATGTCCATTACTAGGTATCTAGCAGCTAGCATGGTTTCTCCATGCAATAGAGGCACAATAAACGACTGGAAGAATGAACATGCAGATGCTTTTGACAGCTGTACTAACAGTGCACAATGTTTGAGATGCTTAGATGGAGTGTGTATCAAGACTCAGTATCCAAAGTGCCTGAGTCCATCTAAAATCCACTTCTGATTTGGATATAGGTGGGACTTACTGAGTAACCTCAGCCAATCTTTGACAAGGAGTTATATCAAGGTAGTCCCTAAAGAGGATACTTTTAAAAACATCCCAGTATAGTCAAAAACTTAATACTGAAACCAGATCTTTCTTCTGCGTTCAGGACCTTGCCTCTGGAATGAGGAGCTAGGCAGCTGTTGTGTCTATCAGTTGATAATTTCGTTAAAAAGTCACAGCGCAAAACTACATTAGGTTTTCATGGATTGTTTTTTTTTTTTTTCATGTTCCACCTCTTTCTGAAATATCGGTTAGAATGCTTGTCCTCAACTCTCATTCACCATTGATTTACAGGCTGAAAAAGAGTAACCCTGAGGCACATGGTAAGGAAGCCACATACATCACGAATCGGGTGCTAGGACTGAGCGATCAATGTGTAGAGCAGCTGTCCTTAATGTACCCAGCTGAAGGGCCTGCCTCCTTCTACACCTGCACTGCTGGTAAATTCCACACACACATGCGTCTCTCTCCGCTACTTTCCAACCATTGGCTGGTTTATTCCCAAAAATCTGCTGGACTCCAAAAAAAAAAAAAAATTATCCCATGAATTCTAGTGAAAAACTAGGAGAGCATTCTCCATGCACTAAAATGAACCAGCGCAGAAATAAACTGGGAAAGAATCCACATTTGAAAGCATCACTTCATGTCATTTGCTGTTATTTAATATTTTAGTTGGACAAGGTTCACAAGGCAGGGGGATGTTCTATTGTCATGGAGCATGGATTGAGGAGGTGGGAGGCAAAGGCCTGCAAATCTACTTTATTCCCCCAAAAGCTCTCACCCCTTACTAATGTGATCTCTAAGGGGCCCGGTGCCTGGACTGTTTCAGATGAGAGAGGATGTTTTACAAATCGATGGCCTCCATCTATTAATTAATATGTGTGTATGCTTTATATATCTTACACCTTTTTCCAAACTAAATTTAAGGAAATTTAAATGTAACCCAATATGTAAAAGAAATTTATATTGGAAGTAGATACAGACACAAATAAAGCAAAGGGGAAACAAGGACACAACCAGCAAATGAACCAAAATATGAGGCCATCCCCATCTGTCCTCCTCTCTATAGAACTCTCTGCAGATCTCAGAACCCCATGAATCTGCCCTCCCTTGCCCCTGCCAAATCACCCTCTCTCATTTCCTTTTGATGCTGATTTCATTCTGATGACTGTGCCTGGCCCCTGTTACTGACACAGAACCTCTAGTTCTCTGCCTCATCTCTGCCCTGGCTCTGATTCTCTCAAAGCTTCCCCATTCACCAGAATCACCAAGGAAACTTGTTATCACACAGGTTGATTGACATTCCCAGCTGATCTGGACTGACTAAATTCGGTATGAGCACCGTGTGGGTGCTGCACGTCTGCCGTCGAGTACTCTCAAGAGATCATTTATTTTATTGTCTTCTACTATAGCACACTCATTAGACAAAGCTACACTTTCTATGAATTTGAATTTTGATGATCATCAGCAAACTCATCATAAAAACATCATAACTGTGCTTAACATTATATTTGTCCAGTTAACTTAACCAATATATAACTTCCACAGGATTGCTGTTAACTTAAATAATGGCTCTCTTGTTTATACTCTCACAGTGCCACACCCTTTACTTTCATAACTTGCATCTTTATTGTAATTATAGAGAAGTGTGTCCATGTGTGTATGTGTGTGTGTGTGTGTGTGTGTGTGTGAAAGGAGAGAGAGAGAGAGAGAGAGAGAGAGAGAGAGAGAGAGAGAGAGAGAGGTCCTTCTCCTCCTCTGAATTCAGCACCATGAGGATAGGGACTATTTTGACTATTATATGTCACTTTGCTTACGCTGCTCATATTGCTTGCAGCTAAAGGAAACTATTGCTGTTAATAAAATAAGGACAGATATATTTGCAAAGATAGGATCTCATATTAATGAAATCATAATTTTGAAAGGAACGAGGAAAGAAGAAATGATGAGAAGGAATGTGTGAGAAAGGGTTAAAAAACATGATGAAATTTAGTCTTTAGGTTAACCTCAAGTTGTAATAAAATGAATTGTTCAGATTTGGATTTTGAGACAAAGTCTCACATGTATCCTAACACTGACCATAAATTTGTGACCACCTTGACTCACCTACTAAGTGCTAAGATTATAGGCACACACAATGATGTCTGAAGCCAATTGGTCAAGGGCTTTACAGTCTTCTCTGATTCTTGATTTGGGCTTAAGGTTGTGTGTGAATAAAACACACTGATCAGGAACATTTCACAAAACAAACATCAACTGGAAACAACATCACTTCAACTGGAAACCTGAAAAGCAGACTTCAGGATTGTACTCCATTCCCAACATAGGTCGAGAGAAGAGCTTAAGCGGAGAATTTGAGGGTGAGGACTGGAGAGCAGAATGCATTCATTGGTCTACAGGCACAGAGCTGATGGCTCGTGACCTGGCTTATTCCAGTGTTGATGTAGAGTCCTCATGGAAATAGATGGCCAGTACTCCAGGATATATTCCAAGAATATTGCCTCTCTTTGCCAAACTTTTAGGAGATACTGGATATTAACAATGGATTTAAACTTTTTCTCTCTGGCAAGGGACATAGTGCAGTTCCAGTGGGTTCCATTGAATAAAGAAACAATATTATTTTATCAGCTAGTTTAGAGGGACAAACCAAACCTCAGTCAAGCTATCCTGAGTTAGGAAGGTTTTTGTTTATGAACATTGTTATTTATCAGTTTTGCAATGGTTAATATTGTCAGCTTAACAAAGTCTAGAACATCCTGGGTGACACTCTTCCAGCACAGCTATGGGGGGGTGGTATTTAACATCCGGGCATGCCTCTGAGGATTATCTTGACTGGGTTAATTGTGGTGGAAATACTCACCAGGAGTGACACCATTCACCAGTTTGGAACTCTGGACTAAATCAAGTTAAGAAAATGTGCTGAGGGCCAGTATTCATCATTCTCTGCTTCTCGACTAGGAATATATTGTGAGCAGCTAGCTCAAATTCTTGCCCTTGGACTTTCTGCCAGGATGGGCTCCACCCTAGTACTGTGAACCAAACTGCACCTTTTCTCCTTTAAGTTGCTTTGGCCAGGTTTCTCCACAGCTATAGGGAAAATAATGAAGACATTATCATTTTGAGGATTAAACCCAGGACATTGTGTGCCTTATACCAGTGTTCTGGGGAGCTCTATCTCCAGCCCTATGACCATGTGCAATGCTCATATTCTGACTTACCTAATTTTCAGGCCCAGAAGCATTGCAGGAAGCTCTAATAGGGGAACAAAGATAAGAATAGTGGGGGAAGTAGGCTAAATGGGAAGCAGAGTAGTTTGGAGCAAAATTCTGCTTCTGTACCCTTGATTTATTATTTTTATTTTTTCTTATATTGTTACTATCAGTTGATACAGAGTCTCCCATATTCCATTCTGGCCACAAACTTGCCATGCTGCCAGGGATTACCTCAAACTTCTGCTCCCTCTGTATCCACCTGTTGACTGCCAGGAATACAGGCAAACGCTACATGCCCGGGCCCCTTGAGTACATTATATAACTGCTCCATCTGCACACCTGAGTAAATTATGTAACCCGTCCAACCACCTATTTCATCAACGGAAAATGTGAAAGATGTCTTTTTTTTTTCTTCAAAAGTCAGAGACAAAAACGTCACTGCATGCAAAGTACCCAGGGTTCTCAAGTATAGTAAATACCGTTTTTGTGTCTTTCCTCGCGAGTGGTTTTAATCAGATGTTATTTTAGGAAACCCAAACCTTGCCATAATAGCAAAAGTGATGTAACAGGGACTTTAATTTGTGAAGCAAAGCAGTTTTGAGGCCAAGCTAAGCCTGGCTGTTGGTCTTTGTTCTTGTTCCCCTGTATGCCTTGGGAAAGACCCAGTGGAAGCTTTTTATGAGCAACTAAAATAGAAAAAAGTGATTCCCCAGGGTCTGGAGGATAGATGACAAGGTCTTACAGAATCAGGCAGCATGCTGCTCTCAGTTGGGTGGTGGCAGGGCAGGCACCTGGGCCTGGCTCACAGGCTTTTGTTCAGAGTGGAGTCCTGCAGCTGAAGGTGTTCCTGAACATTCTGTAATTCAGGTATTAACCCGGCTGGCTGAGCTGCCAGATTCTCTCCCCGGTGGCTTCTGCAGAGTTTGAAGTTTGTCAGCTCATTTTTCACTTCAGCATCTAACTCTAGATATGGCAAACGGTCTTGGGCTGGCCCCAACACTGAAGAGCACACTGAGCGTCTTTTAACAGAATCTTCTACTTTTAACATTGCCGGGCAAACCACAAGCGAAAAAGCAGCTCCTGGCATCGGGAGATAGAATTGGATCTGACTCTGCCCCGAAAGAGTATTTGAGGAGAGGGGATGGTGCATTCAGAAACACAGAGGAAAGCAGGAAACGTGAAGACATTCGGTGTATCTGAGGCTTTGAAACACACAGCAGTATGGGATGGGGAAGGTCATGTGAGGGGATTTGGATGACACCGAAGAACCACTATTGCTCCAGGGCTCTTCTTCCTGTCATAAGATAAAAATTAACACATGGAGACACTGGTATGATGGGATTATAATAACAAAATGTCACGCTCACACTGGGAGACTTTGTAAACAATGAATAGAAAAGCGTGAATTGGCACAAAAACAAACAAACAAAATAAACACCAGGAGAATCAGTTAAGTCCACCTACGTTTAAATTTTTTTTCACGTATCTTTCCTTATGGGTACATCTTATTGGTTCCCCAGCACGCATGTACCTACTTCACCTGTCATGTACATGTGCATGTGTGCAAACACACTCATGTACTCCTACATACACAGTTTATACAGAATAAGTTGAGTGATTATGGATAATAGGCATGCATTCTGTGGAAATGCATCCTGTGGGAAGAAAAGCAGATGACATGAGAAGAAAAAAGAACTCAGAGCACAGCGTATGGTCAGGTAGGTGAAGAATTTATCGGGAATTGATCATGAAGGAAGCTTTGCCCAATGCTTTTTCCTCTAGGGTTTTGGGCATTCCATTTGAAAGGTTGGAATAGTGATAGACAACTCTCTTAGAGTAGATGGGTTTGACCATTTGTACATTTGGTAAATAAGAGGATAGAGTCATGTTGTGGTTATGTTATAGCAATAAGCCCATTAAAGCAGTCTTCAAATCACAAGGCAGAAGCTATATTTAGGGAGAAATGGATGATTTTTAGACCCAGTGTTAGTGCTTCAAGGCACCGTGTATCTTAACTACAAAAGTAAGAATGTCCTCCTGAATAATCCCATAGTACGTGACTGATAATTTTGGCCTGCCACTGTTCTGGGGCTATTAAATGGAGGTTATCGGACACCATCTCACAAAACATGGAGATCTCTGATGCTGGCATGCACTCATGAGATTATTCCAATTCCTGAGGCAGTCCACCTAGATTATGCAGACTTCATGTCCTTAGACATAAAAATCATTATAGATCTCTTCAGAAGTCAGGATCAAATGAGAGAAAGTAGATTACATGATAATTAACCACAGAGTTTGAATATCTTAGGGCTCAATTACAATTCCCCCTCATTTTTTTTTTAACTTGGAGCATGCAGTTCCTATAACATGAAAGGAACAGCTAATGTTTTCAATTCCTGCAAAGCTGGTGGCTCTGTTGTGAGCTCGTATGCTTTATGTCTCCATGAGCTGCCATCTTCTTGTCTGTAAAATGGAGGTGGGCGTAACTCTGTACATAATATGTGGTGTGTAGGTGACGATCTGCTTCACTTGCCTTTGTTCACCTTGTGATCACAGTAAGTAGGGGAGTCACCTATTAAATGTATTTCAACATGTAACCATGCATGGCTGTGAAAGATTTACTCAACAAAATGTTGAAAAAGAAGACCTTTGAAAAAGCCCATATTTAGCTTAGCTGAACTAGGGAGGAATATCCTAGAAGGAATGGTAATCTAAGCCACAAAGAACAGGGGAAGACTACAATGCTTTCTTTTTGTATAATTATATGAATAATATATGTTATAGAAATTCAAATGATAGCCAAAATGCTTTAGCATTGATTAAGTACTTTGTTACATACGTAGTGCTAGCTTTTAGAAAGAAGAGAACACATTTTGTCACTCAAGCCTTTGTGGAATAAGAATCTCATAGCCCGATAAGAAGAGTAAATAGGGGTAATAGTAATTTCCTAGGTAATGTGTGGTTCACACAGAATGCTCGTCTTTCGTTGCTTTTTCCATACAGCTAATACTTGCCTTAGCAAGGAGTTAGCTCCTCAATTCAGAAATACTAAACAGGAGTTAATTTCTGAAATCAGAATGTACCCAATCTTTTTGCTTACTTGGCAAGAGAAGGACTAAATGATAAAAGTAACACAATATGGTGTTTGTCAACAGAGGTTCAGAGAAGGCCACAGAGAGTACTGGAAAAAATCTATGAACATAGGGTCCCCATTAAGGGCAGAAGAATGCAATTTCTATTTCTAAACAAACTTTAATATTTTTCATCTGGAGATACTTCTATAGTGTCAGCAGAAAAATAGTCTTTGCATGTGGCTGTGTATTTATGAGTGAATTTTATCTTTAAAACAGATTTACAACTAAAAACAGAAATATCTTTTTATGGGAGACAGCTGGTTGGGAGATTAAAGATGCACATGGAGAGGAAGGGGTCTCAAATTAACAAACATTCCTAGACGGGAATGTCTGCAAGTATTAGAAATCTTTCAACTTGTGACCTAAAAACATGTCATCTTAATCAGTTTCCCAGGAAAGATTTCAGTCTATTGGGTATGAAGATGAAAAGGAAAATCTTGGATAGTTTAGTACAATGAAGAACTCCACACTATCTCAAAGAATGGTAGATAACTATAAATACCATGTGAACCAGAAATTACAGTTACGATGTAATTCCATTTACGGAATTCAGAAAAAGAAAAATTAAACAACCAAAACGGGACAATTATGGGTTCACTTTTTCTTTCTCTGAGTACAAAGAGATGCATGCCTGGAATTTGGGGTTTGATTTCTACATTTCAAGCATCTGCCATATGTTTTGGTTGAGAGTTTGGAGAAGTTGAAATTAAATTAGTTGTGTTTATTTTTCTAAAACATGCTTTTAAATGTGAGTTCATAAGATTCTTTGTTTAAACTGGGTTTAATCTTTCAACTGTTAAATTAACCCCAAACAGAATTTAGGATACCAATGGTCAAAACATCTTTAGTTATGTTCTTCCTGGTTCATGGGAAGGTTGCTTTTAGTTTGTTTGTTTGTTCATTTCAGTAAATTGTGATCATTGTCATGAGAACTTGGGTGGACATTATGTAAGGGTTATTACCTTAACACAGACACATACACACCCATTATCTAACGTGAATCATACAGTCTTTGAGCTGATTTGATTTCTAGAATCATCTGACGAGATCAAGGCAGAGTTGGTGCCATCCACCAATCCTGCTAAAAAATGCACAATTAAATATCATTACTGTTGCATGATCCTAGGGGAAATTAATAATACTATTATCCGTACTTTCCCCTTCATCAACTTGAGTATTTTTCAGAATTTAATAGTGTCGATTTAAATTTTAAAATATAGTTATTAAGAAGATGTTTGTCTCTCTTATAAATGAATAATTTTTAATTTACATGAGTAGAAGTTATTTAAACATAACTACAATGAAAAAAATATAAAAATGGTTGCTTCATAAAGATGCTAAGCCAAATGACTACTCTCTATAGAAAAGAAAAAGATGCTGTTTAAGAGCAAGTCAGAAAGCAATAGCCAAATGGAAAAGAGAAATTACTAACAAAATAATTGACTGGAATGAAAAATTAATGCCTTTATATTTAACATTATTTAATGGCATGTGTGCATACAAACCTAAACACCCATCCCTAAGGCCATTAGTGCTTTGTATTCTGTCAACAAGAAATCCCCGTTTAATGAATCAGCTATCATATCGTACTGGAGTCATTTTAGTTAAGGAAGCAGCTTTCTGGAGCAAGCAACCCATACTCAGGTGTAAAGAGTAAAGTTGAGTTGGTCAGTGATTGAAAGACGATCCAGTGCCGATGCTTTCTTTCTTTTCTGTGGGTGACTGTTGTTTGCTTTTACGTCCATTAACTTGGAAGTAGACACACCTTCCCTTCTTTCCTGCCCATTAAGAGTCGCATGTCACCGTTCTCATTCTAGAGCTCAGATATAGTGAAGGCCAATACACTTTTATGTTTATTATTTCCTACCATTACACTTTCCTCCAACAGTATACCATGAACAATTTGGATGCCTCCCAATCACCCATCAAAGGGGTGTTTGATGGTAGACACTGGGATCTTATATACTTTGAAGAGTATACCCATTGAAAATACATTCCTTGAGATAAGTACAAAACTAATTAATTTAGCATTGCTTGCCAAAGCAAAGTAATATATATATATATATATATATATATATATATATATATATGGATAAGGATAACTGCATAGTCGTGCTTCCTTTATAAAACACAATACAAGTGGCATACAGCCTGGAGAGATGGTTCAGTTCAGTTACTGCAGCAATTTGATGCTTTTATAGTAGATCTGTATTTAGTCACCAGTAACCACATGATGACTCATAACAATCTGTAACTCTAATTGAAGGATATCTTACCACTTCTGACCTCCATGGGCACCATAGAGGCAAGTGGTGCATCTAAATACATGTGTAAAACACTTATATACATAAAATAAATAAATAATAAAAATGAATAAAAATCCACAATAGTGTCATACTCTATGCATGGAAAGGTAACACATTATTTATACGACTGAATGCCTCCTTGTCCTTTACTTTATTAGTTAATCCCTGAAATCACCTTCACAAGGCCAGTGAATAGTGACAGTACTAGCCCATGTTACAGATGAAGGACTTACTACATATGAAAGTGGGCTAGTTAGCCAAAGCTCCCCTATTTGTGATAGAATTAATTGTGATTTCTTAGTTGTTTCTTTCAATTTTTCAAACAGGCATCAGATTATTTTTTAATATTTTGATTTGATTTATTTATTTGAGACATATGCCATAGCTCATGTGTAGAATTCACAGGAAAACTTGTGAGGGCTGATTCTCTCCTCCCATTAAGTGGTTTTCGGGACCTTGATCTTAGGCTTAATGGCAAGTGCTTTTACCTATTGAGACATCTCATTTACCCTACACCAAATTATTAACTGATGAACCTTTAAAGGAAGTAGAAGCCTGACGAGGGGAAGGACTTTACAACTTTAAGAGGGGCCAAAGTATTTAATACACTCTATTAAGAATAACCTAATGATATCATAAGTCCTAAGAGGGAGTAAAGTCATTAAGACACATAGCTGTTATGATCTGGGTTCAGTGCCAGGTTCAGGTGAGACAGAGAGCCCCGATACCAAATCTAAAGACCTTTCTAAAGGAGGCTTTCCTACGTGACTGGGTTTTCACAGTCCTGCTCTGCTGGTCTCATGGTCGATCATTAACTACAAGAGTTGATTGATTCCCATTTCCTGACCTCAATCTGCTGGTCTTTGTTCCAAGCTCACCTTTGTTCTGTCTAATTTTTAATTTCTCTAAAATTTAGGATTCTTCCAGAAACACCCAATATTGGGACTCAGATTATGTATCTTGCTTCTATGGTATGTCTAAGCCCGTGTTTTTCCCAAAGTTGGACTGGGACGCGAATACTCTGAGATCACTCTGACTTTCATCTGTGAGTTCAATGGCAGAAAGAAAGCTACTGTAGAAAACTGTTGACAAAACGCCAAAGCAGGTAAATGGTTTGTTTATAATTGCATTAGAATAATGATCACCAATGTGTTGCTATGACCTCTTCTTGAAAATGAAAACTCTGGTGGTGTGACAAATACATTGATACAGCACTGTCATACTGACAACAGCATAATTGTTATTATAGTTGTTATCATCCCACAGAGCTTTGTTTATAAACTTTAAATGGAAAATATTTTTAATTGGATTTTCTGCCGGATACCAGGTATCCCTTCTCTGTATTCATCAGCAGTGCCTCTAAGCATCATCAATAAATGTGTCTGATTTGTCCTAAACATCTATGTGCCACAAGGAAACAAAAGATGAATGGATGTGAAAGACCAAACTGCGTGAATATGATTGGTCTTACTTCTGCTAACAGTGTTCTTGATAGAGCTGATATGGAGCTAAATATTATTGATTTATTCATGTTTAGCATCTCATCTTTTTTGAAAATATTAAGGCTAATACTATACCCCCATTTTAGAGATTGTGCTATTGATGACCTATGAGATTATGTAATGTGAAAAAGGTATAGTTTTTAGATATGCACTTTCATGACTCAATCCCCAATATATTATTTAATTAGGGCTTCTGTGGATGAACACACAATTTGAAGGTGTGGCTTTTAAATGCTCAGTTTCAAGGATGCTAAGCAAATGTTTGGGAAAGTTTCCTCAGACTTCTGCCGTGCCAGGGCCATCATGGGGGCGGTTGGAAGGATAACATCTACTTTTCTCTCTCTGAACAACAGCTATGCACATTGAGGAACATGCTGTGTCAACACACAGCTGTACCTTGTTTTCCAAAGATGTTTATTTCTACTGACCCTTCCTCTCCAAGGATTTTGCTTTATGTTTTTTTTTTTTATTTATGGGTCTAAGTGTGAACAATCATAATTCACATGAAATCTTCCAGCTGCTTCCGGAGTCTTTGAAGAATAAGGCCTTAAAGCCATTGTCAACAATGGCCTGCTAAAAAGTCTTTGAGGAAAAGGCCTTGGGGACAAGGACAGAACTGGAAGGGAACAGAAGACAGGAGAAATTCAAGCCAAAGAATACTCTGAAACCTCATAGTCTGAGAGATACAGGCTGTTGGGATACTTGGCAGAAAAGGAAAAATTTTTGCTTTCACCAGTGTTTATTTCTCAAGTAATCCTTTTTGTGGATTCTGGAATTTGCCTCCTAGAGACTGTCACTTGCCCAAGCTTTATGGTAGAAGCCTCAACTTCTCACCTGAGGAGGAAAAGATGACATTCATGAAAAACATTCCAGGTCTGTCATGCTATCCTCAACATTTCCTTTAAAAAAATTAACAGTATAACTTTGAGGATTTTTCATTGCTATTTTACAGGCAAAATTCCCACAACATGAAAATCATCATAAGAACCAATTAAAAATAAAACTGGGTGGACTTCAGAATGTTGCCAGTGTTGTACAACTCTCAACACTATTTAATCTAAAAACATTATCAGTGCATTATCTCACTGAATACTATCACAATAACTGTAAGTTCAAAATTTTCATCTGCACTGAGGAAAGGAATTACCAAAGAACTGAAGTGGAATATGTCACAGAGGTATGGATCAGTGGACTGGTGTTCAATGCCCATGCTCCATTATAAGACTCATCTGAGATTGCCCATGGCCCCTGTTTACAGTAAGGCTTCCTGATTTGCAGACAGGTGAGATGCATTCGAAACTGTTTCACTCCTCATGAGAAAAAGCAGATAGAGGAGAAACAATAGGTAGGATCATGGATTAATATCTCCCAAGAAAAACTAGAGGTCTAGCAGATTACACTCGTGGATTGGAGAGGTGGGGTTTAGCTTTGAAGAAAATGAAGAAGCAATGGACATGAACTTAAAACTAAGCAAAACATAATATGAGTTCCCTCAGAAAGTATAAACATGTGCTCATATTGTAGCAGCATCCTGCCACATCTGTTTTGTTTATTTCACTATAGAACTGTTAAGTGTTTATAAGATGTTTGAAGATAATTTGTGCCCTTATACAAGAATCAAAACTGGGGTCAACAAACCAATCATCTTGTTTAGGATAAGTTCAGGGTTCAAATATATAGGGACTACTAGGATTAACCAGAGGCCTCCTCCGACAAATTGGCACCCATGTAGCCAACTAAAATCCACTTGAAAACCCGAGAGAGCTTAATTCTAGACACAAAAATACAGGGTTTAAGACAGCTTCTTGCTGTTTACTGGCAACATGCCTTTAAGAGAGATTTTCCTGACTCGGCAGCAGAAAAAAAGCCAAGCTCCTTTGAATTGCTGGCTTTCTGAGCCATACTGCCAGAACAAACTGCCTCTTTCTGGAGGTCCAGCTACAGAGCATTTTCTGTCTCTAGGAAAAATTTCCTTCTAGCTACTGATCAGTTAGTTCCCTAGGGTTCTCTTTCTCCTTGTTGTAATGGTTCTATAGTTTTGACTTCATAGATGTGCTCTTTCATCTGAGCCTTCAGTCCTTAACTATTTTGTTGGTGGCTTATTTAATTTTTAATGGAACCACTTTTAATCCCTCATTATTAAAAACTATTAAGATTTTCCTGTTCAAAAGCAATATTTGAATTTTTCTGACCACCCATCAAAATAAAGATACCAATTTTCTACAAGTCGGTGCATGAATTGAAATAATTTCCATTCAAGAACTTAGCAAGGGGTTCAATAGACACAGACAATATAATTTTAAATCAAATATAGAAAGACAAAAGACTTAGAACATATAAAGCAATTTTGGAAAAAGAAGTGTAAAGAATTTACTGTACCTGGTGCTAAAGCCTTGTGTAGTAGCAGCAGCTGGGAGGCCTGGTTTGACAGAAAGAGTCAGAGCAAAAACGTAGAATGCAAAGCAAAGTTTTGATCAAGGCATAGAAGTATAGCCCTAAAACATAATTATTATAGTATTTGAAAATACTCAGATCAAATTTCAAAAGAAAACCATTGTATCTTGATCCGAACGCCACAAAGTCCAGAAAACACAAAATAGATGAAATATTGAAAAAACATATCTAAGATTATCAAACATTCCAGAAAGAAAAGAGAAAAATCATTAGATTTCGTAAGACTAGACAAAGAGATTCTAGGCTTCACCATAAGTCACAAAATAAAAATTTAAATGGGCCCTCATCAAATATTTAAAATTCCTGCATGTAATACAAAAGGGAAGATACATACTATAAGAAAATATGGTGGTGTCTGATAAAGGCTCAGTTTAATGGTTTCCCTTGGGTTCCAGGAGTTCTTTGTATATTTTATATACTAGTCATTTTCTTTCTGAAATAAAATTGAGTGCTCCTATGCCCCCCATGTCTCTTGCTTGTTATTTCATTTGATCTTACCATCTATCCATCTTTTTATCCCAGTTGAATTCTTGTGGTTGTTCACACTGCTCTGGCTTCTTCTCAGTTTTCCAGAGGGATTTAGGGTAAATACTTATGAGATGCTATCCTGAAGGACAATAATTTAATGAAAAGGAAGTGGATAGGAAAATGAGCAGCAATTTCTAAAACAATTTCCAGAATTGTGTTATGTGTCTTGCTATTCCTAAACTTCTGAGAGCCTTTAGTAAGGTGGTTACTCTATGAATCTCTCAGAATCAGTTGGAGCTTAAAGCAATCTTTAAAGTGTCTTTCTTTCCAGACAAGTTTTTCTCACATGGTCAATTCATAATTAACCAATAAGGAAATTTTTTTTTAAAATATTTATTTATTTAATATTCTGTCTGTGTGTATGTCTGCAGGACAGAAGATGGCACCAGACCTCATTACAGATGGTTGTGAGCCACCATGTGGTTGCCGGGAATTGAACTCAGGACCTTTGGAAGAGCAGGCAATGCTCTTAACCACTGAGCCATCTCTCCAGCCCCCTGGCTTTAAGGAAAATTTCTATGTGGCTATATAGGCCCCACACCCTCACACCAATATGTTCATACTTGTCATTCTGTTTTCATATTCCTCTCTGAATGCTAGTTTTTCTGAGTGTTGTAGCTGGTGGAGGTCTCTGGCTTTCATGACCACAGGGCCAACTCTTTCACCCACCTCAAGCACTGATGGTCAGGAGGAGGGTTAATTTCACACAGTGAATCTTGCCAAAGTTATTTTTGCAAATTGGATTCAAGAGTCTAAAGAATAGGAAATAATGTGGAGAAAATTCTACAGGAAAAAAAGTGCATTTCAAGATGAGATTGATGGGAACTCAAGTGATTGCTGCAGTGATTGAAATGATGGGTAAAAAATAGATGTATTGGTACAATATTCATGGACAGACTGATATCAGATATTAGTGTGTTATATAGAATAAGACTTAAAATGTGGAACTTTTATAGCTCACAATTATAAATTGAATCAACTACTTGACAACTCACATCATCTTTTCTAAAGTTGAATTCGAATTCCCCAATTCAAGACTTATTAGTTTCTTCGTTTCAATAAAATCCACTTCTACTAATATACTTCAGCTTTTCCACCCATTCTGAGTTTCTAAGTAGGGAGAATTGCCTTTAGTAAACTTGTACGCTTGAAAACATGAAGATGCTGGGGTCATTCAAACCCTAATTCCCATACTCCCCCTATCCATGACATACTAGAAGTAACTATGCCCTCACAATTCCACATGTGAAGATGTGTTGTAAGAACAACTAAGAACAGTGACAAAATCAATTGTTATGATTCATTGAAGGGTTTCCTACAGATGGCTAATTCCCTATTGTTAAATGAAGTAAAAGGAGGTTATGATCCTTATCTTGATAAGCTGACTCACTGAGGTTCTTGCTTGTGAACTATTTGCTAGTGAAGATATTGCTAATGTGGTTTTACTTGCTCTTAGTAAATACCAGCCCACTTTCCGCATGAACACGATGTGACCACAGGTATCAGCAGTTCACCTGATGCCGACTTTCCTTTCTGTAGCTCTCCTGTGACTTCACTGCTGTTGTTAAGTCGCCTACCTGAGATGTAAATTAATGCTTTAGGAAATTTATTCTAGAATCCTAGCAATGGAAAGACAGAGAAGGAAGATGGAAAAAAAGTTCAAGAAAAGATTTAAATGAATTCCGATAAAGAAATGGTGGCCTGTTGCAACTGTATCAACTGGAGTGAGAACACAGGTCTGGATAATCACGTGCCAACTAGACACTGACCATATGCTGCTTCAGTGAGACAAGACAATTCCCTCTAGCCAAGACATTTCCCAAAGATGCCCGAATGCTGACGACTTCTGTGACAGGCATTCTCAGGAGGGAGATAAGAGGTCCTTTAATCCTAAAAGGGCACTTGGGTGGTCTACCCCAATAATGCATTCTATTTCAAAGTAAAGTTGGGTAACTGGAAATCAGCCTGACAAGGAAATAAGAAACATTCTACTGGTAGAGGTGACTTGAACAATGCTTCAGACTTTGCTGTTTTTTTGTTTTGTTTTAGTGCCCCCCCCCCCGTGTGGAAAGTGATCAGCCACCTGTTAAAGCTCTTTGTGATTACTTCCACGTGTTGTCATCAACATTGGCAAAGTCATTTACAGCTTGGATTTTTTGCCTCTTTTTCCTTCACTTCTCAGTTGTTCTTCTCTTAGTGACCATAATGTTGTTCTCTTTTTCCTCAGCTGAATTGCTATTGTTCTTTTGTATGAGAAATTCTTGAATCAGATGAAGTCTACCTGGTGTATACTGGATATGTCAAAATTGAAGACATCAGTAGATTTATGATGAGTATTCGATGAAAATCAATACCAACAGGTCAGTTACATTGAAATCCTTCCTCTAGTCCTTCTGTTGGAATGCTAAGCAGAAAACAATACTGAACCTAGAGCTTTGGTTGGGAAGAAAACAATAGGTCATTTTAAAATTCAGATGTATCATACTCTGGTCCATTTCTCTCTATTTCCTAACTTTGATTTAGTTTCTTATAAATTTCGCCCATCTTCCATTTCTTAGTGGACTACTCATGGGCTTTTGTTTCCATGTTAGTAATACTTCTCCCCTGCTACTATTGCTTCTTTCCCTGCTCCTTTTCCTCCTCCACTCCTGTTGCCTCCACACTTGCTCCTTTTTAGTCATAAGGAACAAACCAAGAGCCTTGCATAATATTAGGCTCTACATGGATGTACAGCTCCAGCTTCCCATTCTTCTTGATCCAAAAGGACTATCCTAGTAAGATTTGTTTTAAATAATCTGTCTGGATCTCTGAGCTAAATAAACACTCAGTGCCTGGATAATAGGTATCAGGGTAAGAAAAAAATGATCTGTAGCTACAAGTATTCTCTGTCTGTGGGTCCCCCTGAACCAGGTTTTCTTCACCCACATGTTCCCAAAGCTGTTTATAAAATAACCCCTTTCAGGCTTTGTATTAATTACGCACCCTTTGGCCTATTAGCTCACGATTCTCATTAATTAACTCTTACATCTTAAATTAACCCATTTCTATTATTTTTTATTTTACCACAAGGCTCATGGTTCGTTATCTCTTGCTTCTTGGGCAGCTACAAGGCATCTGCCAGACTCCACTTTCTATCCTCCTCTATCTCTGCTTGGATTTCCTGTCTTGCCATGTTCTGCCCTGCCATAGGCAAAAACAGGTTCTTTATTAATCAATGATAATAAAACATATTCACAGCATACAGAGGGGAATCCCACATCAATAATCATGTAGCTATATTACATATCATAGAATATGTTACTGATTCAGAATTTAAAAAGAAGTCACAAGAGACTCAGAATTAATGTCTTCCTTAAGGTGATTATCTTTATGTATTTCATAGTAGCATATTATGATAATCATTATTACAAAAGTAAAAGTGATAGTAATGGAACTCATATAGTAAATATTTTATTTAGAACAATTCTTTTATTGATTCTTTGAGAATTTTGCATCACACACCCCAATTCCACCCATTTCTTCGTCCCTTCATATCTGGCACTTATCTTGTACATCCCCCCACAAAAGGAAACTTCAAAAGAAATAATAGAAATAAAATAAAAATAAGAAGTAAGTAATACAAATAAGAATATTAATTTAAAAAGCCAAAAAACAAAAATGAGGAACTAAAACCAAAGCATCAAACAGAAAATACCTCACTCCTTGTTCTTTTCTGCCTCTCCGTCTCTTCTTCATTCATCTTAGTGACTGGCATTGGGAGCAGCTGGGTATCATGAATTATACCCCTCTGTCCAAACAGCTTTATCTGCAAATATTTATGGTGTAAGGTGTTGTTCATGAGGTTCAAAGCCTCTGGAGTCTGGTATACCATCAATACAGTAAATGTTTTTGACAAAATACAAACATGAGTATTCATCAATGCAAACCTCTAGGTATGGAGAAGACTAAACCGACGATATTTGAAGACCAGCTGGTCAATGTGGCTTGACTGAGACTAGGAATCAGGAGTGGTAACAAGGAAATCAGAAGGAACTGGACAGTGAGAAAATCCATGTCCTTCACAGGAACACGCATACACATCCCCCATTATCAGGTTCTGCCATAAAGGAATGTTGAGTCATAGAGAACAGACAAGGGCAAGAGTTACACTGTGTCACACCCATAATAATGCATTCTTAAATTTAAGGGGGAGTTTCTTCTTTTCATTTTCTTACCCTTTTCTATTTTAAGGCTTTCTCTTGAATCCTGACACTCCTCAATGTTTTTCTAGTTTACAGAAAATGCTCCTTTCATATGACTTAAATAATGAAGCATTTTGCATGGTAATTCTGCATTTTCAAACCATCACACCATTGTTTTTCACAAACAGATTTGTATTAAGAAGTTTAAGAACAAATTTGTGTCAATTTTCAAACATTTCCAAAGTACGTCAGACACTCAGAAAACAAACATACATTGAAGCTGAATTTTAGCAATTTATCAGTGAAACCAAGCAGGATAAATTTGACTTGTCAGTTCCTTATGTTAGGAACAGGCATGGAAAACTGAGGGTGCGCAGCCTTCTCTTAAACTCCATGCTGCCATGTTAGACTCCTCACTGAGTGCAAATTCATGTAATATATAAAGTTCTAAATAAAAAAATTCTTACCACCTTCTGCTAGAAAAGTAGATTTCCATGAGGCTCAATCTATGAAGCACAATTCATTTTCCCACAAACATGTGGTTTCCTCTCTCTCTCTCTCTCTCTCTCTCTCTCTCTCTCTCTCTCTCTCTCTCTCTCTCTCTCTCTCTCTCTCTCTCATATTTTGTTGTTGTTCATGTGTTCTTTTGGTGGTAAATGCTCTCTGTAACAATGTCTCTATGAGAATTAACCATTTTCTTCTCAGTATATCCTATGTCTTTTCAATGTGTCATCATTAAAGTTTAGCATGGGTATGTATAGTATAAACTATATCAAGTTAAATAGCTACACAGATTCAACAAAAGACAAGGAAGGCAATGCTTTCCAAAAGCTTGATGGACTGAAAGTTTGGAATTTTGCATTTCTATCTTCTGTGGAAACTGGACATTAATATTTGTGCACAAAATTTTGAATAAAAGGAAGCAACTGTAAATTTTCAAAGCTGTGTATGCTGAAGCAGTGAGGGAGTGTATACAATCACCTACAGTTTACACTGAAACATTAAGAACAAAGAAAGAACAGATTGCTTGCTTGGGAGAGAGACAGATATGTGAATTTAAAATGAAAATAGTAAAATATTAATAATAGAAGGTAGGTGGGAGGCATGTGCTCGCTCACTGTAAAATGCTTAAAATGCTTTCAAGTTGGCAAGATGCTTAAAAATTTGTATAATGAAATGTTGGGTAGGAGTAAAACAGGTGAAAAGTAAAAGTTAACCACAGAGAAAATAGATGTAAACAAAGAAACAGTATGGTCTCTTTTAATTCACGTGTTAAGTACAAACTCCATTCTTTTCATTCATTTATTTTTATGCCTCTGCTATGGCTCAGCACTATGAGTTGAACATTGTTGACCCCATTTACACATACGGAAGTAAAATGCTATACAGTCTCAATGAAGTGCTGAGGAGGAGGCTAAAATACCTGTGCTTGCATCTGCTTGTACCTGCTTTGTCATATTGGACTCTAAAAGCTCTTAAACAAGGGGGAAAATGTCTTTGTGTTAAAGGTCGAAAAGAATGTTGCTGAATATTTCTGTGGCGGAAGAAACTACTGAAGTTCTCTCTGTGTTCTCATTATGACCTAAGTATCCCTACATACATCAAAGATGATAACAGAGTTCATGAGTAGGGAGTTTAATGTTGATCTTCGTGTATTTTTAAAAAGTGTGAGCAGGGACATCAAATGGAGACAACAACCCAGGTGTTTTTTTATCATCCTGAAGCCATTACTTCATTCACATCTGATTTTTAAATTATTTAGATTGCAGGGACCTGACTAGAGAATACATTGAAGATGTAAGCATGATTCTGAGGAAGTCACATATATTTTTCTTCAGATTTTTGAGATTGGGAAAGACATAAACATAGGTTGACTTTGTTTAAGGGCCCGGAATGATGACTCAATGCTTAAGAGCATTTATTGCTCTTACAGAAAACCTGGATTCAGTTCTCAGTACCACAAGATGACTTGCTCGTAATCATCTGCAGCTCCAGTTTCAGGGTATCAGACATCCTCTTCTAGATTCTATGAGCACCAGCGTCCACTTGATGCACTTGCCTATAGGCAGGAAAAACACTCATAAACATAAATTAAAAAGAAATATATCTAAAAAGAAAATTCACTACAGTATCACCACCTTAGGGGCCAGCCTCCCAGCAGCACAGGGCTTGAAAGGAAAATCTACAACATCTGTATGTACTGGAGATTTTTATGTGAGGGGTTAGGAAAAAAAGACACACACTCTCTTGATGGTTTCCTTCAGACCTGTTCTTTATTCTTCTTTGCATCCTCTATTCTTTATTTTCTTGGTGGTTTGTTACTCCCAGTCTTGATGTTTTCCTTCTGATTCTATCTTTATTTTTGATGGTTACCTTCTAATTATCTCATTTTTGATGTTTTCCTTCGAACTCTTTCATTCCTAATGTTTTCTTTCTAACTCATTTTAACTCCTTCATTCATGATGTTTTCCTTCTAACTCTCATCCTTGATGTTTTCCTGCAAGCCCACTTTAACTCTAACTCTATCTCTATCCTTTTCCTTACAGCTTATATACCCCAGTAAAATCTTTTGGGCAATATAGAAATTACAATGTGGTTACATTCTGTTTTTTTAAGTTAATAATTACAATGAATACTAAACAGTAAAATCACACACCACGTTTCCATATCCTTTACATAATTAAATATTTTATGTATTATGGGTGAAAAACAAATTATCCCAAGAATGCATGTACATCCATACTGAAGCAACCAGTTATAGATTAACGGTGTGGGAAAGCAAGGTATTCTTGTTGGGTTTTTTTTACTGGCAGGCTCCATTTTGTAATTACAAAGAAAGGGCCAATTGTTTTATTACTTATCTTGAAAGATAAATTTATAAGGAATCTTAATGGAGTTATAAGCCTACACTTTTATATATGAAAAACAATCAGTCAGCTCTGCTTTAAATATTTAGGGTATATACCTACTCGTCAATAGTTTCTTATATCAGGAGATTGGGTGCTGAAATGGGTATAAGGAACTAATCATCACCTTTGGTCATCAAATAATTCTAGCAAGGACAGTGCACCAGTTAGTAATAATTGGGCTGCTTTGTTCTTGTTCCCTGACCTTATGAGTTCCACATTCTACTCTGTGCCTCTTTGAAACTTTAGATTGTCCTCCTGGGTCTTTCACCTCAAAATTATTTGACAAAAACTTCTTAATCTAACATTAACTTACTTTCAAAGCTTTGTTTCTGCTGTGATGCACTCAAAAGACCTGTGAACACATCTCCCAACATTACGGTTAAAAGAATTTAAGCTAGCTGGGCAACTAGAACTCAGATGTTATTCTTAATCATTAACCTAAGCCACAGTCTATATGGCTACTCAATAGAAACTCATGTGTTCTAACTATATGACACTTTCTTGTATTTATTTTTATTCATCAAAACTCTGTATAAACTAACATTATGATTATCAATTAGACAATACGGCTTAGGAAGAAATCATGTTGCTGATAATCTACAGATATAACTTTGCAGTAGAACCATATGTCTCCATGAGATAAACATACTACATACGGGTAGTCAGGATCCCTGTACATCGGTAACAGCAGCAAGCATGTAAAGGCACAGTAGAAGCAAAAGACATCCAGGGTCTGAGGTCCCGCTGACTTACATAAAATGAGATTCACCCATCAGAGATTTTCCTTCTGGTCAGTTGACACCTTGAACTTTAGTTGTTCCTCTGACATGGCCACCAGTACTATGGTAAAAAGGATCCAAGTTTACAAGCAGTAAAGAGTATCAGTACCTAGGAAAAGCAGCTAATCCATTGGTCTACTAGTTCAAGACCATGAGTACTGGTTCTCTATGTTGTAGTTATTTTCTCTCATAACTTGTGAATTGTTACTAAAAAATAGTTTTGAGCACATGCCTTTGTCTCCAATCCACTTACAAATTCTCTAACACACTTACACACTAAAGGGAACAAATGTTTTACTACAAGGCAGTAGCAGAATGTAAGTAATAAATTTCTAAGTGTGAGCAACAGTCAATGGCTATCAACAGTTCGAAAACCTTACCAGTAATTGCAGAGGACAGATACACAGACACATGCAAGATAAAAGGTGCTGGAAATAAACAAGAAAATTGTTAGTGAGGAATTTGTCTTTAGACTGAAACAAGAACTAAATGTTGTAAAAAGAATATTCATAAATGGGAAAAACAGCTTACTTGGAAAGCACCATATCAGAAGTAAAATAACAAGCATTGAAAGAGTTGAGGCCATAAAGAGAAGGGTAAGAAAAGATGTAATTAGGGATTCAAGCCCAATGTTTAATGTTAATCATTGATGTGCAGGTGTTTCATAGAAATAACATAAAATTGAGAAAAATTATACAATAAATCATCTTATTAATTAAAATTGATGTGTTCCATATCAAGAGGTACATTGAGGGCCTAGTAGTAGGGCCAGGAGAAAAATACAAATGTCAAATACATGTGGGATATACAAAAAGAAGATGAAATAACAAAGCAGTACGATGTGACTTTGCTGACAGAGAGCTAGTTTCTCGTCCAGAGGACCGGAGTTCAGTTCTCTGGTCTGGCAGATCACAAATGTCTCAACTCCAGCTCCAGAGAATCCTACATTAATTCTGGACTCTGTAGGCACCTGCGTACAAGTATGCACAAACATGCACACACACGCACACTCACATACACACCGTGTACACAATTAAAAATAGCTATAACTCCCCCTTAAATCACTACTCAGCATCAGTTATAATTTGAAGTAAAAAGAAGTGCTTTCTAATGTTGCAGGGTGAAATGATGTCCAACTCAATTTTCTATTTCTATATAAACCAACAACCACATGTGACAGGGTGAGAAGATATTCTTAGGCACAGTCTGAAAATATTATCTGCAGGTACCCTGTCTGAGAAACCTACTGGGAAATGTACAGAATAGAATACGACAGTAAAGATGAAGACTTAAGATACCGGTGCCTTCCTCTTCAGACAGAGGCAAGGGTAGTGTCTGGTACAGTGTGATGATATATATCAAATACACTAGGAGACAGGCTTGAGAGCAGCAGATCATTGACTAAAAGAGACAGGTACCTGCAGAGAGGTAGATGTGAGTTTAGTCATAGTTTTGGGAAATACATTATTAGTAAGGAGGCTAAAAACAATTAGAAATTCTCTCAGAATTATATTAGGTGATGATTAATTCAGATATGTGATATTTTTCAAGAAAGGAAACATAATTGTCAAAATTGTTTTAAGTATTAAGGACAATTATCACAATGATCGTTTATGTATAGTAGCCTCTTACATGACTGAACATAATAAATCATAACGATTTACATATACAAAGTATTACGTGCACTTTAGGAATATAGATAGACATAGAAGGAGACAGAGAAAGATAGGAGGAGAAACCAGATGAGGGAGAGAGAAAGAGAGACAGAGAAAAACAGAGTGATCCACAGAGAGAAAAACATAAAAGAAAGAGAAGACAAGAGAAGAGAGAAAAAGCAGAGAAAGGTGATTGGCATGGGCTGTTAGATATCAAATAAATAAATAAATCATGTTTTCATAGTACCAAGTCAGTACAGGTTATATATAATGAAAAATAAGGAGTGCATTATTTAAACAAATGAAGGCAAGTATTTTAAACACGATGTGAAAAAATCAACGGATTTAAAAGACGGTTTCAGGGTTGAGAAGTGTGTATTGATTTCTGCTCTCCTAATTGTAGAATTATATGATATTTGTCAAACTATATGTTTTTCATCATAAAACACTACTCAATATCAGCATACATTATGGCTTACCAGTTCAGAGACTGTAGATAGGATTAACTCTTTGGTTTCACTGCCACTAGCCCCACAAACTGCCCAAGCTCACACACATTCAGCAGTCCTGTTTGGTCCAATGCAGTTTCCCTACCGGTCAGTCCAGAGTCAATGAGCATGCACTACCTCAGGTCAGCTATTTTTGTGGGTATCTCTATCACAGTCTTGACCCCTTTGCTCAAATTATCGCTCCTCCCTCTCTATGACAGGACACCAGTAGCTCCACCCAGTGCTGAGCTGTGGATCTCTGCATCTGCTTCCATCAGTTCCTGGCTGAAGGTTCTATGATGACAATTAAGGTAGTCATCAATCTGCTTACAGGAGAAGGACAGTTAAGGCACCCTCTCTACTATTGCGTAGATTCTTAGCTGGGTCATCCTTCTGAGTCCCTGGGAATTTCCCTAGTGCCAGGGTTCTTGCTCTCTCCATAATGGCTCCTTCTATCAACATACCTCTTTCTTTGTTCTCACTCTCTGTCCTTCTCCCAGTTCGACCTTCCCAGTCCCTCCTGTTCTCCTCCCTCGCTTTCCCCTCCTCACTTCCCTTTCATCTGCTCTCCTTCCCTCCACACTCCCAATTTACTCACGAGAACTTGTCTATTTTCCTTTCCCAGGGGTATCCATGTATGTCTCTCTCAGTGTCCTCCTTGTTTCCTGACTTCTATGGGGTTGTAAGCTGTAGGCTGGTTATTCTTTGCTTTACAACTAATATCCACTTATGAATGAGTACATACTGTGTTTGTCATTCTGTGTCTGGCTATCACAAATAGTACTGCTACAAACATACTTGAGCAAATGTCCTTGTGGTATGAGTGTCCATCCCTTGGGTATATGCCTAAGAGTGGTATTGTTAGGTCTTGAGGTAGATTGATTACCAATTTTCTGAGAAACCACCATACTGACTTCCAAAGCTGCTGTACAAGTTTGCTCTCCCACCAGCAATGGAGGAGTGTTACACAGGGAATTTCTTTTTATCTTTGTTCATTTGATTATCTCATCTGTAAAATGAAGATAATTTCATAACAAGAATGACCCCATTCTGTAGGTTTGATTACTTAGAATATCTTTCTGGCAAATTAGAGATGATGTGGATATTATCATTGTTGTATAGAGTCATTTTAAATCATGTGCATATATATATATATATATATATATATATGCTATTTATTCTATGCCAATTAGCAAATTTTAGTTACTCTGCCATGTACATATACTTTAAAATGATAATTTGTACCTAATAAATACATATTTTTTATTCTTAGAAAATAAAAAATTACCCACCAGATTTTAATTATTTATTTATTTTACATCTGGACCACAGTTCTTCCCTCCTCTTCTTCCAGTCACTTTCCTGACCTATTCTCTGTTTCCTGCAGATCCACTCCATCTCCATTTCTATTCGGAAAACAGCAGACATCCAATGAATATCAATAAAAAACATGACATATCAAATAGTAGTAATTCTAAGCATTTTGTATTAAGACTGGGGAAGGAAACACAGTATGAGGAATAGGATCCCAAAAGCAAGTAAAGGAGTTGGAGACAACCCCTGCTCCCAATGTTAGGAGTTTCCTAAGAAGAGCAAACTGCACAACTGTCACATACATGCATAGGGCCTAGGTCAGCTTTATGAAAGCTCACTGCTTGTCTTTTCAGTCTCTGTGAGCCCCTTGAAGTCCAGGTTAATTGAGTTTTTGGTTTTTCTCATGATGTCCTTGACACAGATGTCTCCTAGAATCCTTTCTTCCTCTTCAGCAGGATTCCCTGAGCTTCACCTGATATTTGACTGTGTGTCTCTGCATCTGTTTCCATCAGCTACTGGATGAAGCCTCTCTAATAATCACAGTTGGGCTAGGCACCAATCTATGAGTATAGAAGAACATCATTGGCTATCGTTACACTCGTATTTTTCCCTCCAGTCCTGTTTGGTTCTATCCTAGGTCTTTGGGTGATCCATCATCTGGGTCCTGGTGCTACAGTGTCAGAAGTGGGTTCATTCTTCTGGCTTAGCTCTCAGGCTGGATCAGTCATTGGTTGGCCACTCCCACAAACTCTGTGTCACCCTTACCCCCAGCACATCCTATAGAGAGGGCAGACTGTATGTTGAAAGTTATGTGACTGGGTTGGTGTCCCAATCCCTCTACTGAAATTTTTGCCGGGTCATAGGAGATGGTTGGTTCAGGCTACATATCCGTAACTGTCAGGAGTATTAGCTGGAGTCATCCTTGTTCCTGGGAGTTTTCCTTGCACCAGATCTCTACCTGACCCTGAAATTACCCTTTTTTCAGTCATCTGTTATAGTACTCCCCGCACACACACACACACACACACACACACACACACACACACACACACACACACACACACATACACATCTGATCCTTCATATTTCGGTCCCCACCCACCCCCAGTCCACCCGTGAAATCTTTTCTATTTCTCCTTCCCAGGGAGATCCAACTGTCCCCCTTAGATCTCCAAGTGTCCTCCTTGTCACCTAGCCTCTCTGGTCTGTGGTCTGTAGCATGGTTTTCCTTTACAGCTAATGTCTACTTAAAAGTGAATACAAACCATGTTTGTCTTTCTGGGTCTGGGTTACCTCACTCAGGATGATTTTTTTTTTTACGTCTGTCCCTTTGGTTTCAGTTTTCATGATGTCATTATTTTTAACTGCTGAGTAATACTTCATTGTGTAAATATATAACATTTTCTTTATCCATTCTTCCCAACTAGGTATTTATAGGACAAAATTAGAAGCCGAAAGAATAATACTTATAGTATATGACTATAGTACATTAGCAAGTCTGTTATGTTTCTAAACCCAAACCAAACCTGCTCAGATCTAGCAAGAGGAGAATACATTTTTTTCTTAGCTCTGAAATTTCTGTAATTTCTTATTTTCCATAATGGACATATTTTACTTTTATAATTGTAAATAAAACTTGAATTTTTAAATGCAAATGAGCTTTGGAAGATAAATCTAGCTGTCATAAAGAGAAATGATGTGAAGATTAAATGAGGAATAGAAACATCTGGCGTTGTCAGACAAAACACTGACTTTTTCCAAAGGTAGCTCTGGAAAGCAAGGTGACTTAGCTAGCTTTTTCTAATCGGGACTCCTGTTATGAGTTAACATCGAGTTACTTGTTCTTGTCTACAATACTGGGAGAGACTGCTTTTTCAAGATATACCCAACAACAGAAAATATATACCCCAAAACATTGATCATAAATATCTCTATAAGCCAATGTTGAAGATGTAGTAATTTTTAAATTTGATAATAAAATGAATGAAGATTATTGGAATAATAGCTTCATGCAGCTTACCGTCTTTTTACTTCAGGCATCATATGTAAGACAACCCTAGGAAATCATGATTTTATTCCAGTTACAAACTTTCAACCCAATTCAACCCCATACTTACCTGGGAACTGTTGAAACCCGCTGCCAAGCTCCACCAAGGAACACTATTATCTACAGGTGTTTTCTCTGGACCGCCATAGTCTCCTGATTTGTTTCTTTTTGTTAATTCCTAGTCTTTCCCACTCTGACCTTCTTTTAGTAGGTCACTCTTTATTAGAGACTTTTTTTTTCTCCATGCATGAAGTTTCCTCATAAGGATGCTTTGCCATTCATCTGAATTATAAAGTGATACTGGTCCAGTGTCTTAGCCCTCAGCTAATAGCATGGCTTACTTCATTGAAGAAGGGCCATGGTCACTCGAAATAGTTCCAGAATAAATTATTTCTCTTGAAGACAAGACCTACGGTTTTTATGTTGGCAATACAGACCAAAAGGTGTCACAGAACAGACTTGGTTTCTGATTCAGGTGCTACCAGTTGCTAAATGAGAAGCTCAAAAGTGACTTTCTGTACTTCATCCTCTGTCATATTTAAAATAACAGCAAAGTGTGCCCGATGCACTGCAGGTATCCACTCAGTTCATATTTATTCAGTGAATGAACTCAGCAGATGACTAAATGAAATCACCTATCTATTTCACATGGCAGGGGTGTTCAGGTGTTCACTTCCCAGCTCTATACCTTTGACAATTTAACCCCAGGATGAGTCCACTGACTTGGCAAGAAGGTGTACATGTTGTCACGATTTTACAGGAGTAAAACCATATGACTTTCCTACGTTCCAGCAGAATTCAAATAGAAAGAACCAAGTGAAATGAGACGAGCAATGTATTAATCCATTTCACAATGGGCCCATATTACATTATCTTTGAAGTCCTTTAACAAACAAAATTTAATTTCTAAACCCACAAGTTGTTGGCATATTGATAGACTCCTTAATTACAGGGTCTTTGGTTCAGAAAATAATGATTGATTATTTTAGTCTTTGTTTCACTTAGTTATGGATGGGACCCTGAATATTTGCACAGACAAATTATTTCAAAGTTATTATGATTAATAAGTGTAAGAGACAGGAAGTCTGAGCTATTGTAAAACCTGAGGCATTGAAAACAATTCTCCAGGGTGTCTGGAAGGGTTCTTTTGAGACAGATGACAGGAAATTGGGAAAATGAAATACACTTCTGTTCATCTGTTTCACAAATATTCGTACTTGATACTTACTAATCACCAAACCTGCAAGTGGGCATTAAAGACACAAAGCTGGATACGTTTCCTAGATAAACAGTGCCAAGGAGAAAACCAATTCTTTTCTTTTTAAAACGTGTTTTATGTATTTGAGTGCTATATTTGCATGTATGCCTACATGACAGAAAAGGTCATCAGATTCCATTATAGATGGTTGTGATCCACCATGTGAAATGTAGAATTGAACTCAGGACCTCTGGAAGAGCAGTCAGTTTTCTTAACCACTGAGCCATCACTCCAGCCCTTGAGAAAACCAGTTCTGAAATAAACAAATCCAGTGTGATGATAGAGGAAGAAAGAGCCTGGATAGGACTCAGAAGGGTGTCACATATGGCAATTTTATCTGATGTGCTCCAAAGCAAACAAACACAGACTGCCTTACAGAGAGTAGGACTTGAGAGGAGGCTACAGGAAAGCACTGGTGGGGAAGGCAGGGAAAACACATCACTCTAGGAAATACAGCAAGCCAAACAGGAAGACAGAGAACCTGCACTGTGCTAAATGACGACGTCCAGGGTCTTGGTCCTAGAGAAAAAAAAATACCAATGGATGAATAGCAAGGTAAATGCTGGGCGATGAACTTCCCTCTTGATGTTTATAAAGAAGCAAGGAAAATAGTCATGACTATATTTTTATTTTTTTTTAATTCTTTGACATTTTTTATAAATATATAAAGAATTTTCATCAGTTTCCATCACATTATCCTCCCACCCCTCTCTTTCTGAAACTCTTCTTCCCAACAAGGCCTCTTGGATGTCTTTTTATTTTCGTACTCTCTTTTCATGACCCACTGAGTTTAATTATGTGGTTTATGAGCATAGGTGTGAGGTTTTTCACTGGAGATGGGCAATGCACCAATAAAGAAAATGACATCTTCTCCCCCAAGCAACCATTAAAAACCCACAGCCCTTAGGAAATGTTGAGTCTTTGTGAAGACCTCTCCCATGCACGATGTAATATTGATAGATCCAATCTCATACGTTTCTAATACAGGTAACCACAGCTGTAGTGAGTTCATGGAGTTCAAGCCGTGTCATGTCCTGAAGACACTGCTCCAAAGCAGTGACTCTTACATTCTTTCTACTTTCTATGTCTTGATGTTCTCTGAACCTCTTGACCATTCTGGTAGCAGCATGATGACCTGAAGTTGGCTTAAGCTGTATCCATAATGCTATTGTGCAAATCCAAGATAAATAGTATGCTGAGGTAGACTCTGAACTCTAAAGATTCAATGGAAAGAAGCAAAGGAAAGATGGTGCTAAGGATATCTGAGGAGACTGGACACAGGTGAAACTTGAAGATCCACAAGCTATAGAATTCAGTGGGAGAAATTATATTGATGGGCTGGTTAGATTTCCCATTAAATAGGATCAGGATTTATGCAGAACAAATATGTTTTCCTATCATGAATAATGAATTCTTTACTAGGCAGCACACAACAAATTATTTGACAAGGAAACTCTTCATTTCAAAAATAGAGACTGAGATTTTTCAGAAAACTGTTCCTATTATAGATTTTAAAAATGTAAGATGGAGATGGAGAAATTGATTAGTGGTTCAGAACACTCAGTGAACTTGCAGAACTCCCAAGATGGTTCCCAGCACACATGTTCAGTAGGGCACAAATGTCTAAAACTCTAGTTCTGGGGGGTCTAACCCCTTCTTCTGACCACAGTTAGGTCATATATAATGCACAGTCATAGTTGTACACATGAACTAAAAAATACATAATTTTGAAAAGACATGATATTTTAAACTTTGCCTTAACAATAGGGGAAAACACAGTCCACAATAATTTCTATAATGGTTGTTCCTTATTTTAATTTCTCATTTATTAAGAAGGAATGAAGACAGCCCCTTCATTCACAACATGAAGCTATCAGGAGAAAGTTTAGTCAGAGAACAGAAAGTTTGAAAGTTTTTGGAACACAGCTTCTCCTGAAATGGGGAGCACATTCAAATTTGTATTTTAAGTAAAAACAAAATGTTATTTTTTTAATTTATTAATTTTTTTAAAATTACTAAAGCAAGTTCCCACTCTCTCTCCTTCTCACGTTCCCTCCACACACCCTCCCACCCCACCCCTCCAATCCTCAGAGAGGGTAAGACACATTGCTCTGTGGAAGGTCTAAGGCCCACCCCACTATATCTGGTCTGAGCAAGTTATATATCCAAAGCAAATAGGTTCCCAAAAAGCCAGTACGTGCCAGTACATGCAGTAGAAATAAATCCTGGTGCCACTGCCACTGGACCCTTAGTCTGCCACAGCCATGCAACTGTCAACCACATTCGGAGGGACTAGTTTGGTCCTTTGCTTTTTCCTTTCCAGTCCGGCTGTAGTTGGTGAGCTAGTGGGTGAATCCATCATGGTCTTGACCTCTTTGCTCATATTTTCATTCCTCCCCCTTGTTGGGACCAATGAGTCCTGGCCTTCAACTGTTCTTCCCTCTTAGAACCTCCTAAATAAAGTTACTAGAAGCTGTGCCTAGCTTAGAGGATCAGAGGATGGGATTTTCACCTGTTGGCCATTGACTGCAATGTATTTAAGCCTACATGGTGCTACTAAAGGGGGCTTTTGGTACCAGTGATAAAAAGGTCTGTCTCTGCGTGTGTATTCTCAACCTCCAGCCCCTTGCCCGAAGCTGGCAAACTGGGGTCTAGAGCATAGAGCACAGACCAGGGCCGCGGTGCAAGGCACCTCCTCTTCAACAGTACTTTGGGAGCCTAGTCCACTGCTCCAATACAGGTCTCTGCCTCTGTATCCATCAGTTGCTGGATGAAGGTTCTATGGTGATATTTAAAATATTCATCAGTCTGACTACAGGACAAATCAAGATTGGGCCCCCCTCTCCTCTTGCTTAAGGTCTTAGCTAGAGTCAGCCACAAAATATTATTTTATTTTTCATAAATTTATATTTTCTTTTATGTAAATATGAGTCAATAAGAATTATAGGAAAATGAGGTGGTAGCTTCAGTATAACTTGGTGTGACTTCCATATTCTCTCGATGGCCAATCCTTGACATGTGGCTCGACTTGTCTTGTATCAGATCTCTGGTAGGGAAGTTAAAAGAAGCAGCAATGGCAACAGATAGATTACTGGATATGTAGTGAAAGGTAGAAAAAGAATGGGAAAAAATCACTGGAAAAACGTTTACTACAAGGTGTTGCAGGTACTACGTATTAAGAAGTATTCTACAAATTGAAAAAAAGCAGAACTCAGAGAAGCAAACTCCATGCCCCAAAAAAGCAGAGGTCTTCTTTTAGCTTCCTGCTGTAATGCTCTTAGTATTAGTTTCTGCAGAGAAGCTTTTTAAAAAATTTAACTTTTTATTGATTCTTTGTGGATTTCACATCATGCATCTCAATCCTACTCATCTCACAGTCCCTTCACATCTGCCTGATGTGGAATTCCCCTCTGTATGCTATGAATATGTTTAGTTGCCATTGCTTAATAAAGAAGCTGCTTCGGCCTATAGCAGGGCAGAATATAGTCAGGCTGAAAGAGATGTATAGAGAGAGTAGGCAGGCTCAGGGAGACACCATGTAGCTGCCAAAGGAGAAAGGTGCCTCTGCTGGAACCTTTCCCGTAAGCCACAGCCTTGTGACAATACATAGATTAATAAAAATAGGCTAATTTAAGACATAAGAGATGGATAGCAGCTGGGCAGTGGTGGCCACGCCTTTAATCCTTGCACTCGGGAGGCAGAGGCAGGCAGGTCTCTGTGAGTTCGAGGCCAGCCTGGTCTACAAGAGCTAGTTCCAGGACAGATGCCAGAGAAACCCTGTCTTGAAAAACCAAAAAGAGAGAGAGAGAGAGAGAGAGAGAGAGAGAGAGAGAGAGAGAGAGAGATAGACAAACTGTGTTTTGTAATTAATGGAGTTTCTGCATGATTATTTGGGTCTGAGCAGTCGTGGAAAAAAAAAACAGTCTCCATTTACATCTGCCCTCTACTGTTGGAGTGAGAGAATTTGTTAGAGGAGGGGCTGCTTGTTTGTTCCTGGCAGCTTAACCTGAAACAATCACACAGAAACTGTATTAATTAAATCATTGCTTGACCCATTAACTCTAGCTTCTTATTGGCTAACTCTTACATAATTTAATCCATCTCCATTCATCTGTGCATCACCACGAGGTTATGGCCTACCAGCAAGGTTTCAGTGTGTCTCTCTGCAGCGACAGCTCCATGGCTTCTCTCTGACTCTGCCCTCCTTTCTCCCAGCGTTCAGTTTAGTTTTCCCCACCTCGCTCTGTACCAGTATAGCTCTGCTATAGGCCCAAAGCAGTTCCTTTATTAACCAGTGATATTCACAGCATACAGAGGGGAATCCCACATCAATCTACCCTTGCAACCCCCTGCCAACAAAACAAAATGAAATTTAAAAGCAAGAAAAATCTTGGTAAGAAAGCTATAATGTGACACAGCTGAGTCATACAGTATACCCTTCAGTTCAAACAACTTTTTTAATTATTTAATTTATCTTTTAAAACAATTTTCTTTCATTTTACATACCAATCCCAGTTCCCACTCCCTCCCTTCTCCTGTTCCCCCAATTTTCCTCTAGCCCACCACCTATCCACTCCTCAGAGAGAATAAGTCTTCCCATGGGGAGTCAGTAGAATCTACATATCACTTTGAGACAGGACTAACACTCCCCATTGGATCTAGGCTGAGTAAGGTCTCCAAAGAGAATGGTCTCCAAAAAGCCAACTCAAGCACTAAGGATAAACTCTGTGCTCACTGTCGGTGGTTCCATAGACTGCCCTAGCCACACTTGTTAGTGCTCATTGCAATGAGTCATTGGTTTTGTTGGAAGGCTCTGGTTTCAGCTATGCTATTGATACTGGCCCCTTACTAGGACTCCTCTGGGATAACCTGTTGTTGAACTGTGTGATGGAGATTCTACAACTTTAGATATGCAGGTATAGCCCCTTTACATGCTCCAGAAGACCATAGATGGGGTAAATGTTGGGGTGGGTCAATTCATAACCCTGGTTCTGAAACTGGGTAGTAGCTGTGTTGGCAAGACAATTTTATGTACTGTGACCTTCATAAAAGGATGGAATTTGATTCAGCCACTTAATGCCTCTGACCTAGGGATAAGTTGCCTCTGATCTTGATGTGCTTATAAATTCATTCATTCACGAAGGTGAAATAACATAATTGGCACTTTTTGACAGTGCTCCGATGAAACAATGAATATACATTTTACAGGTGAGGAAATTAGGGTACCACAAGGGAACTGAGACTATGAATTTGGTTTGGATTCCACAAAATTAAATCTGCATTTTGTCTTTTTCCTCAGACTTTTGTCCTGAAGGTTGTGGGCCTTTGGGAATAATGTAGATAATAATATCTCAGTAATTTGTCAGTTCTCCACTTTATTTATGCTGCCTGGCTCTGGTCTGAGTGGATGTAAAACCAGGAACCACACTCATCACTGAAGCACATCAATCATTCAATCCAGCCTTGTCCTCGATCCGCAGTCAAGAGCTAGCTAGAGTAGCTCCAGAAATGTGTGTTATCATTCACAGAAGACACAGTATGTAAATATGGCTGTCCAAGATGCATGCCTTTAAACAAAAAAGAAATTGTTTTGCAATAAAGAGAGATGATTATCAGGGTAAGGACCATGAAATAGTAGATTGAAAATAAAATATGCTTTTATTAAGTCTCCATTTCTATGTTGCAGTAAAAGGAAATGAATAACAAACCACAGAGCTAGGGGCTGGGAAAATATTGCCAGGGGTGAGTTCTAATGACTTGACTATGAAACAAAACCCCAGCTTTGTAGATGGCTTCATATATTGGTGAAATCAGAATAAATGTTTAGGTTTTCCATTGACCTGACATGTAGTGCTTATTTATTCCCTGACTTTAAGCTCCAGATGGACCTTTATAGTTTTCTCTTTTGTCCTAATCTCTCTTGATTTCATCTTAAGAAGTACTTAGCTATTGTTAGGCTCAAATAAATCCTTGGATTCATTAGGATTCATTGAGATTCTTTAATATGGTGTTTTAAATAATACCACAATTAACATTCTTTGTGCTTATGCTTTTATTCTCTGCTAATCTCTTTTGTTTCACCTTCATGTGCTGCCTGGAAGCTATCATAGTCAATTTCAAAGGTTATATACGCATATATATTTATTTATATGGTATATTATAATTCCGGGCAAGATTCGGATGATTTTTGTTTTGTAGGTCACTGCAATGTCATATCCATTCTGAAGTGTTTCAGAAACCATGCTTTGTGCTAGATGCAGAATGTTAATTTTACTTCTCTACTATCCTTTAAAAAAATCTCATTTCTAGTGTCTTGATGAATTTATAAATCAGGCTTTAAGGTTTTATTAAGTTTCAGGTAATAGCAAATTAAAATCTCATTCACAGATGCTCCATTAATTTCATTTGCTATCAATAGATGCAGCTACATGTCTCAATACATTTGAATGTGTCCTATAAATACACATTAATAATGAATTCCCAGCAAGAAGTATAACACATTGTTGTGTAAAGCATATTATAATGAGGAATATTTTTAAATCATGTGTTTAATACATAATCTAAATTATCAAAATGTGGATGTATAAATCATAGCAAATTTAGAAATGAACTTTCAAATTTGTATATGTAAATTTTTCATAAGAATCATTCTATTTTTCTTGTAAAAATGTGTGGGTTTGAATAGTTGCTTGATAGGCATTCACACATAGTATCGGTTTCTAACTATGTCATAATTAGTTTGTCCTGAATGTAGTACAAATGTGTTCTTTTAATTTTTTTTTTCCTCTTAAATAACTAAAACTGTTACAGTAGTATGGTAAAGCACATCTACCTGATAAGAATTTCATCGGGACTGAATGAATACTTGGAATATTCTCCAGGGTAGACTATTACTTTTTTTTCCTTTTGTATGCTTTAGACTCAAAATTGAAGGATACAAGCATTCCCATGTAAAATAAAAAACCAGGAAAATCCAAGTGTTCGAAACTAAGGTTGTCAAAAAGAAGGTTACCAGCTAGGAAAGGTAACTGACGTTACTCCTGAGTAGGTGATGCTAGCTCAGACTGTCGTAGAAGTTTAGATGACAGTCTCTAACTCAGAACAGCTCAGAATGTGTGGTCAGACCAAGCGATTCTAAAACAGGAAGAGTGCAGCCTGAGAAGGAAGGCATTTCTGTGAAGACACAAAGACTACCTGGCAAGGAAGGCTGTTTTCTTTATCTGGTTCTGCAAGTTTGGTTCAATATGGTCAATAGGGTCATTTTCTTGTTCTTTCTCTAGATCACAGCTGTAATTCTCTGGAATTCTTAAGCTAGAAGACCATATCATTTTATCCCCCTCCAAAGGTTTGTAATCCTGCATGAAATTAACCTAGGGGTTAGTGATTCAAGGTGAGTAGAATTCTGAGCTGAACTACTTCTGGCAGATTTCTTTGTTTGGCAACTAGATGCCAAGTCAAAGGAAATTAGCCTTGAAATAAAGAGAGCAAAAATTAACCAAAAATTAGATAATGAAGAAATTTAGGCCTTGTTATAGGTTGAAATATATCTCCAGAAAATCCTGTGTTGATTGTAATCTCTGCTGCCTCAGAACGTGAACTTGCTTATAACAGGATCATTTCAGGGACAATTATGTCACACCTTTGTGAGTGGTGCAATTTATAGAGGGAGAGAAATTTAAGACAGAAAGGTGCACAGGGAAAACACCATGTGAAGACAGGGCATACAATAACGTGACCTAAAGAAATTCTTAATGTAGGAAAAGGCTCTCTTCTTCCCACTGCTTCCATGGAGAATACAGCTTAGTGAATACTGCAATAAGATATATCACTGCTCCGGGCGGTGGTGGCGCACGCTTTTAATCACAGCACTCAGGAGGCAGAAGCAGGCAGATCTCTGCGAGTTCGAGGCCAGCCTGGTCTACAAGAGCTAGTTCCGGGACAGGCACCAAAGCTACAGAGAAACCCTGTCTCGAAATAAACAAAAAAACAAAAACAAAAAAAAAAAGATATATCACTGCAAAAACAATGATTAATTTCTTTTCCTTACTTGTTTTCTTGAAACTCAAAATGTAGTTTAATTCATGAAATTCTTCTTGCCTCAGTCTCTCAACAGGTAGGATTACAGGTGTGAAACTATGAGACACTACAGTTGGCAAACTTCTGGATTTCGCTGGCTTGCATTTTAATTTTTGAGTATTGAGACAGGGTCTGATGTAGGCCAGTTCTGATTCTCATCCTTCTGCCCCCTAAATGCTGGGGTTACAGGCATGGAACATCAAATGTAGCTGAAAGTTTCATTTTCTAATCTGTCTAGTTTAGTCACTGTATGACTACATTACCTTGTCTGATTAATACAGGCCTGAAATGCAGGAATCCTGATTACTGGCCATTTGTTATGTTCCATTTCATTTAAAAAAAGAGACCTAGAAAAACTCTTATATTAGGAAAGGGTTTTGATTTTAATTTAATATGGGAGCATTAAACTTTGGGGACAGAGAGTATCTAAGGATACATTATCAACAGCAATAGAAAATTGTTTCTTCTACGTATGTCAGTGCAATGGTCCTACTGGTGCCTGTATAGTGTTTCCAGTTGAGACTAATCCTGTAGAGCCAACTGGACATAAGCTCCTTTCTTGTAAAATAATATATGTCTTCCATACTTACACATATCTTGAAAGCAATATTGTAAATTAGAACATTTTAGGATAATGAGAAATGAGAAGGCAAACTTTTGATTCTTTTTCTGTTCCATAAGAAGAGCTTCTGAGATCTTCTGTGTTTAAAAAAAGAACCTTAGGACATATTTTTGCAGTTAATGTGTGCATTATTTGAAACAGAAAAACAAATAAAATGAATGTTGAGCATTTACTCTTTAGGTTTGTGGATGGATAACAAGTAAGGTTAGTTAGGATGGGAAGTATAGACCAGAGAACAAAGAGGAACAGCAAAATACAGGGGAATCCCATGACGGTAAAGAGGACAAGCATAACATTTTCCTCTAACGGTCTCTTTATGTGAAAGTAGGCAGTGAGGGTACTCGGCACCCAGAGATTAGACTGGTTCCCTTCAACTCTTGAGAGAGATGGTCCCATCCTGCACCATGGGCCTAGGAGAGCTGGCTTTGTCCCTTACCACCCAGACCCATGTCCTGGGACTCGGGTTGGGCCACCCTAACAGCTGCCTCATCTTTGACCTGCTGGAGTGTGCAAATGGACTGGTCCCACAGAACATTAACCACAGAGCCTCACTGACTCTGCGCAACAGCAGGATATCAGAGAGGAGTTTGGATGAAGGCACAGCCCTGTGATAAGGGTATGCCAGAGGCCTTGAGTCAGACCAATGACTCATTGAAATCAACATTTTGTGGCCGTGTTGATTGGACAAAATGGGCATACTAAGTGTCATACCACAGCTCTTGATTCCACTAGGATGAATGGAGAGGAGTTGGAAAGATGGAGGACTGAGGTGGGTTTTTTCCTTTCTTTTTGCTTTTTGTTGTTTTGTTTTGTTTTTAATTTATTTGCGGGGCATGAATTTGATGGGCTGCTATGGAAGGACTGGGAGATGAGTGGGATTGTGGTGCATGTATGATGTGAAACATCCAAGAAATCAATATAGAATTATGTAATAAAAACTGAACAAACACATTGATTATGAGCATTAATTTCTCTGGGCTTCTTTATTGGTATTGCCATACAACCAGCTTCTTCATGTTCCTGTCACCATGCCTTCTCCATCCGCATGGACTGTATCCTTCAACTGGGAGTCAGAATAAGCTCTTCCTTCTTTAGGTTCTTTCTCTTAGGTGTTTTATCACTGGGAGTGGAGTGGAAGTAGGTACCTTACAAGCTGGTGAGTAAAACTACATAAGAGGGTGTGTGCTGTCTAGAGGTTAGAGAGGGGATGGCATAGTAAGGCACAGGCTCCCCAATTAGATCACTTGCCTCTGCATTCTTTCCTGGTAAAAATCACATCTAAGAAAACATACATGCAAGAAACATTATGGACTCAATGGGTTATATTTAGGAAAGTATATGTATATGCAAATACACATATGCTTGCAATAATATTGGTATAAAAGGTGGTAATGAATTTGAAAAAAATGGGAGGGGCTAATGGGAGGGTTTTGATAGAGGAAAAGAAAGAGAGGAATATTGTAATTAAAATACAATTTCAAAAATAAGCAAAAAAAAAGTTAAAAAAATCAGAAGGGCCAACCGGAATAACTGAAAAAGATATATTAAGCTAATTAGAATTCTTTGATATGTTAAATTATAAAGAAAGCATTGTCACTTAAGCAATGATAAATCTTTGGGTTCTATTTCTATAAATATGTCATTCATGTGTTTGAAAAATTTTGGCAAATTCACTGAACATAATATCACAGCTCTCCTAGATAATCCACTAGGGGAGAAGTGTAAAGTGCAATATGTGAAGAAAGGCATTTGTGGGAATCTTTTCTGTCCCCTGTGTTTTGCATTTTAATGAAGCTCGCCCACATTCCCTAAGTGGAATCCTAATGAACGAGGCTTTTCCCTTTCTCTTTGAACATGTTCAATCCTTACTGATCTGTTTGAAAATTCATTATATTTTATTTAACACCCCTCCACACCTTTTTGTAAGAAATAAGAAATCCCTGATGGAAGACTAGAATCAGCGTTTCGGGAATTGTACTCAGCAAAATGAAGGAGAAGTTTTAAAACAATATATTTTTAAAAAAATTAATGAACAACCAAATCAAGAAACAAAACAAGAAGACGGTGGGAAAAAGAAGAAGAAGAAGAAGAAGAAGAAGAAGAAGAAGAAGAAGAAGAAGAAGAAGAAGAAGAAGAAGAAGAAGAAGAAGAAGAAGATGATGATGCTGGGTGCTGTGTGGACCAGGCCAGCATCCCATGCACACAGATGTCCAAGTATTCTGCATCCATGTATTGATGTGTGTGCCATTCATGTCTTGGCTGCCTACTCCCAGGGAAGCATATACCTTGAAATAAGGTTCATCTGCTCTTATTAATAAAGAATGCATGCGGCAAATTACACAAGGAAATTTTTGGAAGCAGAAAAAGTAAAAAAGTAAGCAATTCAGAAGGGCAACAGAACAGAAAGTTGCAGTTAATTATGATTTATCAACTTATTAACTTGCTAAGCATTGTAACGAAGCAAAGAACAAATTTAATTTTAAAAAACATTAGAGTAGCAAAGTTGTCTCGATGAAAACATGAGATTAGGAAATGTATTAAAGCCTGGGAAATCACAAAGTTTTTACAGAAATAGCTTAAATGTCACCTTTTAATTCAGTAGTCATTCATTTAACATGGAGGTAAGTAGAGACAATACAAAATAATAATATCATTTCCAAGATAGTTGTTATTAAGAAAAGAGTATTTTTTTTGACAAACTTTGTATTTTATTTGCAAAAAAAAAAAAAGGAGGAGGAGGAAGAAAGAAAAGAAAAAAAGAGAAAAAAGCATCCATGGCCGTAATTTTGAGTCTATTGTTCTCTGCCTACCAACTCTGTTCAAATTATGGTCTTCTTGTATATTATGCAAGTACAATTAAGCTACAAAATGTATCATATTCTCTACGTTGAAATTTACAAAAAAATCATATAGAAAAGTTGTTTCGTAATCATTTATATAATATGTGCCAGCACAGCTAAGTTAGTTAAGTCTGATTGTATAATGTGCTCAAATTGAATTACAGCCTCAAACTTCTCTGTCATTGCTCTGAGTCATGTGATACAAGAATGAAATCACAGTGGGACATGAATCAGAACACACTTCATTGGTCACATCCACCCTGCTAGGGTGTTAGCTCTCAGGAAGGAGTTCTCCTCCTGCACCAGCCATCCCGATTTCAGAATGGATTGGTGATCAGACAAAGGAGAGCAATGATTGTCTCCCTGGACACGTATGTTTTAAGGACTAAAACTTTTAAACACTCCTCGCTCGTTTCTTGGTGAGGAATAAATTTCCACAGGCCCTCTTGGTTTTAGACCTAAGTCTTGTCCTGTATTCCCATGGCAGAGCCATCTGTGCTACCATCAAACCTCACGTTTTCTTAATATAATAAAATCATACATGTATTGGTACATACGTTTGCCATTGTGACAATAGTTTTTCAGAAATTAGCATATAATTCCTATGATACAGCATTAAATTCCTCTCACTTATGGAAGGCCTGAGGAGCAGGGTGTTTAAGAAGTCTTCCTAAACTCATCCCGTTGAATTGGTGATACCTGGACTGGCTCTCAATAAGTCTAATTGTGTAGGTGTATTCAATTGTGTGATGCAGTGGGCTCTACTTGTCCACTGTGAAGGGTGGATGGCCATTGAGTTGGTAAATAGGAACGTTGTTCATTTGTTTGTTTGCATGATTCTCTCATTAGATCAGGAGCTTTTTGAATGTGAGGACGATATTTTTCCTGTTTACTTTAGAAACTTTGATTGCATAGTAGATCGTAGATACTACTCAGGGTAATTGGGATGTAACAAGGAGCAAAACAGGAAATAAAGGCTACTGTCTCGTAGCTTATTTTCTTGTGAGAAGAAAAGACAAATGTAACTAAGTATAAAGTCTGCATGGTTCCACAAAGTACTGTTCAGAAAACTAACACAGGAAGTAGGGTGGGGAGGCCTAGTGGTCAAGAAACAGAGAAGTTATTTCATAAGTTACAAGAGAAGACTTCAAAGGTTATGCTAATTCCATGCTAATATGCAGTGGCTCCAAAAGCCAGGAAGCACAGACACATTCAGTGTTTGAAAGGAAGCATCAACAAGAGAAGAGCAGCCTAAGCTGAGTGAGAGTCTGCCCAGTGGTTCAGGAATGTTCAGAGAACAGATTGAAGAGGGGTCCCTCAGCCTAGGAACATTTTGATGCTTTTGCTTTATTTGTGAAGTGCCTGGAATGATTCTCATCCAAGAGGATTTTACCTCCCTTTAAAAAGACACTTGACTTTGACCATGAATGGTCATGCCATCTACTTCTCATCTCCTTGACACAGAATCCATCATCAGGTAAATGATAGGGCTAGTGATAGATTTCTTAGCCTCTTCATATCTTATTTTAAATTTTGGAAGCAAATCAAAAGTACTATAAAATATATTCCGTAATGGCTTGATGAAGTAATTAATTGTCAACCAAGATCAATTAAACCTTTGAAAAAAAAATGAGTCCAGACTTATTCTATATAACTGTGATGAAGGATCGTGTCCTTTAAGGGCTAAGGAGTTATTCTATAAAGAAATAAGTTTCATCTAGTAGGCATTGGCTCACATGTACTGAAAGAGAAGCAAGGGTAGAAAGAGAAAAAAGCAAAGAAGAGACAAATTATAAAAACAACTTTTGCAATAAGAGAAACTGAACATGGATGTCATGATTAGTCACATATAAGTTACAGTTGCAGCCTCTCTACTTGGACAGAGAGCAAATTGGTTCTCTCTCTCTCTCTCTCTCTTTCTCTCTCTTTCATTTTTCAAGACAGGATTTCTCTGTGTAGCCTTCACTGTCCTGGAACTCACTCTGTACACCAGGCTGGCCTTGAACTCACAGAGATCCACCTGCCTCTGCCTCGCAAGTGCTGAGATTAAAGGTATGTACCACCACTGCCCGGCATAGGAAATTGGCTTTCTAACTTTGGACATCTTCCTTCCCTTTCTTCCTGGATTCCTTGACAATTAAATATTCAATGGATTATTGTTTACCAAGGGAGACACAGCCCATCCTGGCTTCATGGTCTGAATCTTCTTGTGTCTAAGGAAAGTCTCCTCTATCTCACCAGCGGTAGAGGCAGGAGTGAATCAGTTAGTACACAGTTTACCCGAATCTATAGCCAGAATCTTGAGTAATTTATGTGAAGATTTTCCTCACTTCAAAGGACACAAGCAAGAAAATGCACTCAGTTCTGCCTTTGAACAGAGCTGGCTGCCATTTCCAGAAAAGCTGTAATGTGGAGAGATGTAAAGATATAGCCCCCAGGCACAGTGTTGCACCATTAAATAAACCAACCCTGAATTTGAAATAGAAATACAATAGATGAAATCATGTTTGATAGATTTTTCTATCTGTTGCAACTGAAAGTCAGCTAAGTAATGAAATTCGTAAGCGAGGTGATATCTCTCCACTCACCAATTACTCAGTGAGCCCTATGAACCATGCTGGGAGTGTGGTAAACAATGGAGATGAAGGGTCATAATCCTACTGATCTTGAATTTACTTATTTGTAAAGTAGTGCTACCACTTCTGACCCCAGATTCTTGCCATAGAGATTGTTATCATTGTTAATTTTGAGCTTAGTGAAACTGGTTAAGGGATTGCTATTTCGAAGTGGAAACGTTGAATGGCTGCCTCTGGACCATAAAAACGATTCTAGCAAGACAGCTAATAAATGGAAACTCATCACTCTTCTGAATATTAAGATTAAGCAATAATGCCTAATGTGTAGATGGGGGTAGAATTTTTGCTGTGAAGGTCAGACAGAGACATTGCACGGTCACAGAAAGAACACATTTTGAAACCAAAAAATCAGAGGGCTCTGTGATTTATTCCCACCTGGCTTAGAGAAAAAAGCTATAATTTCTCTTAATTTACCCAGTAAATAGAAGTTATAAGCGAAGAGACATCCCACCTGTGCCCATCACCAAATATAACCAATTCCTGCATGTGTGTCCACCTGCTGTGTCTTTGCTTACACTCGTGATAAATGAAGTAAGTCTTCAAAGCCTACATCTTTTTTAAAAACATTTTTTTATCTTATATACCAACCTGTTTCCCCTTCCTCCTTTCTTCCTGTCCCTTCCCGTTCCCATCTACCTCCTCCCTATCCACTCCTCCTCCTTGTTGTTCTGTGAGCCCTCCTGTCTCCTCTATTCAAAGACATCTTTTTCACTGTTCTCTCCATCTTTCCCAAATGTCCTTTTCCCTTTGTTCCTGTGCCATTCCTTTCCCACACAAAAGGACTGAAGTATTTATCACCCATCTTACTGAAGTTCTCTGTCTACTCCAGACTTTTGGTGCTGGCATCGCCTCCAAAGTGCCATGCTCGGTCTATGTTGATGCCGTAATTTCTCTCCTCTTTGTTTTCTCTTCCACTTACTGTAATTGGGCTTTCAATGTGACTTTTCCCCTGAGCCTTTCTGTTAGTAGTCTATTGCCCTACACTGTGGATTTTATCAGTCCTCTTCACACAGACTGCATCAGAGGTTACTGATATAAATTCCCTCTATCTTTATATCCCATGCTTTTCCTGGGAACACTCAGTTTTCATTCTACCTCATTGATTACCACTTTTCAGTTCCATTCTTTCCCTCCAGCTCTAAATAAGGATGTGACCCCAGCTGAATCCTGGAATGATTCTCTGCTTAGCTCTACTTGATCTCTAGGTTATCTCATTCTGTCACACCCCAAACTAAAATCCTAGGTTTTGCTCCCGTAAATACCAAGTCTGCTCTTTGTACCATCTTTACTTGATAAATGATGACATCATAGTTTTTGATTTCTCAGTCACAAAACTTATATTGCCGATACAAGTCCAAAAGTAAACCCTTCCAGATTCAGCTCTCAAACATTTAAAATCTAAACATCCCCTGTTTTTGTTTTCTGTCTATTTTCCAGTCCAAGCTACTTCTGTTTCCCAGAAATTCTTGCCTTGCCTACTCTGTTCCCAGTCTCTTTTCCTCACACTTAGCAGACAGACTCTTTGAAGTGGACTATGCTACAACTTAGCTCAGGGTCTTCTTTCTGTCTCTTTTAGTTCAAACAAAATAAAACGAAAGAACCAACCAATCTAAAACAAAAAAACAAAATCAACAACAACTACAAACTCCTTATGGGGCCACATGATTTTCGCAACCACTAATCACTTTCTATCTGACAGTTTATAAAGCAATTCTACCCTTCTCGAGTTCTCTGAATCAGGTTTTCTGTCTTCATTCCCTAAATGTGCTTCATGGGCTTTGCATCTGTGTTTTTTTCCTGAGCATGTGCCCAGAGTTGATACCCTGGACAACTCCTTTGCTTTCTTTAGGCCTTCGCTCAAGTCTGTTTTCAGAGACGCTCCCCTGTTCCATTTATCCTAACCAGCCTTCTTCCACAGCATTCTCTTCCCAATTCCTCTCAGTCTCTCTGCAAAGCAGCTGTTTTTAATATTTTAAAATATTTGTGATTATAATATAATTAAGACATTTCTTCTAGAAGCCTGGGTACATGGAGGACAGCTATACCCCAGGCCACTAGTAGGCAGAGATCATCTCCAAGTCTATGGTGCTGGGCTGTCAGCCACGATTATGGTGGTATACAGTGGTGAAGTTGGAGAGAGAAAAGCCGAAAGGTTTATATGTTGGGGCGAGAGGCAGGTCTTAAGAGTTCATGGCCGTGAGGAAACTGCTGATGTGGGTGGCCTGCTTGCAACCCAGAGCCATGGTGATGTTGGATCTGGCTGTTGCCAAGGGTCTTGTCTGGGTTTGTGGTCCTGATGTAGTTGTGGTTATCTGTGTTAATGTCTGAGGATCTTGTTACCATTGAAGGCCCTGAGGATGTCCTGAGACTGGGTCACTAGCTGTGACCATGTCAGTGTCCAAGGGATCTATTCCCACAGGGGCCATGTCATTTTCAGAGACCTATGTTGCTATCAGGATCCAAGGTAATGTCTGGCCCAGACTATATCTGGGTCATTTCCCTGCTAAACCTGGACTCTGTGTTAATGTCAATGGCTACTGTTGCTACTGAGGGCTGTGTAGAGACCCACAATCTAGGCTGGCACCTGAGACCATGTTGATGTTTGAGGGTCATGCTGCCTCCCCCTCTCCCCCATGACCATACAGATCTGAGTGGCCTGTGCTGCCACCCAGGGTCATGATGTCCTCTGGGCTGGGGTACTGTAAAGGGCCATTTCTGGGTGTGTGGCCCTGCCACAGCTTGGGTCTGTGTTGATGTCCGTGACTCTTGTTATCACTGAAGACAGAGAGGATAGGGCTGTACAGAGATGTCCCTGCAACCACCCCACACTTGGCTTCAGCTGCAGGCAGAACTGACTCTACCCATTACTAACTACAACACTCTGGAGACCAGGCCCTGTACCTCACCTGGGCAGCACAGTCAAGCTGACTTTGTTTGCAGGGGTGCAGGTGAGCTGGTCCTGCAGGTGTGTGTGAGAGCCGAAGACCCAACCTTATGACCTTACCCCTTTACCTGCACCCTGCCTTCTTTTCTGTGGTAGCTTGGGTGAGAGAAAGATGCACCCCCTGCTTTCTGTCTGCTGAGGGTGGGAGAGCTGACGGAGAGGGCTCATGAGCTGGAGATCTGGCCCTATACCTCAACAAATGCAGCATTCAGGACAATGGGCCCTGGGCCTCACCTGGGCAAAACAGTAGAGTTGGCCCTGGGGGCTTGGAAGCAGGAGAACTGGTTCCTCTCCTTGCTGCCTGCTGTAGCGGATGAGCTAGCCAGGGCAAGGCTGGAGAGCTGGCCCTTGTTGTGTAGATGAAGGAAAGCTGGCAGGGTGACCACCCCTATGCAATAATCAGGGCTACAAGTTGGCTCACCCCAACATTCACCTCATATATGAACTGCTGGAGCGTGTGGAGGGGCCAGATCTGCACATCCAGAACTGTAGACTCTCCATGACACAGGGCAACAAGAAGATGAGGACCCAGCAACAAGGGTGGAGCAGAAGCCAGAGGCCAATGACCCTCTGCAACGAACACTAAAAAGCAGCGTTATTTGGGCCAAAGTGTGTACTGTGTGGACCACCATGTCACACCACAACTTCCACATTGATACTTTTTTCTCTCCTTCTCATTTTCATATTTTTAGTTTGTTTTGCTTTTAAATTTTATTTTATTGGGAGGGAGAGATCGCAAGGTCACAGGATAGATATGAAGGGAGTATTAAATGAGATAAGGATGTATGATGTAAAATTCACAAAGAATCAATAAAAAAGTATGAAATAAAAGCAAATTCTTACATATAAAAATATTTAATTAATGTAAACATAACAGAAATGATAGATTAGTAATTAGGAAAAAAGACATTTCTTCCCTGTCTACAGACCCTCTCTTCTCTCTTGCAAATTCATGGCCTCTTTTACATTGTTATTATATGAATATATATATATATATGTGTGTGTGTGTGTGTGTGTGTGTGTGTGTGTGTGTGTGTGTAACCTGCTCAGTCTGTGTAATTAATGTTACTAGTATGTGTGTATTCAGGACTGAACATTTGGTATTGGATAACTAGTTGGTTTGATCTTCCCTGGGGACAATTAATTCTCAGGCTCTCAGCATTAGCTGCCTGCAGTTCTTTGTGTAGGGCATGATCAGTTCTCAGGTTTTGATTGTATAGGACCCCAGAAGGTGGTTTGCCTCTATCTTTTTTGACTTAGATATGAATGCATTGCCTTGGTAAGATCTTTTTTGAATTATTGGTGAGATTATTATTGCTAATTATTTAATCGCAGTCACTTATAGAAATAGACATTTTATTCCTACGTGTGATATTCCAAAAAATACTTTCCTCTTCCTTCTATTGATTTTAAAAACTATTTATTCTGAGAAGGGTTCAGAACTCAGTAGGATTACATGAGTTAGCATATGTGTGTGAAGGCCACACACACAAATCAGATGTCTGCCTCAATTACTCTCTACCTGATTTTTACGCTCAGAGTCTCTCACTGAATTTAAATTTCACTGCTTTGGTTATATTGGCTAGCCAGCAAGGCTCAGGGATCTGCCTGCCTTCACTACATCAGCATTGAGATGACAGACATATATTACCACCCTAGGCTCTTTCTGTGTGGTTACTGGAGATCAAACTCAGGCTTTCATGCTTGCACAGCAGGTACTTTTCTGATTAAAACATCCTACAATCTGTCTTCTATTTAATAAAAATTTTCCTTACCTTGTTGTCTAGCCTTGTCTCAAAATAACAATCTTCTCAAAATGGCCTCTTGCACCACCAGGCTTGTATAGAAAAATACTTTCCTCGCCTTGAAGAGGCTGAATCACGTATATATTGAAGATTAATGGGGTTCACAAGCTTTCTATGTAGAAATGCCTGATATTAACTTACTTTTCCAGTACCACTCCATTCCCGAATATAACCAGTTCTAGTCACCTTCCCATGCTGGGTTTATTCAGTGCCTCCTTGCTTCACATGGCTGTCTATGATGGGCTCCATCATTTGAAGCAGTTTGCCTAATAGATGTCCATACATGAGTCTGGGAATTGCTGTGCTATCCTGGGGAAGGCAATGAATTAATAGCTTGTGGACTCAAGCATCAGCTCTGCCACATACTCCGTGACTTTAGGCAGCTTCTTAAGTCAGCCTAGACTCAGTTCCTTCGTTCATTAGACAAATTGATTGAGCAATGTGGGTCAAGATCAAATGACGGATGGGAACGACCCGTCTATAAAATTCTTGAAAACTTCCAGAGATCACACCTTACTTCTCTTTTCTTAAACCACACGTCAATTACACTCCTTCTTGCTCACTCTTTCAGGTAATTGTTGCAGGTGTATTCCCTGAAGGATAACCTTTCCTGTTTAACTTTAGGGGCCATACGAAGTGTTTAGGCCAAGGAAATGAGGACAAAGAAATAAGTTAATGAACGGAAAAAATCTTGGTTTATCGTATCATTCTGAACCAAGGGGTCATGGCAACCAAAGGAAGTGCCTATTATCATTGATTCCAGAGCAAAGACTGCACAGAGCAGACTACAACTGACCCACGAAAGGCATGCACTATGAGAGAACAATGTGCTTCCAGTTTTTTAGGTCACTGGGGCTTGTGGGATGTTTATTATCACAGCTTGATCTCACGTACTTTGACTGATATTCACCATCTACCCTCTTCCACTTACCAACAGAAAAGAACCATCTAGCCTATTTCGGTGAAAGAAAAGATTAAAACACCATGCTTACTTAGAACCTATTACGGAAAAGGCTCTTTGTGAGTTATTAAAATTATTTATAGATGCTATCTGCCCTAGAAGAGATCACAGTCCATTATCTCAGCATATGTTGTGATAAATTATCTTTGTCCTACTCACACAAGGGAAGCTGTTCTCTGACCCGGAACCAGGCAGGAGATGTCACAAAATGTCCTTGTGCCTAAAGGGTGGGGAGTGAAGAGGAAATTTCTCACTGCTTCCCCACCATATTCTGCATATGTCCCAGAGTGACTAGCTCACAGCAGTGTCTGTTATTGTGGAAGGAAAAAAGCAATCCCACAGCTATTTTAGTTTTCCTAATGGAAAAAACTATATGTGCAGATGAAAGAGTCATTAGAGAAATAAGTCTTAGCTTTTCTATAAAAGCATCCAAAATGGGCCGCATGTCTTGGCCAGTCCATCAGCCTGTGAAGGTGTACATTAACCCACAGCATCTCTAATGAAAATATACCTTACGTTCAAAGGCTTTTCCCTAGGAAGTAGCCAAAGCAAAAGATGGTGAGCCAGAAAAGACTCCTGAACTTGAGTGAATGTTTTGGCTCCATTTCTACCATAGTTGGTTCCAATGACAGGTAAAGGTCCTGAGGCTGAAGGTCCCTGGGAACTTTGTACAACCTCTGCTTTCTCACCTCCTTGTCTCAGTAATCTAGTTCCAGCCCAGTCTCGGGTTCTCCCCCACTCCTCTCTCTTTCATTTCTGATATTATATTATAATTGCACCGTTTCTTCCTCTATACTGTCCTATGGACACTTCCTTGTTCTCTTGCAAATTTGTGGCCTTTTTTTCATTGTTACATGCATATACATATGAGTTCCTGGTTCTGTTTTTTTTATGTACCTTTCTGTCTCTAATCCTTCCCACTTAACATTTTTTTCCAAATAAAATTTTAAATAACAGTGATACATATACATATGTATGTATGTATACACACACATATAATAGAGCTTACCATGATACTAATTTTTAAATCTATAGATCAGTGTTATCATGTTTGTATTGTTGTGAAAACAGTTTCCCAAACCTTTTTCATATTGAGAAACAAGAATTCTGAATCTCTTGGTCAATAATATTCCATCTACTCCCCCCCCCCACAGTTCCTGAAAACTGCCATTTTTACTGTTTATTTCTATCAGTTAGACTGAACCAAATACATCATAGATGTGAACTTATGCAGCATTTGACCTTTGGTGGCAGGATTATTCCACTGGACCACATGTCTTCAAAGACTGTGTCCTCTTGTAGTGTCTGGCTGAATTTCCCTTTTGGCTGACTGCTATTCCAGTGTACAAACATACAATGCCTTGAACCTCCAGTTATGGGTTTGGATATCTTCTATCTTCCAGTTTAAGAGCACAATGACACTATAGAAATGAATATGCTATTTCTTCTCAATCTTGACTATGTTTAAAATCTCAACCCAAGATCAAATGGTGTCATTTTCTTCCGAGTTGCAACTGGGTTAGAATCCAGCTGCGAGAATAAGAGAAGGCTGAAACAGTTGCTCAGTCCTAGAATTTAGGTGGATCTCCCAAATTCAGAACTCAAATCAAAAGCATTTTAATAACTGTTTAAAATGCCATAAACACATACAAAAATTTAATCGTGTGTAAAATATTAAAATTTTAAAGATATAGTGCATAGTATCATTGTGAAGAGGTATATTTGAAATGGATGGAAAATAAATGAAATCAGAGATACTAATCCTGCCTTTATATAAAATTTGCCATTTTTGCTTTTCAAAACAATTTCAAAACAATAAACTGAAAAGTTATTATTTTTCTTGATAACTGAGCCTGTTTGTCTTCCTAGGGATTGAACTCAAGATTTAGAATTAGCAGGTAAGATTACCACCACTCCTCTAAGCTCAAAATCCTATGGTTATTGAGCTTTCAGATAACTTACCAAACGATGCAACACTTGAATTTAGTTCTTTGTTTCCCTCTCTCCAGTACCTCCTCTGTCAACAGGATCCCTGTTTTGTGTTTGCACTCCCCACTGGCTTTTTAAAATCAGATCAGACCACGTTGTACTTCTACTAGTATCATCTTTCTAAAGAGGGAGCGAGAAATCTTCAACCCCAACTCTCATCAACACATCCCGCAACTCAGCCAAATATATCAATAATTCTTTGGAATGCCCCCTCCCAACTTTTGTGCAAATAAACATTTGGCCAAATTAGTTTTGTAGGTGTTCAGCAGAACACAGCTAAAAAGACATGACTTGAGAATGCCTAGGGAAATGAACAGCGTGGACTGTTGTATACTGAGATTACAATATATAGCATGGATGTCTGAAGTAGATAGAGCATGCATTATTTTCATATTTGAAAAAGAAATCATCTTTTCACATAAGTGTGCCAGGGTAGCATCTCACGCAGTGCATCCAGGGAAATGCCTAGACAGTGTTGGGGGAAGAGGTCTCGATAAAGGCTGTTACAGAAGATGCACACAGTTTGTGAAGAGGTAAATTGATAATAGGCATGCTGACACAACCTAAAAAAATGGTGTCACAACAGCAAGTTGAAAATAGCTCACTTGCCACTCTAAGGGAGGAAAGTTTATGTTGCATGGTTTAATATTCCCCTGTTGTTTCATGCTAACATGAAGCTTCACGTAGGAAAAATGGGAGCTCTTGTTCACTACTTTAATATAGTTGCTAGACTGTTATTGACAGAAAAAATAGCACTTTGCTAATTTCATTTTAACTTTCATGAAATCATCATTCCGAGCTGAAAGGCAGGGTCAACGTTGGCTTAACAAGAAGGTGGGGTAAATGAATTGGAATTGATTAGCTCGAAGACAAGGGAAAAGGCTTCTCTCTTAGAATATAATGGTGAAATCCATTTCTCTGGCTGAGGCAAAGCAGGAGTTTCTTTTTATTAGATATTGACAGCTCAGCAGTCTTAAAGACATCCCATTACGCAAAGTAGACAACGTTTATTGGTTGCTTTCTGTCTGCCAGAGTCTGTGCTAAGCACTTATGTGGGTTATCATTTTTAATACTTATGCCAGGTTCATGAGACAGAAACTATAATTACTCCTATTTTCTACAAAAGGAAACTAGGTTCAGAGAGGTTAAGTCACTTACCAACTAACAGATAGAGTTGAGGTCTAAAGTCAGGCAACCTGGATTCAAAGTCAACTCATAAGTACTAGTGGCTCATCTTGAAGAGAAAGAAGGCAAGAAAGAAAGATAAGAACCTAGGGATGGATAGGAGTGGGAGGAATGAATGATAGCTGGAACATAGGAAGTAAGATTAATCTGCTTGTTAATTATTTTATGTTATAAAATAAGCCTTCCCTGGATAGCCCGGGCTGGATATACGATTAAGATTTTTCTAGGTTCAATTTTCAGAAAGTTCTAGACTTAGATGCCTGCACCCAGACTCAGCAAAGTCTTTGTTTTCTAATCACCTAGAAAGTACTGTAGTTGGCCTTGAGCTGACGTCAGAGTCAGATAGGAATTCTAGACATGCTGGCTGTGACTATCTTACAGCACTCCAACTCCAAGGGATGAAATATCAACCCAGAAAAGTTTGCACCCACAAGTCTCTTTGTGCTTCCCATGCCAACTTTGTGTCTTATTAATCAAAAGGAAGACTAAGAAAGGCAGCAGGATGGAAGATATTTCGGTGTCTAAGACAAAGAAGAGTACCTCAGATTGCTCCTGCGAAGGAGACACCATCTATGAGACTGATCTACCAGAAATATAAGACAGAAGAAAGTTTGATGGGTTTGGTTTCTGATATTTCACAGCTAGTTTGTGACCATGCTTGGCAAAACCTATTGTGATACTATGTAGCAACTATCAGAGTGACTAAGGAACAGGCCAAAATATTGAGTTGATGAAGTTTCCCACCAGTCTGCTATGTTAAAATAGGGGTATGAACCCCAACTCTAACCAAGTTAGTGTATTCTAATGATGGGAAGTTCTGAAAATCATGTTGGTTGTCAGCTTTATTTCATCAGCCTTTTAATCTGCTTCACCCCTTCGTGTGTGTGTATGTTTGTGTGTCTTCATTCATGTGTCTGTATATGTATCTCTGTGTGTACATCTATCTCTCTCTTTCTTTATGTGTATGTGATCATGTGTGTATTGTGTGTGTGTATATGTGTGAATCCAGGCATGTGTGTGTATACCCATACATGTGTATTTGTATGTGCATGTGTCAGTGTGTGTAGTTCACAAGTTTTTTTTAAAAGACTTTTAATTCCTAGTACAGTGTAGCTGTGAAGTGAGTTTTAAGTTCTAGCTCTGTTATGTATTACTGGCTAACCATTAATAAAATTATCTAGCTCTTCTGGAATCTACTTGAAATTAGTGATATGGCACTAATTTCATATATTACATATATATATGTAATATTATATTATATTAGTGCTGAATATAGACACACACACACACAGTGTTTTTTTAGAGACAGGGTTTCTCTGTAGCTTTGAAGCCCGTCCTGGAACTAACTCTTGTAGGCCAGGCTGGCCTCGAACTCACAGAGATCCGCCTGCCTCTGCCTCCCGACTGCTGGGATTAATGGCATGAGCCACCACCACCTGGTTAGTTATCATATATTTCTAAGTGAAGAAATGTTCTTAAGGCTGCCAGAACTGAAGAAGTGATAGAGCTGAGATGGGTGCATCTCACTTAGTTTCTTCCTTTATCGCAGAGTCTTGCCACGTAGCCTTGGAAGACCTTGCACTCTCAATCTGATGTCTCAGTCTACTGAGGGTTGAGATTACAGGTCTGCACTGCCATGCCAATTTGAAGGTTTTACCTTAATAATTATGATGATGGTGAAGATGATGATGATAAAGAACACCTGCTTTACAAAGTCATTGGGAGGATTCAATCAAGTAACCATGGAGATCACTTAGTGTGATGTCTTGTTAAAGATAGTCTTGAAGTAGAAACTTTTCCTATACTGTATGCTAACCATCATTTCTTATGTATAATTACAAGAATACAATATGAAGTTACAAACATATGAATCCAGATTGAAAAAGCTTGGGGGAACTCAGATTACTCTAAATTGCCTTTTAGACGCATTTCTTTTTATCTTAAGTGCATAGAATCTCATTGTCAAAGACATTTCAAAAATAAATTTATATTTATTCCAAGGGATCCTCATAAAATATTTGGGTTGATACTTCAGCTTACCCACGAATCATATTTTTACATTTTATAAATAGTGCATGCTCCAATACACACTTTTATGCCAATGCTGCAATTAATCAGGCAAAAAATGAGAATTCTATTTCCTAATGATGAATTTCTGCCTGGAAAAAAAAAACCTTGCCAAGATTTTAGCATATCTATACGGTTGATTTTGTCAAAATGTACAATCCTCAACTCTAACTTTAAGCTTTATTTGCTATAAAAAAATAATAGTAATATGTTTAAGTTTTTTTTTTAATTTGCTTAGGAAGTTTTATTTTTAAGTAGGCACCATGGAATAATGATGTGCGACCCAGAAACAAAAGGGCAGGGAATGCCAAGCATTGCAAATGTGTTTGGGAAAGACAGGTTAAGCTGCTACGAATTTTAATTTACTATAATCTGAGAAATGCATTTAACTTAAGGCTTTAGAAGAAGGTAAATGTTTTTGTTATGTGAAATGTGTGAAATAAAATACAGACCTCATGCAATAATCAAATGCTTATGAAGTCTGTGTTGTGTGTGCTTTGTTCTGTGCTCGGAATTTTCAGGATGTATACATTAAGAAACACACAATTCTTTCTTGATTTTGTGTTTGCTCTGTTGGTATTTTAATAGTTTTGTTATTGTTTTGCCCTCAGAACTAAGAATAAGAACAACAGTCTGTGAAACTAAAGAGCATAAAATTAGTGACAGGTACCAAACATCAGCTGAAAGGGAAGTCAGCTTTTCTGCAAAGAACAGGTTTGGCTATAGTAAATTTGCATCTCTTCAGATATTTGAAGAACAATGTGGCTATGAAAATAGAGAGGAAGACACTGAGAGATACAACTGTATGACACGGCTTATGTAGAGCATTCCCCTCTAGCAGGACGGATTCCTAAGTCTGCATAGCTGAGGCCTTGAAACCTCAGAAGTAGAAGCCTCTGCATCATAGCTGATTTTTCCTTATTGTGAAGCTTCTCAAACCTGTCATTAGAAGTATTGTCATGGAATTATCAACACATAAACACACACAAGCTACCATACACACACATACATATGCATACACATGCACCCATACAGCACACATATACACAGCTACACACACAGACAGACGGACAGACTGACACACATACACACATGCACACACACACACACACACACACACTTGGCTATCTCACTGTCATTAAATCCACACAGTAAGCTCCTTATGAGTAGTCATTATGTTTGTTTTAATATAAGCAGATAGTAAATACACGTGGAATATCGTGGTGTTTCTACAGTTTCCTTTTGTTTAATTGCTTCAACAATTCTGATAGTTTTGACCTCTTCCTCCCCCTCATCACATAAATATATACAGCCCAAATGTCTTCCCTTCCTTACATTTTTTTTTTTTTGGTTTTAGGAGAACAACTCCACCTTTGACAATTTAAGTTCACAATTCAGCCCATCTGTAAATATCTCATCCCCTCAAACCCAAGGAACATTATCAAACCTGACAAAGTTTAATTACACTAGTCAGCAGGAAAATAGAAGAGCAGCTTGACACTAGGTCTTTATGGAAGTGTTCCGTCTTAGACAGCATTCCTTTTCTAATCACTTTCCAGACAGCATATTAATAGAATCTCTCTGAAGTTGTTCTACAGAACATTCTAGCTCCTAGAGCTTGGACCTTCCACAACTCTGTCTACCTAGGGCCCATTCTCACGGTACTCAACCAAAGCAGACAGTACTTTTAGAGCTATGATTTGCCTGAGATGATAGTTTAGAATCCATCTTTCTCTCCACGAGCATTTTATTAATACTCTTAATAATTTCTTAATACCTACTGAGCATATTACTTATTTCTTCACATAATAAAATGGGGTTTTCTTAGATTGTCTGGTGAGAGAATGTCTTCATTCTCATTCAGTTAATTAGCTAGTGAGTATCTGTGTTGTCCAGATCACTTTTTTTTCATTATTAGGAGAACTCAAGGAGTAGAAGAATGCAGTCACTGAGCAAGGTAATCACCACTTCAACTTAACCAAGACTGAGTTATTGGATATGTAAAATTGAAGTATAGGTATTAAAATTCACTGTATTTTTCCCAGAAGTATAGTTAAGCTACACTGGAAAGACCACTGAAGGCCTCTAGTGGACACTTCCATAGGAACTGCAACCCATTGCATGCACTTCTTCCCACCTATATGGGCTGTAGGGTGCAAATCCAACAGCACTTGTTTCAGTTTCTAAATGAATTTCCATGGATAACTTCCCCAGGAGCTTGAGCAAGAAGCAGGAGAAGCAGAGAAATAAGAAAGAGCTTCGCAATGATGTTAGGTCTTGAGGGAAAATGGGCAGAGGATATGCCATGTAAAAAGGGATATATTTCATGGAAAGTTAGGCACAGACACTTTTGACATGCTGCCTAGACATTTTCTCAATCGTCTAAATGAGCTTACCTAACTTGGATTTTTAAATCTTTGTGTTCAGGCATTTTCTTTCTTCCATATTTCCTTCCTCCTTCCTCCCTCCTTCTCCTTTTCTTCCTTCCTCCCTTCCTTTCTTCCTTCCTCCCTTCCTTCCTTTCTTCTATACTTTCTTTTACATTTTTAGTTTTGAGGATAGCAAATTTCATTATTTTTTGTATAGTGATGCTATCTCCAAATTGTTTTTCTATGTTTTCATAACCAATTATTTCACAAGTCCTACAATTTATCCAACTTAAGCCTCTCCTGATTTCTCATGGGGAAAATTATATTGCCAGACAAAAAATTGATCTGGTACCATGTATTTGTAAAATTCTTTCTTTGAGGATGAAATGGTTATATCAGAGAAAGACTCAAATGAATAAATCTCTCATCATTAATTAATATCTATCCAATTATTTATCTATTAGTGTGATAAGCAAGAAACTGGCTCATTTTGCTAGCCAAATTCTATCTTTTCTCAGATTCTTATTTCTTGTCTCTCCCCTTTCTTTCCCTCCCATCTCCTCCTCTTTTCTTTTTCTATTATTTCCCATTGCCCTTTCGAAAACAAAAATAGAATTTATGCTTTCATTAAACACATGTGTGTTTTGAAGCAGGTGACTTCTCCTCCAAAAGCCTCAGTTCCCTACAGTAACAGAATGAGATTTGTACCATCAGCTATGCAAGTTGTGGTGCCTGTTACATTACAAGGCCTTTACAAAATAAAAATCATCAAAAATAAAGTATAAACATCTGGTACATATAATCACTACTCTGAAAGCTTTCTATTCCATGATTTTTAAGTGCTTAACTATAGTAGTGGTGGCCATATAGGAACATTTAGTAGGAAAGGAAAAGATCTTTTGTGCAAGCCTATATACTCTCAAGGTATACTTGCTATAATTCCCAATAAAATCTATACATAGAAGGCATGGCCGTCCTTTAGTGCTTTCTCTGCTTTAAAGCAGATGTCCACTGTGAAGTATGTCATACATATCAAGTGGACATGCTGTCTGAGTCCAAATAATGAAAGCAAAACTAAACAGCGCATTCCCAAGAGCACATTCCCTGCAGCAGAGACACAACTTCCCAGGCTTCCACCTTAGCTTGTGCAGAGTGCTCCCTCTCTGAAGATTCTACCCATAAGTCCCAGCGTTTTCCCCCCTGGGGTGGAGAAAAATGAATAGAATCACTCTTGTTCAGCCTTCAGGCATTTGAACAAAGTGAGCTTATGTCCCTAGTGCACTCACTTCTGCAAACTCTACCACCTAAAAAAATTTCCCATGTGATTCACATTCTAGAAACTTCGCTATTAACACATGCCATGGAAAATGAAAAGAGCATTGAGTAATGACCCGAATTGTATATTTATCAATGAGTCAAACCATCTAATAGTTTGTCTTGAAAGTAACCAGGTTACTTGGTATATGAGTTAGTAAAATATCCAGTAATATAATGAGTCTGTGTAAATTATCCATGCCTCTTTCTCTCTCTTCTTCTTTTTTATGTGTGTTTGTGTCTGTCAGTATCTCTGTCTCTTCCTATTCCTCCTTTCCTCTCCTGCAACAAAAGGCCTTTGACCATAGTTCCTGATTTATATTTTTGTTCGGGAAATAAAATTAAACTACATATAACCTGATTTGTGCCATGCCTGGCCAGTGTAGGAATTAAAAATATTAGCTATTATTATTTTATCATAACACATCTTGTTTCATGGCTATGATAGGTATCATAGATAAATCAATATATATATATCAATAAATAGTCCTCACCCTTGAAGAAGTAAGAATTTAAAAAGAAAAAAATGTTGAAAACGATGGCTCAGGGTCTCTATCTCAAAGTATAGGGTGCTTAAAGCACATAGAACAGACTTTAAATCCGTACTGGTGCCCTAAGAAGCGGAACAGAAAAGAATAACAGGTCCATATTTCTTGAGGCTAAGACACATGAACTCATTTTTAGAGAATACATGGGAGTGAGTCAGAAAACAAGAGGGAAGCATGTTCTAAGCTAGAAGAATAGGGTGTGCAAGGGTAACAGTGCTACAGTTGGTGAGTCTTTGTAGAAAGATACAACTTAGTAGATTTCCTTGCATCTGGATTTAGAATTATGACATCATAAGATAAGATGTTTTCATTTTACAAAACATTACCAACTCATCAAATTAGATACTGCTCAGTTTGCTTTTAAGAAAGATCAAGCAATACAGGAGTAAGACAATCCAGCATGGTTACCCAAGTTCCACAGTACCTGGACTCTAAGCACACAGCTTCTCACCGGGAGTTGTAGCTCCTCCATCAGCATCATGAATGTGAAAATATTGTGCTTTTCCCTTACAGGACCTGATTAGGATGCTGCTGCCCCTTCTGCAGAGGATGCTTTCTACTTATAATGTAACATTTAAGACAGACTTTGGCCCAGAGAAACATAAATGTTCATGAAGCCATCTTGTTAAAAAAAAACAAAGTAAAGATGTTTATCATGAGCAAGCAATTACTGGAAGCTGGACATGGGGATGGGCAACAGTGTTGGCTGCGGACTGGCTGCTATTTCTGGCTCCCCTTCTGCTTTGAAATCTGAACTCTTTTTACACAATAGTCTAGTTAACATTTTTTTTATTACCAGACCTTTGGCAAATACATGAACTTTTAACTTAAAGTATGTCTCACTTCATTTTATACATCTTCCATATCCAAACAGTTTTATCTGATGATTGGTTATTTTGTAGGACATATTCCAACTTTTGCTTCCATGAGTCATCTGACTTAAGGAAATTAGGCATTCTGGGGTGCCATTCCCCCTTCCTTAGTTGACATAAGCAAAGCTCAAGGAGCATAGTGTTTCAGACTACACATACACATGGCGAATGTTGCTTCATTTTATAAACATTTCTTACTCAACCAAGGACTGTTGTCACTTAGTGTACCCGATGACTGCATGCTTCAGAAGAAAGAACTAGGACTACATTTTGGAACAGCTAGTGAATTCTGCCTTTACTATTTGCTCTGTGTACTCTACACCAAAACTTAATTTAAAGAGCTGACATGAAACATGAGATTTTACATTCCCCCCTTTTCTCTCTTTTCATTCATTTTTTAGAATTCATATTTTCAATAACTTTTTGGTAATATTCATAAAGAGATATTCATTCAATAAGTCCTATATACCTGCATGTTTGAGAGAAACTAATAAAGTACTTATTATTATTAACAGTTACTGGCTTTTTGACGTGTTGTAGGAAGCCACTTGTTCATTTACTGGCCACCCAGACTCCTGAAAAAACTACACAGAAGCTGTATTAATTAAATCACTAATTGGTCCATTATCTCTTGCTTCTTATTTTCTAACTCTTGCATATTAATTTAACCCATCTCCATTACTCTGTGTATTGCCACATGGCAGTGGCTTACTGACAAACTTTTGACATATCTGTCTCTAGTGGCGGCTCCATGGCTTCTCTCTAACTCTTTCTTCTTTTTCCCAGCATTCAATTTAGTTTTCCTGCCTATCTCTTTTCCCTGCACAGGCCCAAGACAGTTTCTTTATTAACCAATGGTATTCACAGCATACAGAGGGGAATCCCACATCACCTCCTTTTTTCTGTTTCAATAAAAAGGAAGGTTTTAACTTTAACATAGTAAAATTGCATAAAACAAAACCGGTATCAAGCAAGAATTACAGTTACTATATTTATATCAACTTTGTCTTTTATCATAACTAAGGAAAACTATACTTTTAACTATTCTTCAACTCCATCAAAGACTCCATTTTGTTTAAACAGAAAAAGGGGAAGTGATGTGGGAGTGTCATATATCAATCTGTTGATTTCATTGGTTAAGCAATAAAGAGACTGCTTGTCCCTGATAGGTTAAAACACAGGTGGAAGGAGTAAACAGAACAGAATGCTGGGAGGAAGAGGAAGTGAGCTCAGAGATGCCATGCTCCCCTCTCTGGGCAGACGCGATAGTTCTGCTCTCTGAGGCAGACGCATGAAGCTCAGACCAAGGATGGACGTAGGCTAGAATCTTTCCCTGTAAGACTGATGCTACACAGATTATTATTAGAGATGGGTTGAGCAGGATGTGAGAATTAGCCTGTAAGGGCTAGAGTTAATGGGCCAAGCAGTGTTTAAAAGCATACAGTGTCCATGTAATTATTTCGAGGCATAAGCTAGCAGGCTGCTGGGGTGCTGGGGACACAGTCCCACCACTCATATTACTACAATTTAAACCACAGCCAATTTTTTTTTTTTTTAAGTAACAACAATTCTCAGAAGCAGATAGGGAAGACATTATCAACTAAGAGCTGCAGAAGTCAGAGGCTTCCGGGTCAGTTAAGTAAGGAGCACAAACTGAGCTCAAGCCTGAGCTTGTTTGATTTTCAAGTCCATGTTCTATGTCAGTGGAGTCTGCCCTACAATTAACCGGAGCAGAGAGAGGAAAATGTGACTGAGCATTGCATGGACATATTAAGTAAGAAATATCACAGGTGATGAACCTTGGATGCTGTGACTATCAACAAGCTAGCGATAAAAGGCTGGTATTGTGACAATATAGGACCCAGGTGACTTCTGCACAGAGCTCTAGGATACCTGAATATCTCTGGTATTTTTCCATCATAATAACTGCCTCACAGACTTCTTTGTGTCCCAGAATAGTTCCAACAGATATGAAATCAATATTTATATCCTTTGGAGATAGCTTTCAGAAATCATCCTTGGGTTGGCCATAATCAGTAATCATGGATTTTTAGAAGTAAGCTGACACATTTAAATCTTTGGGGCAAATCTTCTCATTGTAGTAAAAAAAAAAATCAGAGAAAAAAGGGGTCATACAAATTCCAGAATCTATATCTCTTGTGTCAGATATAAAGACTCTGAATTTTTAGCTAGTTAAATATGAGGAAACTCTCTGTCACCAGAAGGTCTCTGAGCACCCTCTTGTCCAAAATGCTCTCATACAGCCCCAAGCTTCAGAAACTTATGCCAAATTCTTATTCCCATATTCACACAACTGGTTATCATCCATATTTCTGCTAGTCAGAAAAGTGTCCCTTTTTCAATTATTTAGTTAGTCCTAGGAAAACGAGTCACAGTATATATTTTGCTCTTGATGCTACAGCTACTACAATATGAAGACTTGACTTCATTTCAAAAACTCATCCAAAATCATCTTCTCGATTCTGAGTCTTCAGTCTAAATTGTAGGCCCTCATCTGCTTAAATGACAAGTCCTGAGCTCTTTATCAACAGAAGAACAATGAAAACAACAAAACCAATCCAATGAGTGCTACTATATGTGGATACACATTGGTATTCTTTTCATTATATAAAGAACTCTGGGTTGTGGATCTCTGCATTCTATACTGAAGCTTATTAAGCAGAAGCTTTATTGATCACTTTTTATGTTACTAAATACTTATCAAATCCCATTTTACCCAAAATGTTTTGTACAACCGATTGCTAGCATACGAAATATTCTTTTCTACATGCATCCCCGGTCTTCTGGACACTATAATGTTTTCCTACATCAACTTCCCTTCCCCATGTCAATTAGATTCACAGTTAACATTGCCTTTAGGACCTGAGAAACTGAACATTATTTCATAATTCACCAACTGACCAGCTGTTGGCTCAGTACGTGCAGCCGCCATTACAAGATGGCGCTGGGCTCCTGTAGGGCTGGAGTAAACAACTCCATATAAGGTCTTAGCCAGTACCACCATCTCGGGCATGCTCAGTGTCCTCAGTGTGCTGGACCTATCAGGGAGCTTGGAGTGGCTGCTGAGACACTTTGACCAATAGGAGGCCTGCATGTACCCCTAGTTGTTGAAATTGGGGTGTCGGGGTTGCGTCCCCAACACCCCGGTCGCCTGGCTAGCTTATGTCCAAAATAACAACACACAAACTGTATTCATCTAAATACTGCCTGGCCCACTAGCTCCAGCCTCCTACGGGCCAACTCTCACACCTGGACCAACCCATCTCACAATGTGAGTAAGCACCCCAAGGTGCGCTTACCGGGTAGATTCTAGCCTACGTCCATCCCGAGTAGGAACTTCATCGCGTGTGTGCCTCAGAGAGCCGGGCTATCCTGTCTGCCCGCGAGAGAGGAGCCTGCCTTCTCTGAGGGGAGCTGCATGATTTCTGACCTCACTTCCTCTTCCGCCCAGTTCTGTTTACTCCACCCACCTATGTTCTAACCTATAGGACCAGCCAAGCAGTTTCTTTATTTTAACCAATGAAATCAACAGATTGACATATGACACTCCCACATCACCTAGTCCCTATATAAGCAGCTGCAGATCAGAGCTGGGGGGGGGGAGCCCTCGCTTCCTGCTCTCCCTTCAACCAAGAGGCTCCAATAAAACGTGATTTGGGAAGAATCCTTGTCTGGTGGCTGTTCTTTCCTGCTGGCCAGGGAGTTCGCCACATTGGCTGACTTTGAGTGAAAATTTCCAGTGCTGTGAAATTTCCTCTTACCTACAAAGTGTCCACAATACTATGTAAGCTAATAGGAAGCACACGAGTAAAAATGTTTATGCATTAAATAATAATACTAATGTGTTTTTCTTGGTCGGGACATAACTTTCCAGTAAAGGACTTGCTGAGCATGTCTGGAGCCTTGGAGTTCTTTCGGTGCTCTTTAATGTTACAAGGAGCCCAGAAGCCTATGCAATGAGGACCAATCATGTTTTACATCTTACAAGTAAGGAGACTGTCAATCAGAATAGACAGACTGTTCCAGAATATTGTTTCTTGGAAGAAAGCCCTCAAGGCACCTTTGGTCTCCAACTACTCCGGTTTTTGGTACATCTTGTGTCACAAGGAAACACCACTATTATTAGCCCTTGAGCCAGAGATGCTGGAAGAGGGAAATGTGTTCAGCAACTAGATCAAATATGGAAATATTCACCTGGTATCCTAAGCAGATTCATCTGCCTTAAGTTTAGAACATTAAGGAAGATTAAGGATGATTTCTGCCTTTCCTTTGCCAGTCCTGAGTGAAAGGTCATGAAAATTGGAGCTCAGATCTCTACAGAGCCCTGTTGTCAAAATTGTAGGCTATTTGCAAAGCATGCCAGTCCCAAACTTGAATACATTTCCAGTAGTTCTCCTGGAGAGCAAACACATTTAAATTCTTCTATTCAGGAGTTTTAAAAGGGATGTAAATGAATGCACATTTGAACACGGAAATAGTCTTCTGTGAGGTGTTTCAATAAACCACTTTCCCAGTCCATACAGCAAACAAAGTGAAGTCAGAAAGCAGCAGCAGTTGCAATTATGTGTCCTGTATACTTAATGTTAGGAAATTCATACACCCTAGGAAAGTCGTCTGCATCCCATCATTTTGTAAATTGGATTATCTTTGAGAAAACGCCGAAGGAGGTAGCTATTTTAACTATCTTCTGAAAGAAACCTTTGGTAAATTGAAGGCTCAGGTTTTTTTTTTTTTTGTAATGCGAATAATTGGCATCATTAAATTCACTTTGTAAACAAGGGACACTTGCACTGTGTTTAGATTCAAGCAGATGATCCATCTGCTTTAGGGTTGGGGACTCATTCATTTCAGCTAGCATTATTCATGCATTTCCTATTCATGAATTCAGTCTACAAATATTTACTGAATGCCTACCATATGCCCAGTACTGTGTTAGATGCTCAAGTTATAGGATTGAACAAGGGAGAATATGTATTTTGCCCTCCTGAAGCTTGTATCTTAGTAGGGTGAGACAACCAACAAAAATGATTCAGTAAAATACACAATGCTATTTCTAGCAGATATATTCATTACAGACAGAGATACATTTGTCAGAATGAATAGGAAATGGTGGTCAGTGGTGATGGGAGTCATGAGTGAGTGCTGATGCTGATGAGAGTCAGAGGAATCCCTATTAAGAGGGCAAAGTGACAAGGTAAGCACAGAGAAAGTAATCTAGAAAAGAGATTCTAAATAGATAAAATATAAGCAATGGATACACATGCCTTGTATTCGGCTTACTTTTCCTTAAATAATAGCAAAGAGATAAATAGATCCTCAATGTTCAAGGTGTCTCTACAAGGTAAACAAGAGTTGTTCATTTACACCTAAAAGAAAAAGGATGCTCTCGTGATACTGTTATTCGTAGCATTTTGTGGCGGTCAGGTAATTCAGTGCTTCCATACCCAAAGATTCAAACAAAACATGGAAAGCAACCATTTCCACATACACCTCCATGCCCTTCCTTACAGCTTTCTTCTTGTTGTTACAATTTCACTGTTTCTTTTTCAAAAAAATTTCAAAATTATCTGTGTGGGTGATGTGGGATTCCCTCTGTATGCTGTGAATACCATTGGTTAATAAAGGACTGCCAGAGCAGAACTTAGATAGGTAGGAAAAACTAAACTGAATGCTGGGAGAAAGGAGGCAGTGCCAGAGAGAAGCCAGGGAGCTGCCACAAGGGACAGACGCCCTGAGACTTTGTTGGTAGGCCACGACCTCATGGCAATACACAGATGAATAGAAATGGGTTAAATTAATATGTAAGATTTAGCCAATAAGAAGCTAGAGCTAATGGGCCAACAAGCAGTGATTTAATTAACACAGTTTTTGTGTGGTTATTTTGGGTCTGAGCTGCAGAGCAGCTGGGAATCAACAAGCAGCCTCCACATGTGTGTGTGTGGGGGGGGCGGTCAAAGGACAGCCTGAAGAAGTAGAAGTCAGGGTTCTAGCCTGATTCCATGTGAATCTGGTGGAACAAAACTTGGGTTCACAGACTTTGTGGAAAACTCCATTCCATATGGAGCCATCTCAATGCCTCTCTTCTGTTTCTTCTCCTCTTTTTTTTTCTGCTTTTTCCCCATCTGGTTATCATCTACCCTTCAGTTAATTTATTTACGTATGAGGCAATGTGCCTCGGAATCTGAAAGAAGGCCTCCACCTTGAGAATATGCAACAAAGTTAATTTTTCTTCCTTCTTCTTCTTTATCATATCAAGACTGAAGTTCATCACAGCTTTCTCCACGGAAAGGTCACACATCCGAAGACAGGAGTGCCATCTCTTCTGTTTGTCAACTATATAGGCTTTGAAAGGGTGTCTGGAGGATTGTTAGTTTTATACATAAATGTTTCTGGAATATAAAACAGGCTGAATAAAACTTAGTGGTTATTATTATTACTTTATTAAAATGCTTGACTTCTTCATTTTGATCTTGAGCCATTCAGAAATAGTAGCTCATTCAAAAATATTCTCTGGTTTGTTTTCTTTTGTATGTGTCAAACACCGAGAGAGCTGTTAGAAATGGCTGTAGATATTAGTCATAAGGGTATCATCAGTTCCCTTAGGGAAATTTACAGCCTAGGTGAGAAGGGAGTGATTAAAATATTACTGATAGACTCTTGAAGGAGTTTCCTATGAGGAGATGCCTGCAGGCTGAGTTAGCATGAGGTGGTCAGCCTCTTGCTCCTAGTGGCAGAAACGAGAACTGCATCTCTGAGATGCTTTCTCTCTCTCTCTCTCTCTCTCCATATATATATATATATATATATTGAAATTGGGGCGGTGGGGTTGCGTCCCCAACACCCCAGCTGCCTGGCTAGCTTATGCCCGAAATAACAACACACAAACTGTATTCATTTAAACACTGCTTGGCCCATTATTTCTAGTCTCTTCTTGGCTAACTCTTGCACCTGGACTAACCCATTTCTAATAATGTGAGTAAGCACCCCAAGGTGTGCTTACCGAGAAGATTCTAGCCTACATCCATCCTGGGTTGGAGCTTCATCTCAAGTGCCTCAGAGAGCAGAGCTATCCTGTCTGCCCGCTAGACAGGAGCATGGCGTCTCTGAGCCGAGTGTCTGGCTCTGAGCAGAGCTGCAAGCTTTCTGACCTCACTTCCTCTTCCTGTCAGCATACTACTCTGTGTACTCCTCCCACCTATGTTTTAACCTATCAGAACCAGCCAAGCAGTTTCTTTATTTTAACCAATGAAATCAACAGATTGACATATGACACTCCCACATCATATATATATATATATATATATATATATGTGTGTGTGTGTGTGTGTGTGTGTGTGTGTGTGTGTGTGTGTGTGTGTTTCGACTGCATATATATGTGTGAAAGTGTCAGATCTTGGAGATAAAGATAGTTGTGAGCAACCATGCAGGTGCTGGGGATTGAACCTGGGTCCCTTGGAAGAACAACCATGATCTTAACCACTGAGCAATTTCTCCAGCCTGATGCTTTGCTTTTAATGAAGAGGAAGAAAATTTTAATTCCAAAACTTCAGCTTTATAAAATTCCCCATCATCACCTCAGAGTTCAACTCGGACAAACTTTCATATACAACTATGAGGCCTGAGGGTTGGAGAATGGGAATGGCTCATCCAATTGTGATTTGAAGAATTTGTGTCAGGCATAGGATGGACCCAGACCCTTTTTGCTCCTGATATTGTCACTGCAAGCTGTAGTTCGACTACAGCTTTCAACAGTCATAATATTCTAGGATGAGATTCATATTTCTAATCCTATCAATTAAAATCTATAATTACAACAGGACTTCTTATTCAGATCAATGAAGATATGGTAAACAAATCTAATAATTAATAATAATATCCTATAGTTCCTATTTGTTGAGTCTCTGTTCCAGGCACAACACTTATTGTTTTGAAATGGGAAGATACTGAATCACCACAGTAGTTGAGGTATAGGCAATTATCCCATTTGACAGATCTAGAAACTGCATTTGGGAGCAGATAAGCACTTGCTAAAAACTATGCAGCCACCGAGTGATTGCTGTGGAGTTGTTTGTTATTGTTCTCTGGAAGAAGATCTTAAAGACTTAGGGTGAAACATCTTATCCTCCTGGCAATTTCATTAAACTCAGGAAAGAAACAATTCAATGGCTTCAGGAAGCCCCTGAAACTGGCCAGATTCACTCAGCTCCTCCTTTGCCAAGTTTATATGATCAGCCTTGACTGCTGAGAGACCCTCTCAGACAAACCAGGCAGCCTGGAAGTGACACTTGGATCTAATTGTAAGTCCTGCAGTGTGACTCAAAGTTTTTTGACAAGCCATACCAAGGTGGTCTTTTGTTAGTAGAGACCAAAAGAAAAAGCTTGTTTCTAAGCTGCTTCTGCTCCTGTAAGTATACTCAATAAACTCACTATTTTACCAAATTGGACTTTGCCTTACGTTGGTCTTGAAGGACTTGATGCTTATTCAAGTATTTCCAGGAAAAAATGAGACACAACAGGGCAGAAAAGGGATTCAAACAGAGATCAAAGATACGTGAGTTTGTTTCGTTCTTTTTTGTTTGTCTGTTCATTCCTTCCTTCATTTCTTCTTTTCATCCTTTCTCCCTCCCTTCATCTTCCTTCCCCCCTCCCCCTTTTCTCTTTACTTCTCTAGAATTGACTCATAATGGTTTTCTCATTTGATATTTCTCTGTGTGCCCTCTCTGCTTGGGGAAGGCATATCTGAAAGCTAGATCAGTTTGAGGAAATCTGGCCCTTGCTTAAATTTTTGCCTCACTTTTAAGGCCATTTACCAACAGGTCTCTCTAGACAAGAGGTTTCTAGAAGGTCTGGGGAGCCTGAGGCTTCTGACTGGAAATAAAAAATAGCAATGCAGGCTCTGGCTATCTTCAGAGTCTGAGGAGAGACACATTACATCAAAGGGACTTGGCCCCTTTGATGAAGAGAAGGCAGGAAATTATTCGTCCTGCTCCAAGGAGAGACAGAGACTAGAAGAGGTTCATTTGGGCTTCCACGGGGGCCTGGAGTGGAAGGCACAGGCCACCTTGAACCCGAATTTCCTCTCCTGAAAAGCAAGGTAAAAGCAAGGAAGATAAGCAGCAGAACTCGGTTACTGCTCACAGAACTTGGTGACGTCCTTCTCTCTTTTCTTCTTATTCTTTTCCTTTTGCAATCTCAACTGAAATCACACATTACTTCACCCAAGTGCTTAATATGGATTTCTATGACAGATCCTAACATAGTCACAAAAAAGAAAAAGTTCCCCTCCCTGAAATGCAAACTCTGAGCTGTGTAGGTGTGCCTAACAGACAAGGAGCTAGAGTGAGCTAGAGTGCCTGTGTCTAGGTCCTAGGAATTAATCACTTAGGAGACTTAAGGGGGAGTGGGGTGACTAGCTTGCTTTAATATTTGTAAGACTCTCCAATGCAGCTGCCAAGACAAAACTTGCCAAATAGACCTATGACGATCTTCCATAAGAAACAAACTTGAAAAATCAGGTTTCCATTTGATTTTCTCTCTCCAAATGCCTTGCAAGACGTTTAATCTAAGGGTTTAGTTGCAGGTCACAGAATGCCCTGAAAATCTCCCTGAAAGAAATACCTACTGGCTTTTTATTATCATTTGAGGTGTTTTATTTTTTTTTTAACAAATTTGTATAGCCATCACTTTGCTATTTCATCTACAGCACTTAAACAAACTGCTTTCATCCTCACTCCACAGTAGCGGACTCTGGTTTGTAATCTCACACTCAGGTAACCACTGATCTGTAGTCTGTAAACTTGCCTTTCATGAGATATTGCATATCAGTGGAATCATGCGGTTTGTGGTATTGTTTTTGGCTTTTACCATATTTTTAAAAAATTCCTTCATGAGGCAGCAAGCATTGTTTTCCCTTTCCTCTCCCCTGCTGAATAATATTCCACTGAATGGATACATCACTTCTATGTGTTCAACTCATTTCTCTGTGGCTATTTGCTTTGTTTCCCATATGCAGGCCATTGTAGCTAAGGCTGCTGTGAACATTCATTCACATGCCGGTCTTGGTATGACACATTTCCTCTGATTTTGAGTAGAAAGAATCCTTGGCATAGAATTATGCAAAAAGGGTTCACTTCTACTATCCACTATATAACTTCGTTTTTAAATCTCGATGATGCTATCATTCGTGAAGCAGATAGCCTAAAGAACAATTGTTACTTGATGAATTCTGAGCAGAGGGCAATTTTCGGCTAGCCTGAGATGTACATACCTCCAACTCTAGTTCCTGAGACTTTCCTTATTGGTGCCCTACTCATTACTGGCTCTGAGTCTCTCTCTAGCAAGTGGTTACACTGGTGCCAGCTGTAGGCTTCTTTTGTTCCCTTCATGCCTACGTGGAAAGGATGCAAAAATCCAGGCAAAGGTTTGTAGCTATTCAGAACCATATTGAAGTAAGTATTAGGGCGAGTCGGACACTTTTCGCTCTGCCCGCCCAGTAACATCACTCATACGTGGAAATGATTAGATAGCAGCCTCTATGTTCTTTCATTGTGGGGACTTCCGGGGGCGGTTTGGAACCGGCCCAAAGTTTTAGGGCGTAGTGCAGACTTCAGATGAAAAGACAGTGCCAAAGAGACAAGAAGAAAGCCAAACCTAGCCTAATAGCCCAAAGAGCTTACGTCCCCAAGCCAACAGGAGCAGGCAGAAGCTTGCTCTCTCCAGAGAAGCACTTGAAGGCCGCCTGTGCAGCAACTGCTATCAGCCCGGTGTTGTGGCGGCAGCGGCGGTGGGAGGCCTGGAACTTTGGGCACGATCGAGGGAAGTGGAGGAATCGGTGAAGTGGGAGCTGGAAGCTTAGCGCCCCCTTTCCCCAAAGGAAGAGTGGGCAGTTTTAAGGCCACTTCCACACGGAGCGACAGATGCTTCCTTTCCCAGCAGGATGGTGACTGGGGTAGTGGGGTGACCACATCCAATGTTACGGGGACCCCGAGATGCTGGGGAAAACGCAAGCATAGGGCAGATATTGCCTGCAGTCTTGCCCGCCCCTTGGTTCCTGGTCACGTTTCCCGGAGCCCAAGGGAAACCAATGAATCTGTGGGAGTTCTGGGTCCCCAGGGCTGGTGACTAAGAGCTGGGGTTCATCTACCATCTACTCTCCCTAGGTCCTCAAGAGTCCTCCTCCCCTTGCGCTTTGGATATAAGCATTCTCTTCTTTCGTTGGTCTCTTTCCTTCTAACTTCAGGTTCCTGTTACTCCCTTCTAGGCGTTGTTGTTTGTGCTGCGTTTTCCAGCTTTTCCCTTGTGTCTTTATTTATTTTATTGTTCTTTCCCCGGGGTCGCTACTGCCATGCCACCACGACCCTCTTTATAAGATTTCTTTCCAACCTCCACCCACTGGGAACTTCACCTCTGCTCTTTCCATCACCTTCCAGACTGGAAACTTGTCCTAACCCAAGGTCCACAATGAGGTAGAGATCCTTACATCACATTCACAGTGCGCGTCTCCACACAGCTCTAGGAATGACGAGCGCCCCCCCCCGCCCCTTTCCCCCGCCTAGTCCCTGCCGTTTTTTTTTTCGGAAGATGCATACCTCCAGAATGGGCTGGAAGTGGGTTGGGGTCTCTCTCGCTGTAGTGTGTCCTTGTGGTAAAGGGATAAACAGGAGTCTGAGTCTGGGTGCCGGCAGGGAATTCTTTACATAGGCCCATCCGCTAGCTGAATGGCATTATCTCTGGGGATTTGGGGGGATTCTGCGGTGACCAGTGGGGGAGGCAACAAGTGAAACTAAGGGGCGGGGGATGGGGTAGGGACGCTGCTTGTACCTGGCTGGGCAGAAACCAAGGAACATTTCCGGCAGGACTGACCCTAAGGAAGCTCTCCACGCGTACAAGCCAAGGCTTTCCATGTAGGGTAGAATAAAATTGAGAAAAAAACAGAGATTGAGTTTTTCCGAATGCTTCTTTGCAGTGTCTTCACTGTTCTCCCGGAAAACCGACTTCGCAAAGGATAGGTGCTGGGGTTCTGAAGGCATGCAAAGGGGTGGCTGGGCAGGAGCGGTTAACGTGGAGAGATTTTCAGAGGGCTGAGTGCTAACAGATCCTAAATCCCGATTGCCTCCCCTACTCGGGCAATGCCTTCCATCCAATCCACCCTCCAGTTGGCCGGTCGAGGCACTAGCTAGCCCATCTGGAGCGGATTTCAGGAAAAGAGGAAAATGGGGGCTCCCAAGCCCTCTCCAGCTTCCCTCCGTCGCCCTTTCTGATTGGCTGTGTATCCCTGGAGCCCAACTTCAGTCGCTTCAGACTCTGTCTGAGCCCCCAAAGGAGACCAAGCTCTGCGACCCGGGGCCGGAGGAGCGGCCACCTATCCCGGGGTTTGGCATCTCGCGGGCCCACGGAGGGAGGGGCCCGGACAGGGTCGGCCCCGTCGCCTGCTCCAGGCCCAATTCTCCACGTCTAGCAGTCTCGGTTCCTCTCCTCCCCCTCCCTCTCCTTCCCTCCCAACGGCGGCCTCCCTCCTCCCTCACCCCCCCCCCCAACCCGCCCGCCTGCCCGCCACCTCCCCCCGGTTTCTCATTCCTGCCACTAGCGCGCTCCGCGGCTCATTCCGCGGCCGCCGCCAGCTGAGGGGAGCGTCGCGGGCCGAGGAGCAGATGCCGCGGGGGCCGCTCACAGCCGCCGCCGACTTGTGAATGGGACTCGGACTGGGGCTGACACCACTGCGCTCACCCAGTGCCAGGGACCGCCGGCCGGGAGGTCGCGTTAGCCCGCAAGGGCCCCAGGTGAGGCGCTCTGCGAGTCTCTAGCCCGTGTCTAGATGGGGCTTCTCGGAGTAGGCAGAAAGAGGAAATAATCGCTACGGAAGGGGGAGGCTGATGGTTGATGGAGCTCACTATTCAAAGAGGGAGGGCTGGGGGGGGTGTTAAAAGAATATTTGTTTTTAAAATCAGAAAAGGAAAAAAAAAAGAGAAGGCAGCCAGCTGTGGGCGCGGGCAGAGCAGGGGTTTGAGGCGCCAGATGTGCACTCCCCCGCTCTTTGATGTGTTCCCCCCTCCGGGGGTGTTGCACCAAGGCTTTGGCATAGGGGATTTGCTCTGGGTTGGGGCAAGGGACTGCAGAGCTGAGCCCTGGACACGCAGACTGCTCTGGTCATGTCTCTAGGGAAAGTCGACCCCTGTGCGGTGCCGCCCGCCAGCGCAGTGCCTGTTCCCCAGACTGGATCGCTCTCTGTAGGGTTCCTAGGGGGGTCCTCCAGCACCTCCGTAGAGACCTACCCAGGACGCAGTCCTGGTAAAGAGAGCACGGGGGAAGCCCAGAAGAAAGCGAACGGCCGGGAGGGGAGAAGCAATTGGCCTCACTTTGATAGCGTGGGTCCGGGTCTTCCGACTGCGGCTCCAAGGCCGGCGGCTGCGGAGCGCATCCACCCTCGAGTCAGCGCCTCTTCGGGGGCTCCGCTCGCCCTCCTAAGCTCCTAGCGGTGTAGTGGGTGGTCTGTGGGCGGCTCAGACTCTAGCTGGGCTCTGACTTGGACTAGAGGAAGCTTTCCAGGGTCAACGTTAACTTTGAGAGTCAAACCTTCCCCGAAAGCCTGCGCCTCCTCTCGGAGCGCTTCAAGCCTTCCTAGCTTCCGCACGCTCGCCTCCCTCCCTGCACTTGGCCACCGAGCCGCCCTGCAGGGAGGGCCAGGAGCGGTGGGAAGGGGGTGGCCGCGAGGGCATCCTTCCCTTTCACTCCCACCCAGGCTCTCCTCTGCAGGGTCTTCTCGATCTGGGATGCAGAGTCCCTGAAGAAAGTGGGACCCAGGAGGCCTCGGGTCCAGCTCCCTGTTCTCTTTCTTGCCAAAACCGGGTTTTCGCCAGGGCTCCTCGCTCCTGCCTTCCGCGGTGAAAGGTTCCCTAGATGTTCGAAGAAGCCCTGTTGCTTTTGGTGATAAATGCAGCAGGAATTTCACAGGCTATAGCACGCTATGAAGAAATTGCATCTTCTAATTATTTAACGGTGCCATTTCTGCACTAAGAAGGGTCGTCCCTAAGGACTGGGAGTGGGTTGGTTAATGAAAGCCTGTTACTGCAGGAGGGTAGAGATTTGACTAAAGTCTCCCCTTCGGTTTCTTCTCCAAGAAGTCTCTTACGATGGCTCCTAAATCTTCTCCTAGTTTCCTCCGATCATTCTTAGCTGTGTACTAGGAAGCAGTAAGTTTTCGGTTTAAGCTCAGAGAGCAGTGATAATCAATCTGGCCAGAGGATAAATCAATTTCCTTATCGCTAAGGGCTTGCAGCGAGGGTTTTGCGAGGTGTCTGGATTTTCCGGGAGACCCGCATACAGATGTTCTCAGGACCGAGGATCCCTTGGAGGCACGTCAGAGTATTAGCCAGGTTCAGCCCAGTGCCAGGGCCTCTAAGGCTAGCAGAGGAAAAAAGAAGGGACTGACCTTGATTTCAATAATGTTGGAATTGTGTTTTCCTAAGAACAAGGAGACAGAAGTCCTCCCAGAACCAAGACAGAGATGCTCAACCCTGGCTTCAGGCAGCCTGCTTCTCTTCTAGTAGAACAAAGGAATAAAAGTTACAAAACAAAGGGACATAGCTGTGGCCGTTACTAGAGTGACTCTGAAGCCACAGGCATGCTAAGTTCCTTAAACAATCTCTAGCTCTTAAGTTTTAGGGTTGGCCAGCCAGACCCTGGAATTCGAACCCTCTGTGCAAAAACATCTATTCTGCCCAGTACAGAGGAATGCAAGCTGTTCTCAGTGGAGGGAGATCAGGCACAGGCATCCAAAGACCAGAAAACTTTGCTGGGTGAAAATGGGTTTTACGTCTTGCTTTCAGAGGTGTTAAATCTTAACATGTTGAAGTACTTGGAGTCTATACTTTTATTTTTAGTAATGACCAATGGTTACTGTCATTATTCACTATTTTAATTGTTAGTTCAAAGTCTGCCTATACTTATCATGTTATCATATGGAAGAGAGAGAGAGAGAGAGAGAGAGAGAGAGAGAGAGAGAGAGAGAGAACATTCTCCACCCCTGCCGGTAGGGGATGAACAAATGAACAAATAAATGTTTAGGGAGGATGGAAATGGGATAATCTGGTGAGGCTGGACTTGCAGGTTTGTTCAAGGTGGGTTTGTTGCATGCTAGGAAAAAAAGAAGAAAAAAGAAAGAAAGAAAGAAAGAAAGAAAGAAAGAAACCTTTTGAGAAATGGTTCTTGTGGAAGCATTGGGCCATCTTGATAACACCCCGGGAACTTCCATTATGTTCAGAATGCTTATCAGTGCACTACAGCAAATTACTTGAAACTTAAATTCTATTTTCAATTAAGATGCAATCTTTTGTTAATTTGAAAAAAATTAAGTTACAGCTCTATTTTATTTTTATGGCACAGAAGTCATATTTCCCCGTTTACTTTGGTGGCCTCAGAATGTTTATTTGTGGGAGGAGGGTGCAGAGTTGGAGAGCTGTCTCATCATTTGGGGAAATATGGGTCAATTTCATGCCCCTTTAATGCACAACCCTTCGTAATTCATGGCTTTTCTTTCACTTTGAATAAAATTACATGGCTGCTTTGTCAGGATTCAGGTTTGGGCGACCCTCATATGGGAATCACCATGACATTGACGTCATGGCTTGATTTATAATGCCAAAACCATACTTCCATGAGCCTTGTGTGTCTTGAAACCTTATCCATGAATGCCAATAGCCGAGGAAAAGCACTTGGTTCATGTAAGCTTTGATCCGTTGTATGTAAATCTGTTTTTTTTTCTTCTGAATCATCCAAAAAAAAAGGCCCACAAATCTGATTTTAATCTGCATCTCCAATCCTTTAGTGTTGGAAGTTCAAAATGCATGCTAAGTTTATTTGAGCTTATTTTCAACATTGACTTTTATTTTACTTTGATTATAGGCCTACCTATTTATTGGCTAATAGCAAAACACACTCCATGTAGTCGACAGAAGGCAGTGAATATTTCTGTTTCACAATCAAGTCTGCAGAACTGCTACAAATTTCCAAGTATTCCCGTAGAAATGTACGTTCACTTTATGTGTTCACTATTCACTGATTTTAATGCATTAAAATATATTTGCAAAGAATTTCTCTTTTACCAAACCGGTCGTTATTCCATCAGTAGTTAGTTAATTTGTCAAGAACTTTCATTCTTTATTTAGAATTCGAAGTGGTCAACATTCCTATTTCAAAGTGGATGCTTCAGAAATACATCAAGTTATCTAGCTTTTGTAATATTGGAAGGTAAATTTTAATGGAAAAGGGAATAAAATCCACAGGTTTGTTGGGGGAAAAGAAGGAAGGGGAAGAAAGGCAAGAGGAAGTTGGAAACGGTGTGGTTTCCCCGTATGAATTTATTGATCCATCAGAGTTCCTGTGATGGTCATCTAAAGTTTTCTTTCTGACCAAGAAATACTAAAGAAAACAGTGAAGGAAGATAATTAAACATCTTTCTGCTATAATTTTACACTGACATTGTGAGCCTTCTACATCTCTGGAAATGGATTCTTTTGCGGAAGATTGCACTTTTGGCCACTAGAGGGCAATAGTGACCTTCTCCAACTTTTTGCTTTGGGCCTTTGCTTTTGAGGGGCACCATGAAAAGCAGTTTTGTTGCTAGCCTAGTCTGCACCTCTGCAGAGAGGCCAGATTCCCGTTTCTGTGGCTCAGGCTCCTGAGCTGTGCAGGAGCATCTTCCGAGGTGGAGGATCTGTTTCCGGCAGTCTCTCCTTTTCACTTTACACCGTGTTAGAAAGTTGAGGAATTCTGTGATTCGAGATTGTCTAAGTCAAACGCGAGTGGGGGTTGGGCAGAGGATAAATAAGGTTAGCTCTTAGTGAGGCAGCTATCTGCCAGATAGATGGGTGGAATGACAGGTGATAGATGATGCTTTTAGTTTAGTTAGTTTGTTTGTTTTATTTTGTGATAGGAGGATTGTTTCGATTTGGGGAGGGGGGAGAATGAATTAGAGGTGGGGGAGGGGGAAGGAGAGAAGTATCCTGAGACCTCTGCAATAACATTTCCTCTGTTTCAAGAGGTCTGAACGATATTTGCAAGGCATTTGCAGTTTGCAAATATATATATATATATATAAAGAACTGCAGTTTAATTTTCAGTAAACACTTTGGAGTGTTGAGTTTTAATATAGCAGCAATAGTTTACACCTACCTTTAAATGATTTCTGATATTGCTGTGTAAAACCTAACTTTAGCATGGAGTAAAATTTAATTCAAGTTTGGTCCTCAGTCATTGGAATTTTAATCACTGAGATTTTTTTTTTGTCTTTCCTCAGTGATATGGAAATTGTGGTTTATGATTAAATGGCATATTTCAGACAGCATAAATTTATGTTTGTTACTGTTTGATGGTGTCATTAAGAAAGTTCAGAAGAACTGAAAGAACAAATGCTATGCTATAATTAAGAGAAAGCTCTATTAAAAGTAAGTACTGTCTTAAGTGGATACTTGTCTTTTTTTTTTTTTTTTTTTTAACTGAATAGAGCTGCCTCCCTGGTGGCTCAGCAGTAGAGTTCCGTGCAGCTCTGAGCTGGGCTGGAATCTGTGGACATTTGATGAAGCAGGAATCAATGCTAATGGATTATGGGAGGGACGATTAAGTCACTCAGTGGAAAGTAAGATGAAGTGTTTTGTAAACTGCTGTTCACTCACGACCAGAGTGTGGATTTAACTTTTCTTAAAAGGCACTCTGACACTCGAAGGCCTGGTGAGCAATGCACATTAGAACTGTAGACGAAACTTTATTGTCATTTAGTTTGGTTTGGGGACATTTGTGGAGATTCGCGATACTCTCAGGGAGCAAGTGTTGGTCCCCTCAGTTCACCGTTTCAGCTCAGGCGGGGAATCTGATATCTTGGGATGTTAAACGAGAAAGGAATCTGAGAGAGAAGAGAAGGGGAAGAAAACTGAGAGAGTATGAGAGAGAGAAATGGTGCCATTTCTCACGGCAGGCCAGGCACAGGTCCCTATAGTGCTGTCTCCTGTTTTCTCAGTCTCTCCAGGTCCCCAGGTTGGACATCTTGAGGGCTGAGCATGGAAGTTGCTGCAAATGGCTCTACTGGCTGCAGTGAGCAGCAAATAGAGACTTACTCTAGCTTCTGTAACTCTGCACTTCTTAAACAATATTTGTGAATGAAAACAATATTTGTGAATGTCCATGCTGCTGCAGATGGTTGAAAACCTTGACTCCCTCACCTGGTCCATTCCACTGGAATGATTTTTTTTAAAAATGAGAGATGATATTAATTCACCTCTTCCTGTTCAGTTCCTTTATATGGAATGGCTTTAGGCCCAGTAACAACCTCAGTGTAATGGTGACCTAATTGTCAGAGCAGGCTGAGTGGTAGGAGGCTCCTCCCTAGTCCTAATATTAGACACATGGGGATATTTTCTCAGCTCTCATTGGGTTCCACCGGTGAAGCAAGACTCTGAATAGAGGTCCGCTTATCAACACTGGATTCTCCTTCTCTATATGAGTAAGTTTGGTGTGATCAGAACTGATGCTCAAACTGCTGTGGACTTTGGGAACATTTTACCCATGGGCATGATTGTGGATCAGTTAGGCTGGTTTTTATTGTCACTGAGGCTCGGACCACTTATTTAAACCTGGTGGTAGCCTTGCTCTGCAGCATGGCTCCGAGGAGGACAAAGGATATGAGCTTAGGCATGCATGTGCAAGGTTCAACCTGACCTTATAGAAGATTCTATCTTTTATTCATCATGGAGTTTTCCAGTCATCTCTTAAAGCGCATTTATTCGCGTATTTTATGTGTATTAATCTTTCCCTTGCATGCATGCATGTGTACCATGTGCGTGCCTGGCACTCATGGGGGCAGGAAGGCAGGGGGTATGTGGAATTGGAGTTGCAGATAGTTGTGAGCTGCTGTGGGGGTTCTGGAAACTGAGCCCTGGTTCTCTGCAAAACAGCAATTGTTGTTAACAGCTTTACCGCCTCTCTGGGCCTTTTCTAATAATTTTGACTTTAAAATATAGCATTAAATATTGTTTCTTTTGATTAATTTTTTTTTTCATCTCCATGTATGCCCTTTATGGAGAGTACATTACCTGATGCTGGTCTCACCCACTGTGGTCAGCACTTCCAGTACTCTGTATTTAAAGCTCCTTTGTATATGGAAAACTGGAGAAGACTAACCAAAAATTATGCTAAGGTTCAGCTGCCTCTTCTGTAAAAACAGACCTCATAATAATACCTGTGTCCTGGGATTGCTATAAACGTAAAATCAAGTTGAGCCTGGTGCCTAGTGACTCACCAATAAACTCTGAAGCTACTGAGTGCAAAAAAATAGAGCTGGGGACTCTGGAGACTTCAGCCAGTTGAGGAGTGCTTGCTGGATGGAGAGAAGGACCTGAGTTCAATCCCTGGAACATACTTTAAAAGCCAGAGGCATGCACTTTTAATCCCAGTGCTCGGGAAGTAGAAACAGGCCAATCTTTGGGGCTCACTGGTCCGCCAGGCGAGCTTATTAGTGAGCTCCAGGTTCAAGGAGAAAACTCTTCTCAAAAGCCAAGATAGATGACCACTGAGGAAAAGTATCTCAAGTTTTCTGTGGCCTTCACAGGCATGCGCAAATGCATGCTCACGCCTGGCCCTTTGCATTGAGTCTTATAGACTATGTCAGCCAGCAGCTCCTCCTTCAAATAATGTAAATCTTTGTTCTAGACTGGGGCATTTCTCTGTAAGTGATGGAGTGTTCGTTAGGGCCTTCCTCTCTTTGAATGATTTCATGTGCTTAGCTGATCCATCCTTCATCCATTTAGAATTTCCAGGAGGCAGTGGAGATTTTCAAGATGGTTAGCGCTTCCGGGAAGCACCCGCCTCCTTGGTACATTTGTGAATTTTGTTCCCACTGTTCATCTCACATATGGGTGGCTGTGGGGAGTTGCCCCGAAGTAACGTCTTCCTGGGAAAGCCGCCCGCGTTTGTGATGGGGAGATATCCATCAGGGGTCTGCTTTCGTGTAAAAACGGCTCATTACTATTCCAGACAGGCTTAAAAGATAATTAGTCTCTTGATAAACTGTCTCAGTTTCAAGACTGTTCCTGTTTGTTTTTCAGGTAAATGTAGTTTGGGATTTCAAGGGGTTTGAGCAGTGACAATTTTAACTCCTGAAGACACAGCAGCTGAAGAAGCCCGTGCCCCACCCAGTAGTTTATGTCTCTTATGGTCCCAGACAAAAACAGTGAAAAAAACAATCCCAGTCGCCTCACTCTCCTCACAAGCCTTATTGGTTTCCCACCTGCTTTTACACCCTTTATCGCAGCCAGCTTGGGCATCACAAGCTCCTGGGCCCTCTGTTTTCCATCTGCAGCCTACTTGAGGCACCTGTTCTTGCCCCAAGCTCGTATTCTTTCTTGCTTTTTTTTTTCCTGCCAAAGAACAAGAATAGATGTTGTATTCACCTGGTACCATGGATAGCAGAGAAAGCCAACATTCTGATATCCTACTATGTGTCATGTGCTGACCCTATCCCTCTATCCTTCTATACAGCCTCTGGAGGAGCAGGGATGCTAATCAAATAGCCAGATAGATAGATTGATCTCAGGGAAACTCAAGACGCTTGAGGGTGAGTTTGTAAACCTACTCTGAGTCAATGCTCAGCAGTTTCCTACTATGTGGGATGTGTGTCATATGCCTGGGCCTTCCTAGCAATTAGGGGCAGAGTGTTGTGATGGAAAATATGAGCTAGTCATGTGACTCTAGCGCCCTGCACTGTCATCCCAAATCCTTTTCACAAGAGGAGCTCCTGAGAGAACTGCTCAAACTCTTCTCCGTAGGGTTTCTTTTTGTCAATGATCCCACAAACACCTTAAATGGCTCAATGGATGGCAGCCTGTTAACCACTTCTCAGGGAACCTGGGAAGCAGCAGGTGATTTGTTAGCTTTATTCATTAAAATGTTCTGTCTAATGTAGGGCGAACTAAAGTGCTTCCTTATGTAACTTCCTCCAAAGACTTACACTTTGTGTCCCAGGGTATTTTTCATCTTTCTTGACAGTCCTACAGATATCAGAAACCGACTTTTCATAACTTTGGATGTCCAGAATTTATTGACCACTAAGCCATTATGGCATTATGCTAAAAGGATTCCAAGTACTCTCGGACTTTCTACTCATAAACACACTTTGGGAATGATGGTCAGCCTCTCACAAGGAGTGAACACATTTCTGTCCGATGTTCTACAACAGATAATAAGCAAATCTAGGATGCAGATCCAGACACCAGGCACCAAAGCTTGGCTATCATGTTGGAATGTTCCTACCATCCAGTGTCTAACCAAACTGGTGAAAATAGGTTCCCCCATGTTCATTTCTCAACTTCTTCCACCACCTCACTTCTGAAATTTGACAAAAGGGATGCAGCAAACTGCATTCTGAGCACTGGGGCTGAGTGGGTGGATTACCTATTGTAATGTGGGCTGAAGATTTGGTTTTATTAAATACAACTCTTAAAAATCAGATGTATGAAATCAGCACAGAAATCATACACTATTTCAGTGAGCCTTCTTGTAGACATGAGGTTATAGCATCAGTAGGAGAATCCAAAATCCTGAGCACATAGTAGTACCCCTACTGACATTGAACTGAGCTGTTTTTGCTCTTAAAATAATCTCTTTTCATCATTTACTAGCAAATGTCAAGTTCATTTAGACAAAACCACATGCATAGACACACGTACGTGTGCACATACACACACAGAGATTGCATGTGTGTGTTTTTAATTTAAAAATAAGTTTAGTACAGGTACTTGTGATCTGTTGCTTTAAAACATTATTTAATTCAAGGCTGGGTAAAGATACAGCATGTCACATCCTTGGACAGTTAAGATGTGAGACTTTTATGACTCATAAGTGGGAGTTTATAGTCAGTTTGATATGCTATTTGATAATCTTTTGTACTTGGTTTTGGCCTTTAGCTCTTTCCTGCTGTGTAGTGATTTTCCCAGGATTTATCCTTTCCATGTTTCTACTGAAGGCAAATTGAGAATGCTGCTTGTGTCACTCAGCTTTGTAGCACTAACACGTTGTATCAAGGGTGATTTGTTTATAAAGAGAAACTGTGACCACAATTTTAATCCATGATGGATTGGTTCTTTTCGTTTGTCCGTTAGCAAGACAGCCTAGGATGATGGGAGTGGATCATGATGTTGTGTGTGTGTGTGTGTGTGTGTGTGTGTGTGTGTGTGTGTGAAATCTCTTACTTATTATCAGGAAGCAAAAATAATGAAAAAAGATATCTGTGTCAGACAGTCCCTTCAGGTGTACAGCCCCAGTGATAGTAAAGCCTCTCATTAGGCCCCACCACCCCAAGTTTAAGTTTCCTTTATCTCCAGATAGCACCCATACTAGGGAAGGTCTTTAACACTTGAGCATTGAGAGTATATTCAAGATCCAAACTGTGACAGTACTCTTAATTTACCTATCACAAATGCAGCAATGCCCTTTGTAAGGAGTTGTCTTGAGAAGAATTCTGTTATCAGAGGTTGTGAGTTGAACATAGAGCTGTGGTAAAGTCACAAAAGGACTTTTCTTAGTGAGTTGACATTATCTGTACTGCAGAGAGTACTCAGTCTCTTATAAAAGTTGAGGTTGAAGCAGTCAGTGATGCAGAAGACAGGGAGACACTAGCCCAGTGGGCTGAAGAAAGGAGAAGGCACTTCCACCTCCGTAAGCAAAGATGGCTTTCAGAAGTTAAGATGGAATTCAATTCCTGCATGTTAGACAGGGACCTCCGAGGCAATCTAGACTAAAGAACTGTGGCAGTAGGTGGTCCTGTTTCTGGTATCACACCACAGTGATGATGTGGTACCCCTGCTGATGTACAGCTCTTTGTTCCTTTAAGAATACCATTGGCACGTTGACACATGCAACTCTTAGAAACACTTACTTAGGCTGAGCCAAACTCACTCCTCAAAGGTTATGTTATTTGAATTTTGGTGTCATAGAATAAAAGTAATTCTCTCTCCCCACTGTGACTATTTCTTTTTTATCTTCCAGGATGGCTTCTTCCACTCGCCACACGTCCAGATTACACACCCCATTTATTTTTCCCTCCAAACTTCTTTACAGAGAAGGCCTGTAGACTGAAATTCGGGCAGCTAGACTGTAGATTATCAACTCCCTTCCATACACTTTTTTATTGCAGCCCGAGGCTACATTACATTAGCTTTTATTGCCAGGCACATCACCCAGAGGACTTATGCTCCACACTTTATTTGTTTATTTGTTTTTCCTTATGTGTTGCTGTTAAGTCACATATCCCTACCTGTCCCTGTGCACATAAGACATGACAAGGCGCCTTCTGCATATTATAGGCACTAAAACCAAGCTGCCTTGCTTCAAATCCTGGCCCTGAGACCTACCAGCTGCACAAGTGTCTTATTCTTTTTCCTTTCTTCCTCTTTCTTTCTTTCTTTCTTTCTCTCTCTTTCTTTCGTTTTCATCTCAGTTTCTCTAACACATAGCAATATATGCTATCAGGTGTCTCTGACATGAAGTTATATTAATATGAAAAATCTTTATGCAGTGCGTGGAGTAAGAGTATATTACAGTCTTTTTGTATTCTGTATTGCTACATATTTTCCACTGAAGTGTTGCACCAAACATTTTTAAATTTAAATCATTATTCTGCTATACAGAATACAGACTATCTGTCATCCTTGTTAATCTCATTCTCTGGGTTGGTTTACCAACATCTCTTTGGCAAAAACAGGCGAAGGGGACAAAAATAGCGATACCCAGATGCAAACAGGGTTAGAGTCATGTTCAGTCATTCGCAGTTTCAGTGTGAGTGATCCAGCATCCCCGAAGAACACCTCCTGTCTGCAACTCATTCCTCATATGCACATTTATCTCTTTGTTTCCTTGATCTTCTATTCGGTCACAGAATCACTCCTCTGTGTTTGGAAAATAGACTCCTGTAAAAAGGTCCTATAAAAAGAAATTTCCTTCTAGGAAGAGTCTTAAAGGACCAGAAAGTGCTTTTACTAATTTCTGTGGAAGCCAGAGCAACAACTCAGCCCCAGATTCTCAGTGTTTTAAATTTGTGTTCCATATATTGTGTGTGTACAAATACAAAGAAAGAGAGGTAGAGAGAAGAAGAGGAGATGGAGGGGAGGGAGGGTAGAGGAGGGAGGGTAAGAGAGGTGAGGACAGCCATTGATATGGACAGTGAGGGATCATTTTACTCATAACATTAGTGATATAGCAGAGGTTGTGCCTCTGCAGCGGTGGCCCTCCATTTATGGAGAAGATAGCCATGGTGCCTCCACCCTTCTGAATGTATGGCAGGATCTGGCCATAGTTCTAATTCTCCACTATCCTGAAGTACCTGATGACTTCCTGAACCTGTCTCTCTAGCCTTCCTGTAGGAACTGGGCTACCTACAGGTTGTTAGTGTTTTATTGCTTTCAACTGAGCGATCCGAAATGCTTCGCTTCCCCACATTTTCTTTTTCTTTTTTTTCAAGACTCTTGTGAGGAAGGAATCCACTGCAATACCTAGGTGGGGTGTTTGGAGTTTGTCTTCTGCAGAAAAGCTGCATAGAATGTTAGGGTACAGATTGGAACCCAAAGAAGCTTTGTTAAACATTAGCTTGATTTAGGTCGAGTGTCGGTATGGTAGGCAGTATCAAATATGAGGACTTTCACAGAGCCGCTTGATATAGTTCAGTGTAAAAAAAAATATTTCCGGGGATCACCACAGGAGGCAGCGGGACACACTGACCTTTGTATGGCAAATGTTTTCCTGTATAGGATGAGGAAATTATGAGGAAAAAAATGGTCCACAGATTTGAGCGCCGTAAGCCATTGCAAAAATCCTCAAAGTTAGAATAGATGAGGATTCTGTGGTATTGGTGAGTATATGAAAGGAGCCCATCACCTGAATGGACGAGTTACTCTAATCCATCTCAGCTTCTGGGCCGAGCAGTCTGCATATCTCTTGGTAGTATGACAGCCTCTAGTGTGGCCCTAAATTGCTGACAGTTTTGAGTGCATGAAACTAGATTCGTATGAGAGGCAGGGCACACAGTTCTTGAATGTGCTCCGTACTATTGGCACTCAGTCATATTTTTTTTTTTTTTTTTAGAAACTGAAGCCTCTGTAGTATATCAAATGAGTTAAATGATTGAACTATACAAGGGTTATTTTTTTTAATAGCATTCTTTGTCTGAAGCTAACCCCTTTGCAACTAAACTTCCTAGGCTCAGACTCTTGGAGCCATACATTTCATTTCCTGTGCACCATTTCTGTCTGGTCATGGGGAACACAGATCTGGACCACGGACTAAGGAGGCCTAGGCAAATCTAAGTGAGGCTACATGGGAAGACAGACAAGGTCAGCAGTTACTAGTTTTTCATGGTCTATGGATATTTAAAAAAAGCATAGTTTGGGACTGGAGAGATGTATAAGCCTTCCAGAGTATGCGATGCTTTTGCAAAGGATTAAGATTAGTTCCCAGAACCCACGCAACAGCTCCCAACTATCTCTTACCCCAGGTCCACAGGAACCAGTGTCCTCGTTTGGCTACTGTGTACATACATATAGAAGGAAAAACACTCATATGGGATAAAAATAATAAAAGCTTAGATAGTTAAGGGTTTTAAAATGAGACATCTTTGACTATAGTGGCAGAGCTACTTTAGGCTTCAACGTCAAAAATAAAACAAAACAAAAACAAGTTAAGGTCCATTTATGGGAAGAATTTTAATTCACAATGTTTTCCCTAAAATACATGAATAGTAAACAGATTTGTCTTACATCACTCTACTATAGATACATTGTGAATAGACACAGCTGTGGGATAAGACATAGGTTTTATTTTCACTATTATTTTTTAGAGTCCTGAACGGCACTCTGTAAATCAAGCATCACTTTTAGAATTATCTTAGAGTAAAAAAATAACAGTTTAGCTCTTAGCACAAGGCACACTTTCCTTCAGAGTAATGCACTGTTGATTCCTGGGAGTGTCACTCAGGACTACGTCCTGTCAGAGAGACCATGTGTTTGAAACAAACGATGGATCATATCACAAGGAATCATTTCTCCCAATCACCCCGCTTCCTTCCATACCTGCATTGCAAGCCTGGGATGTAATTTACACTCGTGGAAAAATAAGCCTCATGTTCTTTTCTTACTAGATGCACACCTCCTGTCCCATGTCTCACAAATGGACAAACATCACCTGTCAGCAAGTTCGTGGCCAATTGCTGACAAATATTTTTCCTAATAGGCTGCCCTCAGGCCCAGTCCCTCCAGGCAAACAGCAAAGGATTTGCTGAAAAATAGCTGTGTGACCATGGAAAGTCAACTGACCTCAGCTTTTTCATCCATAAAGTGGCATTTTAGGGACTTTTCAGCTGTAAAATAACCTGGATCTCAAGTCTTTGTCCAGAAATCATTTGACATTGTGCTTGCCGATTCTCCCATCTTAGGATTCTAGAGGAGGAGACATGCAGAGGAGAACAGCAGACAATTAATGCTCAGGTGTGGTTAGTCTGAGAAGAGTAGATGTCCCCAGGGAGTCATGGTGCCCAAGCTTAGTACCCTTTGTGCAAGCTGTCCTTGAATACCAGCTTCGAGGTTTTGGGCATTGTTTCCCATGTCCTACGAAAGTTTCACAGGTTGTAAGGCAGAAGAGTGTCCAGTGTTTTTCTTATATGATTTCTGGACCAGAATGGACAAAAGCGAATAGGAAGAAAGAAAACTCTAGGGGGTGAAGTCTGCATGAGGAGGAGGTGGTGCAGATGCTGCACCTTGACTGAGGCCTCATTGTAACAGCTAAAATGAACACACCGTGCTCAGCACTTTCCACGAATTATCTCCATCCATCTTTAGCACAACATCAATGAGGTGGAAACTCTAATTACCTCCATTTATAAAAGGTGGAGAGTGAGATTAGGGATGACCAAATCACTTTTCTCAGCATTATGTTGTTGAAAAGTGGAGAGACACAACTTTGAGGACAGCGTTCCTGTGTTTTCTGTTATTCTATTCTAGCCAGCGGATTTAAGATACTTCCAATGGTTGATTCATGAGATGAACTACTAATTGTTCAAGGGTAGATATGAAGGTCTTGACTGAGTACCTGAAACTGGGCCTCCTGTAATTAATCTCGTTTTGTCTTGTTAGGCCTATAACAAAAGCTTGCGATGGCACGCAGACAGTCTCCGAGGATTTGAATTCAGGACAGAAATTATCTGGGAAACGTTTCCTGTGATATTCCTACTCTGTCTAGGATTGATGGATTCTTGGCTCAATCCCCACCCAGGGTGATTTAAAGATGACACAGAGTGTTATGTTTTCTGAGATGTGTTCACACAACCTAAATATTTTAAAAAGAAGTGTTAGACAGTAAGAAGTTGTGTTTCCAAGATTCATACTCTCTCCTGAAGTTGGGCTGCTGTCCAGCCTTTTCGTAATGAAGGGAGGATGCCACCAAGAGTGTCACATCACAGAATAGCATTTCATACTCAGCGTTTACAGAGTGCATTTATGAGCTGTTGAAGGAAGACACATGCACCATCAGTCGCTGCTCTCTACTTCTTGTGATAGAATGCATGTGAAAGATGAGAAGAAATTCACACTCCAGGGGTTGTGGTACATTTTACCACAGACAAAACTCATCAATGGATTCAAATACATAATCTAAATTGGATTTCAGGAGTACATCATGAAGTACCCAAACTGACATTTCAATAAATCATCTCAAAACAAATGTAATTGCCAACGCACGGTAGCAATCTGCATCAGTAAACAAAGTTCGTCAGGTGTCTATGCTTTGTGCTTTGATCTACCGTAATCTTATGTTCTTGGGTCTTTTCTGTTTGTATACCACTGGTTGTATCTTTTAGCAAGCTCTTTATTTTCAGATAACTCACCGTGCACAAGGAGTTTCTCAGCTTGCCTCAGTCCACACTTCTTTTATAAAAGACTAGATTGGAAAGACTGAGGAAAACCCTGAAAATTAGTAGCCCAACTTTGATGAAAATGTATAGACAGACAGAAGTTTTTATGACTTCCTTGACCAGATAGATACTCTGTTCCTAATCTAGATTTTGGGCATCATATTTTTATTTGGTCAAAAAATCTAAGTGAATGGCAGGTCATTGAACACTCAAGAATTTAATTCTCAGCCCTGCATGGAGCCTCCAAAATGTGTTGCCAAACTCACTTAAGTGAACAGTGTTTGAAATAAAGAAAAGACAAGATTTATGAGTAAGAATATGAGCTGATTAAATAAATGGAAATGGTATTAGTCCTGTAGAAATGCTTGTATTTGCTTGTTGCTGAGACTGTCCATACTTTTTAGGTATTGGTCTTCCTGATTTTACACTTGCACAGGAAACGATTTAAACCATATTTTTTTTTTCAGAAGATGGTTTCAGAAGATTGCTCCCCTTGGTGCACACTTTCTTGCATAGGGCTGATTCAAATTTAGAACCAAGTAGTTTTCGGAACAGTGGAGGCTCTTCCTTTCAAGGCTCAGCTGTTAATTACTACCAGGGAACAGTGAGGATGCCATTCATATGACCTCCAATGTGAGAAAATATGCTAATCTGTCCTTAATTTCTGCATCAAACTGAATAGAAACTAATTTGTCAAAATAATAATGTCTTCAGAGGTGCCAGGTTGGATTGCTATGGATATTTGACTGTTGCCCTGTGAGGGGCCCTGGAGTTGTAGGGTGTACAGATGGAGGTCTTCTAGGCTGCTGATTCCCATTATACCCTCTATGACACTCTTAGGGAGTATTTCTGGCTGCAGGCTTATTGCAGCTGAGAGATTTCCTTAAATATCCCTCTGTATCTAGTTCTCTCTCTGCTTAATCCCCAGTGACTGCAGTGCTCTTTAGAAGAGAAAGCAAAACAAACCCACCAACCTTTACAAAAATCTCAGAATTCTTAGGGCATGTATACTTTTCTTCATACAAAAATATTGTGATTGGATTCTGGGGCTATAAAGGTAAATCTAGAAATCTAAAGTGATTTGGAAGGGCGATCTGGGAAGACCCAATACACTTGTTATAATGAACATGCAGGAACATTAGCTAATGGTCCTTTATAGGGAATATCTCGTCTCTAACATATTGATCCTTATCAAGATCACTATTAACACATTAGAGTTTACAAAGTTGATTTTTGTCCCTTCTCATATTTTGGGTCTGGCTTTTTTGTTTGGGCTTCTGGATCAGAACAGTTTAAGTTTCATATCCTTTTGGGACAATAACAGCGATAGAACACACATTCTTCTTTGATCTTGGCTTTACGCTCTATCATCTCATTCAGCTTGTTTAGAATGTGAGAGTCTCATCTACATTTACGACAATGATCAAAGGTTCAAGTGACAAAGGGGATTTTGATGAATTGTAGTCAGTTTCATCACTCCCATCTTTATCTATGTTATGGCACTCTGAGCACAGTTCAGGTTATAGCTGTTTAACAGAGCTCCCTCATCTATACAACTAGACGGTAGCAACTACCAAGGGTCAAGTGTGCAGTGAATACTTGTGTTGATTTTCTGTGGTTATGATAAAATATTTGAGAAATACACGTGAAAGAGGTTTCTTTGGGCTAATGATTTTGAAGGTTTTAGCTTGTAGTCATATTGTTACTAGGTTGGTGGTGCTACAGAACGGTCAAGGAGAACATCGTGAGCAGCATTGCTCATCTAATTGCGGCTGGGATGCATAGTGAGTACAGAAGAGGGTTGAAGGATAAGGCATAGACAGCCAGGATTCACTTCCTGCAGCTAGATTCCACCTTGTAAGTTTCCATCGCTTGCCTATAGCCCATCTAATTATGAATCAATTAATGGATTCAGCCAATGATAAGATCAAAGCCCTCATAATTCACTCAGTTCCCCCAAGTCCCTTCTCAGAACAGTGATGCACTGGGGATCAAGGCTTCAATACATGACTTTTTGGAAACATTTCAGATTCAAACAGTACTTGACAAATGCTAGTTGCGATACTGTGTAACTATATAATATTTCCATCCGATGGAGAAGTGGAGTAACAACAGATTTCTGTTTCCACCCTGAGGTGCGTGGTTGGAGTGGCTCTATGGAACTGGTACTGAGTTCCAGGGTGACAGCATATTTGCCCCTTGCCTTGAGCTTCACTGACGTTCACTAAGGAGCTGCTCCTTCCACATCACACTGTCACTTAGATTTAGGAGAAGCTTCTTGTCACCTGTGACCCTTTGATGCTCTACATCAGAAAGACGTTGACATCTATAATGCTTCCTTCTCCGCATGAAGCACATTTGCATAATGTTGAGGATGTGAAGAACTCAATTTTCTCTACCAGTTCCTTTGTTTTTGAGCTTTTATGAGACTGTAATTGAAATTTCCGGAGAAAAATCTTCAACTCAGTGCTTCCGACAGAACTGTAATGCAAGACATTAATGGAAATCACATAATTTAAGATTTTCTAGCAACCAGATATTTTTTAAAAAAAAGAAAGGTAAAGAGTGGTGTTAGTTTGTACATACATATATAATTAATTACAGATATGTATATATGTTAATTTGTACAGATGTTTAAATGTACATAGTCATCTTAATTTGTATATCTATAGCATTGATAAAATGTTATACCACAACAAATAACAAAATACATATCGTGCATTTTAGTGTTAAGAACATGATTATTTCTTACTGCAGCTTAGACATAGGGCATGTTCTTGAAATTTATAACTCATCTCACTTTGGACTATACACATTTTAAATGCTCTATAGCTACATGCATTTTGTGGAAACTGTGCAAGTGTGTGCGGAACTCGGCTCTTCAAGGAACAACACTATTGGTGAAGGAGATACTCTGTTGAACATCTTGTCATGTTATCCTACTTCACAGTCAAAGCCTCTCTATACTCCCACCCATATCTTTCAGATAAGGTAATAAAAACCTCAGACACCTTAAATAAGCTTCTCTAGTGTGCTCATTATTATAAGTGAGTAAGATGCAGTACTTGAATCTGTGCTGAAACATTTTGTTTCTCTGTCAAACATAGTTTCTCCACCACTACCACCATTCAAGAAAAAAGAGGAAGAAAATGATGACATGGTGACAACAGTACTAACATTAATGTAGCAACTCAGCTAGCATAGGATACTAATAAATTAATAACATTTATCATCATATACTATAATTGATTCATATTTCCTATGCCATTATGACTGAAATAAATCTCGGTTTGCCAACTTCATAGCTAGCTAGGAAGGAAGAAAATGAAATAACCCAATAAAATAAGCTACTCCCAATGGTGCCAAGTTTGTCTAAGAAATCAGAGTCTCATGACGAGAGCATTGCCATGGAACATCTCAACTGCCAACAGTAGTGGGGATGCTGTAGTACTTTGACCATGTAAATAACTACCATTTATTCATTTTGGTTCTATAACTGAAACACAGATTTATGTCATGGAGGCACAGTATATCTAATCTGTTTGTCCTGGAGATGAGGCAGCCGGATTTGGAGTTTAGACTCTACTTCCAAAATGCCTCAGGAGTGGGATGCATGTTAGCATTTACTGGCAGATGAGAGCTTGTATGGGGCTTTACTACTCTCTCAAAATTTCAAGCAAACGGCTTCTTGATGATTTAAATCATGGTGGTTGACTTTGAAGAAGAAATAAGTCAAAAACATGTTTCAAAGATCAGTCTTGCTGTACCTGTGTTCATGGATCCATTGTCTCATATTTGTTTACGTCACGTTGATGAAGGGGTAGTAATTTTGCTCAGCCCAGAGTCAGTGTATACATATCTTTACTAAAATGCATGAATAAAATAAAGTTCTCAGGTTCATTTTGAGGGAACAAACAAAAGACACCGACAAGTGGAGAATACAATAGCAAGTGGTGCTAAACATGGGCGTAAAGCATGGCTGGGGTATGCATCAGTGAGTGCCCAGCATGTGCAAATGAGAGCCACCATTTTTGTGAACCCTAGGACCAAGGCAAAGACAGCAGGGATGTTCCTTACTATTGCTGGAATGTGCTAAAAGATAAGTGGAGAAGGGAGAAGTTGGGGAAGAAAGAAGGAAAATTCAAAACTGGGACAAAAGAGTAAAAGTAAGAACAGCAAAGGAGGGCAAGATATTAGTATCATTGCTGACATTTTCATGAATTCTATCCCCCACAATTGTCCTGGGAGGTGGAAAGGACCATGAGAAGCATCACATTCATAGGGATATCAAGGTTGTGCTTGACTTCCTTTTAGTTGTTCTAATCCATCCTGGCAGGGAAGGCCTACCTTTGTACCCACGTATCAGGAGAGAGACAGACATCTGTCTCTTCGGGTTAAAAAGGTCAAAGATGATGGGAACCAGGCTTGTGTGAAGAAATGTTTGGAACGAAGAAAATATTAGACTGTAGCTCCATTGAATAATGGAGGCAATGCCTGAAAGAAAACACCTCATACATATTTGAGGGATTTCTTTGAGGAAGGATGTTATCAGATTTTAACCTCCGATTGTGTCTCATAGATATACGTCTATATCTATATATCTGTGGACTAAATGTGAGTCTCTGGATGAGAAATTTATAGTAAATCTGCACTGTTCTCTTGAAAAGAGATATGAGCTCTAAGCAGAAGGCCATGGAATTGTTTTCAGAGGGCATTAAACATGGCAGTCATTCCTTCATCTTGGGCATCACAAATAAACACCATTTTGGTGGGGTGTGACTCTGACTGTTCTTTGACTCCAATTTTCTTAAATTAATAGATTTTCAATTTTTCCCTTTCTCAGGATGATAAATGCTTTCTTAGCGTGTTAGTCAGTCTCACATTATCACAATGAAGTGCCTGCCACTGGATGCTTCTAAAATAGAGTTTTCTTTCGGCTCAGAGTATAGGTGATCAAATGCAACTCAAATGATCTCATACTTTAGGCTTCCATCAAACATAGCATGTCTTGTGATAGTGGGTGCTGACATGTGTTGACTGAGTTTTCTGTCCTGCCCAGTTCCTGCAGTCCTTAAGTCCCAGATAAATTACACAGAGGTATACATTAACTATAAACTGATTGGCCCATTAGCGCAGTCTTTTTATTAATTCTTATAATGTATATTAGTCCATTATTTTTGTCTATGTTAGCCACATGGCTCAGTACCTTTTTCAGCGATGTAGTCACATCTTGCTTCTTCTGAGGCTGGGGTCACACTGTCAACCAGGAATTCCTTCTTCCCAGAATTCTCCTGTTCTCAATGACCCACCTCTACTTCCTGACTGGTTGGCCCACCTATACTTCCTGCCTGGCTACTGGCCAATTAGCATTTGTTTAAAATATAATTGATAGGATATAAACCATTGTTCCACATCAGATATGTCTACTCAGGAAGAGGGAGAAGGGGAGGAGAAAGAAAGGGAGAAAGAGAGAGAAGCAGCCATGCCCCAGTCTCTTTTAAGGGCAAGTTTACAATGACCTAAGGATCTATAGCAGGTCCCTTTTCCTAGGGACCACAATTTCAAATATATATACATGCCAAGTACCCAGATTTTAGATGCAAACCTTTGGGCAACGTCTATTTCTGCCTTAACATTTATATTTTCTAAACCATCTTGTCTCTATTATTTACTGTTATTCTATTTAAGTAGAGTTTCTTAGTGCCTTTTTCTTAGAGTTTTCTCCAGGGATCCTTTCATCCCATATGACAACTCTTCCAATTTTGGTACTGTCAGTTATGCTACTGTCTAATGCTCTGGCTATCAACCTTTACGTATGAGCATATCTTGTCGTCTGTATTCTAATAACGTCAATATCATCTACCCAGTTATTTACTCAGAAAAAATGCACAAGCTGAAATTCCATCTTTGAAACCTCACTTTGCATCTATTACAAGCTACTATTAATTTTTGTTTCTAAAAATATTTTCAGAGTTTATGCACATTACTAATTCTAGTGCCATCCTAAAGCTCCAGTCCACGGTTGTCCCTCTGAGATTCCCACTTATTCTTTTAGTTGCTCTCCTTGTCTTTGACACTCAAGTCTACTCCACCCTCCTCCATGTGAGTATCATGTGATGGCAGGTCACATCACCAGTTTATCCATGTTTAGTACAAGGCAGACTATACTGGTCATGAGTTACATAATCATAATGCATAAAATGTATATTTGGACTTATAATTGAATATTTAAAACTTGGTCCAGCCTCAGGGAGGAGTAGATAAAGATTGAAGCTTAGATTGTTTTGAGCTCTGTCTTCTCAAACCTCTGTCTTTGTACATCCCCATCATTTGCACACAGACATCGTCTTACTTCTGCTTCCTGTCAGATATTGACTCCAAACATTATTACTCATGGGAGGTCATCTCTATGTGACAAAACAATGACACAATGGTTACTGAACATCTTCCAACAAACATTTTGTGCTCGTTGATGATCAAAGCCAGCAAAGACTGTCCATGTGTCTCTTCCAATAAACTCCAAAGATGTGAGATTGCCTTATTGAGTTCCATCTTTGAGAATATTTTCTCTGTGTTGTGAAGGTCTCAGCTTCAGTTGTGTATTCTGCCTTACAGTGAATAGTGGGGTTTGGAAAAAAAACAAATCTCACTAACCACACAGATGCTCTTATATTGTTGGGTGGGTAGATAAATGAGTGGATATATTAATTAATTTTTGTCTTCTCCACATGTTCCCTGCATCTTAACTACCCTGTGGAATTAATTATAATATAGCTTTCTGAGTGCCAAACCTCCATATTTTGGATGCTATAAATTCTGAATTAGCATACATACTCATAATCTATAATATCAATTTTAGAAAGTGGATAAAATGTGTTCTTGGTTGATTGAAAGAATGGTAAATATGCACATGGATAAGTCACTGAGAAAATCGGTGGTCATAGGATATTTTTGCATTAATGTCCAATATATTGAATACTAGTATATCAAAGATCTAAAAGTGACTTTGAGGGCAATTTTATTTTTTATGTTTCATTTTTATATTGATTTAGGAGGGACTGTTTAGAGGAATACATGCTACTAACCTCTAGTCTCAAAGCACAATCATGGCAGAGTCAAGCATACAATTTTAGCAGTTTGTGCTTACTTTTGTAGACTAGAGTCTCTCAATGCCATCCAGTCATGAGTGCTAGAACTGCAGTTTGCTCCATTATTCACAAGTTTACTAAGAGGTTTAAGTCTTTGTGAGCTACAACCTCCTTTACACTTCTTCTTGTCTCAACAAATGTCCATGGGATAAATAATTAATATAATCCAGACCCAACAGAAAATGCCATAAGAAATGCTAAACCTCTGACTCCTAATAACACAGACAAATGAAGAGATATTGACAATGGCCATACTACACAAGCATAAGATACAAGAGGGGTATCTCTCTTGCCATAGATCCAACACTTGTTTTATATTCTTTGGTTTTGCTTTCTGGTTTTTATGTTACTATTTTTTATAAATGTCTACTAGACAATTTACAGAGACACCTGAAGCCTTCTTTGTGTTGGTTTTTTATGTCCCAGTACTCAGGGGACTTAAGGACAAAAGGGAGAGGGATATGGTGGCAGTAGCTGCAGGCTGTTTATTGTTAAACTCTCCACTAGTTGTAGTCTCTGAGATACCATATGGTGAGTGTTGGTCCTTCCTGTCATCACTCTACAGAGTCTCATGGATAACCATTCCTAGTTAATGTCTAGGGGTAATCTCTATACTACTTTAAGTTGAGTAATTAAGCTGTTGTTCAAGAATATGGGAAAACAACTGTCTTTTTTTTTAAAAATCCCATACACTAGTTATCTTAACTCACAGCTTGACACAGGCTAAAATCACCTGGCAATGGAGTCTCAATTGAGGGATTTCTTATATCAGATCTTGGGGTATCTTAAAACTGTATACCTACTGTGGATGACACCATTTCCTGGGCAGGTGTCCTGGGCTGTATAAGGAATTTAGCCAAGTATGAGAATGCAAACAGCATTCCCCTCTAGGCTCTGCTTGAAGTTTCTACCTGAGTCTGTATCCCTGACTTCTTCCAATGGACAACTGCAAGATCAAAGCTGAAATAAACCATTTAGTCCCCTAAGTTGATTTTTGTTAGACTCTTTTATCATAGAAGAAAGAAAACTAAAATGCATCTGCAGTGCAGGCGGCTTGTACAATCTCTACTAGCAGGGTTCATTACTATAACAAAATACATGAGTCAGAGTACATTTTAAAAATTATAGATAATTTGGGCTTATATTTGTGGATGAATATGTCAAAATAACAATATATAGGCTATGCATTGGGCTTTCTTTGCTTGTATCTCAACATCGTGAGGACACTTTTGTTTCTCTAGGGCAATATGATAACTCCCCTTTTTACAATGCTGCCAGATATCAGTCATGAGGATTTAACCTAAACACTAGTCTTTTTAAACCACTTTCTAGAGACCCTTCTCTAGAGTATATAGTTGGGTTAATCTTCTGCTTAATACTAGACTGAATTTGCATGGTTCTCTCTCTCTCTCTCTCTCTCTCTCTCTCTCTCTCTCTCTCTCTCTCTCATTTGTTTGCTCATTTACTTTTGCTCTCTTATTTTGGTTATGCTATTATTCTTGCAGGGTTCTGTTACCTCGATTAAGTCACATGCGAATCTAGTTTCCAAACCCGTATTCTGATTTCTTGTGATTTTTAAAATATGTATCTTTTTCTGAAAATCTCACTTGTGACTGAGAGAGGGAACTGTCAGAGATTTTCACATGGGGAGAGGGTGATGATACAGCTCTGCTTTTTGTTATAGAGCTGACAACATGGTATTCCTTAGGAAAATACATATACCAGTTCTGGAGTTTTGGTTTTCTGTACGCGTGTTATATTTTCAATTTTCAGAACAACAAAAACCAAATACTACTCAAAATAATTCCACCTGTAGAGTAGTGAAAGTTTTTCCACTAGAAGATGTTTAGAAAGATCTAAACATTTCTAAGATAGAAACATTTTTTTTAAATATTAAAATTTGGGAAAGGAAGCCAGGGGTTCTGCTAAATGTTCACTGCATAGGATATTCCTCCTTCTGAAATAGTTTAGCTGAAAGTATCCACACTGCTGAGGTTGGGAACCACTGCTTAGAGTATGAGAATTAATCTTGAAGATTCATTGCAAAGAAACCATGACAACTTACAATGACAGAGTCATATGTATCTGTATCTGCAATTGAGTAATTTGAGGCTAATATATCACACAGGTAAGAGTGCAGGTTCTTATGAGGCCCAAGCCATTAGTATTTACAATAAATATCTTATTTTGTTTATTATTACTTCTGCAGTACAAAATAATACTTTGAAATCTCATGATGATGTTTTTCTCATAGCTGAGTGTATGTGTCTGTCTGTCTGTCTCTGTATGTGTGAGAAAGAGAAAGAGAGAAGGAGGGAGGGAGAAAGAGAGAGAGAGAGAGAGACAGAAGAGAGAGAGAGAGAGAGAGAGAGAGAGAGAGAGAGAGAGAGAGTAAAACAACCAGAGAATGGTTGTAACCAGAAACTTTATAAAGATATTATTCGCATGGTCTCCTTCAATAATGCCTTTATTGAAACATAATAATAGACCACCGTGTATTACTTTTTGCCCAGAGCTTGTCAAAAAAATATTGCAACCTGGAAGCATTGCATTCTAGTTATTGAACTAGCTGAAATTTGACCTTTGGATACAGTAAGGAAACAGCTGTCATTCATGGCAGTTAAAATGTGCTCCTGGATGCTGACAGGAGACTGGAAATCCTCTTTTTATTTTATCGAGTTGGAAATCTGATGATATTTCCATTTGAAAACAATCTCTCCACACTGTATTAGTAATATTTCTAATAAGAAACAAACTAATAGTGTGTGTGCATAATATACGTATATTTACACAGACTTAATCAACTGTATGTCTAACCAAGTCCAAGTGAAGCTGCTGCAAAAAATGCTAAGACTAGATTATTTATAACAGAAACTTGATGATCGCAGTTCTTATGACAGTAAATTCTAGTAGCATGGTGGTGAGGGTTTGGTGTTCGCTAAAGGCCTGTTATTCAGAGTGATGCCTCATATAGTGGAAGATAGACACAGATTCCCACAGGTCTCTTGAAAGTACACTAACCAGAGGACAGACCCTTTAGGAACTCACTCCTTTCCCAGTGGTCTTGTGTTGAATATTGTCAAGGTCCAGTCTCAATGGGTTTCGAAGTTCCAGGTTAGAGGTGTGTGGATTAGAAATGTCAGGAGACATAATAGAGATACAGAGATATGGAATAGAACCAGAAGGGCAATCTGGTGAATACTGAATTCACCTGAGTTTATTTTCCACATGCTTATATACCCCAATCCAAAAGGGGAGTAAGCAAAAGATTGCTTTAAAATATACAAAGAATAAACAAGACAATTGACTCTTCGATATCTGAAGCATCAAGCAGCTATTCCCTGAGTTAAATACTCTGTTGTTTAGGCAGGACATAGACCTACAGCACCTTACGACAAATATTCTGTCGATATCCATTCCCTGGGTCAAATCTTCCTGTCATATTCTTTGAAGGGGCAGGAATATGCCTGAACTCTCTGACCTTTGTTTAAGGTGGAATGTCCCCACTTCTGTGGCTCCCACAGAATAACACTGCATTGCAGAATCAACCTAAGAAGTGGTACATGACATTTGTTAGATTAGTTTCCAATCTGAAGTGGAGGTATACAGGCATGACAGAGGAGACAATGGAAGACAATAGAAGCATGACATTAAGCTGTACCCCACAGGAGGACCTTCATTGTCTCAAGGGAGGGCTCAGTTCTGCTCATGCTATTTATTTATTTATTATTTATTTATTTATTTAATTATTTATTTATTTATTTATTTGTCGGGATCAGAACCATCCAGATTCCCCAAGGTAATTTTGCTTAAAGTAGATTGGGACTGAATGCTATTTATAATACTTTACTTGGTGTTCAATTATAATATTGGGATTGATAACCTAGGCAAGTTAATAAATAAGCTGGGCCGTGCCTCCAGGTGGAGATACAGATCAGTGAAGAGTGTTCGCCTAGCATACACAGTATCTCAGGTTCAATTCTCAGCACAAAATAGTTGACCATTTCACACATTTAACCACCTATTTCTGACATCAATTTGTTTCAGATGGTAAGGCTGGGGTATCAAAATCTATAAGAAGAAAGGAATTCAAAGCACACATTTCCATATTCATCCCTGATTGATTGTTTTCCTGTTTGGAGAAGGCTTCCATTACCGGATACATGATTCTGTCTTCAACCACTCTTTGGTGTCACTCAGAGCCCCAATGAGGCAAATGGAAAGCCGGAGGTATGAGGAAGGTATAAGGACACAGTAAAGGACTAGAGCTATTGGAAAGGAAGCAAGAATATTAGTTCACTGAGTTGTAAGTTTTGGTAAAGTTTATCAAACCTGAGAGTTGCTACGGCAGTGTGTTGTCAAGTTAGATATAGACATGTGTACATGGAGTTATGAGAACACACATGGCTACTTTTTTGAGCATTTATTCATCCATCAATGTATGTAATATGTAATAGTCACAGTGCTTAGTCCTGGATACACAGACAGAAACAATCGTAGCCCAACTTTCAAGTGTTAATAGTTGGAAATGCAATGCCCTTCACTGGGTGATTTTGTTCTGATGTGTGCCATAATTAAGACATTTGAAAACATATAAAAGCCTCATGGAAGGTTAAATAATTGAACTCACAATTATTTAGCTCTAAATTTATCTTCCAGATGTGTGTTTATTGGATAGACTTTTAGCTAAGTCTGGCTGAGCAAGGAATTGCTATTGGACTTTCACTAAATCTGTGCTGGCCTCCCAGGAGAAAGGAGATTGGATTTCCAGCAGCTGGGCCACGGAGGTCTATGTACTTGTCTGTTTATTTACAGTCTTCTCTGCTCTGAAAAGGACTTGAAGGAGCTTTCATAAATAGCTGCAATGAGCTGAGACTTCAACAAACGAACATGTTACAGAAGTCAGCATGGGGGTAAAGGAAGTAAAAGTGAAGTTGAAAGATGAACCGAAGACCTCCACTGGAAAGCACACCTTTATTTTCGATAAAGAACAGTATTTCCTAGTATCCAGAGCAACCGAAAAAGCGGCAATAGGAAAAGTGCTACTACCAAGTAAAAATGCATTCTTTTTCAGGTGAACGCTTGATTGCTTAATGAGTAATGCCAGGGAGCTTTCCCAAAGAGCCTTACAAAGAGATCAGCACCGACGGTGAGGACTGAAGGATAATCAGAAACCTCCATATGAGTTTATTTAATTCACACAGAGACCGGCATAGCAGTCCACTTCCTTCTCAGAAACCATATGCGAGTGTCTCTGATTGCGGTTTGGAAGAACTTGTGCAGTTAGTCCTCTCCCATCTTCTTCTTCATGTTCCTTTAACCCACTGCCTTGTATCCCCCTCTCAGGAGAGAAGGACCTGACTACACATAGAGGAGCAGAAGAGGGGAGCAGAGGCAGACATCCCCAAGGGAACTTCCACAGCGTTCTGAGTCTGATGATCTCAAATCTGCCTTGACCTTTTGCACGCCTGTAGGGGAAGAATAGACTCAGCAAACAAAATGCAAGCGGAGTGACTCCATCGAAATAACAGACTCTAGAAAGTTTCTGCTACAGGATGCTATGGTTTGAGCTATCTGTGCATAGATCTGTGCATAGATCTGTGCATTGCCAGAACCATAGGAACCTGCATCTAAAAGAGGAAGTTTTTTTCCCTATGTAAATAAGTCCTAGCAGTAGTAGACAGAATTGATTTAGCAAGCAATTCCTCTGCCCTAAATTCTTTATGGAATGTGTCAAGGCATAAATAAAAGAAAATAAATAGTGAAGAACCTTAGCGACTTCAGCAAAAACCTAATTTCTGTAGTTAAAACTTAAGATGGAGTTTGATACACAGTTTTCAAGATTTGTTAATCAGTGTAGTGAATATTTGTTGAGCATCTACTATGCACCAGAATTGACTTCAATGTGCTTAACAAGGTTTAATTGTTATTAATATATATAAATAACATAATATATATTATACATATATATCATTAATCTCTAATTATATTCATCAATTATATATATTATACTATGCTATATATATGTATATATATAATATATATTTCTCTCCCTATTGTTATAACAAAGGTGATCTGAAGGGATGCATATACTCAGAGACATTGTCAGACTATGAAGCGTTCAAAATAAAACACAGAAATACTAAGGATAAAATGTTTAAGTAATAAAAAGCTACAAATATTAATGTGTAATAATGACATTTCTACAGGCATTTTATTACAAACTTGTCACAATAATCTGAAATTAACACTAAATAAAGGGCTTCAAAAATATTTTAAAAGTAGGTAATGTGGTGGTGAGAGGGTCCAGTGGGTATATATGCGTTCATTCCAGCTGTGCAAATCAGCCACCTAAATTTCTAGAATTTACATAAATTTGGGAGAACTGTCTCTACAATGCTGTACTCTGATTTTCTCATATGGACAAGGGAATGTATCTGTATGTGTGCCTCGTCCCCCGCTGCCCCGCAACACACACATGCACATACACAAATGACAATGATGATGATGATAATGATGTTGACCATAATAAACTTTTAAAAAATGAAGTGTTACACCTGGTGGTTGTGGTGCACGCCTTTTATTCCATCACTGGGGAGGCAGAGGCAGGTGGATCTCTGTGAGTTTGATGCCAGAATGGTCTACAAAGCTAGTTCCAGTACAGTTACATAGAGAAACCTTGTCTCCAAAAACCAAAACCAAACAAAACTCAATGAACTACCTGTCTTAGTTTGAGTTCTATTGCTGTGGTAAAGACCACGGCCAAAGCAACTTGGGGAAGATGGGATTTATTTGCCTTCTTCGTCGTCATTATCACTCACATTCCAACATTGAGGGAAGCCGGGACAGGAAACCTGGAGGCAGGAACTGATACAGAGTCCAACTTTCTGGCTTTCTTCCCTTGCCATGCTCAGTCGGCTTTCCTATACAATGCCAGACCACCTGTACATGGATCGCTCCTCCCCACCGTGGGCTGGACTCTTTCACATCAGCCCTCAGTTGTTAATCAAGAAAATTCCCCACAGACTTGCCCACAGGCCAATCTGAGGGAGGTATTTTCTCCACCAAGTTTCCCTCTTTCAAGATTACCCTAGTTTGTGTCAATTTGACAAAAAGTTAATCAGCACAGTGTCCGAAGTATGTCTGTGTCCTTAAAAGGGAACGAAAGAAATAAAAAGAAAGCTGAGATATCAAGGGGGCAGTTAGGCAAATTACATGTATTATTATAATCAACGATTCATTTACTGGGTTTAATAAAAATCTAAATGGGGACATGATTAAATAAAATTGTAAATGTTTGCTCTGCAATGGTGGCACATGCCTTTAATTCCAACACTTGGGAGGCAGAGGCAGGCGGATCTCTGTGAGTTTGAGGCCAACCTGGTCTACAAAAGTTAGTTTTAGGACAGGCTCCAAAGCTACAGAAAATCCTGTCTCAACCACCACCCCCTGCTACAAAAATATCTTAAGTGTTATCTTAAGAGTAGATGATTGAATTATCTATACAATCTGACTCTATCCACACATGGCCAAATTCCATCAGAACAGTATAGTGATGATATGCCTGGTTTCTGTTTTTGTTTTATATTTTAATTTACTTTCTAAGCCGTTTGTCTATTCATTGCTGCATATTAGTGTTCATATCAGTGTTCAAACATAATTGAAATCTCCCCAATACTAGGGTAACTGAAAAGGAATAGAAAATCATTTTTTTATGTTTCCAGTTATTTCGATACTTGAGACTAGTCAGTCATAAGACCACAGAAAAATAAGCTAGGACTTGGATTATAAAAAGATTTTAACTTGAGGCATTTGTGATACTGTCTCCATTTTTCTCTTTATAGTAAAAGGAAACAAGAATCAAAGGCATACATGAATTTAGAAAATCTAGTTTTATTGTGTTTCCATATGCATTCCTAAGAAAGCAGGGGAGAAGGTGGCAGAATAATCATAAGTGAATAGAATGTTAGTTATGAACATGAGGATAAGCGTCCCAAAGCTGTTCAAAGCGCATAGTCACACGGGTGGCTTATAGGTCCATGAGGTGCAATCCAGATACACATATGGAAAATAAGGCTAAAATAAAAAGAGTTTGGTCAAACCAAATCTTACCTTATGATCATTAGTGATGATCAAGACAGAATAAGGAACCAGTCTTTCTGCTCAGTTGGGATATACAGCATACTTTTGTGATTTCAAGTGTAGAACCTTCAAACAGTTTTTTTTTTTCAAACAGAAACACGATGTCATCAAGGGAGTAATGAACCCACAGGCAGTCCTGCGAAACTCACGATCTAGGTTTAAGCTTTGCTTTTTCATGAAATCCCAGAACATGTCAGGCTTCAGAATAGAAATGTTTATCTCCATATCTGAATTTTAAAATTCGTTGTGCATATGTTCTGTGATTTAAAAGTTACAGTCTTTTCCTTTTTTCTCATTCGATTGCAAATTGCAATCTCACCATGTCATCAAAAAGTTATTGAGTGACAACTTATGGGGAGCCAAAAAGTTTCCTGTAATTTGCATCTATTTTCCACATTCAGAATGTTGGCGATTAAGTTTTTTTTCCCTGTGTTCACTTAAAATAATATATTATTATTGAAAATAAATATAATAATAAATGTGAACTGTTGGCTGTAACGGCATATGCTAAACATTTTCACAGTGCGACACAGCATATGCTTAGTTCTTCATTAAGAGATTTTTAAAATAACTCGTATTTAGCAAGAATACATTATCTTTTATTCAGAATTAATTATATGCTGCTTTGTGTACCATAATTTAAAGTGCTACCCACTTCTAATATGTAATACCCAGAAGAAACTATGGTTACAATTCATTAGAATTGGCTTCTTTCCGTGGCAATTTTAGTAGCATAATGAACACATAGAGCTGAAATGCTATTTGTTACTTGAATCAAAAGTTACATGAAGTGCTGATAGCTAAGAGTTACAAATCCTTTATTATTTTTTTAAACACAGCATGCCTCGGGAGAATGGGAGAAGTCATGAGAGTAATTCTTGCATAATTAGTCACTTTCCCATTCTTTGACGGTTTTTAGAGTGTGTTTTCACAGGCCCTATTGGAATTTATGGGGAGAACATTGAAAAGACATTTTATATTATTCAACCATGAAATGGCTTCAAATTATTTGCTGAGTTGAGACATATACTTTTGTCTTGTTTTGCTTTTGTTCGTCTTGTGGGGGCTTGTTTTGCATGCAAACTCCTACTTTTGATATGACTTTGTTTAAATATTTAGTAAATCTGGCCTACCTACCTTAAAATAAACTCACCTACTTCAGAAAGCAACCTGGACTATCTCTGTTGTATGCTTGGGATTTTATCACATGGGACTTGAATTATTATTTTTATATTTTTACCATTAAAAAAAAAGCAATGCCCGTTGAAGTTATAGAGACATACCTCTGGACTAAGAACCTGTGGTTTGGAGTCCAGAATTTTGACCCGCTAGTTGAGCTCTGTGAAATGGCCTCAGTTCTCCATTTTAATCGAAGATCAACACTTTTGTTAAGAGGGGGATAAAGTGTGCCCCCAACAACACAGGGTGAACATGATTATTGGGATAGAGGCAGATAATAAAGAAAAACAAAATTTATAAATATAGTTTCCATGTTTTAAATTCTATGTTGACATCTTGAATATTTTTTGAATGAGAAATGACAGAATTTGCTAATAGTACTGAGCTGATCTGGCTGGAAGCAAGGGGAGAGTGCTAAGTCTCCTTGGAGAGGAAAAGGATCAGCGTTAGGGGGCTTTTGACTGTTTGTCTTGACTCTAAGGGCACACAGACCATTTATCTTATTTGGTATCCAGCCTTTCTGTACTCTAGGGAACACCTAAAGATGGAGATGGGACTGTAAAGTTTATGCCTCATAAATTTTACTCTGATAAAGCTGACAAAAATTATTCACTATATTTTTATTTATTAAACATAAATATAAAGGTATTTCTTCTTTCAAGGAAATCTTTAAATAGTAATAGCTCACTTATACAACTTCACCCTGAGAAGATACTGTATATAATCAATGAAATATTTTTAACAATCTAGTTTGTTTTGACCCCTATGTGTTCAACATATCGGTTAATGATTATTATTCCAATCTAAGGCAAGTTCAGTGAAGAGTCATCATGTATACACATCTTTTCTATGCTTAAAATGACCACACCTAGGGCCCCCTTTTAAAGGATCCAACAACAGTTAAATGATACCCTTTTTTCTAGCTCGGAGAACCAAGTTAAGTAGTATTGATAAAATGTATTAACATTGAATGTTCACAATTACAATAATGAGGATCAGCTCTGTTGCAATGCAAAATGATTGACTAGCAATTCATTTAATGTAATTCAATAGTTTGAATAACTCTTCAGCTTTACATCAAGTCAATCATGGTTTTATAATTTAGATTATTTTTTAGCAACATTCATTTGTTTGACAAGAGCAGGATTTGCTTACCATAGAAGCACAAGGTTGGCAACTTGAATCAGAAGCTTGCATTTCCTGCTTCTTCCCTTCTTAGGGTTTGAACCTGAGTTCATATTCCCTCTAACGCATTTCCTCAATTGTATATTCCTATGTGCTGTACCAAACATTTCTCATACAAAGTCACTTGCATATCTGCTACAGCTGCTTACACTTCATTATTCCTAAGCAAAAGCAAAAAGAACAAAACTAAATTTTTTTTGAATTCGGAAAAAAAGGAAAAGTGAATTCAAAAAGGAATTATGAATTTGAAATTGCTTGGACTTTGTTACTTCCATTGCTGAAAGCAGCAATATTTCTGTCAAGTGCAGAACTTAATAGTTCTGATTACCCAGCACCCGTCTTTTGGGACATTTACCATTCACACCTTTCTCTGAAACCTTTCCTAAATCAAAAGATTCAGAATGTGTGTGTCTAGCTTCTCTTTCATCACAAATGCTATCATTTTTTTCTAATCTAAAATTCACTCTGAAGGTCCTAAAGTAAAATGTTTGATTTAGATTTCCCATGAAAGAAAATGTACTGCATTTCTTTTTCTTTTTTTTTTTTCCCTCACTGCTGTGGACTAAGAACACATAATAGCATTGTTCTTCAATCTCTAGATGTCACTTTCTGAAGCTTTCTGAAAAGCTGCAGACCTTTTGTCTTCTGGATATTAGAGCTTGTCTTTGTTTTATTGGAGGTGTCTGTGGACCACCTGATTTAACCGTGTTTGGGACAATGATTCAAAGAAAGTTTATAGAACATAGATCTTTGTACTTAGGGATAGTCTTTGAGAAACTACCTTTCTGCCACGATTTCGCATGATTATGGGGGTACCTACCTTAAGAAGTGGTGGGCTTGGTCCTTTTCATCTACAGAAGAAAGCTTTCCCCTGGTATTTAATTCTTCATTTCATAGGAAATAGCTTTCTTTAGACACTGGCATATTCATACATGATAATCAGAACATTTCAGCTGAGTAACGAAGTATCTGAGAAAATAATGGTTTACAGAAGGAAGGATTTAAGATGAGAAAACATTTTAGCTTATGGTGGGTAAGACAGGACCATCACTGTGGAAGAGTGTGGCAGAGGAATGCTGTTTTTCTCGTGGCAGCCAGGAAGCAAAGATACAACAAGGAACGAGGTAACCAATGTGAGATATTTCCCTAAGAAAATGTCCCCCATTTTGGATCCCCACATCTACTACTTCACATGAGTTCATTCAGTTTTCATTCCACCAGTTAATCTGTTGCCTAAAGCAGAGATCTTATGATTGCAATGCTTTCCTCTGACGGGATTTGCTATCAACAAACACACCTTTGAGGGATACATCATATTCAAGTCACAACACAAAAGTGAATATGCATTCTAATTTCACGGCACCAGTAGAAAGGACTTAAATGGGATTGCTTGACGATGCACTTCCTGAATCAACAGCAACCATGTTCTCTGAGTGTAGGGTTTTGGGATACTTTTAGAGTTTATGAATGCGGAGAGACCTGGCACTTAATAAAAGGAATCCCACACTATCTCAGAACTAAGAAATAGACAGGTATTAATAGATGAAACTTACAAATCAGGGTTCTCTGCATGAACGATGGATAAAGATGAGATCCAAACAAACCGAACCAGCAAAACCAGGATGCAGGGGGAAAGGCAGAGAGGAAGGGGGCTGGATGTGCTTCCGCATCCAGGTAAACAGTCTATGAGGCCATGCCCTAGTAGGTGGGTAGTTGTTAGCTATACACCTTCCGGCAGCAAGTTCATCATCTGATTTTGGAAGTCATGAACACTTGGTGTCATCATTAAGTTTTAAGAAGAAGTGCAGCTCAGTGGCAGAGAACTTGCCTAGCTAGCATATGGAGAGATTTGGGTGTCATCTCTAACATCACGAAACGAATATAAATCAGACAACTCAAGATTTTTGATGTTTGGAAACCACTGGTCTAAAGTATAATTTTGAGGCCTTCAGAGCTAGCAGCAAGCCTCCGTTTGTTAAGTTGTCTACCTCATCAATGTCTGCCAAAGATGAGGCGGCGCCTTCTTCCATGCCACAATTTCTGTTAGAGAATCTCCCTAAATTTATACCCTTGTGAGAAATTTTAGAATCAATGTTGCAAGCAAATACTGCCTTTAAAAACAGGCAATGGCTCTTCTCAGAGGAGGTAATGGCTCGTTCTCCTAAAAGCAGCATCAAAATAGCATGCCAAAACCTGTTGGACCTTAAATTAGATGACAGGTTTCTACGCTAAACCTAACAGAGTTGAATCTTGGTTTTGACATTTACTAGCTGTGTAGCTTTTAGGAAAGTTAAAGAATATCCAGGCAGCTTATTTTTTTATCCCTGAGAAGGAATAATGATGGTACATTTCTCTCACATGGCAATTTTGAGCATCCTACAAGACAGCAAATGAAAATGCTTTTAAGGACCCGGTAATCAGCAAAGCCTAAAAGAATTTTATAAGACACGAGACCATACATAGACCTTGCCATAGGTTCACCATGGCTTTCCTCATTCTAAACGGGAAGGACATGTGCTATCTAAAAGACGATGAATTTCAACAACTAAATGGAACAGAGTGTATCTCAGTAAGACCAGAGCCTAAGACATTTCGATGAAGGTTAGAGGGTTTGCTGCCAACAGCCTCTTGCAGAAAATACAGCCACTCAGATGACTTATATAGGAGGCACACTGAATTAGTGTAGGGGCTTGGGCTTTCTGACATCAGAGACCCTGTTTTTATAATTCTATTATGCAACTCAGACTCAGGTGACTTTGTTCTCCTGATCTCTAAACATAAGCAACACAGGTAGAAAAGGTTACGGCTGATTTCTTCAGTATCATTAGAAAAATAGGGAAGAAAAATGATGTATTTATATGAATTATTAATAAGGATTTTGTAATTCTGTACCAATTTATCAATTAATATTTAGCCAAAGAGAAAAGAGAAAGTTTTATATTTTTTTTTAGAATTTTAGCTATGCTTCGTTATATAGTTGTATCTTTAAACTATTGTTGCAGTTTGTTTTTCTGTTACTGGGATAAACATCGTGGCCAAAAGCCATGTGACAAGAAAACAGTTTAAAGTCCATGGAAAGAAGACAAAAGCTCCAGGCAGGAACCCAGAGGCAGTAATTGAAGCAGAGATCACATACGATTGCTGCTTACAGGGTTTGTTTCCCAACTCATGTTGGCTTCCTTTCTATGTATTCCAGACCCACATGCCTAAGGATGGAACCACCCACAGTAGGCTGGTTCCTTCCACATTAATTTGCAATCTAGAGAATTCCTACCGACATGCACAAAGGCTGGTTTGATGGAGGTGATTTTTCAGCTGAGAGCCCCTTCTTCCAGGTATGTACAGTTGACAACAAAGAGTAGCAATTGTAACTATCATTTTGTTAGATACAGATTGTGGAAGGCATTAAGAAAATTCTTTAACTAGATGACTTACTACCAGGCAGACACCTTCAAGACATTATCACCTTGTCTGTACATCAGGGCCACCTTTTCTGATAACTTCTATCTGTACAAAAGTTCCTGTTCTCTTTAAATATGCAGTGATCATCTTTTCATTGTCCATGAAGTTTTTCTCGATGCTGTAGCTCTGAATGTCCATTTTCATCTTCAAGTAGATACTTTCAATTTAGCTTAATCTATAGGTACTCTCATTTCCCCCTCTCATTGAAGAAATACTATTGCGTATCCTGTCATCCAAGGTTCCTCACATTCAGTGTTAGAGACATTTTGAGCAGGTCATCTCTACAGCATGAAGGACTATCCAGTACATTGTGAAATAATTACTGGCTTCTCCCATTTGACTCCAGTATTGCTTCCTCCCTAGTTGTGACTATCAAAAGCAGCTGTAGACACCTTAAGATATCTCCTAAGGAAGAAAATGGGTTCATCTTAAGAACAGTCATGGTATATTGTCCCTCTTGTCCTCTTAATTTTCAGAAAGTTGAATCACAAAACTGAGTCTTAGTTTATATCCATTTATTTATTTAATATTTATTCATTGATAAAACTATTTCCTAGGTGGCTTTGGGGAGTTTATTCTAGAAGAAGCACAAAATGCTGGTCCTTCCTCTTGTTGTCATATAGTCACATGATATGCCTGCCACTTAGAGACTTTGTAAGGAGATCTTTTGGAAGATGTTGTCTTTTCAGTTTTATCCTTTCCTTGTCCCTCATTTGTCAGAAAATGTTTATCAACAAAACATTTAATCTGTCAACTAGTAATCAGGATGATTTGAATAGCAAACCTAAGAGTTCTTGAAGCTTAAGAGCAACTCCGAAGGCTCTCATGGGGAAGAATGCAGAACACTGGGGCTTCTCACTTGAATTATCCAGTGCCCACTTTTCAGAATTTGTTTTACTACCAAGCCTCTGTTTTCTCTAAGACAATACACCGGTATTTCAAATTTAGCTAGTATGGATGCAAGGCACAGAGAGAGAGAACTTTGTTTTCCTTCATTAGTTAGTGTAAGGGAAAGGGCTGGATCCAGACTACATTGTTGACTATGGTGAATGTCAAGCTGAGCCTGGTGAGTGTAGAAGGAGTATTGACTCGATGGAGAGATAGGACATGACAGATAAAGTGGTTCTTCCTTCAGAGCTGAGAAAAGTATGCTCATATGGCAAAGTTGGGGAGAGCTGACTACTAGGTTTCAGAAATCCAAAGGAAATGGTTTCTGTTATTAGCTTGTGGTATAATCTCCTTACTCCCTGGTAGTGCTCAGATATCACATGACACTTGCCCTCTTCAGTTCTTCCCACTCCTGTACTATGAAGCTTACTAGTTTACCAATGCTTTCCAGATTTCTATTTAGCACCTAGGGAGGAATGACCTGAGTTGAGCTGCACATTTGGTCAGATATCACATTACCACAGGCAAGAATTTAGCCATTTTCAATCCTGAAACCAAATCTGTAGAAAAGATGCGGTTGGGCAAGGGGCTCTGTGGTTCATTCTTGGGTTGGTGAACTTCTGACGATACCCTCTGGGTGGAACTTCACCAGGAGGGAAGGTGAGAGTATGTGTAGCGTGAACCTTGACTGACATAGGGAGTAGAGACCCTAGGGTGGCATAGAAAGCAACAGGGCTAGTCCTATTCAGGAACTCCTCTCGACGCAAGCATGTGATGTAGAGTCTGCACGGTATTTTCTTGAAGGCATTCTCTGCTGACATCACAAGTTTACAGCACAGGTTGATTTCAGGACACATCAATATGTGGTGCTGTACGGCTACTTGAAAGCTTTATTTTATTTCCCAGAGGAAAAGCTTTTGAGTGACATGATGTCACTATTGTTTGCCCGAGACAGAAAAGTAATCCTCATGATTACTCTGGGTTGTTGGAAGCTTTGCTATGGACAGCTAGCAATGCTGTTTCAGAGACAGGTAAAGTAAGTTAGATTTTAATGGACACAATTACATAGACATGGGTACCAGATTCTACCTACTTACTCTATGTAAGTTAGCATTTACTTGCAATTGCACTGGGTTGACTTGTCTGGTGAATACCTTTAATTTTTTTCATACCAATCTCTGAAACAAATGTTGTAATTATTAAAGAGAAATTTTTAAATACTAAATATAATCTACGTACACATATATGCAATATTCTGTCATGATACTAATCAAAAATGAACATTTGAGCAGTACTTTCTATCCTCTTTTATTTCACGTGATGAATTATACTAAGTGAAAATTAGAATATAATTGCAATACCTGGCCCTTTCCCTTTTCTCTTCCAAGATGACCCTCCCTCCAACCCTCACGTGTCTCTTTCTTTCTTTCTTTCTTTCTTTCTTTCTTTCTTTCTTTCTTTCTTTCTTTCTTCCTTCCTTCCTTCCTTCCTTCCTTCCTTTCTTTCTTTCTTTCTTTCTTTCTTTCTTTCTTTCTTTCTTTCTTTCTTTTCTCTTTCTTCTTCTCTCCCTCTTTCCTTTCTTCTTTGATTTCTTCCTTCTTCCTCCTCCCCTCCTCCTTTTCTTCTTCTTATTTTTTTTCTGTGCTTATTACATTGACAAGAAAAGGGTTATAAAACTGCAAAGTGCATTTCATTATACTTCTGGAGATACAATAATTAAAACATCATTTCTGGGAAATATTCTTCAATGCGTGCACAGAATTTTAAAGCCCTACCTCTTTTGACCCAGTAATTTCTCTTCTTAGCATCTGTTCCAAAAGAATGAGCAGGAAAGAGGACAGAGATTAATGTACAAAACATTTGCTGCATTGTTACTTATAATAGCAAAATTTAAAACTATCCATAGCCCAATAGTAAGGAGTTGAGTGGTTTTATCGTTTGTTGTTCATCCTGAAAGGCAATTAAACAACCATTAGAAGCAGGGTTCCAAAAGATTGCTCAGTACTGGTTCATGAAAATGCCCAGGGTACATATTCAGTCAGGTACAATAGAGGGAGAAAAATCTCAATTGTGTGTGTGTGTGTTTTTTAAAGTAAGTAAAAAGCAGTGGAAAGAAATGTATGTTTTCTCATTTATTCATTTTATTTTCTGAAATTTTGACACTAAGTATGCATTAATGGGTAATGAGAGCAATATGGATAAATAAAATCTAAAAATCTTGTCGACACAAAAAGCACAATATTAGATGAGAGATGTAAACTGAGAAAAGAGAGGTTTCCAGGCATTCAATCTATTAATTCTTTACAAAAGAAACAGGGTGGAGAGATGGGTAAGGGTTAAGAATGCACATGTGATTTTTCCAAAAGACAAGGAAGATAGTTGTTTCAAGACCTTGGGGAGAATAGGCTGTGCAGGTGACATCAGCATAAACCCACTTAAATGGCTCAAGCAATGGGGTTTATCAGCTGTGACTGTGGCCTGGACTTTGCAGGGCCTAAGACTCAATCGAATCAAGGAAGGCAGAGAAGCATCAGGCTATGAGATGTTTTGTTTTCCAGCCATGCTAAGGGGTTTAAGGGGAAAAAAAGTGAAATAAAAAAGACTAGAAGACTCATTATAGAACGGTGATTAGAAAACCCATACTCAGACATATACTTATCTAGGCACACATTGCATAAGAGTACAGGTAAGGTACAGGAGAAATTTTATTATTAAATTCAAAGGGACACCATACATAAAATATATATGCTAATACCATCCTTAAAAACATCTTGATAAGGAGACAAAGTTGTTTAGTAGTATCATACTTGCCTAGTGTGCTCAAGGCAACAAGAATAAGCACACACACACGGGGGGGGGGGGGGGGGATGGGAGAGAAAACATCAAAGGCTTTCCTGATCAGAGAAATCCAAAGATTTCTAATAATGTTCTAAAAAATAATATACTTAAAATACTATTTCCTCATGCATATGAGCTTTTATTTACACCCTTGAAGGCTTTGTTTGGTTAAATGCTTAGTTTGGAAAGATTTCCTGACCACATATGCATTGGTAAGTATTCTCTTCTACTGGCATTTTGTCAGGAATCACACTTCAATCCAATACCATGCAGCTAGAGACCTATTACTGCATCCTTTGTATCCCAGCACCTGGGATGCAGTTAGTTACTAATTGTTTCCTAAGTGGAATATGTAACATCTCATCATGTAAAAGGTTTTGTCAAAATTCCTGAGTTGACTTTCTAATTTTTGCTGTGACCCAGGCAACTCCCCCCCCCCCCCCCGTGTAAGAATCAGCCTGTGCATATTTGGCAGGGATCACGCCACTTCTTATACCTGAATTGAAGTAGATTTTGACAGTGTTTCTCAGTTTAAAGGCAGAAGCAGCTGGGTCATACCTTGTTTAACTTCAGGCTGCCCACAATCCTGGGCTGTAGGTTAGCCTCTGTTTTCCGTTCTCTACACAATACTACTCCTGCTTCCTGCCCTGTTTCTTTTTCTCCCTCATAAAATGAGGATATGGTTCACTCAGGGCTGCTGGTTTTAGGAACCTATACCAGGGATCTTTCTTTTCACCCTGCCTCTTAAATTTTACTATGAAGTTGATTGGCAAGCCTTGCTTGATCAATACTTGATGACTTATGCATCAAAATCTCTCCTAGAATATGATCCTTATAGTGTGAGCTGGAATATACGTCACTCTGTAACATTTCTGGAAAGTTCAGAGAAAATTCATAATAGAAAAGACTTGCACTATATATTAAAGCAAAAAATTCTCTAGTCTATAGTGGGAACGGCATGTCACTAAGTCTCTTCTTTGTCATCAGTGTAATAGGAATTAAGCCACAAGGAACATACATATTAGACTTCAAGCGGAATGGGATGTGAGAGGTTTAAGTGCAGTCAATTCATAGACATTTATTCACTAGTATTGGAATTGTTTTTCTCTACATGGAAACAGCAATGTGAGAAACTGTAAAATCTTATGAACAAACACAATCACATGTTTAGTTTTCTGTTTTATTCGCAGTACCAGAAAAAATTCTTTGTTATTTTTGTGTTTCTGTGTTGTCAAAATATAAGTAATCTCCAGTAGAATGAAGAAATAATGTCATCCTGACTTCCTGAATTAATGAATGCCATGGGATGGAGTGAGCAGGTGCTAGCGAATTTGACTCTAGCCCAAGAAACAGAGCAAGGACCCAGTTGCTACCTTCTGTTTCTGATATGCAAACTACGTCTCAGTGTTTCCACATCCATGTAGTGTCAGCCACATAGGTAGCATGCAGATGTATCTGTGGATCACAGAGAGAAAAGTGTGGGTCATCATTAATATGAACAGGCAGGGAAGATACTGCTGTATCTTTTTAGGAGAACAGAACAGCATACTCTAGACAGATCTCCTGAAATAATTGTGAAATTTGTTGTTGCTGAGTTCTGTAGATGTGCAATAATTTAATAGCTGATTTTTTTATTCTTTCCTTTAAACATACTGTGCTGGAGTATCTGAACCCCATATGAGGTTCTTTTTTTATAAAATCGCATAATTCAAAAAATTAATCCATTGACTATGAGCAACATGCTAGGACATTAGGTAGATGAGATGAAGCATTTTTTAATTTAAATTTTCCTTTTCCTTTTTCTTGGTTGCTACTGTGTTGTTTATTAGTATCACCTTTGTAGTTAGATGAGGCAATATTATTTCCATTGGTTTTAACTATTCTCTTCATGTTAAAATTTCATTTTTTTTTTGCCACATGTATCTTACAACAGACTATTTATTTTTAGGAGTTACAAAAAGAAGTTACATGCATTGTAGGTTTCTGCAAGGAGAGCTCTGCTTGATCATCTCATTTTATCCATGTGTAATCATCTATAAAAATACCCATATCATTTTTTTTCCTTCGAAAAAGGAAACTGACATTTAGGGAGATGAAGTGGTTTTCAGGTGCTCCTATGTTGGCACGGTGGAGCCAGAACTTAGATGTGCTGGTGTCTCTATGATTCTGTAACCTTCGCTTGAAGGATTTACGGAAGGGTGAAAGCCTTAAAATAACCCCATGCAATGGAGAGTGTAGAAAGGGTATGTGCCCAGGCAAACCTCAGCTCTGTTTATTGTCAGATGATGTCCTACACAGCTTTGAGGAAGTCATCCTGTCTTAGATCCCCATCACCCCTCAGCCCAGAACTCTCCTTCCAAGTGTTTATAGGATGAGAAATTTTATGGCCCCAGAATTACCTGAATTGGGGAAGGGTGTTATTCCATCTCCTGTTTCTTTTTCCAGTCTCCATTTTCCTAGACTGGGCTGTGAGTTTATGTTAACTGGAGTTTTCTCTCAGAGAGCTTCTGAGGAGAGACTTTCTCTCTGCCTTATCTGCATCCTTGGGAAACAGAAAATAAAAAAGAGAAGACCACCATGCTCTTTAAAGTGGGAATGCCTGAACTGGGAGAGGAGTTTGTAAGAGACAAATGAAAGAAAATTGTCTTGAATTGGTATAAATGAAACCGGGTTTAACAAGTGCTAGGGCAGGGAGGTAAGATTTGTGATTCTCATATTAAAATGCAATTACCACACACTGAAGGGTCTACCACTTCTTGGCAAATTCTAAAGAGCTACAGGTGTAAAGATCTGTTTTAGTGTGGGGCTGAGTACTTACAGCTTCTGCTCCTCTGTAAAAGCGAAGCACTAGGGTGTCTGTTAATGTTGCTGTTTGCAGGCCATACATCATTTGCCAAAAATAGCTGGTTCCCTGCATCAGGCCATACCCCCAAATCAAGACTTATTGTATTCTAGCTAGCATGCATGACAGACCATATAAAAGCCACTTTTCTGTCTTACAGCTGAGATGGTTGTTCAGAAAAGGTGGTCAGTTCCTTAGGGTCACCCTTTGGGAGAGAGGGCTGGTGGCCCTGACACTGTCTTATGTGTTTTCTGCCTTTACAGAGTGCTTGCAGCCTCCTGGAAGCATCAGGCAATGCCTGTTTCATCCAAGGAGATAAATCTTCAGGGTTGGATTGCCTGTCAGAGGTAGAGTCTCCTGAAACACTCTTTTGGCTGTCCTGTGAAAGCCAGTGATTCACGCCTCCTTGCCAAGGGATCATCATAAATCCTGTTTAGACAGAGAAATCCCTAATGAAAGAAGGGGTCTTTGCAGTGGCCCACAGCCTTGAACAACCACATCAAGGAGAGGACTGTTTGTGACAATGCTTGAGTGGAGGCTAAGGACTTGATTGCATGGGCAGGGACACAGATGGTCTTATAAGTAGGGTTTGATGAGGAGAGCCCCCTCACACCACAGGCCGGGTAGAAAGAGCTTTAGCACGGGATCATCCAAGAAGCCACTGTTCCACGTGGGTTTTTCTAATCCTCCCTCCTTTTTTTTTTTTTTGAAATAAAAAATATCAACTAATGTTCTGTCCTGAGTTGTGAAAATTAAAGGTGTGATGCCAGTCATTTCTTTCCATCCTTATTTTTCTGTCTTTCTTTTATTCTGGCCAGCAGGCCCTGCTGAGAATGATCACAACAAGATGGGGTGTGGAGGCACAGGGGTTTTTCTTTTTAGGAAGTCAGCCAGGTCAGATCTTCCTAGATCGAATCCATCATGTGTAGTAGGATTCAGCTATGGGCTGGAGGGAGTTCGATTTCACGGGGAAGGCACCGTAAGTGTACATGTGTGTGCTAAGGACGACCCCCTTTCCTTTGTAGTGTATTTTCAGATATACGGATTTTAATATAAAATATTAACCACTTCTACTTTAGGTTAGAAAATTGCTTAATGTTACCGTGTTCTGACAATGTTTGCAGACCTTTGTACAAAAATTAGGACGCATTAGTCAGGCATTTCATTTCTGTGAAAGTCATTCCACTTGCTTTTCTCGACTCTGCTTGCCCTTTCTCTTACGACCATCTTTCCTCTTTCTGCTTCTGTGTTTCTTTCCCATGCAAATATCACCATCTGGGAAAGAGCTAGGACTTGGGAAAGGCTTCCCTGAATGTTACAGAATGCAACTCCTAGGTGCCTTTTGAGGGATTTTGGAGGAACTTATGTCATGCTCTTACATATGAGCTATTTCGCAGCAATAATTTTACAGAGTAGACAGTCCTGGGGTCACATTCCTGGCTGGAGAAGTGAAACCAAGCACTAAGTTTTAGAGAGGCTTAGCCACTCGTCTGGTATTGTGCAGCAAACATGTAACAGAGCCTCATCTGCACTTCAACTCTTGTTCTTCCTGCAGCTTTCCAGAAGGGCAGGGAAAGGCTTTTAGTTCAGGGGTAGGGAATGAGAGCATGTTTCATTGTTTCGTTTCTCTCCCCAGCCACTCCTTCCCTTTAGAGACTCCCTACTCTGATAATGTAAACTGATGCACAGCGCCTCCACCTCCTCTGTGGCCTTCCTACTTCTGATTCTGCCGCCAGGCGAAGAGAAAAGGGGGGATAAAGTTAAAGAAACTTCCCAAAGGGCATTCGCCAGGCATCAGTGGGCATTTGCTTTATTCTATTTGCTTGATTTAGAACAAGACAAAACAGTAAATGCTCCCACCTCTGGGTCTAAGTACTTACGCCCAGATTTAACAACAGTGGTTCTATGAATAATGAAAGAGTTTGCACCTTGTCAGGAAACAGCTCTGACATCAAAGAGGCATCAGAAGTTCCAGGGAAAATTTCCTCCCAGCACTGAAGTTTCCTGCAAGGCCTTACTCTCCTGGACCAGGAACTTGCTTACTGTCTCCTGGGGAGTTATCAGCTAGGCAGGACCTCTGATTTCTTTCCTAGACCTCCTAGGGTAGAAATGGTTTAATATGTTCCTCCAGTGAACTGCACATTAAAGTAACAGAAGCATCTCTCAGCAGAAAGAGGGGTTATGAAGCACATTCATCAGCATAAACAATATCTGAAAACTTTGCACATACGTATTTAGAAGACATACATACACACACTCTTAATCATCTTCCATCTTTGCTCTTCAGAACCCTTATGGGAGAAGGCAAGAGAAGCTGGCGGGGTTGTGGGAGCATTTCCGTTCTTGTTTTCTTTAAATCCTCTTAATTGTCAGCCAGTGGTAATGTGCCTTGTCACACTCATTTTAAGCTGCATATCTACCCATGGTTGGGATTTCAATAACTGGGTAGACCCAAAGAACTTAATATGCTAACCTAAATTTGAAGGTCCAAGGTCAGCTCAATCACACAAGGATGGGACAGTAATCAAGGAAGGTTGAAGCATCATGGAGCTTTATATGAGTACACCTCATCAGCCAACTGAATTTCACAGGACAGCCTAAGAGATGGAGAACTACTTAGTCTCTGTTTCCTAGATAGGGATACGGAGGTGTTTCTGTGGTTATCCAGTGAGCAATAAGAAGGGATTCAAACTCCTGCAACTTACTCCAAAGCTCATCCTTCCTCTGGAGTTCTTAATGATCTACAATCTACAACAGAATTGTGTGAAATGAACTTAATCGTATTCAAAATTCTAAAGCAAACATAATGTTGTTTTTTTTCCTTTCTGTATCAGAAGCCAACTACCTCACTATTCTGAATATTGCCTTCTGATATTTTTAAGTTAAAATGTTCTTCAAAAATAATAAAAGGAGAGCAATGCTTAATGGGATCTCTGTAATTTTGACATCCACTCTCCTCATCACTGAGTCGAGGGTGGGGAGAGATGGGACTTTCTTTAGTGTGAGGAATATAGCTATTTCCAATCCTGGCTCCTGAGGCCCTACGACTTCCATGAGCTGGAGTCCTGTGCGCCAGGTGGGCCCCGCACGCTGTCCCACTAGTGTCTGCTTCTCATCTGCCTCTTCTGCAGCGGGCTACTGCTCTGCCCTCTCTGGCTTGTGTCTGTGCGGGCCTCATTAGCAGTGGGTATGTGTCTCACACAGTGGTTCATTCACAAGACTGCTAGCCAGTGCCAGGAGCTGGGACTGCCTCTTAAGCCATTCTGGGAGGCTGCTATACAGAACAAAGCTAGGCTGAGTCCTCTCCCAGCCTTATGGCCCTCCATTTCCCCATGTGAGCTCCCTGAGAAGCAAGCTTCTGGAATACTCATCCCCGTAGCTGGAGCCTGCCTGACTCTCTAGGATGACTGTAAGTGGCCAACTTTTGTTTGTGACCTCGTGATGGTAGAGGGAGTAGGCACTGGATTTATCAGGTCTGGCCTTCCCATCTGCTAACCGATGTGCAGGTGCCAGTCACCCTGCCCAGCATAGGCAGTTCGGATATGGAACAGTGGCTTGTAGATCCTGGCAGAAGGGACCGGCTTTTGCAAGCTTTAGTTTGGCATTGCTATTTTATTTCTGCTCCGCTAGTGTCATTGCAGCTGCCGGCTCAGGCTCAGCATCATTTTTTCACTACTCCTGTCCCTTCTACTTGGGTCATGATTGTCATTTGATTCAGTTTGTTTTAATTCTCCCCCCGGTCACCGCCGCCAGAGCTGTGACTGGGCTGGCCAGGATCATGGATCTGTGTCTTAGGAACTTCAGAAAGTTTGTTCTGGCCTGTCTGTAAGAGAGATGGTGCGGACTGGGTGTCATTGCCAGATTGCAGAGTCTGGGACACGTGCTCGGGGCAGTGTTTCCACCTTCTGTCTTTGGTTGTCTCCTCATTAAATCTTTCTGGGCCTGTGGAGTTGACTAGCAATTGGTTTCTGACCTAGTTACAGGGAGCCGCTGTGTAACCCCTTGCTCATCGCGTCAAATGGATCTTAGTGTTTTGTTCTTTGTGATTCAAAGGGGGCTTTGCCATTTAATTGTCACGTTAGTCCCCCTGTGAGTGTGTGTAGGTGGATGTGTATATATGTATAATGCGACCATGGAAGAATATCCCTGCGCTTATACAACAGGGGTGGGGCTTGGGATCCAGCTTCCTAAATGAAGCTGGCATTTTGTGGTGCTGTGTCTCTGTGCAGAACAGTTGACAGGCGCTCTGGTTTCTGAACCCACCCTCCCAGCATTTTCCATAGAGAGCACTTTCCCTCCAGCACTGGTTCTCACAGCCCCCCCCCCCCACATCCCTCCCCCAACCCTTGATTTCAACTCTGTTTGCCAGTCTTCTGCTAAAGGGCACTAGGGAGTTCCTCAAAGGATCTTTCGGGATTTCTGTTTAATGAATGAAGATTTCAGTGGGGACGGTTGCAGAGGACTGACTGCAGCTCTACTTGGGTCCCTTTCTCGGCACTGCTGAGCTGTGTGTGACTCACCTATTTGGCTTTTGTTTATGCTGAGCTCACCAAGCAAATATGAGGTTGGTTTGTTCAGCATATCCCAGCATCTGGGACCCTTCGTCATCATTTTTGTCATGTATTGTGAACACTGCTCTCTCCAAACAAGCTGGATAAAGCAACAACCGAATTGTCTTTTTCCATATTAAGTTAATCACATATCTAATTGGCAGTTAACGTCCTAATTAGTATGAGTTCATCAGAATTAGTGTTTATTTTCCTTTAAGCGTGACCTAAAACAAGACCTGGGAGGAGGAAAGTGAAGGATATTCAGCCTCAGCGGGTGTTGATAATGGTAATAACTTTCTTTTTTCCATGTCTGTTTGAGTTAAAAAGCTATCAAGAGTCCATTGTGTGTTTAGGGCAGAACTCTGTGCCTTTAGTTTTACGTTATTATATACCATGCATCTTGAATAATGTGCCAAGCAACTCTGTGAGTTAGACCATACAGAAGAAGACTCACATGGGGATGCTAAGGTGAGGATTCAACTGATTTGAAATGATGCCCGCACGCACCTCCAAGACCAGCACATGTTCTAATAAAAACAGGCAGTGGTTTCAGCCTAGACTGACTCCCCAGCATCCCCATGGCTATATTTCACCGACTAATACTCTCTCTATCCTCCCTTTTCTATGTTGCTCTACCACTATTGGCTTTTAAGTGTAGTCACCGTGTCTCAAGGTCTTTGTATGTTCCGTAGCTTCTGGTTTAGTCTAGTTTATTCTTGGGTAAAAATGAGTCTGTTGCCCCATAGAATAACAGAGCTTCAAATTTTGAAAGAATTTCATCTTACTCACCTACTAATTGTGAAACATGAGAGACCTGAGGCTCCAACTGGTAAACGGTTTGCACCTGGACTTGAATTCACCCACCCCGTCTATTCACTGATTGGATTGGTTACTATGTATTACCTAGTTTATTCTGAGACTAGGTTGTTCTTATGTGTTTCCTTTGGCAATGCTATCCAGGCTGCAGAAAGTGCAGCTAAAATTAGGTACAATACAAGCTCATTAGGGATACGGGTCTAGTATTATCCAGCAATGTGTTCTTCACCCTCAGTACCGCCTCACCCACACCAGAGGTGGTCAGATAGATGGACGAATGTCTTGGATAAAATGATGGGCCCTCCAGGAACATTCTTTTCATGCTCTCATCATTAGTTTCATACTTGCTGACCTCCCTTCCTGGATTCTCCAAACACCAGAGAGTATTTTAGACTCAAATTGATGCTATCAATATTTAATTTGACACTTCGATGATTCAGGCATTTAGTGTGTTGTAAACTATTTTCCTGTTTCTATTTTGGAATAAATTGGCTTGCTCTTTTGGCAGCTGTAGGTGGAACGTTTCTTTCTGGCCGTTGGAGAAAGTGGTAGGAAGGGTTTAAGTCCCCAGAGACCTAGTTCACTCTGGCTGTGGCCAATTTAAGGATCCACCCTGAAAGAGAATTAGGCCGTGTTGCACACCGAGGTTGAGATCACGTAAGCTTACACCATTGAACACTAATTCCTTTGACAGATAGTAACTTTTGCATCGAGGAAGAGGAAGAACAAGCAAAATCACATCACATTTTACTCATGGCGACTCAAAAAATATCTTTCCCTTCTGGTATAAATCTTAGGGATGACTTTAAGTGAGTGTCATCTGAGTAGAGAGTTTTATGTCATAGTGAACTATATCAAAGTAGACCAGGGTATTTTCTATTTTGTTTTCCAATTCACAGGATTTCCAAGGTGGGAAAGGCTTGTTATTTCATGCAGTGTGTGGGCAGCACTTTACTTATATGCTCTCTTATTGGCAAAAGGAACTTCTAATATTATGAGGATATCACAATAGAATTCTCTTGGCCGTTTGGGTGGAGTAGAATGGGACTATTAAAGAACCACTTCATTTATGGAGTGCTTAACATCACATCAGTTACTTCACTCTGACTCACACTGCCAAAGCTTTGAAGCTTCATTTCTGTAACGAAAAAAAAAATCCTTGAGATATGCATAGAGAAAATTTAGAAATAGCCAATATCAGGATGTTATTGTTCTTTACCCCATATTTTATAATTCAAATAATTGTGATAACTTTGTACTCAAGAAGCTTCCATGGTTGATAGAAGGATTTCCTCTTTTTGAAAGTGAATGACAATTCATGCAATGCAGAATAAAACTATTAAAAAATACCCTTGCCTTCAAAGTCTCTTTCCCAAAAACAAGTTGGAAAGAAGATCACTAATTACATTAAGTGCATTTGCTTACTACCAGGTCAGATCTGTAAAGATTAGTCTTTTAATGAGGTGGCAGGGTGTTAGGCTAAGAGTCTGAGAGAGGGTATGGTAATGAGCTGGCTTCTATGGGAGGGTGGAGAAACTGTTATTAACTAAGTTTGCATCATAATTTGGCATGGATCTGAAGCGTCTTCTTAGACCACTAAAAATCGACAGTCTTTAGATCCACGCATGCCATTATTTTCTCTTTGCCTTTTCTTTAGTGATTTTATTTTAGCAGTCTTTTCTTTTAAATCTTGAAGATCTTATCTGAGACCATCTACAGAAAAAGCAGTATCTAGGTGATTGCCCAAATATGTGTGTTTTTCATATACTTTTTATAAGAGTCCAACATGCAGGGAGGTAACTCAGATGGCTTAACAAGTAAAGATGCTCACTTCCAAACTTCATGGTCGGTGCTCAGTTCCCAGGACTCACTTGATGGGAGGAAAGAAGTGAAGTGCAACCATTGTTCTCTGATTTCCACATACACAGTGCATGCTGTGGGGTGTGTATGCTCACTCCCCGACCTCCCACCCCCACACAGTAATATAGAAGATTCTATCATGTACAACGGTTATGAATGGCTGTCCACCAAAAGACATAATAAAAACACAGCCAACAAAGGCAAGCAACATGGAGCCTTTGCACAATGTACTATAGATTGACATGATTGCCATTGAAAGCCAACCATGACAAAGCATGCTGAGTTAAACAAAACCAAAAGCCCAGCTAAAAGTGAAAAACAAACAAGATTACAGTAATAAAAAAGGTTTTAACCCAAAATGCTAACATCTAAAAGCCATAATGGAGAGAGTTTGTATGGATTAAACAGGAGGACAAAGAGATAGGAACCCCTGCTGTCTCTACCCCACCATTGCCTTGCAATAGTCTCTGGCATATATCTGTATTATCTAGGCTTTTCCAGGATCCATTTTAAAATCACTGTATTATATCAATGAGTTGCCATTTGGCTCAGATTTATGACATCTCTCAAGCTTAAAGTCTGGGTCTCTGTGTGTGTGTGTGTTTTGCAGCAAACACAGAGAGTTATACAGTATATGTTGCAGGAGCAAGAAGTAACATAGAGGACAGATCCCCTACTCATCAGAACTCCAAAGGGATATAAGGTGACTTGCAAGTGTTTGAGTTCAAAAGTACATATTCAAGGACAGAAGGTCTTATTGGTTGAGAGAAGGTACAGTGGGTAGGGGCTGTTGGCTCTCATGGAACCATAGTCACTGTGTAACATGTGCTCGATGGGCATGTGTGTCTTGGTGTAAGTGGGTCTTCGAAAAGAAATCACAATCCACTCTCTTTCAAAAAGCTTTCACAGGTCCTATGTGTCCACGATCACCTTCTAATTCTTGTCTGTTCACATGTTTGATGAAGACTCTGGAGGAAAAGTAACCTTCTGTGATTCCTCCGGGAAATAATTAGTGTCTGGCCCTAATGAGCAAGAAATGCTCATGGGCAGAATGAACGGTCTACATGGATGATGCCTTTGTGTGGGGCTTGTGCATGTGAGTTTGTGTGTGATCACATAAATTATGAGGGTGTTGTACTGAGTCGGTGTCTTAAAGAACTAAGATTTCATGAAGAAGGGGAGGCTTCCTATACCTAGTAAAAGCAATGGAAGAACCCAGGAAACAAGTGGGTTTCTGGAAGAGTCTGGCCCAGGCTAAGTACAAGGTCAGCTGAGACAAACTTGGGAAGAGTCTCTCTGAGAGCAGTGCGCACTGGGTGTCAACATCAGGAGCCTTGGAGGAAGACTCCCCAGGTGTGAGTTCCTCTCAATATGTGCCTGGATTAAATCACCTTGTGTATCTTAGATCTCTTCACTTTCAAATAAGGACAATTATTGTGGCAGTCTATTAAAAATGACATTTTCCTCCAAGCAGGGCAGATGAAATAGAAGACTTAAAATAGGGCGTAGGACACAAGAGACTTTGGTGTTTTGAAATTAGGAACAGTGTGTGAAAGCCTATAGCTCATGTGAGGGTGTAGCAGCTATATCAGGATGAACTTTGTTCCTGTGTCTTTCTGGCAGCAATAGCATGTTCTGTGTTCTTCTCATCTCCCCTCACCTGAGATCAACTCCATGTCCTCGTGTGCCAATAATGTGCAAGGTGCCATGATTCTGTCTTTGAGGATGAGCTTGCTTTCATACTACTTGAAGAGAAATGGCATAAACAAAACAGTGACACCAGCACCTGGGGTAGCTGTAATTGGATGACTGGTTGTGTATGGTTTTGTCCCCTTGAGTGAGTGACAAAGCTCTTGAAACTGCATGGCATTTGCTGAGAACAAGCTTTGCATTAAAACCTGATTCCAAATGATTTAATGCTGCCATTTCTCCCTTTATAGCATCCTATTATATAAAACACAACCATTTTTGGTAGCAAAGGTGGAAAATAGGTAGTATTAAATTCATTTTAGAATAAAACAGGACATGAATAAATGTGCAAGATTAGTGTTAAGGAAAGGAAAGCATGGGCTAATTCTGAGCTCTGTAATTTACAATTTCTAGTTTCTTCTTCATGAAGACCTACTTTTCGGGAGTTCTTAGACTATGCTTTCCCCCTGTCCTAGGTCAAGAATGACATTGTCTCTGATTATGTAGAATTTTTTTCTTCCTGTCCTTAGAAGAGGACTGCCATTCTTCCCAGTGGTCCCTTTAGACCCCTTACCTGGCTTGCGATGCTAATGTGGCTAAGGTACAGAGATTTGGGATGCAAGGAGCACAATCAATAATCACTGAGCTAGTTGCAGGCTCTGCCCCTCATATACTCTCTTTCCATACCTCAGTTTCTATCCCTCCAAAATAAGCAGAGAATGGTAGACAGATCATTGTTCCCCAACTCTACAATCATTCTGTTTCCCTTATTATTTACTCAATATGTATTTTCATTTTCTTTCCTTTTTAAAAATATTTTTTGGAGATAATTATATTGCTCTCATTTATGGGAAACTAGTAACTCTTGTGATAAAAATGAGGCAACCAAAAAAACTGAGATATAATTAAAGAAGAACAACGTAGCTGAATCCATTTGAGCCCCAGGCTACCTTCTCTCTTTGCCACAAAAGAGAATTCTTTAGGAACCACTGCAAATAGATTCTTTCTTCAGATTTCTGTCTCTTCCCCACTGCCGCCTCCCATTGCCCTCCCCCTCCCCCAATCAAGTCCCCCTCCCTCGTCAGCCCAAAGAGCAATCAGGGTTCCCTGCCCTGTGGGAAGTCCAAGGACCACCCACCTCCATCCAGGTCTAGTAAGGTGAGCATCCAAACTGCCTAGGCTCCCACAAAGCCAATATGTGCAGTAGGATCAAAAACCCATTGCCATTGTTCTTGAGTTCTCAGTAGTCCTCATTGTCCACTATGTTCAGCGAGACTAAAGAGAGTGACGACCAAGTCTCAGGATTGGTGAGCCATAGAGTCCCAAATGAGAACCTTTCCATGTTTCTTGTTGAGATCTGTCTGTCACTATCAAAGCTAGGTCCCTTCATTGTTTCTTACCTACTTGAAACATAACTACCTACCACCTTGCCCTCACGGTCTTTGCATATGCCATATCCCTTATAGATCATCTCATTTGTGTTATTGGGAATGGATCATGAACCCCCATGACTCATATTGAATCCTAGTGAAACACAACTTGTAAAAACACTTACACTGCTGGTGAAAATGAATTACTTTCAGCCAGGACAGCTGAAGGTAATTGAGTAGGAGGGATTCTTGCTTTCTATCTTATTGCTGTGGTATCTAGAGTCAAATTAACTTGATAATTCACTCGATAAGGGAACTGGTTTAAGTGTTTCCAAATATTAGAAATCAAATTATGAGTAGCATTTCACTGTGTATGTACACATTTACATATAAATTATCCATCAATCTAACATCTATATATCAAACATCCATATCAAGACAAGATCACATTAAGGAAAACTGGACTGAAATCCAGCCTAACTCTTTCAGCTAAGGATGTAAGATAGAATGTTGAGTGAGCGTTGTAGTAGAAGGATTTTGAGAAGCTTCCAGCCTCTGTCGTGAGCAGAGCTCCTTCATGTATGAGCAGGATTTTTTCTCTGTTATTCTTACCAAGAGGAGAATCCCAACCCTGTCTGATGACCAAAAACAGCTCTACACACTGCTGAGTGTTTTTTCTTCTTTCTTCTCAATTTTTGACATTATTCATAATAGTAGGTAACACTTTTAACCAAACAAGAGTTATAAAAGAAGAAAATGTCCTGTGGATTTTTGAGAATGCCTTGGCATATATGCAAGTACCTCGGAAGTAACTCTTGGGGTACCAGCCTAGGTAATAGATCCTATGAGAATAGCAGACACTTGACATTGTCAAGTGGCTCTTCCAGGCACTTTCAAGTGCAGCGAATGTATTCATACCAGTGAAGGATGCTGTTCCACTAGTACAGTACAGGAGACCACAGCTGAAACACTGTAGCATCCCTGCTAAGCAGCCCATCCTGTGTAAATCTAGTGTGCTTAATGAGCTAAAAGGAAGACACAGAACCCCCTCTAGATTCCTTCCCTGACTCATATTACCCTTCAGTGGACAATTCATATTTGTGTCTAAAGAAAATGACAAGCCTTTACTCACTAAAACCCCTTCAGGAGTATAGGTACCTTTATAGGAACATGGAGTCAGGAATTCTCTGCCCCTTTATCAGATAATCTGTTCAGATTCTCTTCACTATCATTTAGATTGGGTCTTTGTCAACCTGATAAACAATATCCAGGAAAACTAACAAGCTTTTTTTTTTTATTAACTGCTGTGAATTTATAGACAATTGGGGTTCTCAAAGCATTTATCTTTGCACCATCTTAGAAAGGTTGACTAACAAGATAGCTTTTTGCTTTTTACAATTTATTCATTTTTATTTGAGAGGGAGTGAAGGCTAGATGGCAACTTTGGAAGTTGGCTCTTTCTTGTTACTATGTGGATTTGGGGGAACGAGCTCAGATCACGAGGCTTAGCCTCAAGCAGTTTTACTTGCTGAGCAAGTTCTCATCAGCCGCTGTCCAGTTTCTCAGTGTGAAAGGATAGTCCCACTTCATTCTGAGAATCTTTATTGTATTTCTTTCTGAGCATCGTGTCTCCATGGGGGAACCTCCCTTCTGATTTAAGTTGGTCACATTGCTATAGATGTCACAATCTCCCTGTCCTCTGATAAGAAAACAGTAACAGTCTGTGACAGGGACAAAACACTGCAGCGGGAGTGTGCCACAATGAATCTGTGACCGTAATCGCTGGCACCTACCTGATGAAAAGTTTGCAGATAATTTTATATCTTGATTGGGTGGAGGTTGCCTCTATCTGATCAAATGTTAGAGACATTGCCTCTGCTCTTGGGTGTGATTAAAAGTTGGTTCTTTACTGTACTTTGTAGGGTTGCTTGTCGGGCCACTTTCTTTGTGTTTTACAGCTGCCTGGCAAACTAATAGAGTTCTTTCCCACTTTTCAAAATAGCATCAGTAGACTACTTTCCAGAATAATAGCTCTAATTTATATATAAAGGATAAAGTTGGCGTGAGCAGTTAAATGAGTAGAATGAAACAGCCTGTGTCTGAATCCTAGATTCACTGTGTTTTGGCACTGTGATTGATGGGAACTTCATACATCCTCTTTGTACTTCAATTTCCTAGCCACGAAATAGAGGAAACATAGTACCTGACTACAAGAATATTACATGAAAATGCAGACACACATATACACACACACACACACACACACACACCACTGGCGTGCAGTAAAATACTTTGTACTTAGCACAGCATTTAAAGAATTGAAACTGCTTAATGAATGTTCTCAATGGTCAATGCTTGTTTGGATTAAGCTGAGTCTAAGCAACTCAAACCTAAAATTTCTGAGAAATTTTATGCCACCTCTTTATGACTGTGGTCATTCAGTAAATCCCCACAGATGCTGAGAAGCTTCACTTGGCAAGTGAAGCACTTGGGAGCTATCACTCACACTTTTCCAAAACTCAATATTGGCACAAATATATGCATCTAATGCCAATCCGAAATTACCTGTTATTTGTGCCACTTTTTTGATAATAACCATATTTTGACAAATGATAACCTCTGTATATGATTTTAATTATTTTAGGCGACAGTCCAACGAGTGCAATGTTTCATTATCAAGGCTGAGTAATTTGAGCCAAGTGAGCACATCATGATAGCCCTTGAAGACTATTCAAAGTTATCCCTGTCATCCAGTGCATAAGTGGGCAATACTTTTAGTCACACACACATGTGCACATACATGTGAACACATTTTTTATTCTCTCACTCTCTTTTTTCTCTACTGTCAGTCATCGACTAGTGCAGTAAGTGAGCCTTAAAAAAGGGAGAAGCCTACTGACCCCAGAAAATAAAAAAAAATGGCTATAAGATCAATTGCAATCTTTAGGTAGCTCATAGCTTCTTTGGGTACAAAGTTATAAAGGGCAGATAGCCTCAATTATGAAGTTTTCTCTTGAGAAAACCCGAAAGCCATAGGGTATAGTATGGGTTTTCAAAAGGGTATGCTAAGGGTTCCTTGAGCTCTCTGAGTTAACACGAGGAAGCAAGATGAAGATCTAGGGATGTTCTACCAACAGTGACCAGAGTTTAGATGAAAGAATGACATGCTCAGAAAGGCACAGAGGCTATCAGCTGCCTAGTCATTGAACACCAGGACTGCCCATGCAGGAAGTGCTGTGGGCAGGTGAGGCTGAGACAGACACAGGAGTGAATAGGCTGTGTTAATGAATGTGGACACCTCCCAATCTGATAAGAAACCACTGAAGCAATGAATGGAGGCTTCAGAGATGGCTAAGAGTACTTGCTGCTCTTGTGGTGGACCTCGTTTGGTCTCCAGTATATCAGAAAGCTCACAGCTGTCTGTAACTCAAGTCCCAAGAGAATTAAAGCCTAAAGCCCCCTCTGACTTCTTCAGGCATCTGAATACATGTAGAATACATATTGACAAGTAGGCATATACACATGCACAGAAAATAAATAATTCTCAACAAAAGCAGTCACTGAGTATTTTAATATTTTCACATACACATATATGTATATTTTTAGATTTAGTGTTTTGTGTGTGTGTGTGTGTGTGTGGCTTCTCTTAAGAAGGAAATGTCTATTTTGCTGTTGGTATTTTCAAGATATTTCCTTTATGAAAGAGAGACAAATTAGCAAAGTAAAATAAAACAAACTTTAAGAAAAAAAGTAAGTGAAGTTGCAGAAGACATGATCACGGACATGTGTTTGCCTTGTTCTCATAGGTAATCCCCCCATTCGGTCTTATTAATAAGATGTATGGGTGACTTAAACACTTTCCTTAAGTTTGATTATTTTAATTGTTGGCTTTTTGCATGTGAAAAAAATATTAGCTTATTAGCGTATTAATAAAATATACTGCCTTAGACAAAGGGTTTTACTTTTATTATATTGAAAGTTCCTCAGGTTAGATAACTACAGGAATAGTTTCAGTCTTTGTATACAGCTTTATGATGGTTATCCTTAAACTGAGCATGCTTACTTACTGTGGCTGCAGTTTTTCTTCTTCTTCTTCTTCTTCTTCTTCTTCTTCTTCTTCTTCTTCTTCTTCTTCTTCTTCTTCTTCTTCTTCTTCTTCTTCTCCTTCTCCCTCCTCCCCTCTCCACCCAATTTCAAGGTTATCAGGGTGGAGTAAAAAGGGCTGGGCCTTTGGAGTCAGGGAAACCTAGATTGGACTTCTCATTGAGCTAATTCGTCTGGTTATCTTGGGCAAGTTATTGGCCTCTCTGAACTCTGTCTCGTTTCTCTCTTGCAAAGTTGGTGTGAGATTAGCTAAATCCCTCTGAGGCTTGTTGGAAGTATTAATTAAAAATAAATGCATGCACGAAACCCACTTGTCCATGGCAATAATATCAGGAATCTGTAGTGGTGGGAGAATGATACAGGATTGTTGATATGCAATTGTTAATATGCTAAAGAGAGAAAGTGAAACTGTAATTTGGGCAAGAAACTGTAATAATATGCAGAGGAGCAGGAGGCTACTCCTTTGCTCGAATACTGTTTGTTTATTCATTTCTCAAAGATATCACAAAGTCTGAGAATATTTATTTTGTCCTGCTCCCAATAGCCCTTCTAACAGGGAATTATTTGGGTACAACGAAAGACATTTGTAAATGCGGCTGATAAGACTGCCATTGGACAAGGAGTGTTTTGTTGGACACAAGAATTCTATTATCCCTGGCTTCAGTTGTCAAGTGCCCGGGGAACCCAGAATTTATGGTAGCCGCACAATGGGCCTTTCAGGACCCAGCAAAAGAGCTGTGAGATCCTGCTCCATGGCTTTTCAGGGCTTCTAATCTTTTTATCGGGCCAGGACAATGCCGGATTCAGCTGCTGCCTGAGCCTCCTGACTGTCCATTGGCCATCAGGTATTGTGCGGTAATTACCATGGTGACAATGGACTCTCTTCTACGCCCGTCCATCAGACCTTTAGAAAACAGCAAAGGTTGTCACTCTGTATTAGGTGCGTCTAAAGGCATGGCTTACTTAGGAAAATGACTAAAGGGACATAAAGATAATCATGTTAAAAGATTCATTTAAAAGAGTGCTGTGTCAAATCCATTTGGAGCCCAGGAACTTTTTGTGTTTGGCTTCTTGTAGTTGCAATTACTTTGGGGGCATCATCCCATGATTCTATAGGAGAGGAACAAGTCTAGGGTACATCAGGGGGACATAAACCATGGATTTCTGGAAGTTCCTATACACACATGGGAGCAGAGTTCCAAGCTCAGCCAATGAACATCACGGGACATCTTTAAGAGTCTTTGATTCTTAGTTTCCTCGTGTGAAAAAAAAATGGCAATACTGATGTTCACAGATGGATGTTAGTTGCATGCTGTATCATTAGAAATGTTCTATATGATTGCTGACATGTCTACGGATAAGCTTCATGAGAAAGCAAACATACAATGAAATTTCAAAAACCATAACCACTGTAAAACCAAAATGTATATCTATCTTTTTTATAATCACAGCTCATGATTATTAGCTGAGCTTTCAATTTATTTTTACTTACTACTCTTCATGATAATCCTCCAAAATTGTTATTATCTACATTTTATCTAGAGAATAGGACCCCAGACAGTTATTACTTACCCAAACTCAATCTAGTTTTGTACAGGCAAAACCTGAACTTTAAGTCATATTTTCTCACAGTGCTTTTCCCTTTCTTCTAAAAATTCATAATTGACTGGCTTATCTTATAAAATATGCTTCACCATATGGTTTGGGGACTTTGGCAATAACAGGAAAAAAAAAACACCCAGTGGTGATTATTAATGGCGCTTAATCATCAGTTTGACAATGTTGAGAACATGTAACACTCTAGAAAGCTGTAAGTTCCCATCTGTAGATGCCCAGAGTGTGCTACACTTATTGAGCCCCTTCTGCTGCTTGCTGAGTAAGAAAACCACAGAGCAGGATCGGCCACGTGCCTCTACTCATTGCTTCTAGACCATAGTAAAGCATAGTCCCAGCAGCTGCTTCACAAATCTGTGTTTTAACCACTTTAAAGTGATGACATACAAAAGCTTACTCATCTTTTGTTTTGATTGACTCTGCTCCCAACCATCTTCAGTTCGTTGCTGCGTGCATACAGCAAATGTAGAAAGTATCTTTGCACACACAACAGGAGCAGACATTGTTTGTTCTGCAAAGTGACTCTGATGCTGGGGCTCTTAGAACTTGGGAGGAGTGGACTTGTAGCAACTTAGTCCAGCCCTGTTATTTCCGTGCTTGCATCTAGGGATTCATTACCAAGTCCCAGTTTCTGTATCTGTAAAATGGGGTTGCACTACAATCTTCCTTGTCTGTCTTGCTCCCCTCTGTTGTTTTTCTGTCAGCACAGTGGCTGTGCTTTATCTGTTATTGCTGTTCCCGCAGGCATCAGCTATGTTACTGTCATCAAATGTAGCTTTTAATTAAATCTCAATTGTTCTATTTATCAATAAGACTCGGGGGTCAAAGACTGGGTTGAAAACCTGCTAGCTCAAAGAGGTAGGGTGATAACTATCTGGCCTTATCTCTTTGTCAGCATTTCCAAAAGAGTGTCCTTCTGCTCTGCCAAAACAAAAACAACCCATGCTACAAAAGTCCCTCCTTAGGACTTCCTGTGTGTCTCTCCATCATCTTATAGACATCCTTTGACTCTCTAGGATTACTTCATATCAATGAGTTTAAGACGGAGGAAGGAGAGAGATGAGAGCAAAGGAAGAGATATTTTGATTGAGGGAACCATTATGGGGTTAGCAAGAAACCTGGCACCAGAGAAATTCCCAAGAACTCACAAGTATGACCCCAGCTAAGACCTTAAGCAATAGAAGAGAGGGTGTCCAAACTATCATTGCCCTGTTGTCAGACTGATGAATATCTTAAATATCACCATAGAACCTTCATCCAGCAACTGATGGAAACAGAGTCAGAGACCTGCATTGGAGCAGTGGACTGGCTCCCAGCGTCCAGATGAATAGTGGGAAGAGTGAGAATAAGAGCAAAGAGGTCAAGAACATGATGGTTACACCCACTAAAACAACTCACCTAAGCTAATGGGAGCTCACCAACTCCAGCTGAACAGGGAAGAAAACAGCATAAGACTAAACTAGTCCCTCTGAATGTGGGTGACAGTTGTATGACTGGGGCAGACTATGGGGTCACTGGCAGTGGCACCATGATTTATCCCTACTGCTTGTAATGGCTTTTGGGGGAACCTATTCTCCTTGGATGTATACCTTGCTCAGCCTAGATACAGCATGGAGGGACTTCAACTTTCTCCAAAGAAATGTGCCTTACCCTCTCTGAGGAGTGGATGGGGATGGCATGAGAGAGAAGCAAACACTATTTCATGGACTTGGGATGGAGTCACACACTTTCAACCTACAGGATTTTACTCTGTTTTCCAATTCATGTCTTTTTCACATGCAAATATAATCATTCCGTTTGAGCAGCTCCTTATATCTGATTTGTATTAACACTAATTATATATTTTTATTGAAAATAGATTTTTTTCATACAATATATTCTGATTACCATTTCTTTTCCCTCAGCTCTTCCCAGATCCTTTCTATCTGCCCACCCACCCAAATCTACATCCTTTCCTTGTCTCTCATCAGAATTTAAAGAAGCATTAAACAAAAAAACATAAAATGAAACCAGAATAGAAAAATACAAAGAAAAACAGGAGTAAAAGAACCCCCCAAAAAGCTCAAGGAACACATACAGATACAGTAACACAGAAACTGAGATATGTTTTCATACCCACACCCAGAAATCTCATAAAAAACACAAAACCAGAAACCACAATGTATACTCAAAGAGCATGTGAGGCAAAACAACAACAATAACAACAAAAGCTTTGATATATAGCATTACAGAAAAGAACCTCCCAAAATGCCATTGTGTTCCTTTTTCCTTGGCCATCTACTGCTAGGCACAGAGCCTAGCCTCAGAAATGGCTTGTGTTCTCAATAAGAATTTGTAGAGAAAGCTATTATTTCATTTGTGATTGGCTATCAGTTGGAGATAACTTCTGGATGGAAGATAGGGATTAATGTCCACTTCCACTTTCAGAGAGGGGACCCATCTGTTGCAGACCTGTGCAATTGCTATTCATGTTGTCACAGTCTCTGTGAGTTCTATGTGTGTTGGTTCATCTGTATTTTGAAGGCCTTTTTTTCCTTGGCATCCTCATGCTCTCTGGCTCTTATAATGTGTCTAACTTACCTTCCTCAGGGTTCCCTGAATTGTAAGTAGTGACAGGAGTGATGTAGCATTAGTTTTAAAGTTTCATTTCTCATCTAAATTTTGTCTATTTCAAACATGAATGAATCAAATTACAGTTCATCTTGAAGGAAGCCAAATCCTGTGTAGCAATAATTTGTAAACTCAAATAAATTATGTGCTTCCATGATATGATGTTGGGAGGCATAGGATGGATGAAGTAAGAGTGACGAGTCCCAAACAAGTCTATGCCTAAGAGGGTAAACCATTACTTATGGAGGGAAAAAAAAAAAAAAAACTTGGCTTCAGTTTGAAAGTTCTGTTTTTTTTTTAGATCAGCAGAGACCTCTCCCCTGGGGTTCACTTAATGTCAGTTAATTGGTTATATAAGTCTGGTTGAGATCCAGATCCTGAGATCTAAAGATGTGATTTACTGGTGGCAACATATTTGCTGCCTGGCTAATATGGGTCTCCTGGTTGCGTCATCAGCTCCATGCTGTATGAATGCCTCCATGTATGTTCAGGATAAATCCAGGACTGCCTGTTCTTGGCACCCTGAGAATCTTACACAGTATGACAATTTTACTGTTCTTGTTGATATCGTCTCTCAAGCAACGTTCTAGGAGCACATTTTTGAAGATTTACAATTCATCTGCCTTCTTTCCGTGAGGATTTTTCTTTGTTTTGTCTGTTATGTTTTGTTTGAATGTGTTGTACTAAGGAGATATTGTACAGAGAAAGGAAAAGTAGACTTTGAAATAAGCATAGTACAACAAATAGCTAATAAACATTTTGATTGAGGGCCTCATGCAAACTGAGTTGGTCACAGAAAGCCCACATCCTGGAGCTGAAGGTCGTTCAAGAACATCTGTAGGCTGCAGTCTGAGGGATACTCTGCCAGTCAGCATCTTCGTGTGCTCAGTGCCTCAGTTTTTAAAGACGACAGCTGTTTAAACACTCCATATACTTGTCTCCATTCATTCAACTAATATATGAACAGCTGCTCTGGGATAGGGAAAGTGTTGAACACTTCAGTTGATACAAAGTTCAATCAGACCAACATCTAGGCAGAACACAGCTCCTCCCACACCGAAAATCCAGATTTTTGTTGTAGTGAAGAGGAAATGCAAGGCTCATAAGGACTGAATGCACGCTCAGTCCTGTGCTCTCATCTTCTTGAAGGGGAACCGCTATCTCCAACACCCGCTGTTCCTTGTTGTTCTTGAGTAGACCATCCCTTGAGGACCAGTCTCCTCCAGAAAGCTGTTTTTCACTTTAGGAGGGAATGCATGCCTTTGGAGCAGAGTACACATTAATTAGAAAATTGTCCCTCAATGCATTCAATCTCTCCTGCAGGGGTTATTGCTATTTGTAGAGCAAGTGGGTGTGACATTCACAGCACAAGCACTTGGGTAGTCCCCCAGATTCACCTTGTTATCAAAGTACTAAAGAGAGATGCAGTTAATCACACTGTCCTGGTAGTTCTAAATCCACAAGTTTCCACAGTTTTCCCTACAACTGTAATAGCTTACTTATATTTTCTTCGTATGCCTAGGCTATTTTCTCTGAAGAGAAAAGTCTAACTTATGCCACTGTCTATGCCCAATATAAAGGCTTGGGGCATTTTAGTCATTTCTACTGCATCTATATTACTAATGCTGCTTCTCTTCTGTATCTTTTCTTTCAGAAATCACTGTGCTTTTGGCTTTGTGGACCTGTGAAGACGTTCATTTCTCTTGTTATCTATTGAATGACCAATCAGATGGGTGGACTATGTTATAGGAATTGGCAGCAAGTGTCCAATGGGTGAAGAAGGTAAGATGGTGCCAGCAGTACCGAGGGAGTCTCAGGTTACTATGTCTGTGAAGGCGGGAGTTATGTGTACCAGTTACAGTGCTTGTGTCTGGCTCGAGGTGGAATTTCACTAAGCCTGAAGTGGAATTTTAGAGGGAAAGAAATTTGTCTCTTTGGCTTTAAGAAGGCAACTTTTCAATATTGTTTTGGTTGGCTTCTTGTTGTGTACCTGTTAGGTGCCAATCTGCAGAGGACAAACTTTTTGATTGAATCTGGTATGGAAGAACGGAGAAAAACTGAAGAATAATTCTGTAAAGAGGACATGTCCGGACAGACTGATTAAGATGATTGTTGTACTGCATTTATGTCCTTTTTGTCTTTTGAGAGGAATTTTCAAGATAAAAGCAAGGTGGCTTGCGTTCTGTAAAATAAGAAAAATAGAGTAGAAATGAGGGAAGAGAAAGGAAGAAAGAGAGAGAGAAAGAGAGAAAGAAAGAAAGAAAGGTAAGAAAGAAAGAAAGAAAGAAAAAGAAAGAAAGAAAGAAAGAAAGAAAGAAAGAAAGAAAGAAAGAAAGAAAGAAAGGAAGGAAGAAAGAATTAGTTAGGAGAATGCAATATTTATACCTCAAAAGCTCAAAATCCAGGACAGCTCAGTCATGAGCCAGGAGGTCTGATTTTAATGCTAGGCCCAGCTCTGCTGTTCTCCGACTGGATGTCTTTAAGCTAATGAGCCCTTTCTTCAGACAATACAGTGATTAGATCCTGAGTCTCTGGCAGTTCTTAAGATTTATACATTTCCAGATCCATTTACCTTCATCCTCTCTATTTAGTGGTGGCTGACACCCTTTCCCCAGGACATTTATGTTGGTTAGAAATTTGTCTTTCAGATATGGTCTCACTGGGTAGTCCTGAGTGGCCTGAAACTCACTGTGCAGACCAGGTTGGCCTCACACTCACAAAGATTCACCTTTGTCTTCTGAGTACGGGGATCGATAGTGTACACCACTGTGCCTGGATTCCAGATAGAAAATATAACTTTAATTCTTTTGCCATGACTCGTTACCTTCTGGGATTCTAGCTCTATCTATCAAAATGTCTGTGTCCACTGTGGATACCTACATATTCCAGGTGGTATATGAATACAGGCTAAATGCAAGTTACATATTTTCCTCTAATCCTTCACAGTTCAGTGGGAGAACAATTGCTTAGCCAGACTAGACACACAGGACATGTCTGTGTGTCTCTCGGTTCTTATGTCTTACTACAACTGATTCTAGTAGGTTCCTATATGTACTAGTTTCTATTATTCCTCAATGATTTTTTGTTCATTTATTCCAACTGACACTACCCAATGCAAGGGGAATTCTTCCCTAATATTACTTTTGGCTTCCCTAGATATCTTTCTTCATCCACTCCAGAAGTTTTCCATCTTCCATTCACACCTTGAGAAGTGTTTCTAAGTCCCTGTATTATGCTATTCTTTTGGTTCATCCCTTTAAAGACAGAACTATGAATTAATTATCAGCTTCTTAAGAGACTTCCAGAATTCTTCAATAAGAAAGCCACCCTTTCACTGGCCAGACCACATCTCTGCTACCCTTTCTGCACACCCACTCTGTTATAAGCCTCCCCCAACCCAGGAGCTATTCATTAGGAAACAGACTCATTTCACCCAAACAATAACATTGCTCTTCTTTTTATTATATCTTAGCGTTGACCTCATTTTCCCTAAAAACGATTTGTTTGCTTGTTTGCCTTCACTATTTATTCCCTAATATCAAATCATCGTTGTTTTCTCAGACAATCGTTCGGTGGCCAGGGATTACACCATCTGCAGTAATCTCACATTAGCTGTCAGTATACAAAACACTTTTCTAGTCACTGTGATCAAACAGAAACACCTCACAGGAGGAAAGACTTCCTTTGACTGGCTCATTGTTTTGGGAAACTGAGTTCACTGTGGTTGGGAGGCTGGAGTGTAGAACAGGTCCTTCACAGCAAAGATGGATGAGCTGTATTCATAGAGGAACTGGGGATTACTGAAATCAGCTAACTGGCATTGCATGCTTGCACTGTGTCAGAAGCATGCTGTCTTTAGAGGTATCACTTCCTTAATCCTTCCTTTGTGCACCAGTTATTATTATTATTTAAAATTTTTAAATGAGAAAACTCGACCTTCCAGAGGATAAGCTGCCCATGGCAATATGCTGCACCTCTTTATCTTTTCAGTTCGTATCAATGGAATGTCTGACATTTTCTATAGCTGTGCCTTTGGCCAACCTCCGTCTGTCTTTCCTCTAAATGATCTGCTAGATTATGGGCAAAAACATTTCCTCCACATAAGGCTCCTTCCTAGTTTAGTCCTCCGAAATTATTGTTTAAAACACAGTCATCTAGCCACTATATGTGCAATGTATAAGTTTTTGGAGATTTTAAGGATTTTTTTTTTGTCTCATATATTAATAAGAGTCTGTTTTAGGAGAGAATTTCCATTTGAGAAATTTTCAAACTTTGCCCCCATGCTCTGGTTAACAGTTGATAGGGAAACAAAAACACAAACAAAACCACAGTATGTGAAAGACTCAGCAGAGAAACCTAAGTTGCACCTCCTTGCCAAGCACCAACCTGACTGGGAAACTGCAAGGCTGGCATGGGCTGCCCTGGTGCTGGCATCTTCCATGTTTCTTTGCTCTGATGCCTGGTTCGGCAGGTGGCCTGCATTCCTCTGTTGTCACACCTGTGAATGCTGATCATTTTGCTTTTGCCAAGGCTGATGGGCCTCTTCATTTTATCATCCTTCTGAATTCTTCAATGACATTTCCTATTTTTCCAGATAGTGGGTGTAGCAGCAGGCCGCTTGTTTGTCCCGGCCACCCAGAACCAAAATAACCAAACAGAAACGATATTATTTAAAACACCGCTTGGCCCATTAGGTCTAACTTCTTATTGGCTAATTAACCCATTTCTAATAATTTGTGTATGGCTACGTAGCTGCGGCTTACTGGCAAGATTCCAACTGGCATCTGTCTTTGATGGAGTTACAAGGCTTTTCTTTGACTCCACCTCCTTTCTCCCAGCATTCAGTTCCAACTTCCCCACCTACCTAAGTTCTGGCCTACTACAGGTCCAAAGCAGTTTCTTTATTCATTAATGGTAATCACAGCATACAGAGGGAAATCCCACATTAAGTGGGGACAGGTAGCCTGAGGTACTAATGAAGCAGTCAAAAGTGAAAATCTGCTAGGTTGTTTTTCCTCCTAGAGGTTAAACACAGCCTTTTCTTTGGGACTTTCCATGACTCTTTTAATCCAAGGAGAGGAAACAAAATATTCTTATGCTTCCAGAAAAATCACTGAAACCAAGGAGCCTGCTACTCACAAGTTCCTAAAAAGTTAAAAACCACCACCACCACCACAACAAAAAGCCACGACACAAATGGAATAGACTCTTGGACTTTTCATGGCAGAGTTCTGATTTTAAGAAAAGGACTTTTACGTCTCAGGGGAGAAATCAGCTTGTCAAAGCTCATCTTCTAGGGAGAACAAAACAAGACAAATAACAAGCTGGACTCGACTTAGTGTCTTAACTTTGGTGGCTCAAAGGAATCTAGAAGTGTGTCCATTGCTTTTCTACTGATTGCTAGTACATGCGGATTTTAGTGTTTCTTGATTTGCCACAAACACAGGGAGAGATGAAAATGACATTTTCCCTCTTGAAATGAGGCTTGCATGCAAGGAGATCTGTGTGATGTACTCATATCCGAGTGGCAAGGAAAGAGGAGAGACTTTCAGCACGCAGTAGAGATGGGGGCAGAGGAACAACTCTTAGAACAAGCTCTTGGGAGATTTCCTGGAGTTTTCACTTCCATCCCAGCCTATGTGTAACTCAGGTAGTCATCACAGCTCACCAGAGGAATTCCCCAGGCAGCTGCAGGATAGATGTCAGCCCTGCAACCCTGCTGGGTAGTTAATAGAGCACTGGGGCCTGCAAATGAATGTTTAGGAGGAGCAAAAGGGAAATGTCCTTTTCAGTAGAGGAGTTCAAGAGCACTGACACCCGGCTGAGCAACGATCAGCAGGGACTTCAGGTCACAGGTCACCCAATTATTTCTCATTTGCATAGAAGTCCATTCCAGAAAGCAGCTTGGAGGGCAGCTCACTTGCGCTGCCAAACCTATGGGCTCTGAATTGTCAGTGACAGCTCTAAGTGCTGGCAGCCCGCTCCTGTGTCCTATGTGCCTGCTGGGGCTGTCGGTGAGTGCATATTTCCTATTTCAGGATGTAGGCCACCGTGGAGAAGGAGGCCAGGTTTCTGTCTGGAGTCAGTGTCACTGGGATCATAAACAGACACTTTATTCATTCGTGGACCACATACTGCAGCTCTTTGCTCTATGTAATGTGACAGCCATTCCCCGATTCAAGGATCGATTGCACGACGCTCTTACGGGCTTGGTGAAGTGAATATCGAATATCTCCTCCCTCGTTGAATGCCAGTCTGAAGGATGAGTTTACACCAAAGTGCAGGTGCTTTGTCTTGCTTTATTTAACTCACAACACACAAAAGGACCATTTTTAACAATAACTGGGTGGTGTTTATTGACCATCGTTATAAGGCAGGATGAGTCTTACATCAGTCTTTGCAGTTATTATCTGGCTCGATGTCACCAAAACTTTGACAGATGTCTTAGGGGCTCTGATAAATGAGGATACTGAGGTCCACAGTAGCTAAAGCACTTGCAGAGGGCCTCATAACTGACCTTGGATCGGTTGTATTGTTGTTCCCCTGTGCATGTCAGTATGGTATTTCAAAGTCATCAGTATGCCTCTTCTAAGTCAATTGTGCCTTGCTTATCAGTCTCAACTTGTGTGGGAGGAAGTTTGAGGGTAATACTTATTGCAATTATTTTGGGATAGTCACGTTTCAAAACTCCATCATGGATTTAAAAGTTTTCCATTTTGGCACAGTGGGTTTTAGCACCAATATGGTTCTTGGGAGGGGGAGTTGTTATTCATCAACCAAATCACAGATGAGACATATTTTTTTTTTTATCTCAAACTAGGTACTAAGCCTGACCTTAAAAAGAAAAAATCAGTGTTCACACAATGAAGCTGAAATTGTACCTGTAAAGAACCTTCCCTGCATTCTGTTGATAAAGTAGGGGTGGTAGGCATGGAACCAAGACACAGTCACATCTATAAATGCTTCACACAGAAGGGCTAACTCTGCTAGACAAACTCAGGAGAGGCTTCGCTGGATATAGAGTTGAGCATGGGTAGATTTGACTATGAGGAGATGAAAAATTGCTTGCCAGGTAAAGGTACTGCTGCTATAGACAAAAATATATATATATATAAGAAACCATCATTTACCTAGAGTCACTGACTTATGAAAGTCATTTGGTTGTATTCTATGTAGTGGTTTTATGAACTATCATCCTAAATCAGGATACCGATTGTGTGCCTTATGTAGACAACAAGTGAATGAAGTGTCTGTTTATGATCCCAGTGACATTGACTTCAGAAGCCTGGCATCCTTCTCCATGGTGGCCTACATCCTGTTTCCTTGCTCTTACGGAGAGAAATACTCTGATGCACTGGCAAATAAGAGCATATTTCTTGGCCTGTTAAAAGTAGCTTATCCACACTTAGAATACAGATGGACAGAGAAGATGATGGTTTGGTACCTTGATCTTTGGGGAAGAATTTGACCCTGACTTAATTGATCATCAAGGGCAACCAGTTGGGGAATGAGGGTATGTTCCCTGTTCGCTGTGCTTGTATTGTGTGCTCACTGGTCCAGAGAAGCAACAGACAGTTCAATTGAAACCCAATCTCTTGCATTTCCGACAAGCAGTCATTTAGATGGCATTATCTTTTCTGTTCTGCTTGTCAGAGTCAACACGGCACTTTCAAGGCTGGTGTAGGTTTCCATCCTTTGAAAGATCAAAGCATCTGAGCATTGCTCAAGTTATCTGTGTACTTCCTTTCTGTGTTACATAGCAAGGGGTAGTGTGCATGTAAAATAAGAGAAATTCTGAATACAGGGGCAGGCAGGAAGCAGTCTCAAAAGCCAATGTGACAGGGTTTTGTAGCCATGAGAACTAGATATGAAAGGACTATTCTCAGGTCCTCATTCATTGTTTATCTCAGCCAACAAGTCCTGAAAGCCTTCAGGTCACACTCTTTCATGATCTTTGCCAAGATGTAGTTGTGTGTGTGTGTGTGTGTGTGTGTGTGTGTGTTTTCCAAGCGGCATCCTCTCAGGAGATGAAAGTGAGACAAAAAGAAATGTCTCAGTTGAAAAAGCAATTGAATCTGAGCACAGTAGGGTGGGATTTCAAAGAAGAATTTCCTAGGCATTCATTAACTAACTCATTTATACATTAGGCACACATGTATTGGCTACTTACTCAAGCTATTTACGTGAGCACCTGCCAATAAACTCATGATGCTTCCTATGATAAGGGAACTCATAAACCTAAGCAGGCATCCTTTGTTACCTTCTTGGTCTAACTGTTCCCTTAGGGTGGGACCTATATGACATTGCAGCTGTCCCTAGATAGTTTCAGAAGGAAATCAAGCCTTTGCTCATCTGTCCTCCCTGGTAGCACATGGTTCCTAAGCCACAAGATTATCTGTCCCTCTAGAGGCTGCTAACCCAGATTACCCTAACCCTCCAGAGAACTCAGAGCTCAAGGCAACGAGAGAAGAAAGGACCGGGAAAGAAAGGTAACAAGCCATATTAAATCTGCCACCAATTTTTTGTGTCTGTGGAGGATTCAGAAGGTTACAGTAAGACACCTGGCAGATGCCTCCATTTGGAAGCTTTAGAGAAATTTTGAAGGGGCCAGTGAGTTCACCCTTCTGAGAGGCTCTGAATTTTAGTCTCTGAGAACCATGCCAAATGCGGTTAGGTTGCCATAGTAACAGTTGCTATACTTTTTATTTCACAGAAAAAAGCATTTAAAAAATACTGGTTGCATACACGCAAAGCCTTTCCAAATCAGTCTGGCAGATGTCCCCGGCATCATACTTCTACCCACTACAGATACCATGCTGGATCTCTTGACCCTCCTAACCACATTTCCTAATTTGTACTTAGTAAACAGACCTATGATGTGGGATTCCCTTCTGTATGCTGTGAATACCATTGGTGAGTAAAGGACTGCTTTGAGCCTATAGCAGAGCAGGGCAGAGAGAGCTAGGCAGGGAAAACTAAACTGAATGTTGGGAGGAATAAAAAGAAGTTAGGGAGAAACCATGAGATGAACGGCGGAACTTTAGCCGGTAAGCCACAGTCACGTGGTGATAAACAGATGAATAGCAATGGGTTAAATTAATATGTAAGAGTTAGCCAATAAGAAGCTAGAGCTAATGGGCCAAGCAGTGGTTTAAATAATATGGTTTCTGTGTGATTATTCCAGGTCTAAGCGGACAGGAACAAGCGAGGGGCCTCTTTCTCCAACAGACCTAGGCATGTTCCTATGTAGTAGATTGCTTTTCTAGCATGCACAAAACCCTGTATTTAATCTCCAGAATTATAATTTCCCCCTCAAAGATTAGAAAAGATCTAAAATGACTCATATCCATTGGCCTAAGTCAGGTGTCTTATTCTTGAGCAATGAAAGACAAAACATGTGTCTTGAACAGTTTAACTCTCTGCAATGCTTGAGGCTGTACCACTTTCCTGGCATGAGCCTTCACACCACTGAAACATAGGGCTAGCCAGAATGGCTGGTGGCTCAGGATCTAATAACATTAATCCATTTTTTTTCTTTTTGGTATATATCCACTGAACTGCAATGTGGTTTTTGTAGTGTTCTATGCCTCTTAGCAAGTGTTTTGGTTGTCTTGTCCTTTGAAGGAAGGTTAATAGAAACCTCCTGTTTCCTGGGTTCTTCTCATTGTATAATAGGATAAATGTTGCATCCAAGAGATCAGTAGCAGTGTTGCGATGACCTTGCCTCACTCCAGCACGCTGGTGTCTGGATTAAGGGTGTCATGGACTGGAGCAGGAGAACAGAATATGAGATATTCAGAAGGGTTTGGATAAGTGGGACTGACCTGCCAATGGATATCATTGCCAGGGTCAGAAATCGAAAAGATATTATGAAACAGAAACAGATTTTAATTTAAAGTCCAGAAATATTGAATAAAGGTAGGGGGTAGTTTTCCTCGTAATTCTTTTAGTAACAATGTAAAACCATGTAATGGGATTATAGCTGAATGAGAATCAAGTCAGATGCTAACTGTGCTGCTTATTTCCCCTTTCTATCATTACTCTTTGCCCCATCCGTTAGATATAGAGCCCATTGCTGTTCAACGGCACATCCACTTCTTTACTTAGGGACTCTGCTGTTAGCAGCCTTGAAAATCTCCTTGTGTAAGTAGTGCTTCCTAATTGTTTCAGTATTGACTTAAATGCCCCAACTTGAGAGGATCTCTCAGACTTCACAGAAAAGCCACAACCTATACTCATAATGCTACTCTTTCATATTTCATCATTCCATCGAATCATTCAAAGATTATCATCATTGATAAATATGTTTGTTTCCTGTCACGTTACTAACTCTGTTGTTCAAGTCATTTGTACCATTGACAGCCCTCAAAGTTCTACATGCCTGACCTACTCAGTGTTCTGAGGGCCAAGAGCAATGCGATCCACACCAGTTAGCTTTCTAAATACTTCTAGATTGAACGACAGAGCAAACATAATTTTTTGAATGTTTCCTGTATATGTGTATAGGATTGAATGGTTGTATTGGTTCACTAAAGAAGGACCTAGAGCTTGGACTCATCTGCATTTCTGGGTTGAGCAGAATCTTGGGACATTTCTGAATTCCTCCTGGATCATCAGTCAGATGCGAGTGGCAGCCAGACCTGGAACACTCCACTCCTGGGATGCCAAGTGTTGCATAATTGTTTCCCTCTGTATGTATTTGTGCATTAACACTGGCCTTTTGGACTTTCCTGACCTATGTCCCTGCAGGAAAGATTGCATTTGTAATACTGTGGGAAATTGGGGCTGACATGTAGTTTGGGACCCAAAGTGGTTTCACTTGAACAAACAGAGAATAATAACCATGCACTTAAATGCTAGAGTAGGTATCAATCAGAAGAATGTTCCTATAATCCATGTTTATAAAGCCTGTTAGAGTGAATTTTTGAAATAGCACTTATACCACTTTATTCTTGACAAATGGTGTTTGTAGCCATTGAGATATTTTATTTCAATTACGTGCCAGTGTTACAGAGAGAATTCTACCAATAGCCAGGCATAAGCCATTTTTATTGTATTCCTATCACTATTCCGGTTGTTAAACTCAACTGGACAGTTCATTAAGATGAAAAATTAACAACACATGTTAGGGGAAAATAATCATGGACCATGACAGCTTGTGGAGGCTTGCCTGTTTAGGGATGCAGACGGTCTTTGGGAGAAATGGCATGGACCTATTTCTCCTAACTCATGTGTTTACCAAGTTAGTGTTCAAGGCTATGAGGAAAAAATGGATATGATCATTGCCAATCAAGGACATTAAAAAGTTAGAGGGACTTTTATTGTCAACTGCTGGGCATCCATGAAAGGTATATGACTGCTTCAAATATTTTTATTATTATTTATGCTTTTCATGTACAGGGAAGAAGGGGATCAGATACCCTGCAGCTAGCATTGCAGGGAGTTGTGCTCCGTCTGACATCAGTATTGGGATAGCAACTTGGATTTTCTGGAGCAGGGATTTCTCTTAACCACTGAGCACTTGTAGTGGCATTTCAATTGTATTTTAATAAATAGAGCTTGTCTGGGGATTGGGAGACTAAAATAGCCACACCGGTCAGACTTACAGCCAGGCAGTGGTAATACACACCTTTAATCCCAGTAGTCACACCAGTTGCCATAGAAACCAGGCGGAGCATGCCTTTAGTCCCAAATTTGCATCCTTTTATCCCAGAACTAGAGAGATTATAAAATGGGAGGAGACAGCTCTCAGACACAGTCTCATTCTGAGATTCCTGGAGGTAAGATTGCCCTTTCAGGCTGAAGTGGAGGTAAGAGCCAGTGGCTGGCTGCTTTGCTTTTTGGACCTTCAGGATGAACCCCAGTTTCTCTGCCAGAGTTTTTATTAATTGTGCTTCAACTGAGCACTGTTTGTAATACACATGTATACACACCTCATTGTTGGAAGAAGGACGGCTTATTCGGTCCCAGCTAGCTTAGACCTAAAATAATCACACAGATGCTGTATTATTTAAAACACTGCTTGGTCCCTTAGCTCTAGCTTCTTATTGGCTAACTCTTACATATTAATTTAACCCATTTCTTTTAATCTGTGTATCTCTACATGGCGGTGGCTTACCGGCAAAGTTTCAGCATGTCTGTGTCTGGCGGTGGTTCTATAGCTTTTCTCTAACTCTGCCTGCCTTCCTCCTTCCATGCAATAGGCCAAACCAGTTTTTTATACATTAACGAATAAAAGCAACACATAGACATAAGGACTTCCCACACCATTCTGTCACTTCGGAATAATTTCCTGTGGACTTTAGAAAAGATTCTTAGGCCTAGAAGCATAAAGCGATGCTGATTAGCAATATATGTTCCTAAAACAGAAGCCTATATGTTTCTAAAACTGCTAATGGCTATGATGCCTTGCTTTTGAGGGACAGAGACAAATTATAGAATTACATGGTGAGGGATTCATGCATCATTTTGTGGAGTACTAGCAAAGACTTTACTTTCAAAAGGCAAATTTTGTGACATTTGAATATTAATTTAATCTGCAATTTTAAAGTAGGTTATACACCATACATATACATTATGGCAAATTTTGTGACATATTCAGAGAGTTGGGCTAAGTTAATAGAGCCTGAAAGAATACAGAAGTTTAACAGAGGATTTCAAATCCTTCATGTTGTAATACGGGGAAACATATATCCATTCTGTAGGTAAGGAGCCGAGTACGAGATCACAGCAACCTGCCCAAAATGCTTCAAATCTGGGACCTCATCTCTGGCCTTGATTACTACAATGTTCAAATTCTTCATACTTTATTCCATTGGTTCCAAGAAAAATACACCCTGGAATGTAGGAGTAAGACAGATGGGATCAACAACCATTAAAACTTATGCCTGCAGGAAGTTCTAAGCTTTGGAGACCCCCAGCTCTTCATTTTGCTCATCTTTTCCTAGAGTACCACTTTCATTTTATGTACCCCTTGTATATGTACCTGCAGAGTTAAGGCATTACCGAGCTGCAAAGGGATAAAGAGGAAGAGATTTTATCTGCTTTGTTTTAGCCTGTGTAGTGGATACTGGGTTGGTTGTCTTTCCTAGGTATCAGGTATCTCCTTTGCACTTCCGCTTCCCTTTTCAAGCACCATCTCTCTCAAAACTGTTCTATGCTGCTTATGTCCCTGATGCAAGAGAAATTTTTAAGTGAAACCCTAGAGATGTGGGACTTTCACAAGGGTTAGCATGAGAGGGCCTGTCTGTTAACTGTCAAAGCGAGTGGCTGCCTGTTTTCTCTTTTGTAGAAAGAGAAGACACTTGCTTTCATTGTAACATGCATGTCTAGATTAAAGCCACTTAAGTCTTTATCTCCCCTGCATTCATGAGAGAGCTTTGATGTCATTCCCACTCTCCTAACTTCAATAAGGGTCAGGTTCTCATCCTGCCAAACAGGATGAGGATCTGACTCATGATTTGTAAACAGTGCTGTGGATCTTTTTCTTTAAAAGGGGCATTTTCTTCCCCTGCACACAGAGGAACAGCAGCATCACCAGGTTTCAGCTGAGAAGTCAGGATGCATTAACCTAAGCAGTAAGATCAGAACAAAAGCTCAGTTTGTGATCAGCCAGAGCTCAGTTGAGGCAGTCCCTGCTGGTTAGCTGCATTCAAGAAACGTAAATATAATTAGGTCTTCCAGAATGAAAAGATACTGGGACTTAGCAAATGGAAATTTTAAGGAGTAAACGACCTCTTTCCCCGTTTCTCTGCAGTTTGGTTAGCTTTGAAGGAACTACTGAAATAGCTATCTACCTACCGTTGTTTCTTCATCACTGGTTAAGAATTGGGACTTCCTGCAATAGGTCCTGATAATCTGGAAATATTTTCCCACCACTGATGGGCTCTTACCTGGAGTAATGACACCTGGATTCCCATCTTTGTCTCAATGGGCTACTAATTGGATAATACTAATACTTAAGTCATTGGGGTTTTGTAGCTATTAGAGGGAGCTTATCTCTGATATACCTAGATCAATGCTTGCCAAAGGGAAGCCTCCCTGAACTAGAACAGAGGGATAGTTATGGCAAGATTTAGGTGTCAAAACCATATGAGATTCGGGGGTTTACAATTTTGGGATTATGTAGTCAATGGTTGGAGTGACATATGGAATCTAGGTCACATCTGGGTTTTGGAGCATGTGTAGTAGCTTTCGCAGTTTATGCTGGTGGTGTAAGCCAGGTTCCCCCATGTATTTCTGTCTGTAATTGCTGGATGCCATGGGCTAAAAGCTTTACTTTGCAGAAGGAAGGTCTATGAAAATGTTCCACAGTCTTCAGAAGCAGCAGGATGTGTGGGACTGAAGGTGAGTCAGGAAAAGAGATGGTGCACCTTCACTGGAATTTTACACATGCTTCTTACTTTATGACTTTGAATCGATCTCTAGGAGCCATGCTTTCTTTTTGCATAAAGAGAAAGGAATGGAAAGCAGTAATGACTTTCACCAGTTGGCAGGACTGAGGACAGAACTGCAGGTTTGGCGCCATGAAAGAAACTGTATTGTTTTCTCCTTCCCCAAAGTAATATAGTACTAGGCATAAGAGAAGGAGCTGTGGAAACATTTTATATTCATTAAGTCAATTAATTTGTGACTTCAGCCAAGTAATATCACCCCATGGGGACTCTATTGTTTTGTTTTCCAAAAGATTGTCTTTCTGCATCCGAGGCTGTAGGGAAATACCACATGTTAGGGCTCAATACACTAAAAATTTTATCTTACTGTTTGAAAAATTATAATTCATATATAATGTGTTCTCAGGGCTAAGACCAAACTGCAGGCAGGTCTAGGGGGATTTGCGCCATCTGAAGACCATAGAGAAGAACCCATCATCTCGATCTTGTCCTTTGTTTGTCTCAGATGTTTCCTTTCTCCTTAGGATCATGGTCTCTTTCTTCCTCTACCTTCACAGAGAACACTATGACCCCCATAATTTCCTTTTGACCTCAAACCTCCTACTTCCCTCCTCTAAGTATTTGTTTGATGGCACTGAATACACCAGATCAATCTAGATTAATTCCCCTTCTCAAGATTTATTACTTATTTTCTGAGGCAAGATTTTTTCTTTTTTTTTAATTGGAAAAAAAAGAAATTTCTGCCTCCTCCCCGCCTCCCATTTCCCTCCCCCTCCTCCCCCCTCCCCCCACTCTTCCTCCTCCCTCTTCATCCTGAAGAGCAGTCAATGAGGGCTGCTGAGAAGCCAAGGACCATGGCACCGGGTTTTGATCCTACTTCATGTTCTGGCTTTGTGGGAGCCTACCCAGTTTGGATGTTCACCTTCCTAGACCAGGATTGAGGGGAGAGGACTTTGGACTTCCCATGGGGCAGGGAACCCTGAGGCAAGATTTTACAATGTGGCTCAGGCTGGCCTCAAACTCACTGTCCTCTAGTCTCAGCCACCAAGTGCTGAGATTACAGGAATGAACTACCATCAAAATCCTTAAGTCAACTCTATTGGTAAAATACCCTTTGCTATATAAGAGCACATTTTCAAAAATTCTTATACTATATTATGAGGTATCCTTGGGGGTAGTACTATTATTTCTATAATGGGAACACAAATTGTACCAACTTGTAGGACAGTTGCAAGGATCAGAGGAGATATTTTAAGCAAAGCATCCATCCAGGTTGCCCAGCACATACTAATAACTCAGAAAAGAACTTGGGATTATTGATGACGACACCCATTTATACATATCTTGTGGTCAGACAGATCTCTACACCTTTTTTGCTCTGACATCACTTACTGTTCAGTAATGGCTGACAGTCATTTTAATCTGGAAGGGAAGCTGGCTTGCAGAAAGGGTATTGTTTGATGGAAACTCCTCTAGCAGATTATCTTGGCCAAGCATTGCCTCTTGTTTGAGACTTGGCTTTTATTTGTAAACTCAGACAAGTGAATGGGGGATGAAGGTTGCCTCTGGGGTTTTGTGTTCCCCTGAAAAAAAGATCTATGAACTATAGTAAGTCGTACCTAGGGGATCAATGGATGTATGGTTGCTGTTATAGTAGGTTAACTGGCTTCTATTACAAAATAATGACAGTAGCGCAGCAGAAGAAAGAGAAAAAAAACTGTTATTCTTTGCAGCCACTGGTAGAGTTACTAATAAGGCTTCTCAATCATGAGTATTTTTTTTCAAGAATAAGTATTTCTTTTTCTTTTTTCTTTTTTGGATGGAATGGGTCAGTAGTACAGCTGTGGAGTCCAATCATTGAAAACAAAACCTTTGCAAAGAAAACCAGCCCACAAATTACAATTCCAGAAAACCTAGACAACAGTGAGGAGCCTAAGAGAGACATACATGGATGTAATCTGCATGGTAGTAGAAAAAGATAAGATCTCCTGAGTAAATTGGGAACATGGGGACCTTGGAAGAGGGTTGAAGGGGAGGGAAGAAGCAGGGAGGGGAGTAGCGAAAAATGTAGTGCTCAACAAAATCAAAAAAGAAAGAAAAGAAAGAAAACAAAACCTTTAAGATCAGTTGATCAGGGTCACAGTGACATGACTTTGGGTGAGTTATAAAAACTTTTGAAGTTTCAAAGTCTAGATGTGAAAAACATGAGTAAACCCCATAAAACGGTGAGCACATTGATGAAAGGAGTGTGTTGAGCACACTGCAGAACTCTCAGCTTCAAGAACTTCATGTCTGGCCGGGCAGGGGTGGCGCACACCTTTAATCCCAGCACTCAGGAGGCAGAGGCAGGCAGATCTCTGTGAGTTCAAGGCCAGCCTGGTCTACAAGAGCTAGTTCCAGGACAGGAACCAAAAGCTACAGAGAAACCCTGTCTTGAAAATCAAAAAAAAAAAAAAAAAAAAAAAAAGAAAGAAAGAACTTCATGTCTGCCAGTCACTCTCATCGCTGGCTTTGTCATTCTGCACATCAAGGACACTGAGAGCTAGTCTCTGTGGGAGGTGCCTTTACTTCCCTGAGAAGGGATTTCCAGCATCAGCTCTATTATCAAATAACAACTATCTACTCACTAGAGTCTGAGCATTAAAGACTGGATCTGGCTTATTCTTCGCTCCATTGATTAAACGAGGAGAAACACAATCCTCACCCTTGTCATTCAGTTCATGTATAAAATGGTCAAATGTTCATAATTACCAAGTACACTAGAACATGTTATATTGTCTTAATTGTTCTGCTAAAGGTATTCCATAAATAGTGTGGATACTACTGGCATTCCTAAAGCATTTGTATCTTGTTACGCATGTATGTATAAACCCTCAGCAGATGGGCTGGTAATGCAGCCTTCTAATTTCAGCATTAGAACCTCTCATTATGATCTGCTTCTAACAATGGCTTTCAAGTGGATGCTGTGGATGCTAACAGGCCATAGGTCACAATAGTTAGTTATGACATCCTGTAGTTCTGTTGTGTTTGGACTCCAACTACTGATCTACTTTGTGACTTAGCCTAATTGCCAACCATCTTCTGGATTTCATTTCCTCATTTTCAAAAATAAAGGTAGAAATACCAACCTCATTGAGAACCCGAGGAGAGTAAACAAGACAGCAACCACAGAGCCAGAGGAAATTCCTTAGTGTAAGGGACTGGAAAACCTCCCAACTGCAGCCGAATGCTTTACTGTGACTGACAGATAATCTCTCCTCTCTTGTCAGGCCACTCAGTAAAGCACTAATTAGAGTTTGTGCTCTCGCCTTTAGTTGGGTTCCCAGGAGCCCAAGGTCACAGCCATCTGAGTTCTGCTTCTCCACTTGCTGTCCTTCACTGGCTTTTTGAATGTCAGGCTCTCCAAGTCAGTTCCAACGTACTGAGATTTCTACAGATTCCAATGCCTCTTCTTGGCAAGTTGAGAAATGGGAAGAGAATGAGAACGGAAGAAATGGAGGAAAACAGATCAACTATTTCATTCAGTATGCACATTCATTCCCCATAAATGACAAAGGACCAGCCAGCTCCCTGTAGACCAGCTCAATCCTAACCCAAGCAGCTAGGATAATAATGAAAAGAACTGAACATCATTAAATTTGGAGGCTAAGACACTGATGCAGAGAATTACAGAAGATGATTATTTATTGGGCGTTTATTATATGCAACAGCTACTATCATGTTGTAAAACCGCTTCATTTCATAATTATAATAAAATCATAATTTTAGTTTCCAAACGGGGGACTCATGATAAGAAATATCAAAGTAGGCTCCTGGTCAGACTGCAGGGAGCTGGTGGTCGGTGTGCAGGATAACTGGGAGATGAGGTATCCCTCCTCAGAGCACTAGGCTCTTCTCCAGTCTTACTCAGCCTGCAATTTGTTCTTCACTGTTTGTATTAGTATCTTGGGGTTGCCATAGTAACAAAATACCACATAGTCATGGCTTAAATAACCAAAACTTACTGTCCCTCAGTTCTGCTGGAAGTATCAGGTCAAAGTATAGGCAGAATTGGTTTCTTCTGTGGGCTATGAGGAAGAATGGGTTCATGCCTTCCCCTTCATTTCCAGAATCTTCTCACTTGTCTTTGTTTGTAACTAATTATTTCCTGGTGCCTGTTTCTTCTTTCTTTTTTTTTTCCCATTTTTTAACAAAAACTATCTTTTCTCATTTTACATGTTAAATGCATTTCCCACTCTCTCCCCTCCTCCTGTTCTTTCCACATTCCCCCCCAGCTGCCATCCCACCCCCCCCCCATCCACTCCTCAGAGAGTATAAGGCTTCCCATGGGACTCAACAAAGTATAGCACATTGCTTTAAGGCAGGATCAAGGCCCTCCTCACTATACCTAGACTGAGCAAGGTATCTCTCCAGAAAGAATGGGTTCCAAAAAGTCAGAATAAGCAGTAGGAATAAATCCTGGTCTCACTGTCAGTAGTCACACAGTCTGCCCCAGCCAAATAACTGTCAGCCACATTCAGAGGGCCTCATTTGGTCCTATGTTGGTTCCCTCGCTGTCTGGCTAGAGTTGGAAGACTTCTGTTTAATCAGGCAAGTTGTTTCAGTGGGTATCCCCATCATGGCCTTGACCTCTTTGCTCACATTCTCACTGCTCCCACTCTTCAACTGGACTTTGAGAGCTCAGCCCAATGATCTGCTGTGGTTCTCTGCCTCTGCTTCTATCAGTTGCTGCATGTAGGTTCTATGATGACACTGAAGATAGCCATCAATCTAGGCAAATTCAGGCATTCTCTCCACAAGTGCTTAAGGTCTTAGCTGGGGTCATCCTTGTGGATTCCTGGGAATTTCTCTAGTGCTAGGTTTCTTGTTAGGTCCATAATGGCTCCCTTAATCAAGATATTCCTTTCCTTGTTCATTGTCTCTGTCCTTCCCCCACCTTGACCACCCCGTTCCCTCCAGTTCCTCTCCCCCTCCTCTTCTCCTTTTACCTTTCCTTCTCTCCCCATCCCACATTCCTGAATTTCTCGGGAGGTCTAGTCTATTTTCCCTCCCCAGTGGACTATGTATGTTTCTCTTGGGGTTCTCCTTGTTATTTAGCTTCTCTGGGGTTGTGGACTATAGGGTCCTTATCCTTTACTTTACAGCTAATATTCGCCTATGAGTGTGTACATACCATGCTCATCTATTTGAGTCTGGTTTACCTCACTCAGGATGGGTTTTGTCCAGTTTCTTCCATTTTTATGTAAATTTCAAGAAGTCATTGTTTTTTACTGCTGAGTAGTATGCCATTGTGTAAAAGTACCACATATTCATTATTTTCATTTTGAGGGGGATCTAGGTTGTTTTCAGGTTCTGGCTATTATGAATAATGCTGCTATGAACATAGTTGAACATATATACTCGTAGTATGGTTGAACATCCTTTGGGTATATGTCCAAGAGTGGTATTGCTGCATCTTGCATTAGGTTGATACCCAATTTTCTGGGAAAACACCATACTGATACTCAGAGTAATTATACAATTTTGCATTCTCACCAGCAATGGAGGAGTGTTCCCCTTATTCTGCATCCACTCCAACATAAGCTGTTATTGGAGGTTTTCGAACATAGCCATTCTGACAGGTATAAGATGGTATCTCAGTGTTGTTTTGATTTGCATTTCACCAAGGGCTAATGCCATGCACCGCGCCCCCATCTGCGCTTTATGCACTAGAATCCAGTCGCAAGCTTGAGGCAAGGGGCTGGAGGTTGAGAACACAAACACACACAGAGACAGACAGACACATGGACCTCCAACCACTGGGAAAAAAGCCCTCTTTAAGAGCACCATGGAGGCTTAAATACACAGCCTTCAGTGGTCAACAGGTGAAAATCCCATCCTCTGATCCTCTAGGTAAGGCACAGCTTTTAGTAACATCAATTAGAAGGCTCTAGACAGGGAAGAGCAGCTGAAGTCCAGGACTCAATTGGTTCCAACAGGCTAAGGATGTTAAACATTTCCTTAAGTGTCTTTCATTCATTTGAGATTCTTCTGTTGGGAATTCTCTGTTTAGATCTGTACTCCATTTTTTGTAATCTTGGATTATTTGATATTTTGATGTCTAATTTCTTGAGTTCTTTATTGGAGATCAGCCCTCTGTCTGATGTGGGGTCAATGAAGATCTTGGCTGATATGAGATTATCTGTTGCCTGTGTTTTTTTTTTTTTGGGGGGGTCTATTTAGCTTCCTTGGGTTGGAGTTTTCCTTCTAGTACTTTCTGTAAGGCTGGATTTGTGAATAGGTGTTGTTTAAATTTAGTTTTGTCATGGAATATCATTTCTCCATTGATGGTAATTGAAATCTTTGCTGGATTTGCCCTTTCCTCCATTTCTTTAAGGGAATTTTTCATTTCCTCTTTAAGGGTCTCTATCATTTTCATAAAATTCTATTTAAGATCATTTTCTGTTTCTTCTTCTGGCTTAGGATGATTGGGTCTTCCTATTGTATCAACACTGGGCTCTGGTGTTACCATGTTGATTTTCAGGTTGTTGAATGAATTTCTGCATTAGCACCTACCTATCTCTTCCTCCAGTTGGTGCCTTCTGTGACTTTTCCTCTTGGTTCAATCCTTGCAGCTGCTGTCTGTGTCTTATGAAGCTGTTCTTAGTCTACTCTGCGCAGACGCTGTTTGTGTCCCAGGGAGTTACTGAGGTATCTCTTGGCTCGCTCTCTTGATTCACTCTTTTGGTCTGTTCTGTGTAGTTGCAGCCTCTTGGTCAACTCTGTGCAGTTGCAGCTTCTTCATTGTTTTTCTGAGATCACAGGGATGGGTGTGTTTGAGGTGGAGTGGGCCTTGTAGCTTACAGGGTCCAATTGATGGGGGGGGTGCTGTTGGAGCAGACTACTTGCAGGAAGCTTGCCTGCTGGCTGGCTAGTGAAGCTGAGGCAGGTGGGGGAGGGTCCTGGGGTTTCACCCTGGTATGGAAGGCCTAGAGAGTGGGGTGCCCAGATGGTTGACTGATCACTCCCTTTTTGGTCAAGTCTGTGAAGTTGCAGCCTGTGGTTCAGAGTTCCTCTGAGGTCTAAGAGGATCCAGTTCCTCCTTTCTATTTACCAGTAGTCATATTAGAGTCTTTTACTGACAAATTTAATAGTTTATCTTATCTCAACCATGTGCAAAAACCCCTTGTTCAAATAAGTTCATATTTATGGTATCAGGAGTTCGGGCATCAAAGTCTTTTGGAATGATGAAACTGACATTGTAATATCATTCAATCCTATTTCTATATATTCCTTTCAGGCACTAATGTGTACCGATTTATATCATTTGTTTTGTTGCACGATCATTCATCAAACCCCACTGAATCCTACTATGTAGGATTCCATGTATCCTGCTATGCTCTTGGTAGAAGTAAGGTGACAAACCCTGTACCTCTGACTTCATCTTTATGAAGAATCTCATGTTGATCATAGTGCCAGGGCCAGACTTTTCATCACTCACGCCAAATGGCTTATCTATGGAGAAAAGGGGGTCCACCTTAAGTTTTCTGAATAAATCTCAAGAGAACACCCCGGACAACAGGTCCCAGCTCAGCCTGTTTGGGCGCTGGGACAGGGTCCGAATTGGGAGGGCAACCGGGAGGGTAGTAGCTCCTTTGGCTAGGTGGCCTGCCTGCCCTGCGGCAGCAAGCTCGGCCCTTTGTTCGTGAGACACCCAAGCAGCAGGGAGATCAGAACCGGCTCCCAGGAGAGACATCACCCGGGTGAGTGAGTTTCTGACCGCGGCGGCAGCCCGGGACAGGGAACTCAGACGTCCCTCACCCCTCCTGCACTCCCTGGGCAGTCTGCAGGGGCTATACTGCCAGATACTTCCTCTCTATTCCTATCCCACCCAGCTAGCATCCACGGCCCTCCCCCACCCCCTCTGACCCCCCTCCCCTCTTTGAACCACACAACAGGTCCCAGCTCAGCCTGTTTGGGCGCTGGGACAGGGTCCGAATTGGGAGGGCAACCAGGAGGGTAGTAGCTCCTTTGTCTAGGTGGCCTGCCTGCCCTGCGGCAGCAAGCTCGGCCCTTTGTTCGTGAGACACCCAAGCAGCAGGGAGATCAGAACCGGCTGCCAGGAGAGACATCACTGGGGAGTTCAAGCTCAGCAGGACGGTCCCTGCTTCCACACTGAAGAGATACACCCAGAGACTCAGTCACATCAAAGACTGGACCAAGAAACCAGGCCTCTCTTGGCTTCATTTGAAAGAGGAGATGGGAAGGCGCCAATGTAAGAATTCCTCCAACAACCTGAAAGGCAACATGACATCACCAGAACCCAGGGATCCCGAAATAAGAAGAATTGTACACCCTACTTCAGAAGAAGTAGAAGAAATGGACTCAAAAGTGAATTTTTTGAAAATAATAGAAGACCTTAAACAGGAGGTGAAAATCTGCCATAAACAATTAGAGATTACAAACAAAAAGGTAGAGGAAATGAATAAATCGCTCAAAGATACCCAAGAAAACCAAGAGAAACAAGAAAATGCAATCAAACAGGTAAGGGAAATGGTTCAAGACCTGAAGAATGAAATGGAAGTAATGAAGAAAACACAAACCGAGGGAAGGTTGGAGATGGAAAATCTGGGTAAAAGAACAGGAACTACAGAGACAAGTACTACCAACAGACTACAAGAGTTAGAAGAAAGAATGTCAGACACTGAAGATACCATAGAGAAAATTAACACACTGATCAAAGAAAACAATAAAACCAACAAATTCTCATCACAAAACATTCAGGAAATATGGGACACAATAAAAAGACCAAACCTAAGAATAATTGGGATAGAAGAAGGAGAAGAAGTACAGCTCAATGGTTCAGAAAATATATTTAATAAAATTATAGAAGAAAACTTTCCCAGCCTAAAGAAAGATATTCCTTTGAAGGTTCAAGAAGCATACAGAACACCGAATAGACTGGACCAAAAGAAAACATCTCCTCGCCATATAATAATCAGAACACAAAACATCCAGAATAAAGAAAGAATATTAAGAGCTGCAAAGGAAAAAGGTCAAGTTACTTATAAAGGTAAACCTATCAGACTTACACCTGACTACTCTATGGAAACCATGAAACCCAGAAGGTCCTGGATAGATGTACTGCAGAAGCTAAGAGAACATGGATGCAAGCCGAGACTACTATACCCAGCCAAGCTTTCGTTCACTATAAATGGAGAAAACAAAATTTTCCAGGATAAAAACAAATTTAAACAATACGTAGCCACAAATCCAGCCTTACAGAAAGTAATAGAAGGAAAATCACAAACCAAGGAGACCAACAATGTCCACAATAACTCAAACTTCTAGACACCCTTTACCAGCGCAACTAAAAGAAAGCAAACACACAAACTCTATGGCTAAAAAAGTGACCGGAGTTAGCAACCACTGGTCATTAATATCCCTTAATGTCAATGGACTCAACTCACCTATAAAAAGGCACAGGCTAAGAGATTGGATACGCAAACAAGATCCAACATTCTGCTGTTTACAGGAAACACACCTCAACCACAAAGACAGGCACCTACTCAGAGTAAAGGGATGGGAAAAGGTTTATCAAGCAAATGGACCTAAGAAACAAGCAGGAGTGGCCATACTAATTTCTAACAAAGTTGACTTCAAACTTAAATCAATCAGAAGAGATGGAGAGGGATATTTTATACTCATAACAGGAACAATTGATCAGGATGAGGTCTCAATCCGGAATATCTATGCCCCTAACATAAAAGCACCCACATATGTAAAAGAAACCTTACTAAAACTCAAAGCCGCCATCAAACAGCACACACTAATAGTGGGAGATCTCAACACGCCTCTTTCACCAATGGACAGGTCAATCAGACAAAAACCTAACAGATTTAAGAGAATTAATGGAGGTACTGAATCAAATGGACTTAACAGACATCTATAGAACATTCCACCCAAATAGGAAAGAATATACCTTCTTCTCTGCAGCTCATGGAACCTTCTCAAAAATTGACCACATCCTCGGTAACAAAGCAAACTTCCACAGTTACAAAAAAATATCCATAACCAACTGTGTCTTATCAGATCACCACGGACTAAAGTTAGAATTCAACAACAAAGCTACCCCAGAAAGCCTGCAAACTCATGGAAACTGAATAGTCAACTATTGACCCACACCTGGATTAAAAAAGAAATAAAGAAAGAAATTAAAGTCTTCCTTGAATTCAATGAAAATAAAGAATCAACATACTCAAACTTATGGGACACTTTGAAAGCAGTCCTAAGGGGAAAGTTCATAGCCCTTAGTGCCCACTTAAAGAAAACAGAGAAAGCATACATTGGAGACTTAACAGCCCACCTGAAAGCTCTAGAAAAAAAAGAAGCAGACTCACCTAGGAGGAGTAGAAGACTGGAAATAATCAAACTGAGGGCTGAAATCAACAAAATAGAAACACAGAAAACAATCCAAAGAATCAATGAAACAAAAAGCTGGTTCCTGGAGAAAATCAACAAAATTGATAAACCCCTATCCAAACTAATCAAACGGCAGAGAGAGAATTTGCAAATTAATAAGATCAGAAATGAAATGGGGGACATAACCACAGACATAGAGGAAATTCAGAGAATCATATATCTTACTACAAAAGCCTGTATGCCACAAAACTGGAAAATGTAAAAGAAATGGACACTTTTTTAGATAAATACTATATACCAAAGTTAAATCAGGACCAGGTGAACAACCTAAATAGACCTGTCAGTCGCGAAGAATTAGAAGCTGTTATCAAAAACCTCCCTACCAAAAAAAGCCCAGGACCAGACGGTTTCAATGCGGAATTCTACCAGAATTTCCAAGAAGACCTAATACCTATACTCCTTAAGGTATTTCACAATATAGAAACAGAAGAGTCATTGCCAAATTCCTTTTATGAAGCTACCGTCACTCTGATACCAAAACCACACAAAGACTCAACCAAGAAAGAGAATTACAGGCCAATCTCACTCATGAACATCGACGCAAAAATTCTCAACAAAATACTGGCTAACCGTATCCAAGAACACATTAGAAAAATTATCCATTATGATCAAGTAGGCTTCATCCCAGAGATGCAAGGCTGGTTCAACATACGAAAATCTATCAATGTAATCCATCATATAAATAAACTGAAAGAAAAAAACCATATGATCATTTCATTAGATGCTGAAAAAGCTTTTGACAAAATTCAACATCCCTTCATGATAAAAGTCTTGGAGAGATTAGGGATACAAGGGTCATACCTAAATATAATAAAAGCTATTTACAGCAAACCGACAGCTAACATCAAACTAAATGGAGAGAAACTCAAAGCCATCCCACTTAAATCAGGAACACGACAAGGCTGTCCACTCTCTCCATACCTCTTCAATATAGTGCTTGAAGTTTTAGCAATAGCAATAAGACAACATAAGGGGATCAAGGGGATTCGAATTGGAAAGGAAGAAGTTAAACTTTCGTTATTTGCAGATGATATGATAGTGTACATAAGCGACCCCAAAAACTCCACCAAAGAACTCCTACAGCTGATAAACACCTTTAGTAATGTGGCAGGATACAAGATCAACTCCAAAAAATCAGTTGCCCTCCTATACACAAAGGATATGGAAGCAGAGAGGGAAATCAGAGAAGCATCACCTTTCACGATAGCCACAAACAGCATAAAATGTCTCGGGGTAACTCTAACCAAAGAAGTGAAGGATCTATTTGACAAGAACTTTAAGGCATTGAAGAAAGAAATTGAAGAGGATACCAGAAAATGGAAGGATCTCCCTTGCTCGTGGATTGGGAGGATCAACATAGTAAAAATGGCAATCCTACCAAAGGCAATTTATAGATTCAATGCTATCCCCATCAAGATCCCATTAAAATTCTTCACGGATCTTGAAAGGACAATAATCAACTTTATATGGAATAACAAAAAACCCAGGATAACCAAAACAATCTTGTACAACAAAGGTACTTCTGGAGGCATTACCATCCCTGACTTTAAACTCTACTATAGAGCTACAGTAATGAAAACAGTGTGGTATTGGCATAAAAATAGAAAAGTTGACCAATGGAATCGTGTAGAAGACCCAGATCTTAACCCACAAACCTATGAACACCTCATTTTCGATAAAGGTGCTAAAAGTATACAATGGAAGAAAGAAAGCATCTTCAACAAATGGTGCTGGCACAACTGGATGTCAACCTGTAGAAGAATGAAAATTGACCCATACCTATCACCATGCACAAAACTCAAGTCCAAATGGATCAAAGACCTCAATATCAATCCGAACACACTGAACCTGATAGAAGAGAAAGTGGGAGGTACCCTACAACAGATTGGCACAGGCGATCGCTTCCTAGGTATTACCCCAGCAGCACAGTCATTAAGGGCAACATTGAATAAATGGGACTTACTGAAACTGAGAAGCTTCTGTAAAGCAAAAGACACTGTCACTAAGACAAAAAGGCAACCCACTGACTGGGAGAAGATCTTCACCAACTCCGCAACAGACAAAGGTCTGATCTCCAAAATATATAAAGAACTCAAGAAACTAGACTTTAAAATGCTAATTAACCCAATTAAAAAATGGGGCACTGATCTGAAGAGAGAATTCTCAACAGAAGAAGTCCAAATGGCCAAAAGGCACTTAAGGTCATGCTCAGCCTCCTTAGTGATCAGGGAAATGCAAATCAAAACAACATTGAGATATCACCTTACACCTGTCAGAATGGCTAAAATCAAAAACACCAATGATAACCTTTGCTGGAGAGGCTGTGGAGAAAGGGGTACCCTCATCCATTGCTGGTGGGAGTGCAGACTTGTGCAGCCACTTTGGAGAGCAGTGTGGAGGTTTCTCAGGAAAATTGGGATCAACATACCCATGGACCCAGCAATACCACTCTTGGGAATATACCCACGAGATGCCCGATCATATGACAAGGACATTTGTTCAACTATGTTCATAGCAGCATTATTTGTAATAGCCAGAACCTGGAAACAACCTAGATGCCCTTCAATGGAAGAATGGATGAAGAAAGTATGGAATATATATACATTAGAATACTACTCAGCGGTAAAAAACAATGACTTCGCGAAGTTTGCATGCAAATGGATGGAAATAGAAAACACTATCCTGAGCGAGGTAACCCAGACCCAAAAGATGAACATGGGATGTACTCACTCATAATTGGTTTCTAGAGATAAATAAAGGTCAGTGGGTCTATAATTTGATATCCTTAAGAAACTAAATAAGAAGGTGAACCCAAAGAAAAGCATATAGCCATCCTCCTGGTTATGGGAAGTAGACCAGATTGCCGGGCAAAAATTTGGGATCTTGGGGGTGTGGTGGGAGGGGGGGGTAAGGGGAGAAGGGGAGAGAAATGTGAGAAGGGGAGGGTGGGGGGAACTTGGGGAAACGGGATGATTGGGATAAAGGAATGTGGGTTAGGGGAGCAGAGAAGCACACATCTTAATTAAGGGAGCCATCTTAGGGTTGGCAAGAGACTTGGATCTAGAGGGGCTCCCAGGTGCCCAGGGCGATGTCCCCAGTTAGCTCCTGGGGCAGCTGTGGATAGGGAACCTGAAATGACTCTATCTCATAACCATAATGATGAATATCTTGCATATCACCATAGAATCTTCATCTGGCGATGGATGGAGATAGAGACAAAGACCCACACTGGAGCACTGGACTGAGCTCCCAAAGTCCCAATGAGGAGCAGAAGGAGGGAGAATATGAGCAAAGAACTCAGGACCACAAGGGGTGCGCCCACCCGTGGAGACAGTGGGGCTGATTCTTCGGGAGCTCACCAAGGCCAGCTGGACTCTGACTGAAATAGCATGGGATAAAACCGGACTGTCTGAATTTGGCGGACAATGAGGGCTGCTGAGAAGCCGAGGACCATGGCACCGGGTTTTGATCCTACTTCATGCTCTGGCTTTGTGGGAGCCTACCCAGTTTGGATGTTCACCTTCCTAGACCAGGATTGAGGGGGGAGGACTTTGGACTTTCCTCAGGGCAGGGAACCCTGACTGCTCTTCAGGCTGGAGAGGGAGGGGGAGGAGTGGGGGGAGGGGAGGAGGAGAGGGAGAAGTGGGAGGGAAATGGGAGGCGGGGAGGAGGCAGAAATTGCTTTTTTTTTTTCTAAAAGAATAATTAAAAAATTAAAAATAAAAAAAAAAAGAGAACACCCCGGAGCCCAATATTAATATTTGACGGCTCTTCTTTGCATGCTCATTGTTGTGAATTCTGTGTGGCTTTGCAAAGTTCTTGTCACTCTACATGTGGCTTTGGGAGTTTCCAGGCAAGGTGTCATTCCAGGCCTCTCCGACCACGCCTCCCGAGAGGGATGGGCTTAACCAGGACGTTATCGCTTATTAGATGGAAGAGTGATTAGCCTCTGCTCTGCTTCATTAAGCCTTACTTAATGGGCAAGCGTTTCTTTGAACAGGCTCGGTGTCACTTCAACAGTTATTTAATGCAGTTCATTTCACAGCAGGGGGAAAAGAAAGAGAGGAGGGAAAAAAATCCTCATTTGCTCCAACTCGATTGGTTTGAGGAAAAGCGTGGCTGTCTCGAAGGTGCCTAATTGCTGCTGTGATCATCTGCTTATTCTCTACTTAGTCCCAGCATTCTTATTGAAACGCTAATCAGGCTCAGGTCTCACCCCTTGATGAATGATTTTGGAAAAACTTGATATTCGTCATCTTAGCTGGGAACGTCGGCATGCAAGTCTAATGCCGCTGAGACTGAATGGGAGGATAACTAATGCCCTTAATTTTGCAAAGATGCCCATGATTTGATACATGCCGCACAGATCAGGGGGAATCAGAATGAAATTAATTTCCTTCTTTGCATAGGCATCACCTCTGTTATAGCAAGAGACACTTTTCTTTGGATGTTTTTGCTAGAGATTTCGAGAATGAACGCTTGGCATAGGTGTGTGGGCTTATTTCTGTCACTGGGGTCAAATTCAGGTCAGAAGTTGGGGAACTTAAAGTTTTCTAATTCTATGTGTCAAGGAAGGAATAACAATTGCTCTCTCACAAGACTGCTTCTGTCTCAAGGTCTAACACAATATAATGCTCATTCTTCCAAAGTGTTCTCTGCTCCTGCACTAACTCTTAAAAGGTAAGACACAGATATTTTGCTAACTTCAAACAGTCAAAGATGCATCCTTAGTTGAAGATGCTGATGCTGTTCAAATGGACTTTGGATAACTGAAATAGGGCATCAAATTAATTTGACCTAGGGACCTAAACATGATGGACATTTGCCTTTTTTTTCTGCATGCTTATCCAATTTACTTCATCTTTGCCAGCTCCAGAATAGTCATTTCTTCACTTATATTCAACAAACAGAGTTGCTATTATTATTTCATTTATTACTCATTCTACCTGTGTGTTTTTCACTGCCTGTCCACCTACATTGCCTTACCCCTTTCCTGTTGCTTGAATATTCCGTACTTGTAGCTTATAGGCCTGAATTCTGGTGTTCACCCAGACACGGGATCTATTTTCAGTGTTTTATGTATTTGATCATGTTGTTTCCTCTGCCTGGAGAACTATCTCTTACAATATTTGGTTTCTTCACATATGTCAGAATTCAAACATCCTTGTTTGCCCAGTAAGCGCTCTCTGATTAGCTGCCTGTTAGCAGCCTGGTTTGTCTGACCCTCCTCTGATCCCCGCATCAGCCTCATCAGAGCACTTTCCATATTGCATTTGCAGTTATCTGAGTTCTGGTATGCTTCCCAGCCTACACCACCAAGTCATCTTCTAATTTTCTAGTTCCCATCATGAGAGAGACCCCTTTCTCTCCATCCCTTTATTTCCCCCTTCTCTCTCTCACCTTACAATACCAGGTCCCCAAACCAACAGCCCAAACCTTAGGGATGAATACATTTCTGCCACTTTGAAGTACCTGTGAATAGATATCTACGAGTGCTATTTCCCAAAAGGACCTCAGTTGTTCTCCAATCCAGTACGGGCAATGCTCCTGATGTGATATACATGATCTCGACTCCGGGATCACAGCGTCAGTTGTTTTCTGAAAACTGGTGTCAACTGAGAGGATGAAAGAAAGCCCCTAATTCCTCCACCAATTAGCATCAAAGATAATCCTTCCATCCTCTGGTCTTTCACATTGCAGGTCACCTGTCAATAGGAAGGGCTTCTCTGCTTTCTCTAGGGAAATCGGAGTCCAAAAGAAGTTCTCTGTCCCCAGATTGATGAATGCAAAAAGTTCCCAGGCTGTTAGCTTTTCTTTCAATGGATCTCGTCTGTGTTGTGTGGCAGCCTCTTTGGGGGTGACACAGAGCATCTTCATCACAGAGATGAGAGTTGGAAAGAAACTGACTTGGAGATTAAGAATTATTTTAATTTGGAGCTTGAAGGTTGAATTTCATGTTGACGGCAGTGATAATTTTTTCAGTATAAATCCCAAAAACTGTATGGATATCAAGGAAAAAAAACATAAAGGAAACTTTTCTAGTACAGGAATTAAATTGGACTACCTGCGTTAAATTTTCTATATCCGAGTCTCTGTTTCCCGTGCATGTCGATAACTTAAACTTTATCATCAGAGAGTCTTGAAATAGCCGATATGATATAGTGTTTGAACCATTCTTTAGCTGGCTTTCTGATTCCCCCACCACTATTTGTTGTTAAAGTCTTGTGATCAGGGGCAAAAGTTTTTCAAACCCGTGACAAAATGCTTTTTGCAAATTGGTGATGATTATTGCTAGAATACCTAGAAGTCTTCTTTTATTATCATTTATTAAATTAGTCAACATTTAACACTTGACATTTTAACATGATCCCCAACTCTAGAGAAATGAGTCATGTTCAGATAGCTGGATCGAGAATATTTGTGACAGTTTTCTCAATTAGTCGTGCTGCAAAGGCCAGGGGAATTTTCTTTGAGCATAATACATTTTTATGTGTAATACTTGAAATTTTGTTGTATAGACACTGAACAAGATACAAAGGAGGTCTACTGTGCAGATCCAAAACCACACTGTAGAACAAAAAGAAATATTATTGGGGATGTTTGTCATTGGCCCCATATGTGGTGGACAATCTCACCATAAAATCTTTGAGTTCTTCAGGCTCACCAACTAGCTGATTTAAATTCTCTAGTAATTGGTAAAAGAAAGAATTATTATTAGTCTTCTGCAACGGCAATGTCTCCCCTTGGAGCTCTCCTTGTTGCAGCATGGCTTTAGAAGAGAAAGAAAACCACAGCCTCATAGTAAGGCATTTATTATTCTTTGTATAACTTGATTTCCATCTTTTCTCATTTGTAGTCGCAAACTTCAATGCCAGTGCCACTTTCTAATTTATATTTGATTGAAGAAGATTTTTCTTCTTTAAAATATGCTTAACAGCTTTTCTGCTGTGCTTTCTCCTCCTCCCAGGAACATTTATTTTAGATGTTGTCATACTTCACCGAGAGTTTTCTCAGAGTGACACCTCTGGCCCTCTATGTCAAGAAGCCTATGCTCTGCTCACTATATGGCAATTTGTGTAACACTTAAACCTTACTTATGCAGGAGAAAGGTTTTATTTAAGTATATTTTGCTTGCATAGAATTGTTTTATCATGATAGAAACTCCAGTAGGAGTTTACCTTATGTTTTTAAACTGTATCTGTAGGATTGCTTACTATAGATGCATGTTGTACAACAGATCTTTAGAAATTAGCTCATTTTTCTCAATTGACATTTATATCTGTTGATTAATGAATTAGTGAGTTCCTCTTTCCTCCTCCTATCTCCAAAAACAGTTATGGTTAATATTATTAATTTCAGTCTTTTAGATTCTTCATACAAATGTGACCATATGGAATTTGTCTTCTTTTGATTGTACTATTTCATTCTATGCCATGGCTTGAAGACTTTTTTCCATGGTGTTGCATATTATACAAAAAGATCTCAAAACTTAACCAAGAACTAAGGGCTGGGCATTTGTTGCAGTGGTTATATGAACTAGAAAATACTAACAGAAGAAATACACTTATACTGAACAGCAGGGGAAATCTCAAGTTCATCCTGTACCATACAAAGTGTCATTCAATAGCATCTTAAAATGTTTCAGCCACAGAGCCAGCTGCAGAGTGTAGGGAATGGAAAGTCAGTGAGGCATGGGCATATGCATCTTCGAAGGGTGGTGGTGGTACTCTATGTGTTATAGTAACTATAAAACTATAAACACTCTTAATATCCTTAGAATCTTTAATCTGGTTCATCTGTAGAATGTCAATTAGGGATGGTGCACTGACATAGCAGAGATATATAGACACAAGCAAGACACAACTTTTCTCTTCTCAATCTAGATACATGTGGGGCCCCAAGCACAGGCAGATTCTAGGTATTACTCAAGTAGACCTCAAGCTCACTCAGTATTTAAACTGGGTTCTCAGAAGAGCAGGAGTCACTGTGATGACCAGATAATTGGTTTCCAATGAAACATGGCATGAATTTGTGATGTGGAAAGCCGTGGTCGAATGAGATGGGGCAGAGAATAGCAGTATGTCATCCTTGCATTTCACATCGAAAGGTTCTACCTATGTTTTCTGTATCTAGGTCCTTTGTGATGTTTCATCCTGTTTGTTCGTATCCTGTGATGTTTCAAACTGTGATGTTTCATCACAGTTAATCCTGACTGTCTTCACTTGTCTTAGTAGTAATATGTGATACTAGTTTGATCAGCTAACTTTCTCTGGACCCATTATTAGTCATCATTTTATTTGGATGAATGCTAATTGATACAACTAACTTTCAGGTACTGATGTCCTCTTCTCCCTGAGAGAACAATCTAGATTAGTTTATGGTAGAGACATTTAAACCCTAGAGACATTTTACAGCTGTCTAGGAATAGAAAAGATGAAGGATACCTTGATATTACACAAAGTCAGCACGTTTTAAATGTTTAGATTGAGAAGCAGTGGGAGCCTACAAACTACAAGACCAAGCTAGATTTTAGTGGTTTCCGTTTTAGACAGGCTTCATTTGCAAGGGTGCACGTTTCTATCATGGATACTTTGCCAGGAACGCAGCCAGTCCAGATAGGCAATTCATGATTTATTGATCTTTCACAATCTGCTTCTTGCTTGATTGAGATCACTGTGACTCGGCGGAGCTTTCCCTTAGGAAGTATTGTCAAAGGACATTCTCTAACCAGTGGTGTCATAGATTGTAAATTTATCCTTTCAGAATAATATCTTTAGAAGATGCAACTGGTCAGTAGGCTGTAAGACCTCTAAACCGAAGGCCAAATCCACATCTGGCGACATATTCTCCTTCTTGGGAGACACTAGGCTGCTAACACCACTCAACTCTTTTGTGAACAACATGCCCAATCTCTAGGATAATGCCATCCCACAGAACTGTTTCCTGTTAGGTGGGCTCCATTTGCTAAAAGGCACTTACCATCTGGCTGGCTTCCTACAGTTTCTTGCACTGCTTGGAGCTGTTACTTATTAGCACATTCTTAGGAGACTTAGGCAGTGAGGGATGCACAGCAAGATTTTATTCTAATGGGAAAATGGTCCAGGAAAAGAGTTTTTTAAAAAGTCATGCTTTATTCATTTGAAACTGTTGCAAGGATTGGATTAAGAGGGAAAACATATGTGGTATAATGGAGGATTCTTCTAAGCCACTGTGGGCACTGCTTAGGGTGGAGAATATAAAGTTCTGTAGGAGAACATGTATTAGCTAAGAATTTCAGGAACCCATGAGCTCTTTGGACACAAAGAATATGTTTCATCACAATTTTGTACTTTACTATTTCAGAAATTCCATTCTCTGCCAATATTTCTTAAAATGGTTCTAATGTAGAAAAGGAGCTAGCTGAATTCTGAGTACCTACTAGAGGGGAACTTTAGGAGTATTTCAATAGAATTTATCCTTGCGAAATACCGAAGGATAGATGAGCAAAGTGTTCTGAGTGGGCCATGTATAGCTTCAAATCCATTTGGGGTACTAGGTAACCAACTGAAAACAAATTAAAGTGTGCTATGCCCTTGTTTCTTTATCTGGACAATAGAAACAATGACACTATCATGATAGAGATGCTGTAGAGAAACTGATGATTCAGAATGGAAGCAAAGCACATGTCACATTCCCTGTTTCCTAGAAGAAATGCAGCAAAAAGAAACTGATTGGGAGATAATGCTCTAGCAGGCTCATCTATAAGGTCAAGAAAGTGATCCACAATGGCCATACCTTGGGTTTCGAATAAGTAGGTGTACTGAGTGTATAGAAATCAAAAGTAACAGAACAGATAGCAGGTAGATATAGACAGAGTAGATTGCTAGGAAAACATTAACGGAACTGATAGAGAATCTGTCAGAGACTGGGCTATTTTGATTGGAAGAGCAAGTAATTAACACTATCAAATTGGGGACTTACAGAAAAATACATTAATATAAAAAACTATACAAGATACACCATAGCTGAATTAATGAAAATCAGAATGAAATGTCATATCCAGAGAAAAAGAGGTTAAACGATGTCCAGTGTCTCATGAGAAAAATTTGAGGCCAGAGACAGCAGAATAATATCCTTAGAGACCTGGAAGAGTAAAAGAGCTGCCAATTCTGAATTCTTTATTCAGGGACAATATCCTTCTCAAATAAAGATGTTTTCGGTTAATGGAAATTAAGAAAGTGCCTCGCCAGCCAACTTTGTCATATGAGGAGTGAGAAGAGAATTCAGGCTGAAGGACATAAAGCCAGCTGGAAATCTGGAAGCTTCAGAAGAAAGGGCAGCATGAGCAGGGGGCTGGGTGGACAAATGACAAGACCATATTGGTGCGTTAATTTCTTTAAGATACAAATATCACAAAAGTCGTAATCGTAGCTAGATGGTTATATAAAGACAGCACCGGTGATAGTTATTGTAAAAAAAAATAAAAGGTATCAAACATTTCAACAAATCAATGCTCTTATAAGGCTTCTAAACTTTTCATGTAAAGTTGGAGAAGATGATGTATTTTCTAATAAACTTCTGGGTGTAGGTCAAAGAAAAAGAAAGCAGATTCACAGTGTTGTTATACAATGGTCCTTTCTTAAAAAATAGTTGAGTCTGGCCAGTGAATATTCTGTGGGGATTTGCATGAAAAAGACCTGGATTGGGGGAAAAAGTCAGGTAGAAGGTAAATGTTGCATAATGTTTATATTATATTCATTAAAATGTTTTTTGTTAGATAAAAAATAAAACAACAATTAAAACAGAAGTATTATAAAGAAGGAACACACACGTGCACCACCCCCCTCCCACACACACACATACACTGCTCTGGACAAGATAGCTTACGTCAACTTTCCATCAGTTTTGCTTCTTCCCATGATAGCTTCATTCTTATCTCATATCACGGAAATCTTGAATGGTCCAGATTTTCTGCAGAGAGCCTTATGATTTGGGTCTCCTTAGAGCCTGTGACACATATGCGACAGTTTTCCTATTGGAATCATACCTCCACCCTGTGGCCACCACACAACATCTCACCAGGAGGAACTGAGTCCTCTGATGGGAGCCCAATAGTATCCATGGATTCTGGGACAAAGAGAAAGGAAGTGTGTAGCTATGATAGGGACCTATATGCAGTCTCTCGATTTTCTATTTTTATCGGAGAAAAATGAAAAACACACATCTGTCCTGGAATAATCACAGATAATTTACATTTATCCACAATCCAAATTGCTGAAGATTAGAAGTCAAGGCCTTTAAAATTAGCTGAAGATGTCCAAGGTGTCACAGCTGTCAGCTTTTTTTACCCTCATTCACACCTACATAACCCACATTATGCTTTTATAAAAGCTTCTACGCCCATTACCTTACTCGAATGTGAAATTAACAAGAGAGCGAGGGAGGTCAGACAACTTTCATCTTGCTCTTCATCCGAGAAAACAGGCTGGCTGGAGGCAAGTGAGTTGTCAGTTGTCAGTGCCGCTACCCTCTCCGGAGTGGAGGCCTCCTGCTTATGCCAGGAGATTATGGGCACTGAAGCAGAAATTTCTTAACCTGCTGAGACATGGAACCCACTAGGTATCAAGATATCACAAATGCTTTCGCTTTCCTTTATTTTTCTTTATAATAAAGCAGAGATGGTTTTCAATAAGAAATTTTATTGAATCTAGCCTTCCACACTCTGAGGAATGTGCAGGGCGTCAGCTCAGGCATCCCCACATATTGGAGCCTTTCCTACCTAGCTTTTTCTGATGATTCGCTTTGGCGAGTTCCCCAAGCAACAAAACCCTTTATTTCACATACATAAAGACTGGTGTTTGGGGACATGACAGTGAGTTAGTGGCATATCTTAGTTGCCTAATAAAGCTTTGTTTGTGTACCTTCATTCACCAAACAAACATTACCTGTTTCAGAGGGTAATTTTCACATCTAAGATAAAGATCGACTAATAAGACAGTTTGCAGGGACTTAGTACCTATATAAAATGACTGAACACGGATTTAAATGGAACTAGTATATTAAGACATAATACTAAGGCTTAGATTAAAATTCAAGTTCTATAGACAATGAAATCCCCTTGCCTTGCATCTTCAAAAATACTATATTCTGGACTTAATTTATTTTTTGTTTGATTTAGGCTATGGTAAGGAATTTCAATGATTACTCAGGCAATTCTAGTGTTCAGTCAGGGTTGAGAGTATAATGCCTAGATATTCAGTTCCATGAAAGCAAAATTGGTCAAAATTGGTTTGTTCTATTGTCCTTTGTATAAGTATGAAGGAATACAATGAGGAGCTGGTCATCACCTAACTTTATGAAAAATGTAATGTACCCTACATGTTTTTGTGGGGCCAGAAATCTGTTGAAATATCCAATTTGAATATATTAATGGAAAGTGTGATCCAAAGGAAAGAAAATTGTCACTTCTACCCAGGGGAAAAGTAAGGAAGAATGTTCCTTTGCAATAGTTACTGCAGTAATACATTAAAAACAAGGCATGTACATTATTTTTTGCCAGAAATTTGTTTAGAACAATAGATTATTCTTCTAGGTAAGTCAAAATTCATGTCAGTAATTCTCAGTGGTATTAACCTAAAAATATAGAAAATGTAATTAAATGATCATACCTTTTGAAGACCCACTAAAAACTCTTGACATTGACTCTGAAAGTCCTGTCTGTCCTGTGCTAGGCTCACATTTCAGCAAATACTCTATAAACATAGGAGGCACTGGTGAGTTCTGCTGCATCCCATTGCTTTTTTTCTGTCATGGCTTAAAAAATTATCCCGTATTCTTCCTGATAAATGGCATTAATTTACTGGAAAATATGGGTTTTAAAGGTTGGATTTGTTGAAACAACAATGAGATATTTATGAAACTTTCTTATAACAAATGGGTGAGACCTCCTTTGTAATATATGTGGGCATATAAAGGAGCCATTTAAGTATGTCCCAGGGTTTATTTAGACTGCTCGGAGCACTATGGGGTGGTCCAGACCGGAACATTAAGAAAGAGACCTCTGAAACAGCCCACCCACACTCTGGTGGAAATCAGGCCTTTGGTAATTGGAAGCAGCTTGACTACATTCCTTGCTCTTTAAGGCCATCCACCCACTGGTTCAGCTGGAACTATGCCTGTGATCTCAGTGGGTAGGGTCACTGAATATACTTCCCTGACAGAAGTTCTGGTTCCAGACACTGGTTACTTCAGGCACTTCCTTCTCTGGTTGTAGTGGTCAGTTTGCAAGACTTCACCAAGTCCTCTTAAGCAATGAAGCCCAGCTTCACACAGTCATTCCTCTCACCATTTCTCTATCAGAAAACCGACTGTTGGGCTGTGCAGGACCTCGAGTATCAAAGAGAATATGTAGATTATTATCTCTTGTTTCTTTTGCCCCTGAAAGGAGTGAGAGGAGCATTCTTAGGTTACTTAGGGGTAGATTTCTCTTTATGAATCCAAGCTTCTTGTTTCCATAGAAATGACATAAACAGAAAACTACATTTAAGGCAGGAGACATCTATGCTATGAAAATTGTGTTTCGTCTCCTGATATTTTCTCTTTCTCTCCTCATGAAGTGGGGAGTCCAGGTTTTGTTCACTTAATCTAGTATTAAATGTTACTTATCACCTCTATGGTTCAGTATCTTCTCTTGTCTAACGAAATGGGGAAAAAAAAGTTAATAGTTGAAAGTCGCTTATCATCTGATTCTTAAGTTCCGGAAGTTAACAATGTAACAAAATTTCCCAACCTGAAACACAGAAGTTTACATTTGTGATACTTACTCCCTGAAGAACTTGGGGAAGTGTAGTGGTTTTACAAGATCAAAGAGTTTAAAATCCTGTGTTCTTGCTCCCAGTCCAGTCCTTCTACTGAGACTTCCACATCCTCCCCGTCTACTTCCTTAGTGCCTTTCTTGGATATGTGAGTTTCATCTGAATGTTTTCTAGAAAACTTCTCCATGTATTAGCACAGCCTTATGTTTCTGGTTCTTACTTGGAGTATTCTCAACACCAGAAAGTCTTTCATTTACATACCTTATTCTAGAAAGTGTTTCCTTGAACTGTGGCTACTCAGCTCTTAGATCGTAACTCCTCTCACCTGTGGCTTAAATATGAAATACGCACCAACCCAAAAACAAAACAGCGAAACTAAGCAGAAACCAAAATAAAATAGTTTATTGTTTATAGTTTGAATACATACTGCAATTATCTCGTGGATAATTAAAATAATTGTCCATACATACTACAATTATACATACTACAATTATCTGATGGATAACTAAAAATGTGTTTTTTTTTCCTGAAAATTCAAATTTACCTATGTGACTTTGGTTACAGCTTCTGTAGCTATTGCTGGTCTGCCTTATCTTAATCATCTCCCACATGTTAGTATTATGCTCAACTATGCCTGTGCTGGCTCCTTGCTTCACAGAGAGATGAGTTCTTGGAATCTTTTGGCACAGGTACTCTACTGCATTGGGGCTTCTAGATTATATTCTGTTGTTAGTATTCTTTGTTATTTCTTTGGTACGAGATAATCGTCTGCATACAGGCAATGGGGAGCAAAGGTCCCCCTTGCCTTCACAGACTGCCTTTTGTGTTTACCAGATGATGAGTGACAAGCACAGCACTCTTGTCAAATCATCTTTCTTTCTTTCTTTCTTCCTTCCTTTCTTTCTTTCTTTTTTTTTTTTTTTGAAACCTTGCTTTCCCCTGTTGTAACTGGTCTGACAATGTTTACCGTTTTTAGTATGCTGGCCTGAAGATCCACTGCCGCTGATTCACACGGCCTAGGAGTCGTAACTTAGCAGTATTGTCTCGCTCCTTCTGACACTTGACGTTATGCTCAGGTTTGCCACACCTGAGGAATCTTAGTTCTACTTTTCCAACATTCCTCTGAGAGGTTGGCAAGCTGACAGCAGTTGCTGGTCTCTCTGTGCTTTGTGTATAGTGTTGTCTGTGCTGATCTTTCATTTACTACTTAGACCATAGACTACACGATTTGCAAAAAATATAAGGGTCAGAAATATACTGCTGAGTGGGTACTTTCAAGGCCCTATCCTGAATGAACGAAGGCATAAGCAAAGATCACATTCTACAAATTTGCTATTGGCGATAAAGAGGGACATTTGCACCTATGCCTTTGGTGTCACAGATGGCAAGACATTAAGCTAAATATCTGCTTATCATTGTCACTTTGCGCCATAGAAAAGTTGAAAGTGAAATCCACTTCTTTTCACACATTAGTAGGTTGCCCTTATTCACAGTCGGAGCAGGCACTGCTCACAGTGTTGTTTCCTGTATGCGTTGGTGTAATTTATTTATATTAATGACGAACATTTAGAAAATACTACACTGAGAACGACGGTCTTAAGAGTCAGATGGAGCATGAGTAATCCACGTTCTTTGTAGACACTGAACTCAATCATCTTACTGCCAAAGTGTGATTGAATTATTGTGAGACATGAGGTCTTAGCTTAACTTCCCAAGAAACCTCATGACCATGAGACCCCCAAAGTAAATATATCAAGCTATGCTGAAAATGCAATGGAATGCTGCATAGCAAGGCTTCCCCCACTGTCCAGGATTACTAAAATTAGATGGTTTCGAAGGATGAAGCTGCTACTTCATCTTCTTCTACTTAATTTCATGGAATCTGTAAGGAATTTAACCAGATTTCAGGCCACGATTTGAGTAACTTACAGGTTATCAAAGGCCATTCCTGCTTCCAAATCTATGCTTTCATAGTTCGTTATGTATCTGGAAGGAAAGAGTGAGACTTATCTTTGAGCCTTGATAGAAATTTCATTCAAGTTTAGAAAACGTCTTCATTGTTGTTGATTTGATATTTGATTTTGGCATTGGACAATGAGTCATGTATATCATGTATATCATGATTTGTTTTTATAGCGCCCACTGTATGCTTTGCACCTGAGAAGAAGTGGTTATTCCAAACTTAGACCTTGCTTCACATGTGGAAATCTGAGATAGAAAATTATGTTTCAACAATTCTTGTAATACTTCTCTCTCCCTTCTCTATGATTTTCACAGACAAGGCATAATTCCTGTGATTTGATTTGAAAGGAGAGACCAGCTCTGCACTGAGAGATGAGATCTGAGCAGGGAATAAAATATTCTTGAATTAATTTGCATAATAGAATTCGATTGGTTACAAAGCTGTGTTTGTTGAAGGAGAGACCAGAGTCCCTGCGCTCACCCACAAGGGAACATTGCAGATACAAAAATAGGATTTCGAGCTCTAGTGGGAACCTTGATAATATTCTTAGCGTAATGATAACCTGTCTTTATCTGTAAATTAGCTAGCTAGAAATAAAAAGAATGGGTCAGTGTGTCTGATCCCTCCAGCTCTGTGGGGGAGGAGAAGGTTGAAAACCAAATTTGCTTGCTTTTTGCTAAGCGTTTTTGTCTTTCATTCTCTACCCGATAACAATTTCCAGCAGGAGTCCAAATATACTTAAACACCCATATATGTCATTTTCTTTTATGGAGACAAAAGCAGGCACAGCGGGAGTGTTTTATGCTCAAGGCGCAGTCACTTACTACGGACTATCTGCTCTCCAGATAGAGGAGTGAGCCTTCCACTTAGAACTGGCGATTTTGCAAATCCATTTTCCTGTCATGTTATTACTCCTGTGACTTTCAACAACATTTATTTTTTCCTCTAAGCAATGTGCTCCCATCATAAAATAAAGTCTTCTTATGTGTGTTAGTAGAACCCCAAAGCTTATACATCCTGGCCAACTGCTGGAAAGTACTTTAGTGGAAAGATTGCTCCAGAGCTGCCTTTGGGGGTCATTATTAATACTAATTAGAGCATTGATATATTTCCCTAATTATTACCCATGTCAAGGTCTCGCTAGGAATGCAGCCTCCCATTAATTTTTGTGTGAGTTTCGTGCTATGTTTCTACTGTATTCATCAATCCGTTCCTGAGATGCTCCAGATCATTCTTAAAAAAAAAATCCCAGAATTAGATAAACCAAACTCCCTAAATACAAAATTTAAGGTCTGTCTTTATAATTTTTGAGAGAGAAATTTAAGGATAAAGAAAGAAAGATTAGCCACTCTGCACTGTAAAACTTGGTGGTGATAATTTATCACCTCATGTCCATTTTTACTACGGCGACTTTTATGAAGTGCTTTCTCTTGTACTTTCTAGTTCGACTAGTTCAATTATTATTATTATTATTATTATTATTATTATTATTATAGTCTATGTACTCACCTCAGGATCCCTAATCCTAAATTATTCTCATGATAGGGTAATTTTGAAGATATGGAAGGATCTTTCTGGGTTTGATTTTAGGTATTCTCTTAAGAGATGCTGAATCAGGTAAGGGGAGGAATCCACACCTGACTCTTCTGAGAATCATCATCCCTCAGGGTCCAATCCTTTCTTTCCCTTTGACACTCTCTGTAACCTTAGAACAATGACTTCATCTCTGTGTATTCTAGTTCACATGCATACGTAATGGAGATAACAGTACTATTGTCATTTGTAAGGTTCTTGTGCTTAGTCAACTCTTGAAAAGTCCTTCTAGGTTTAGGCAGATAACATTAACAAGTGCTAGGTAATTTGTTTATCATAGTCTTGTTATCACCGTACAGTCGATTCCAGTCAATGTGAACTTACATCTTGCATTCTGATAAGTCCTAGATTATTCTTTTCATTTTTAAAATCACTTGAAAAACAGAACAAAGGAAGGGAAGGTTCACTTGATCAATGTAGACATTGAAGGGCTGGGTTCAAATCTTAGTCTGGCTATCATCATAACCCTATAGGAGTACAATTTGTGCTTAATTTGTCTGGACCTCAATGTTCATATCCTTTAAAACAGATTATTCATAGTCCCATTAATAGGATTAACATGTTAATCAATAGGTGACTTAATAATTGTGATTTTTTAGAAAGATGGCTAATGAAAGAATAATTTGTTCAATAGATTTTTACTCTAAAGTGAATAAATGACTTAAAATCCACCTTATATAATTTAAAATTAATTATCAAGGAAACTAGTCCATTGTATTTGGCCACATAAATGATTAAAAATCATGAGACCAATTAGTTACTTTTAAAAGATTAGTTTTGCTATTGTTTCCAACTGAGAATTTGTAATACTATCCCTTTATAAAAAGAGTAAGGCCAATTGTTTATTGGTCACATCAAACCTCTTACTCATTAGCATGAAACTAGACTTTTTTTTATAAAGTGGAAAAGTTGTCATGTAGTTTCAGCACTTTGGTGTCAGAAATAATTGTGCTTTACAGCAAAATGGCAGCCAAAAAAAAAGGAGGTGCAGAAATATCAACTTTAATTAAATCCTTTCTTTCAAATACACTTCACAGTTTATATGCCGGAATAATTTATCACCTCGTGAATGAACACTTAATACTTGGCATGGTACAAAACGGGCAGGGACCTTGCACGATGTGTTCTCTCCTTTCTCTTTCTAGAATCTCCACATGGGCGGCAGTAAGTCTGAAGTTGAAGTGTCTGCGTGAACTCACGCATTGAGCTGTTATAGATGCCCTCTTTGAGCTTAATTCTGAGACATGTGTAGTAAATATGACCTTGATTATTAAGAGGCTACCAGCCTGTTAAGGATGCAGAATCTGAATCAGAAGAAACACCTTCCATAATCTTTCATTAACAGCCTAACCATTTACAAGAAGAGGGAAGCCACTGATAGACAATTTCATTCAAGACTTTCATTTCACCATTTGGAAGGCAAAGCCTTACGGAGGGGAACTGAAGTGGTTCAAGGACAAATTAGTATTGGAACCTTGTTTTTGCAGTTGTTCCCCGGTGTTCTCACTGCTGCTTCTTATTGCCTCACTTTAAGATCTCCTTCCTGCTGATAGAATTTTCTGTGCTTTCCCATGTAGTGCCCTGGGCTTGCTCTAAGCAGCATTCGGTGGATTATTAAAATGATGAGTGTTGGGGCTGGGGAGATGGTTCCGTGGTTAGGAGCACTTGCCATTCTTGCAGAGGACCTTAGTACTCATTTCCAGCAGCTCACAGCTAGCCAGAGCTCTAGCTTCAGGGGAACTGAAAGCTTCTGGCCTTTGTGAGCATCAAAACTCATGTGCACCATTGCAAAACACACACACAAACACACACAGAAAAAAGGATGAAAGATTTAAAAAACAATATATTTACCTGAAGAATTTTATGCATTCTGATGCATGCAATGCAAAACAACAAATGCTAAAGGCTTCAACTCCTATTCTTTGAGAAGAAACTAGAGCAATACTATTGTACAGTTTTATGTGGCTCACAGCAGAAACCTTTAACTTTGTGTCTTCAGCCTTTTTAGTTATTGTCTTGATGTATGACAAAGAAACGAAAAGCCTGGATAGGCCAAGTCAAAGACTACCAAGGGAAATAGGGTTTACTCTGTGAAAAGGTGTTCTACCAGCCCACTTATATCCTAGATGACTAAGCCAAATAGCTACATTGTCCCCTGAAACACTTATTTTTTCTTTCCTTTTGGAGTACCTCACTAGTCTCCTTTTGTCTTCTCCATGAGCAATAAACAGTGACAGGCTTGCATCTTGTTACTATGGGAAAAGAGGAAGAATCTCAGGTCCTACTCAGCGTTTGTCCCTGGGCAGTGGAGTAATAGAGAATGTATGTGTTTATGAGAGCTATCTTAAACCTATGCTCTGGATGCCATCAGGAAAGAGCAGATAATTTTATATAAGGAAGCACGAGTTTTAAGAAAGGGGATTAAGCATGAATGTTACATAAATGGGAAGTTATTTCTCATACCATAGTACTACAACTCAAAAAAAAAAAAAAAGAAGTCTAGAAACGAGAGATTGTAAGTCAGATATATACCAGGAACTGGAAGGAAAACTTTGCCAATGGCTTCTTCTTACTGCTGATGAATAGTAGCGTGATGGTTGTGTTTTGGTTTGACGATAGGTCGTGTTACAGGTTTCTTGTTCAATTTTTCATCTTGTGATTGGAGTGAAGTAGGAAAGCATCTTATATAAAACTGTCCAGCAAGAGAAGATGCTGAGCTGATGAGGGAGATTTCAGACCATAAAAAGGCAAATTGATGCTGTAGCCTTAATTGACTTCTATAGCTTTTATAGATTTTCCCGGTGAGTGAATGAGAATTGACCTATTAGTTGACATTGTAGTGTTAATTGATCGCTACAACTTTAATTAATTGATCCACAATGCTCAATAAAGGCTTGACCTTTTAAATACTTTTTATTTTAATTATAGCATCTTGCTAGGTAGGACTGGCCTGGAATTTACTATGGAGCTCAGATTAGATCAAGATAGCCTCAAACTTTTTTTTAAGATTTATTCTTCCCTTATATATTACATCCTAAATGCAGTTTCCCATCCCTATCCTCCTCCCAGTTCCCACCTCCCCTTCTACTTCCCCAGATCCATTCCTCTTCTGCTTCCCCCAAGAAAAGGGTAGGACTCCCCTCCCTGGGATATCAACCAAACATGGCATATCAAGTTACACTAAGACTAGGTACATTACCTCATACTAAGTTACTCCAAGGCAACCCAGTATGAAGAGAAGGGTCACAAAAGCATATAAAAGAGTCAGAGACAGCCCCTTCTCTCACAGTTAGTTAGGAATCCCACAAGAACAACAAGTTCTATAACCATATCATATATGCAGAGAACCAGTCTTAGAACCATGCAGGCTCCCGGATAGTCAGTCCAGTCTCTATGAGATTCTATGAGCTGTGATTAGTTGATTTTGTTGTGGTGTCCTTAATCCCTCTGGCTCCTACAGTCCTTCATCCCACTCTACTGCAGGATTCCCTGAGCTCTGCCTAAGTGGGTGTCAGCAGCTGCTCCCATCAGGGGATGAATGAAGCCTCTCTCATGACTGTCAGGCTAGGTTCTGGTCTGCTAGTATAGCAGAGTATTTGGAATCATTTCATTGATTTTTTTTTTTCTGGCCAGTCATGTTTGGTTCTATCTTAGGTTTTGGGTTATCCAAAACCTGGTTCCTGGCTCTCTAGGCAGTGTCAGGCATGGACTACCTCTGGTGGTATGAGTCTCAAGCTGGACCAGTCATTGGTTGGTCCTTTCCACAAGTTCTGTGCCACCCTTACCCTAACATGCCTTGCAAGCAGGACAGATTTTAGGTTAAAGGTTTTATGGCTAGGTGGGTGTCCCGATCCCTCCAGTGGAAGCCTTACCTGGTTACAGAAGATTGCCAGTTCGGTGTCTTTATCTCCATAACTAAGGGTTTTACTAGGGTCACCCTCATAGATTCCAGGGAGTTTCTACTGCACTAGGTTTCTACCTTACCCCTGAAATACCCACCCCAATTCCAGTTGTCTCTCCCACTATTATCTTTCCCCAACCCCACTCCATCCCTCCTGTTCTGTCTCTACCCGACTCTAGTTCATCAGAGATCTATATTCTATTTTCCCTACCCTGGGAAATTAATATGTCCCACTGGAGACCTACTTGTTACATAGTCTCTCTGAGTCTGTGAATTGTAGCATGATCTTCCTTTACTTTACTACAAATATCCACTTGTAAGTGAGTACATACTGTGTTTGTCTTTCTTTAACTTCACTCAGGATGATCTTTTTCTTAGTTCTATCCACTTACTTGCAAATTTCTTTTATTTATTTTTTTTGTTGTTGAAAAAAATTTCCTCCTCCCTGTTTCCCATTTCCCTCCCCCTCTCCCCTACCCTCTTCCCCTCCCCCCACTCCATTCCCCCTCCTTCTCAAGACTGAAGAGCAGTCCAGATTTCCTGCCCTGAGGGAAGTCCAAGGTCCTCCCACTTCTATCCAGGTCAAGGAAGGTGAGTACCCAAACAGGCTAGGCTCCCACAAAGCCAGTTCATCCAGTAGGATGGAAACCTAGTGCCATTGTCCTTGGCTTCTCATCAGCCTTCATTGTCCGCCATGTTCAGAGAGTCCAGTTTCATCCCAAGCTTATTCAGTCCCAGTCTAGCTGGCCTTGGTGAGCTCCCAATAGATCAGTTCCACAGTCACAGTGGTTGGGTGCACCCTTCTCAGTCCTGACTTCCTTGCTCATGTTCTCCCTCCTTCTGCTCCTCATTTGGACCTTGGGAGCTCAGTACAGTGCTCCAGCATGGGTCTCTGTCTCTATCTCCATCCATCGCCAGATGAAGGTTCATATCCTATTTTTCAACACCTGAGTATTACTCCACTGTACAAATGTACATTTTCTTTATTTGTTCTTTGGTTGAGGGACCTACAGGTTATTTTTAGTTTCTGGCTGTTATTAATAAAGCTGCTATGAACAGAGCTGGACATGTGTCTTTGTGATAGGATGTAGCATCTTTTGGGTATAAACCCAGAAGTGATATTGCTGGGTCTTGAGGTAGATTGAGTCCCAATACTCTGAGAAACCACATGCTGATTTCCAAAGTCCGCACTCCCACAAGCAATGAAGGAGTTTTCATCTTGCTCCACATGCACGCCAGTATGAAATTTTACTTGTGTTTTTGATCTTAGCCATTCTGACAGGTTAAAGATGGAATCTCAATTTAATTTTGGTTTGCATTTCTCCAAGCGTTAAGGATCTTAAACATTTCTTTAAGTGTTTCTTATCCATTTGTGACTCCTATATTGAGAGTTCTCTCTAGATCTGTACACCACTTTTAAATTTGATCAGGTGTTTTGACAACCAGCTTCTTGAGTTCTTTATATAGCTTGGATATTAGTCCTCTGCCAGATGTGAATTGTTGAAAATCTTTTCCCGTTCTGTAGGCTGCTGTTTTAGCCTGTTGACAGTGTTCTTTGCTTAACAGAAACTTTTCAGTTTCATGTGGTTACATTTATTGGTTGTGGTTCTCAGTGTCTTTGTTATTGGTGTTCTATTCATGAAGTAGTCTCCTGTGCCAATGTGTCCAAGGCTATTTCCCACTTCCTGTTCTATCAGGTTCAGTGTATTTTGTTGTTGTTGTTGTTGTTGAGGCCTTTGATCCATGTGGAATTGAGTTTTATACAAGACAATAGATATTGATCTATTTGCATTCTTCTGCATGCTGACATCTAATTAGACTAGCACCTTTGGTTGACGATGCTTTTCTTTTTCCCTGTGTATTTCGGGCTTTTTTTTTTTTAATCAAAAAACTGGTGTCCGTAGGTGTGTAGATTTGTCTGGGTCTTTGATTCAGTTTCACATCTCAGCCTGTCTGCTTTTATGCCAATGCCATGAGGGTTTTTCTAGTTTTACAATATCTCTGTAGTACAGCTTGAAAACAGGCATGGTGATACCCCCAGAAGTTCTTTTATTTTACAGGTTGCTTTGACTATCCTGACTTTTTTGGGTGTCTACATGAAGTTGTGGGCAGGATATGGTGATGAAGGGAGGGGGTCTGTTGGGGAATGCTGGACAGCCACTGAGGAGTGATGGAGATCTGTGGATGGGGTCTTACCTGGGGTTCTGGGTACCAGCATGGCCCCTGGTAGAGATTCAAACTTCTTAAACTTGGAATGATCCTTCTGATTCTGTCTACTGAGTGCTGGGTTGCAGACATGTACCCCATCAACTTGTTCATTTAATTCTTCCTTGATTATTTTCATTACCATTGTCCTCCTTTCCATTGCAAAGTCTTTGACATAACTTCCTTATATTTTCTGTTTGTGCTAAAGTCTTGGTATATTCTATGGATGGCCACAGGCAATGGTTGGGGAATTCTGGTGGTTTTTCTCATGGTAGTCTATCTTCCCTATTTTTAACACAGTAGCCTTTCCTTCAGTATTCAACCTAGCCATCAATCCTCTAAGAAGTCACCCTTAACTGAGCCAGTCTCTGACATTTTCACTATGGATACTGTGATACGCTGTTGGGATTCCTTAATATTCTTAGTTGCTCTAGAACATGAACATAGCCAAACACAGTTATGATAAATTAATTATTGACAACTTTTTGTGTGTCAGGCACTGTTAGGAGCCTTATATTCACGTTTCAATTGATATTTGTAACAAACTTTCAGTGAATTCTATTCTTACCTCCGTTTCTTAAGTGAGCTAGCTGGGTTCAGAGAAAGCAGTCAGCTTTCCCAGAGCTGACGGGGGATAAACTGTCATTCATGCCAACATGTTTGCTAACTGGGAATGAAGTGATGAAGGCTGCAGCTAACCCAACATCTCTCTGCTTGCAGAAGCTGACTGGGGAAGTGGGCAGCCCTGACGTGATGTCCTCAGCGAGTGAAGATACTCCATTCCAGAGGAGGTCTACTTGACACATCTGGGAGGCCGCCGTCTGAAAGACTGCCACTCTGGTGGCGTAAGGAGTGATAGCTGCATTCTCCTGTGCCTACCACATAACCAAAAATGAAGGAGAACTACTGTTTACAAGCTGCCCTGGTGTGCCTGAGCATGCTATACCACAGCCAGGCGTTGGCTCTGGAGCGACGAAGCCACCTGCGGCCCCCATTCCATGGACACCATGAGAAGGGCAAAGAGGGCCAGGTGCTGCAGCGCTCCAAGAGAGGCTGGGTCTGGAACCAGTTCTTTGTGATAGAAGAGTACACTGGGCCTGACCCTGTGCTTGTGGGCAGGGTAAGGTTATTTGCATTCGATATTGATGTATCTGTACGTGTTTATTATCAGATCAGTAGGACATCGCCAAGACAAATGCTAAGCAAAAATAAAAAACAGGCAACCAGACAAAAGCGAGACACAATAAACCAAAAACCATCTAACAAAAGCCAAGTTAGAAAGCACTAACAACTGGCTACCACTAAAAAAAATTAATCATATTGTATAAATATCCTTTCAGCATTTTCCCCTCATTCATAGACTTAACCACATTGAGAACGCTTCTAATATTCACTTCTTACACCATAAGAACTCAATTAGTAAAAATTGCTTTGTAGTCTGTTGAAAGCAACACTGCCTTAATTTACTGAGCCATTCTTCAGAATGAAGAAATTTCTTTGATTGTATCCTAACCCCAACTTGCCTGACCCCATTTGAATGGTCTCATGTCTCCCTGTGTCTTTTCAACGTAACTTTCTTTCCGGTTTTACCTCTGCCTGTCTCTTTAATCAGATTTCATTCTACTTTGTGTAAGGGATTTGATTACCTTTGAACCCTCAGGTCTTGGTACTAAACCCAAACCCAAGGATATGAATGATTGTGTGCCATTAAATTAGGAGTGATTTTATCCTCGTTGCCTTCGGGTATGGTTATACAACAGCTAGATTTATATTTCTCCTTAGGTTGTGCATTTGCTATGCCACCCCATCAAAAATATAAATGTAGAGAGTCCAAATTACATTTGTCAAACTGACCTTCTACTACTTATTAAGATACAATATGTGGCTCTTTTAGGTGATACTGACATAAGTTATTAGGAGACAGACATTTTCACGTATACAAATTGAGTCTGCACTGTGTGGAGAAGAGGTGATAGGCAGAGGATAAATCAGGTGAAAGCAATAATTGACCTCAAATATTCGAGGGAAAAGAGTCATCCATGCATTCAATTAAAAATAAAGAAAAACTCCAGGTAGAATGAGAAGGGTCATAAAATTCATTTTAATCATTATGAATTTATGTCCTTAACATTTATGAAAAATAGAGGCAAGTACCTAGTAACTTCTAGCCTGAAAGTTAAGTAGAATTGGTTCAACATAGAGGAAGAAATGTAAGCACAGATGACAGAGAAACATACCTACCTCTGAACACCAAGGATGGCAATGAAGTTGTCTTATTTGTCCTTTTGTATGAGAACAGCATTCTATTTTTATATCCTGATTTTTATACTCCTTGAAAGTGCATGATAATCTCAACATAATTTAGAACTGGGAATATGGTTTTTAGAAAGATACTAAATAATTTTATTCATGTATACATAAAGTGAAAAATGCAAAGAGATAGTCTTGATAAAATAGAAATACAGGGAAATAATTGACAAGCAGGCTCCCTAGGCTGATGTGTTGTGCTAGTCTACAGGAAGAGAAAAGAAAAAGACAAGCCAGAAAGGCAGGGCAAAATAGCTCAAATAATGTGCAAAGCTGGGCAGGAATTGCTCTGGGAAAATGATCTTTGCTTAGTCACTGTCTTAGTGTGGGGCAGCATGTGTTGAGGCTTGAAGTTTGCAGAGAAGACAGAACTTAGTGAGTCAGATGAGTTTTCTTCTCTCTGGATCTAGCAAATGTTATATTATAAGAGAGAAGCACAGCAAAAAAGAAGGGAAAGGGAAAACCTGGCATCAACCCGTCTGATCTTGAAAATTTAGGCTCATAAAAGGAGTCTTGGTGGGGGCTGGAGAGATGGCTCAGTGGTTAAGAGCATTGCCTGCTCTTCCAAGGGTCCTGAGTTCAATTCCTGGCAACCACATGGTGGCTCACAACCATCTGTAATTAGGTCTGGTGCCCTCTTCTGGCCTGCAGACATACACACAGAGAGAATATTGTATATATAATAAATAAATAATTATTTAAAAAACCTGATGTTTAAAAAAAAAGGAGTCTTGGTTAGATAGAGCATGTGTGTGTGTGTGTGTGTGTGTGTGTGTGTGTGTGTGTGTGTGATTAGCAGCTGGATCTGGTAAATCTTTTCTTTTCCTTTTGAAATAGTGTTGAGATGGATCTCCCTTAAATAGGAGGAATAGTTGACTTTTTCTCTAACAACCTTTGAATGGTGACATTCAAGGTTGAATGCTTTAAAATTCCCTGAAAAGGTAGAATTTGGCAAAGCAAAAAAAACCTACAGTTTTCATGTCAGAAATTCAGCCCATGTCATGCTGCTCTGTGCAAAGAGAGAAGTCATCAGTCTTAGGCGTCAGGAACTGGCTGTGCATGCCTCGGCAACTGGACCCTTGATAGCTCTTGCTGTGTTCCCAAACCGCTTTTGTGTGGAACCTAATAAATAGTATTGTCAGTATAGTAGATTATCTTTGTGAGAGAGTAAAACTAGTGAAGACTTAGCAGACTTTTAAGTGTTGGAGAGCGTGGAGACAGAGTAGAAACATGACGAACAGAATGCACAGCAAAATTTCAGGTATTTGGCTAATTATAAAATTCATCTCTCTTTTCTTATGTAATGCATGGAGACCCCGAGAAACTTTCAGTGGTTTGACATTCATATTTATTTCTTTGTTCCTCATTCATGGGGCTGAATTTTTGATATTTGTAAATTTTTGATATTTGTAAAGCAGAGGAATAAAAAGAAAAGAACAATCGTAGAGAGGTAGCGAAGGGGAGCACAGACCTTGAAGAATACAGCACGAAGGTTGGGCAATTCTACTTGACCACTAAAGGCCATCAGATAACTTCAGATAGTCAACCTCTTATGAAATACATCAGCCACATTCCATTAAAATGGTGGGTTGTTTTGACTAACAAGTTCTGAAGTAAACTCTGTTTGCTCTCCCTGCTCCAGAAGCTGTGGAGTCTACAACCTAAGTGGTCTTGTGTTCACCTCTGAGCTGAAATGTTTGCTCTTTCACTAAAACACATCAAATAAATTAGATAACTTTTGGGAAATTAAAATGGCGCAAACATTTTAAAAAGTAGTATACTCAGCTTAGTTTTGTTTTTCTTTTGTGAACCTCATACAAGCTGTGTAAGACATAGTTTGATAATAATAATAGAAATTCTGCTGAAATAAGAAAGTGATATTAGTATTCAAATTAAATCAATTAATATTAAATGATAATTAGTAATAGATTCTGTTGTTGTGAATGCTAAATTTTTTGCTGAAATTCTATGTGAAACAGCTTTTTAAAATCTCTTAGAGCCGGGAGGTGGTGGAGCATGCCTTTAATCCCAGCACTTGGGAGGCAGAGGCAGGCAGATCTCTGTGAGTTCGAGACCAGCCTGGTCTACAAGAGCTAGTTCCAGGACAGGCTCCAAAACCACAGAGAAACCCTGTCTCGAAAATACCAAAAAAAAAAAAAAATTTTTTTCTTAGCTATTTTTTTTAATACTATAAGCAATGTAAAGTAACATATTTTTCCACAAGAGGAGATAATGGAGGCAAAGGAACTCAAAAATCATGAGGATATAAAGGGAATGGAAGGAGTTTATTGCTGTGAGAAAATTAGTGAGGTCTGCTCTGAATCACAGAACAGAACTGAGTAGAGCTGGTAGCAAAGATGACTATCATAACAGTGGATTCTTGACATGCCAGTATACAAATTGTCTCTAGGCTCTCTGGAAAATGTGAAAAATCCAACCATATTGGAGGTTATTTCAAGGGTCTGAGGGCTACATGTCTACCCTCCTGTTACACCATCCTTTGTGGTCATAGGAGACTCTTCTCAGAAGATAAGAGACCCAGATGGTAGACCCTGACTACTAGGCAGATGATCTGTAGAGAAGTCTGATTAGCTGAATTGCCTGCGGTTGCAAAAACCTGGACAATATAAACATCTTTTGAGGAGAATCTCTGGAAGAAATGACAGTAATATCAAGTGGAATGTCATGAGGAAATTTTTTGAATCTTTATGGTGAATGAGTTACAGAAGTTGCAGTTAGAGGAACCCACAAGAATAGCCTGTAATCTGTGGTTCAGTATTATGTGAAATTAAGCCAGGAACACTTAGGAATTTGTGGAGATCAGCTTATATATGTATAGACTTGAATAAATAGCTCATAAGAGAACTGGCAAAAAATGTGATTTCTAGTGAAAGAAAGTGAAGGAACAGGAGTAAAATTTGAGAGAAAGATACTCCATAAATTTATGCTTACATCTGCTCAAAGTATATGCATGTATTTCTTTCAAAATGTGTACATATATATTTTGTATGTATGCATATATATATATACATATATATATATGAAGAGAGAGTAAGTACATTAAATTTCAGAATTAAATATTTACTTATATTTTAGCCTCATCATTACCTAACTTGATGTCCTTGGTCATGGTAGTTATCTAAGACTGGATTTTGACATTCAGAAAATGATGGTGTAAATGACTTGCTCTCATGATATATGTATGAGTGTATGTATGTGCACATATATGTGCATGATGTAGCAATCAGCTTGTGAATTTTTATTGTGTTCCTTATGAAATTACAAGTCTTGTTTTCTCTTTTTCTAGCTTCATTCTGATATTGACTCTGGTGATGGGAACATTAAATACATTCTCTCAGGTGAAGGAGCCGGAACCATTTTTGTGATTGATGACAAATCAGGGAACATTCATGCCACGAAGACACTGGACCGAGAAGAGAGAGCCCAGTACACATTGATGGCTCAGGCGGTGGACAGGGACACCAACAGGCCACTGGAACCACCATCAGAATTTATTGTCAAGGTCCAGGACATTAATGACAACCCTCCGGAGTTTCTGCATGAAACCTATCATGCCAATGTGCCTGAGAGGTCCAATGTGGGTATGTAAGTTGGGATCACTTGCTCCACTTCTAGCTGGTGTCGTTGCCGGTGGGCAGTCTGGTTCCTGTCCTTCCAGCTCAGAGCCTGAGCCTGTGTTGAATCTTTATTGCATCTTAACAGGGAAAAAATATTTAATCGGATATTTTCTTTTATTAAAAATAGCTATCTTTCTTACATAATATATCCTGATTATGGTTTCTTTTTCCTCTACTCCTCCTAGTTCATTCCCGCATCTCCTCCCATCTGGAGCCTCCCTCTTTCTGTCTCTCAGTAGAAAACAAACTGCTAAGGGATATTGATTGATTGAAGAAAACATAGAAAGATAAAACAAAAACTAATGCATCAGAATAGGACCAAAGAAACAAACAGAAGGGAAAGTGCCCAAGAAAAAGAGAGTACATGAAACAGATATAGATTCAGAAACTTCGATTTTCAAATGTTCATAATAGACTTGGACGTTGTAAGATCAAGAGATATTAAGAGTCAATGGGGGAAGAATATGATTTAGTTTAGCAAATCCTGACTCAGAGTGTCAACTAAGTCATGTGGCACCACTTAACATCTTTTCTTCCTTTGTAGAATGGGAGTAACGATTTCCCATCTTCAAAGAGTATTGATGAAATGCATCCAGTCACTAGGGCATATTGATGTCCATTAAGTAACAGCAATGACAATGTTTGCTGCTTGTGGGATTTGCATTAACTGATTGGGTCTGTACCCTATCTTGTTTAACTTGGCCATGATTAAACTTTGCAAAGCAGTGGATCTAGTTACCCACGAATAAATGAGAAACAAAAGCAGAAACAGTTTGACTAATTTAACCAAGGTCGTTGTGCTACTTAGTTCATGCAGCATGCATCATCTGATGCAATACACTTAAAAGACACACTGCTTTTTGCAAAGATGGAATTCTGATTGTTTCTTCAAACAGTTGCCCTCAGGTATCACTTTCACTTAAATTTCCAGAATGTGCATGGTTATCAGCATGGTTATCATGTTTTGAGGCAGTCTGATCCGTTAAGCTTGAGTGAATCTAAAGACAACAAGAGATTTTTTTTTTCACTTTACAAATGAGAATAACAAGCAATGAATATGAGGATTAGCTTACTCAAGAGAGTCAGCTGTGACGTCGGAAGTTTAAGGTTCTTCCAGTCTCTGTGCAGAGCCTATTGTGCTCATTCATCTCTTCCCTCCTTCCCATCACCCCTCACCTTTTCTTGTCCTGTCCGCTGTTTATTCTACCCTCACATGCAAATTCTAAGGAGAAGCAGACTTGAGGAAGTGGGGCTAGCTAGGCATCCAAACTGATAACCCATTGGACTTATACTTCTCTTCAGGGGACACTTTGTGTCTTGGGCAGTGCCCAGATTTTCTGCTATATCACATGAAGACTATTGTCTTTGTTGTCAGACGAATATGTGATCCTGGCTTCTTTGTATACTTTCATAAATTATCATTTTGTCAACTAGTCAACAATACAATGAGGTTCATGTTTACAATGATGGTTAAGTAAATATATAAAATAGAAAAGGTTGACAATTACTTAGAAAATTATAGAATCAAATGAAATTATAAAAGTAACTTTTTTATTAATAATAATAAATAAATAAATAGTAACTTCTTTGGGCATGCCATGACATTTTTATGTTAATCTCCATTTTCGAGAATATTTCCTGGCTTGTTAGGAGTAGTTCAAAAATGACAGTGGTATAAAAAAACTTATTTTGAAATGAGAATTTGGAAGATTGATATTTTTCTTGTATTTCTCATGGAAGTCACAGTAAACCCTGTGAAGTAGGGGCTGGCTCTCTTTAAGCTGTATAGAGGCGTTGTGTACCCTGACAGGAGGAACCCTGCTTCTGCTGACAGAATCAGAGAAGGAACTTGGGTTTTACTATTGCTAGATCTGGATTAGACTCCTGACTCTGACCGTAAATAATTTTGAAAGAGATTTCAAAACGTCGAATCTCTCATACCAAATCTCCCCCAAGTAAAAAAGATGCAAAAATGTCTAGCGGAAGAATGTTGGCACATCCCATGGAATTTAGTACAAACACTGCTTGGCAGAGATAAACTGGATAATTGCTTCTTCTGTCTTCCCATCTTCTCTCTCTCTTCTCTGAACATCAACGTGCTATTGCCCAGATTTCTACTGTGACAATGGAGCTTTTAAAGAAAAAAAAATTATACCTGATTTCCCTTTCTTCTGACCTAGGAATTGTCTTTTAGATCTCATTGACTGTTCACTGATGGTATCTATTGCATAGCTACCAGACCCAACAAAGATGAGAAAACGCAATTTTCGAGTCAATAAGGAACAACATTCCATATAATATTTATATCCATAAATTAATTACAATTTAGCATTAGAAGTAACTTTATTATAGGCAAAACAACAATAAAATGATGTATTTGTTGTTACAGATGGGAGAGTGCACTCTGTCCTTTCATGATAAGCAATTAATTGTTAATTATATTTATTACACTCCCCTGAGATTTTTATTTAATTATCTGATACACTGACTATTTCTATCACATAGTTCTAAATATGTTTGACAATTACGTTTATATTATTATTTTAACTATCCACCCAGACAGGAGGCGCTGTGGTTATAGAAAGTTTAGTTTTAAATGATGATAATTAAAAGAAAAACAAAGAGGAGAATGAGAAAAAAGGAAGAAGAAAGTCAGGGGAGTGTTTTGCTCTTGGGCTGTAGGAAATTAATATCATATTAACTAATCCTGGGCCTCTCTTCAGGACTTAATATTAAATTAAACCCTGTAAACACGAATGCAATTTGAAGAGTTTAGCAGGTGTTGCTAATTGCTTTGTTTCCCTTTTTAGGAACATCAGTAATCCAAGTGACAGCCTCCGATGCAGACGACCCCACTTATGGAAATAGTGCCAAGTTAGTGTACAGTATTCTTGAAGGACAACCTTACTTCTCAGTGGAGGCCCAGACAGGTAGAGTGGATTGCACTGTCATTGTGAGTCATGACACATTCTAAGTAAGGAGTCCATGCCTGTTCACTTTTGCTTTGGGTTGAAAATTTCTTAAAGTTGAGAGAAATATAACGGACACTCTGGAGGGTTAGCAAGAGGGCCAAAAGGCCTATGGACATGTTGGGCATATGATTGAATGAAGCAAAGCCCAATTATTAGTGCCTCAGCTCATAATAATAAATATTTAATAATTCATCTTGTGAGTTGGAAGTGTCTTAAACTGTGGATTTATGAAAAGGACCCCAAAGCTGATTCAAAGAAGTTAGCTTACAAAGCATCCTTGGAAGACCTCTGGGTAAACTCAATAGTGTCAGGTGTAATGGTCAATGTTCTTGTTGCAGGAAGATTCAGCACATTTCCAGTCTCTCTTTTTGTGCAATAGGTTCCCAATAGATGATACAAAATAAAGAGTAAACCAACAAAGTGAACCAGTATACAATACAAACTCAAACTATCTTGCACTTCATTTATAACAATTGTGATTCTCCACAAGAGTAAACACTATAATTCAACAAAATTGCTCTTCCACAGTATTATAACAAGGACATTTTCTTTCTCCAAAGTATGTTCTCTATTTTTGGAAGAGTTTCTCATACAATTTTCAGCTTTTACATATTGTTTTCTAATTTGGTACTTTTTAAAAATTTGCTTGATTAGTTCCTGCCTATATATGCATTAATTTACTTTTTACCACCTTGTTCTAAACAGCAACTTGAGAAGTTACAGTTTATGACTTCATAAAGTCATTTGCCATTAGTCTTTCAGTAGAGAAAGAATAAGGGATTCATTTAGACTTTGGGAGATGCTAAAAACTCCAATCTTTGCTTGAGGAAGCAAGGGTAGCAACCACTGTTTGACAACCTACAAAACCATCTAACAGATGAAGAAAATGAGATCTCAGGAGCTATTGAGGTTTCAAGAGGCTATTGCAAAGACACATGCTAACACTGGGGCTTGGGATAGCACAACAAAGACCAACAATTTCTCTTTGTTCTTTATATTTATGCTAAAAACACCACCTTATTCACTGAGTATAAACACTTCCATGTGATCCCTAGAGATGTCAATAAGCATAGTTTTCATGGAAATCATGTTTAAATGTACAGGGGTCATAAATAATTAAACCATTAATTTATTATGTTTGTCAGTGACAGGTGCAAGCTTTGTTCATCTTCTAACTCATCAGTTCACTTATTAAAAATTGATATTAGGATTTTAATGTATTGAATATAATTTATGACTCCTCCTTAAATTGTGCATGGATTGTAGAAATGTTTCTAATAATTTCATGTAGGACTAGATTCCTGAAGGCTTTTGCTAGAAGTCCAGAAGAGGAGTTTCAGTTATGGAGAGACATAAATAGGCATTTGTTATTTCAGTGTTCAGGAAGAGATTGCTCCTTGCATGCATAATGAAAAACAAAACTAATTAACATTATGTAAGTATTCTTATTATTTGCTTGAAAATACATACATGCTTTGGGCATGACTACTTTCCATTATAATTGTCATGTTAAACTGACTTTTCTTTGAGCAAACAGATTCATTTATGTATCTTAACTACCCAGAATCTAAAATATTTTCCTTGTTGAAATTTTGTCATGAATGAAGATCTGTAATTTTGTATTGCTAACCTGGCAGGTATCATCAGAACAGCCCTTCCCAATATGGACAGAGAAGCCAAGGAGGAGTACCATGTGGTGATCCAGGCCAAGGACATGGGTGGACACATGGGCGGGCTCTCAGGGACAACCAAAGTGACGATCACTCTGACTGATGTCAATGACAACCCACCAAAGTTTCCACAGAGTAAGTAGTTGAGGTTGGTCTTTGCACTCCGATTTTACTCAGCTTTCAAAAAGAAAAGTCTAGAAAACCAAGAACGATTTTCATCATTCTTGCAAAAAACTAAAACATGGTAACAATTTAATCACACACAAAACAAAGTTAAATGGTATAGAGATATTGAGGATAAAAGAAGGCACTAAAAGATCTGTAACTCTGGAGATGAAAAAAAAATCTGTGTTTTCTGGTATTTTAATTACTAGGTTATTAGTCATGTAAGGTGGAAACTAATTAACTGTTCTCTGTTGCGGTGTCCACATTACTATCCTGTATGTTATCTGTACATTGATCTGTTATTTATTGTTCCATAACAAACTGTCCCAAATAATGGTGATTTAAAAGAATAATTTATCAGTGTGCTAACTTTTCAATTTATGCAGAGCTTAGGAGAGATTGCTGCTCTATTTTCATTCCAGCATCCGCTGCTGACATCCCTCTGTGACAGAAAAGCCCCACTTCTAAGATTATTTACAAGACTGGCACATTGAGATTGACTTTTGCTTCCTCTCCACATGAGCCTTCCTGTGGCTGAGTTCTGATCAGAAGAACTCCAAGACCACAGGAGCCATCTGTTTTGCCTTTTTGGAGCTGACTTCAGAAGTCACGTGGCTTTCTCGCTGTACTCATAAACCTGCCAAAATTTCAAATTTCAGTGCAGTTCATCCAGACCTCAACTTTCAATGGAAAGACCATAAGATAATGTTAAAGAAGAGGCCTGTGGGATGAGAGATATTCATGTCTGTTTTTAGAAGATGACATTTTAGTATATAAGTAAAATATAATTGTTATTGTTTGGATTAACCCAGCTAGTGCTGATTCTTGTGGCATCTGAAAAGTTGGCAATAATTTTTAGCCATTGTTATTTTGATTATTGCACAAAACTTATGATATTGTTGAGGAAATATAAAGAAGAACAAAGGAATAAAGCGATGGCTCAATAGTTAAGAATATCTGCTGCTTTTTCAGAAGACCAATATTGGAGGGTCCCAGGAGGATCTGTTGCCCTCTTCTGGTCTCTGCCCAACCTGCACTCTTGTACACAGAGCCACAAGACATAGATATATACATAGTTGAAAATAAAAAAAAAATCTTTAAATTTGTATTTTTATTATTTTAAATTATGTACTCATGAGTATGCATATGAGGGCTAAGTGTATCTGTGAAAGTGCCCTCAGAAGCCAGAGCTGTCAGATTTCCATGGAGCCATAATTACAAGTGTGTTTAAGCTACTTGGTTTGGGTGCTAGGAACCAAACTCTGGTACACATGATGAGAAACATAACCTCTTAACCATGAGCCATCTCATTAGCACCAAATAAGCTAACTCTTTAGATAAAACTATGTTGAAATATTGAAGTTGATAATAGCCTCTAATTTCACCATCATTTAATTACTAGTCACTGATATTACAAATATCTAACAAAAGCCTATGTTTTAAAGGTTAAAAAGTGACTTCTATGGAAGTACAATGAGTGGCCTAAGAAATTTCCAAAGCCAGACCTTAACACACATTTGTGTGTGTGCAAAGGTGAATACAGAGTTATAACATAATCATAATGACTCTGTGATTTCTAGTAATGGAAAAATAGTCACAATGAGAATCCTTTCCAATGGAGTCTCTTCCTGCAGAGGACTTGAGGTCAGCACCCATATCTGGTAGCTCACAATCACCTGTGGCTCCAGATGCAGAGGACCTGACAGTCACTCTGGCCTGTGCAAGCACTTCCCTACACACAAGATGTACACTGAAAGAGATACATGCACATACACATGAACAATCTTAAGAGTATAAATAAACCAAAAGGAAGGCAATCAAGTAGGACAATTAAGTAGTTTCCTTGGTTATTCAAAGGATTCCAAAGATAGCAATCTATAAAATAGAGATATCAAAGGAGTGGATTATGAGACACATTAGCTTTTGAGGATCCCAAAAGAGATGGGGGAAACTTGATCACCCTGGACAGATTGAAATTTATACAACTTTAAAAAGACTGAGGCTCATGCAACATTGTCAAAGTTGCATATTTCATTCTGTAAAATGGAAATGAAAGGGGGTAAACAGCATTTTTCATGGGTAGCCATTAATGTCCCTTCTTATAAGAAGTCATTAGATAATTATGTCCCTAAGGTTCCAGTATAAGTGTTTTCACAGCCATGGACTTGAATGGCATTTCGAGGAAATCACATAATAACAGGTCTTCTAAACTTTTATAAGATTTTGTAATTTCTACAAAATGATACTCTGATTTTTCCTTTAATGTGAAGGAAATGTAAGATTAAGTTGATAAATCGGTAAAATATAAGCACAAAAGAAACACAGCACTGCAACGGATAGATGTAGCCAACACCACTGGGCTGAGCCCTGAAAGGTAGGGTTCCACCACTCTTCAGTGTCTTAAACAGATGGCTTTTCAAAGTGTCACTCATACAATGGTTCTAGATCTCACTACTCTACTGAATACTGTCTGGTGGTTTCCTTAAGTGAAACAACACTTTGTCTATTTTCTGCAGTGCCTTTTCAAACATCACCTACCTACTTTGTTCAGAGGTCCAACTCTCACTTTTGTCCTTACTATCCGGTCCACTTTCAGAATCTTCTCACCTGAGGTTCTCTGACATTGGTTGTTCCTGGCCCTGTGGCTTATTCTGCACATATTCATACACGTGTCTTGCTCAGTTCCTTCAGTGGAGTGCAGATTTCTCCTAAAGGAAGTCTTCAATCCTTACCTGTCCCAAGTTAATCCAGGTCTCCTTTTCATGCATACATACTTAACAGTGGTATGCGTTCAGTGACATACATCTGCATAGAAAAAAATTATCTCACACTTCTGTTGGGACTAATTGAGTCCTGGCTTTCAGAGGCTCTTCCCTACCTAGAGCCTTCTAATTAAAGTTACTAGAAGCTGTGCCTAGCTTAGAGGATCAGAGGATGGGATTTTCACCTGTTGGCCGTTGACTACAGGGTATTTAAGCCTCCATGGTGCTATTAAAGAAGGGCTTTTGGTACCAGTGATTGAATGTCTGTGTGTCAGTCTGTCTCTGCGTTGTTTCCTCAACTTCCAGCCCTTTGCCCAAAGCTCGCGAACAGGGTCTAGCGCATAGAGCGAGTGCATACCGGGTCCGCAGTGTGCAGCACACTTCTATATGCACACTTACTCATATAACTTGGTCATACACTTAATTTCCTGTCCACTTGTGTAACTTAAACCCTCCTTCACACACACACACACACACACACACACATAAACACATGCACCCCCTACACACTTTTTACCCTTTATCACTTACCATACAGCATTTCTTAGCCTATAGCATCACACTATGTATAGATACATTTTGTTTTCTTTCTCTTGTACCTCTGTTAAGGGAAGGATCATGATGCTCTTTTTATTACTGACGTTCAGAGCTAAAGGAGTGTGTGATAGCCTTTACATTCTTGATAAATATAAATATGAAATGTGGCATCAATTACATTTCTGATTACTATACATGCAAGTATGGAGAGAGTAGATTATCTAGAAGCTTCTAGAGAATTCCATGCTTGACTTAGTAGGAAGCATGTGGAGTAAGATGAAATAGAAATATAACAGTAAATAAACGTTTTTCATTTGTCTCTAAAGTAAATGTGAAGTGCTGGAATCCTTTTAAAGATGGGGTCATTTTTTTTCCTGTTTCTGATTCCATGAGCAATTAGCAGGGGTACAAGAAAACCTTGGAATTACTGTGGGATATCATGAAAAAGCAAAAAGAAGACCCAGCTGTTCACATATGTGGAGTCTTGCATAGTCCTCCATCACTCTTTTCCTTCCTCTTTGGATCAGGTGACCCAATCACCTCACCCAGGACCCCAATATTGTTTTATCATCCTGTAAAGAAACACATTCTTCTAGCAAGCAGGTCATCTGGGACCCTCTTCCCATCCATCCGCTTCTCTTCTGTGTTCTACCAATGGAAACTTCAATTTTAAACCCTTGGAGAAATTTACTGAAATTCAATGAAATCTGAAGTCTTACAGCTGCCAAATAAAAAGGAAAATAAAAGTAGATGTCTTCTTCTTTCAGGCGTGTACCAGATGTCTATTTCAGAAGCAGCTGTCCCGGGGGAGGAAGTAGGAAGAGTGAAGGCTAAAGATCCAGACATTGGAGAAAATGGCTTAGTCACGTACAATATTGTTGATGGAGACGGCGCAGAACTGTTTGAAATCACAACGGACTATGAGACACAGGAAGGTGTGGTGAAGCTGAAAAAGGTAGGTTAGAGGAGTCAGACATGCCAGTCAGGTGATCTGTGTTACCCAGGCAACCTGCAGAAGACAGGGGACTGATGGGTAAGAAATGCACTTATGAAAGACTGAGGGATGACCTCATCAATTTGCAGACGAGGACTGAACTCGAAGGAGATAAGAGAAGTCTTTTTTGTACAGATACTGTGGAAGGTGCTGGCAAAATAGCAGATTATACCCATCTGAAGTGGCTGACTTGTTCTCCTGTGTTTTGACAAAATTATTGGGTAGGAGAAAACACGACTTGATAACCCTGGATTTTTGGAAAGCCACTTTTCCTGGAGGTCTGTCTGCCTAAGTCAACTAATTCAGACTGTGCAGTGATCTTATTTTAAACATCCCTAGTTCACTGGACCGTGGGATGCCCCATTAAATTTTAACCAATCTCCCTTCCTCTTTTCCTTCCTGAACTTGAAGTAATAATGATTCTTCCTCCTTATTCACCTAAACCACCAACAGAAACAAAACATATCTCTTCTCTAGATTGATTAAACACTAGAGCTTACTGCTTCCTTTGGCTTGGTTTTATATAAATCTCGTATCTATTCAATACTGATTATTGGGCAGATATAGCCCACCTCTCATTCATTTTTAACCCAAGCATGCCATATGAAATAGATTGTTCCAATGTTCAATAATCCCTCAACGTAATTTTGAAATTGAGACTCAGACAAACTCAGTGACAGTCACGTAAATACACACAGAATTCAAATATAGATGGCACGGGAGCAGTGTCTCTCTTAAGACATTTTGGAAGTAACTGAGCCAGAAAGTCAGATAAGATTCACTATAAAGCGAAGAAACAATTACAGTGCATTCTAAAGCAGTTCCCTCCTGATTTACCACTTGAGAAATCAACACCTCCCCATCATCGCAGTGCATGGAGCATTAAATGTGAATTGGCTGAGGGTATTACCTTGGTTTTAATAAAGCATTCATTTGCTACTTGGTTTTATAACATGAATGTTAAGTTTCTTGGTGAGAAAGAAAAGATTGGATGGTAACGTTGAGAAAAAAAATTAAATTGAAGAGTCAATAAAAAAAACTAGTAGCCAGAGAGGAGGAGAAGGGGGCCCTGGGAGACATTTTCAGCAGGGAGAACATGGGTGACTGACCTTTTCCTGGGACACAATGCATATTGGGTAGGTGAAAATTCGCAGGGGACAGAAAACTAAGAAAAAAAGGTGGCTGTACTGAGAGAGCAATGAACTCTCAGGTGGGAACTCAGGTAGAGCTCAGATATTTGCAACAGTTTCCACTCCTGACTATGAATTTCATGACCAAAGATGTCTATCAGCCATGAGAGGACGGAGAGCTGTTCTTTCTGGTGCCTCTTTTCAAAAAAAAAAAAAAGTAGCGTTGTGAACTGTGTGTAGCTGTCAACTTTCTTCGTTAATTAATATTACTATCGCCCCTGCAAGAAACTGACACGCGAACGTTCACATCAGCGATTCCTGCCTCCCATCCTTTGCTGTTCAAGTAATTGGATGGTTGGTTATGCGAAGGTTGTCACCTGTTTGGAGTGTATTCAGGGCATAAACACATACTGTTCTCTAAAATCCTGAAACATTTAAATCACTCCCATGAAACTCATCCATGGCAAATGAGCTCTCTGCATATGATTAATCCGTGCACTTTTCCCCAATTCACTGTTTATTACAGGCGGTGGGATAAGCTTTCACAGAGCACTGACATTTAGATTTAAAACAATGTAGGCTGTTATTTAATTTGGGAGAGAAGATTTACCCTAACTGGCAGCACAAAATTCCAAATGCCCACCAGGAAAAAGCAATCAAATGTGAAATTAGTAGACTAAAAATATGGGTCCTTTTGGAAGACATATAAGATTATAAAGACATGTGGAAAGATCAAAGAAATAGTTTTGCATTTTAAAGATTTTCTTTAATATGACATTTTCATTCACTTCTTAATTCACCTGTTTATTTTCTACTGAGTTAATCAGTTCTAATTATTTGTCAGTCAGGCTTTGGTAAAAGCTGGGAATCTAAAATTTAAGAGATTGACTGCTAGCCACAGGGAATCATAGATTAACAGGAGAGTTCAGTAAAAATCTGGTTATGATGAAAGGAGTTTCCTCAGCCCTGACAATATTGATATTTTAGACTTGATGAATCTCGGTTGTAGAAGAATGTTCTATACAATGCAGGGTACTTCCAGATCCTGGAGCTGTTCATGTATAGGTTAATGGGTATATACTTTCCATCACCACACTGTGTGAATAATGGTTGAAAATAATGTTCTAGTCCTTACCAAATACCTTTGGAGTGACTGAGAGCAAAATCAGTCCTTATCTGAAAATTCAATTATGCTAAAATGTGTGCTTCCATCTCTATGGGTCAGGAATGGCTCCAAGTCAAATGCATTGTGAGTTGATTCCTGGAAGTCGAACGTTGCTTTCCCTGATTGACAAGGAGGAAATAAGGCAGGAACAGAGATCAGGAAAGACTGGTTTCAAAGAAAATGGGACTGCAAGTCATTTAGTCCTTAGAATGGAATGACACTGTAGGACCAGTTGAAAATCTGTTGTTGTGATAAAAAGGAGAGATTTCAGACAGCTGAAGACAGCATAAAACTAATGAAGGAGAAGATGCTTGAGGATTTGGGGAGCTACCTCCAGTCATGTTTAGAAGGAAGGGAATGTATTTTAGTACTACTGCTCATACCACCAAGACCACATGGTAAAGTCATTCTTAGGTATCTGACAGACTTCAAAGATTTGTTTTTAAAATTCTTTCCAAAATAATGTTTGAAGATCTGTGATCCAGGTTCAGAATTCCATGGCAAAGAAGAAAAAAGAAAAACTATTCTGAGTATTTAACCCCTCTTTGTGCAGTTGCATGCAGAACAATGTAAAATACAGATCAGCCTTTAGGTGGCTTGGTGCTGCTAGGAAGAAAAATCCACTCATCTGCCAGTGCCTTTGGTCAGGTGGAAATTCCACCCACTTGAAACAAACGCCTGCACAGCATCTCAACTGTTCATTTAAAACCAAATAAACCTGTGAGGTAGTGTGCGAACAGCAATAGACGATATTTGAAGCATTCCTTGTTCTAATCAATGTTATGTCTGTTTTTAAATTTTTCTTTGGTCTGTGTATTTGTACACATAACTGTGTATATATAACATTTGCTTGATTCCAGTCACAGGGTGATCTGATTTGTTAACTTAATGTCATGTCGTAAACACTTTACATGCTGTTATATAACACACATAATCATTTTTAATGACAACATTACATCCCATTCTATCTATGGACTGTGATTTCCTTAATAAAATCTCACAGTTGGATTTTCTGTGCTATCTGTGCATTTCTCCAGATTAGATATAACCTTCTATTGTAGCCAACAAATATTATGCATTTTCAATATTCTTTATTTGTATTTTTTGTTGAATAAATCCCTCAGGGAGAATTTTCAGAGGTAAGGATTAGTAAGCTGGGGTGGGCATTAAGGATTTTATGGCTTATGCAGTGTTTTGCCTCATTTAGTTTTATTTCAACTATTCATAGCGTGAGTATAAATGTCCACATGGGGGAACTACCTCAAATCCTGTTTGGAAGGAGAAAGGAAAATTATTGTAAGTAAATGCTTAAATGTTATCCAGTCATTAACCCTGCTGCTCATTGAGAAAAATGATTGACACATGTGACTATATGGCACAGCCATTCCTAGTTTTAGAGAGACAAAAATCAACAAGGTTCAATAGATTTCTTGAGGCTGCTTCTCCTTCAGTAGGAAAGGGGAGCTATGAGACTATACACCACTATTCGGGATTCTTGAGCAGGACTTCATAAGGCATTGCCACTGGGCTAGTTTCCAGAGTACGTAGCAGGTTCTCACAAGAGTGGAAAAGCTGTTCTAGACAAACCGTTGAAATTCCTGGAGATCAAAGCATAGAATGATCTAGATGAAACCAGTTGGTTAGAGTGCAGCATGACAACATGCTGATCAAGATAAACAGGGCTTTCTAGTGCTAACCCGACTCTCAGTTTTAGGCATATACCTCCATCAAGTTCAAAAAGGTTTTGCTCTAGGAATATTAGCAGACAGAAATTTCACCTTTTCTGATTACACATCACCTGATCTCAGAATGATCATATTCCAATGTGTGATTCAGTCTAGTCATTACAGAGATTTCTGAGAAATTGCAGCAGCTTTGTATTGATAATCTATAAAGATAATTTATTTCTGCTTCTCAATGCACTTACAAGGATCTAGGAGTTGTTGGGTCCCATCTGGGAAGACAGACTGTTGGAGAATTAGAGGACATGTTAGGCAGTAGGAAAAAGGAGTGGTCCTTGATTGCACGGAGATGGAGGTGGGAGGTAACAGAATCAAGAATGTTTAAGATGCTTAAGTTTTCTGAAATGATGATGGTCTTGGGTCTGGAGCAGTGCAGAACTAGGTCAGTCGAAGCTTTGTGATTGTATGTCTATTCAGAATAAGTATTTACTAGACAAATGACAACTGCATAGAAGGCAGATGCCAGCCTTAAAAGATCAAGCTTATTACAAATATTTGTTAGCTCTGCCTCTTTGGCATACTGCTTAGAAAGATATTTCTCAGAGTCTGTGGCTTATATTTGTGCCATAATTTTGTTTTTCACCTTCACCACTCTTTGCATTTCTTATTCAGAAGTAAAGGGCACTCGCCATCAATCTCCTTGTGACTGTGTCTATTCAAATGCTGCCTTCAAGTTCATTTGCTCACTTGTGCAAAAAAATGCGCTACTCATACTTGTTGTTCTATAAATGAGCCAATTTGTCATTTATGTGTTCTGACCAAAAGGCAGGACTGTCTTCAGTGTCAATTATTTTTTTTCCCTAAGAAAAGACAACCTAATACTGAATGGACTCAGAACAAAGCTATGATAATACCTTTTACCTAGAAAGCGGTGAACATCTTTTCAAAGGAAGATTGGGGAGTACAACAGACACATTAAAAAACTAGCTCTGAGATGTTCAGGAAGACAAAATTATGTCAATATGTATGTAGGACTGGAGACTTTTCTCAGTGTTTAGAGCACTTGCTGCACAAAGACTAGACATGTAGATATGCATTCAGATGCTCTGAACCAATAAGAAAAATGGGTTAGTGGAAGAGTCTGCTTGCAATTCTACTGCTATGGAAGAAGAGACAGGGGATCTTGGAGCAGGCTAGCTAGCTACACTAGTGGTGTAGTATAAGTGAGCTCTGAGTTCAGTTGAGGGATCTTTTATGCATGTCCATGTATAAAGTGGAAGAAGATGGAGGAAGATTTTTCATGTCAGCCTGAAAGTCAAGAGCACACAATTAAAAATTAAAAAAGAGAAAAAGTAAATAAGTGTTAATTAACAGTTCTACCTATCAAAATATGTCTATAAACTATGATAAATAATTGAATGTATGTGCTGGTAAGACCACAGCCTTTGCAAAATGTAATCTAGTCAAAACTTAACCAAAGAAATGAAGCTATCAGTATGAAGGAGCTAGGATATTGTGTGTTTATGTAAAAGACAGTATGAGGCAGTTGTTAAACAAGATGTACCTTTGTCTTTGGGCTAAGAAATAATATGTCCTTTTATTACCAGACTTGTAGCACTTCACAGAGTGGTCACCAAATGGCTATTATCTGCCTTCTTGGTGTAGAGAATGAGGTTGGCGTTATGTATGTTCCACCTTTGTATTTGCCTTGTTCTTTGCATCATGAACACTGTGCATCCTGTTTCAGCAAATGATTGTTCTGAATTTCTGACCAGATGGATATTTAATTAGCGTAGATTTTTCCTCTCTTTGAGAAGCTGTTTGCTTCACTCAGTGAACCAATCAGGTCTTTATCTTTCAAAGAACTGGATCTCAATCTTCTCTTCATTCTTACCAGCCTGTAGATTTTGAAACCAAAAGAGCATATAGCTTGAAGGTAGAGGCCGCCAATGTACATATTGATCCGAAGTTCATCAGCAATGGACCTTTCAAGGACACTGTGACAGTCAAGATTGCAGTAGAAGATGCTGATGAGCCTCCCATGTTCTTGGCCCCAAGTTATATCCATGAAGTCCAAGAAAATGCAGCTGCTGGCACTGTGGTTGGGAGAGTACATGCCAAAGACCCGGATGCTGCCAACAGTCCAATAAGGTACACATAGATTTATCTTAAGAACATATACAGGAAACTTTAGAGTCAGAAAGTTTGGGGAAAGTCTTGCAGGCACCATAACCTTCCATCTCAAAGCCATATCAAGGTTCAGTTGATTTCAAATTAAGTTATGATTTACCAAATATGAGTCCATTTCATTTCTGCTACTATCTTTTTGACTAGGCTTCAAGCTACATTAGTTAGTTCTTTCTGAAATACATTCCTAATGTATCCTAGCTGATTTAACCATTAGCCAGGTCTACATGCCTTCTGAAACTGGGATACAGTATCAATAACTACCATGAAATAATTATAGCCATTATTTTTATTAATTTCTCCTTAAGCATCACTGGCTTTCATAGGTGTGATAAATGCATGATCCAATTTATCTTCTCACTATTGTTATTTAAACTGTAGTCTCTTAAAGTGATCAAAAATAGGGTTTCTGCAAGATGAAATGAAAAGAATGGGATAATTTGTGAGCTGTAACAAGTCACAGGGAGGTTCTACTCTCTGCTGAACACCCTTCAAAGGTAACAAACAGAATGACCATCACATGATCGTATTTCTGACACTTGACAAAAATGTGCTGCATCTGCATCTCCTTCCCACCATTAACTGGCCTTATTGAGTCATGAGCCTGATGGCCAAGAGGGCATTGTGATGTGGAGACTGAGGGGGGATTTGAACCATAGATGAAAGTCATTCATAGAGAATGAATGTGAAGTTGTGTGAATTCCAGTTCCACAGAATTGTCCTTTCCATAGCTGCCCCTCTATTTTACTTCTTCCATCTACCTCCTCAGGATCTCTCTGCCTCCAGGCTCCCAGACATCATAGTGTTATTAATCCTGTAGCCAAAATGACCGCTATAAAATGTACATCCAAATATCACAGGATTGAAAAACAGCAAAACTCTTCCTTCTCACCCTTACATGCTCTGTCCTCAAACTGAAGTCTCAGCTTTCCAAGTTGCAGTGTTGTGATTATGTCTATTTCAAATGGGGCTGGCTGTGTTAGTCTCATCATCTGAGCTTCAAATCCAGACTCCTTGTTCTCTTATTCTTCCCTTTCTCTCTCTTTATTCAAATCCATTCTTTCCTCCTATCCTTGATTGCTTATTTCCCTATGAAAAATTTCCATTTCATAAAGTATAGTATACATCCTTTCGAAGCATACTAGTATTTAGTTTCATTCAAGTAATCTAAATGCTACATGGTATAGTTGAGAACTGGATTTTTCCAATTAGTACCTTTTAGATAATCAATACCATTTTATATTATACTTAAAATTATTTTTTATTTCCAAATAATATTTCACTGTATGAATACACAGAATCTTGTTTATTTACATGTCACTTGTATGGACATTCATGTCATTTTAAGTGTTGGATTTTACAGATACAGCTTCTGATTACACTGGTCCACAGATCTTTGCATACATGTATGGCCTTTCTGTTGGCTATATAACTAGAATTAGAATTGCTTAATCACATAGCAACTGTGTTTAAATTTCTGAGCAGCTACCAAGTTTTTTTTTCCACACAATACCTGCAACATTTTCCAATAGTGTCAGCAGTGTAGCTTACATGTTTTGATTATAGACACATTAATAAATTCCAAACCACATGTCATATTTGTTTCACTGATAGGTACTAGTAGGAAGTACTATGTCATAAAGACACTTAGTAGCAGTCTGCATCTTCTAGAAGAAATAGAAACACCTGTTTAAATCCTTTTCCCATTATATAATTGCATTTGCCATTATTTTGTTGACATTCCTTTATCCCATGTCCAAAAATGAAAAAGAAAATCACAACAGGAGAGAAGATTATGTATTGCATTTTGGAATATTATTACTGATGAGAGATACCAATTTTGAATGCTTTCTTAGAATCAAAGCAATATGTTTAAGGCAGCTTTTCTGAATCTTCATATATCACGTTGAGAGTATGACTGCTTCAGGAGTATGTTGATGGAAATACTGTGCTCATCGTGATAATATGACTTGCTTAAGCTCACATGACCAGTTTGGATACTGGATTTTAACCCAGATCTATTTTAACTTCCATCTACTCTTTTAGACATAGGCAATTGGTAATAAAGGTGTTTCTTCAGAAATATCTGACTATTCTGTTCTTTTGGTAAAAGAATCTTCCTTTGTAATGACAGGAGACTTTTCCTGTGCCTCTAACTGCTTTAAGATGTCAATAGTTATGACTCTATACAAGTTACTTTTGACCTAGAATACCAAGGCATGTTGGGGACTTTTTAGAACAACAACAGTATAAAGACACATAGGGCAATTACCTATTTCCCCTGCACTTTATTGCTTCCAGGGATCCAAATCTGCAATCCATTTATTTGGGTCATGTTTTCAGTGGTAGCTGTTCCGTCCATGCAGGCAATTTGCAAGTCTATTAATTACCCACAGATTGCCAATAACCAAGTAGAGCCAAGATCCTACCCTAACCATGTGCATATACAATACACTTTATTGACTGAACCATCTCACAGAAATCACCAAAACTCTGAGCCTCTTTCATATTTTAGATCTCTCTTCTCAGATTCTATATAGCATTTAAGACGTTTTTGGTTAGGATTTTGTTTTTGTTTGTTTGTTTTTTTTCTTTTTTAACTGAAATTTTCTCTCTCTCCTTGCTTTCTCTCACATTCACTCCTTCCTGCCTGCTAATTGGCGTCTTATTTAAGTATTCGATCACCTTTCAAGCACTGCAGGTTCCCTAAGGTTCAGTGTTTGACTTTGGATTCTCTCTGTATCCACTCCCCTGTAGGATTTTCACTCATGCCCTATGATTGAATTGTAGTGGTCTCTCACATTCTTTGTGTATAGTCTGATTTTTCTTTTGATTCTAACTCTGAATTTACGAGAGTCAATGTTGTTAATTTTTATCCTTTATTGGTTTTTCTTCACTGGCTTATTTATTCTTCCTTAAGATATTTGCGGGCAGAAATAAGCATATAGATCAGTGATAGAGAGCTTGGCAAGCATTAACAAAGCCCTGACTTCTGGCTTCAGTGCTGTAAAAATACAACACTGTGTTTGCTGTGCCTTATTTAAAATTAGAAAGAGGGTCACAGGTGCATCTTAGTAAAGTACTTACTTGGGAAGCTTGGTGATCTGAGTCTGATCCCAAGAACCCACCTGAGAATGCTGGTTATGGTGAATCACATTTGCAATTCTGCTACTGCTGACGAGGAGACAAGTGGATCCTGGGGGATTTCTGGTCATGAGCCTAGCTTACTTGGAGAGCTCAAGGCTGGTGACAGACTCCGTCCCCTAAGGTGTGGCATGCAGTTCTTGAATACCAATAGCTAAGGTTTTTCTGCAGCCTCTAAATGCATATGTACATGTAAGTATCTTCCTCTAGGCACATGCATCTCTATAAACACAAAGGCAACACCAGTACCAGCACTAGCATTAGCTCTCCATCTCACTCAAACAGCTAAATATCTCTGTCTATCAGAGAATTAAACCTTTACTCTCTTAAAATTGCAACCTATTCCTAGTTGAACTTCAACCTCTATTACCTGCTAAATTAACTAAATATTGTGTCTTCCAACAGCTCCCTCTCAGAGAGTTAGGCCAGAAACTTTGAAAACTCTCCTAACCATCCCAGATTTTTATATCTTGACTGACTCCTGCTGCTATTCCTCTCAACACATAGTTTTCAACCCCTCTGGCATTTCAGTAACTATTTCTGCTATTTTGAAAACTACATCAAATTCTGAAATTTTCTCTACTCTCTCTCTCTCTGGATCTTTCTTTTTCTGCACTATCTGAATGATCACTCTGTTCTGATTTCATTTGTTTGCTTTTTTTTTTTTTTTTGCTTAAAGGTCTTCCATGGTTTATCATTGGCTTCATGATGGAGGTTATCCTCTGACATTCAAAAACTTTCATATTTTCTCCTCAATAGAAGAGCAGCAGGAGCAAAAACTAAAATAGCAGCTCCTTTGGGTTGCATTGATTAATGTGGGTGAGGTATGAGGATGCTTCTTTTAATTCTCACATATAATATCAAGTTAGGGACAATTGCTATTCTAGTGTAAAGATAAATATGCTGAAGTTAAGTAATTTTGTAAATGTTGACTGCTCATTCGTTTCCCAACTGATCAGACCCATATAATCACATAAAAACTATATTAACTGCAACACTGTTCAACCAAAAATTCAGACATATTCCTAGCTAGCTCTTAAATCTTGGATTAACACATTTCTATTAATCTAGGTAATGGCCCAAGGCTGTGGCTACTGGTAAGGATCCAGTGTCTGTCTCCTTAGGCAGCTACATGGCCTCTTACTGATTCTGCCTACTTTCTCTCTAGATCTCTGTTTGGATTTCCCACTTGGCTTTGCTCTGCTAAGCCATTGGCCTGAAATAGCTTTATTCACTAGCCAATAAAAGCAACACACACACAGAAGGACTTCCCACGTCATAATTTTAAGTGGCTTTTTTGAAATATTTTCATTTAGATTATGTGCAGTGGGGCATGACTGGTCTAAGATTTTGCAAAATCCAGATCCGTGGGCCATTTTTATGTCTTTAAAATTATGTCTTGCCTGGTCTTCTGCCTTATTGTATAAGTGCCATCAGGTTACTTAAATAGGAAGCTGCCTTTTGCCAGGAAACAAGTCTTCTGTTACTGTACGTCAAATTATCTGCTGAGGGCTCAGTTGTAGAGCTTTAACTGGCTTTGATGAAATGGAAGACCAAGTTGAAGTCCACCTACAGGAAAAAGGAAAACTACTCATTTTTCATAAGGAGCCATAGAATTAAAGTTCATCAGGCATGACCTCATGTATTGAATATTATAAAGTGCTGGTGCATGATATAGTAAGATCTGACCGGCAACATTGGCTCCTCAGAGATGAGACATATACCATTTGCAAATCCCTTCCTGTAGAATTTTAGTATAGTCGGCTCTTTGATATCTTGAATCCTTGCTAACTCTGATAGTTGTATATTTTTAAGCACCACTGATGATTTAAAATACACATATTCTGCACATCTCACACTTCATCATACCTGAATAAAGACTTCTTTATAATATTCTGAGATTCTTTTTGTCTATGTCTGAAAGAGACTAATTCTAAGTGAGTAAGATTTGATAAAACCTTTGTACTTTACTGTGAAACTCAGCACAACCAGCAAGGTATGAAGAGGATGACTTTATAGGTAACTGCTGAGCCTTGTTTGTGTTTGCACCTTGGAATTCAGAACCAAATTACCTCTTGGTCTCTATAGTTATATAAACAAAACAAAACAAAAACCATGCAAAATATAACAAACTCTTTAAATGTGGAACATACTGATGTATAGAGCTATAAATTATCTTTAATGATGACTTTAGACAAACTTGAAACTATTTAATATTTCATATGCCAAAATTTGGCAAATGTTTGATACATTTGTGACTTTGTGAGTATTTGGGAGTGATGCAAACTCACTCCCCAAATGCAGTTTCATAAATATTCAGACGGTGGGTGATCATACTAAATATGGAGAAATATGCAACACATTATTATACTTCTCAATCAAATATGCTAAACAGCATTTTCATTCATTGTACCGAATAAAGAAGTCCAATGTACCAAAATGATTTCTATAAAATATTCATGTGTAAAGTTTGAAAAATAAATTTGATTAAAAAGAAAACATAAGTCATGAAATCAGTTGAAAAAAAAGTTGCTTTAAATATAAAATGGAGAAAATATGCAAATATTAAGCTGCTCTGAATGTCTTGGTCTAATTGCCTCATTTGCATTCTGCTTAGGTATTCAATTGATCGTCATACTGACCTCGACAGGTTTTTCACGATTAATCCAGAGGATGGTTTTATTAAAACCACAAAACCTCTAGATAGAGAGGAAACTGCCTGGCTCAACATCTCTGTCTTTGCAGCAGAAATTCGTAAGTATTTTCATGAGGACTTTGATTTGCCATTACTAATATTAATTCTTCTGACTCTAGTCTATAAAACAAAATTGCTGAGATTTTTTTTGCTTGTTTGTTTTGTTTCAGACTTCTTACTCTGTTTATTGAAAATATATTTTATCTCACAGAATATATCTTGAGTACCTTTCCCCTTCTTTTACTGCTCTCAGTTCTTTACCTCCCCTCCCACTGGGATCTACACCCACTCATTAGAAAACAAATGGGCTCCTAAGGGATAATATTAAAATAAAATATAGTAAGATAAGACAAATACTAGGTCACATGAATTGAACCAAACAAACAGAACTTTCAACAGAAGAGAAAGAGTCCCAGAGAAGGCAACAGGTATCTACTAGTTCTCACACTCAGGAATCCCATAAAATCACCAAACTTGAAGTCATAATAAATTCAGACCCCTGTAGTGCAGGCCTAATGCAGACCTTGGTGGTCTTTTGGATGTTGTATCAATCTCTTTGAGTTCATGTGAACTTTCAGGTTGATTTAGAGGGCCTCATTGTCTTGGTGCCTTCCTACCCCTCTGCTTCTTACACTCACTCCTTCCTCTTCTTCTGTAGGGTTCCCTGAGCCTTGAAGGAATGGATTTGATGCAGACATGCCTTTTAGGGATCAATATCCCAAGGTCTCTCACTCTCTGCACAATGCCTGACTGTGGGTTCTGTCCCATCTGCTGCAGGACGAAATTTCTCTCATGACGGTTGAGCAAGGCACTAATCTAGGACATGGCAGAATGTCATTAGGAGTCATTTTGCTGTTACATTTCCTTCCTTCCTTCCTTCCTTCCTTCCTTCCTTCCTTCCTTCCTTCCTTCCTTCCTTCCTTCCTCCCTTTTTAGAACAGTAGTATTTGGTTTTATCCTAGCTCACTGGGGTTGTTATTGTTGTTACTACTATGGTTTGGTCTTTAAATTTTATTTTTAGTTCTCCATGTAGAATGGTTATAGCCAAGTAAAAATGTTTTCATTTCTTTGGAAGATTTGTGGGCACACTCATTAATATGGTTTATTAGTTAGGGTTCTCTAGAGTAACAGAACTTATAGAATTAATCTCCCTATACATATAGAAAAGGAATTCATTAGGATGACTTATAGGCTGTGATTCCACTAGTCCAGCAATAGCTGCTTATGAGTGGAAGGCTCAAGAACCGGTAGTTGTGAGGTCCACAAAGCTGGGTGTCTCATTTGGTGTACAGTGTATGCTGAAATTCTGAAGATGTAGACTCTAATGGCGGTAAAGGATTGAATTTCCCAGTGAAGGTTGTAGCAGGCAGGCAATGAGAAAGAGCACTTTCTTCTTTCATGCCCTTTATTTAGGCCACCAGCAATCTGTGTCTAGATTAAAGATGGTTCTTTCCACTCAGAAGATCTGGATTAAAAATTTTTATTTCACCTTAAGTGCCTTCCCACTTCAAATGATTTAATTAAGAAAAAAAATCTACACAAGTATGGCCAGTCATTTGGGTTTTAGTTAACTCCAGTCGTAGCCAATTTAACAACTAAGAATTGCCATCGTAGATGTCTTATATCTTCTATCAGTTTAATACTTATGATCATCATGTTAAACCTCAAACAACAGCCAGTCAAAACTTGAGGTACTTTGCATAGGTATTAACCAGTAATTCTTGAATATGACCATTTATCAAGCTCTCTCAACACATCTTATAGCTGGTATTTTATAACAATGATTCTTGGACCCATCTTGGGAGCCTCTGATTCAGTAGATCTGCACTAGAGTCCAATCATTTTTATGAGTAGCAAATGACCAGGTGAGTCTGAAGCAATACCTGGGATTCCACTTTGGGAATCATGATAAAAAACTACTTTCTAGCAGTCTCAGGTTCTATTAGCAACCTTTAGAATTATTCTCAGCTAAAGTAGGAAAATGATTTAGTATTTCCTGGTTTAGGCATGACATTTATTCTAGGAATCCTTCCATAGAATTTCACACACTTCTGATCTGAGATAACTTTTGTGCCAAAAATGCATGTGTTAGTTTTTTTTTTCCCTCCCAGCTCTGTAAGAAGTACTCAGGAGAATAATTTAAAGGGAAGAGCAATTTAGTTGTGCCCAAAGTATCAGAGTTTTATCCCAGGGTTCCCTTGCTGCATCCCTAAGTACCTATAAAGATACAGAGAACTGTGGTGAGCAATATGCTATAGAGCAAAGATGCTCATGTCTTGGTAGACATGAAGCAGGCCTCAAGGGCATCATTTCTCTAGCTTGACCATACTTGTTACTTTTCATAATTTTCTCCAAATTACCACAATAATACAAAACCATCAATAAATACTTAATTATATCACAACCTTCTAAATTGAATCGCTCTCCAAAACACATGAATTGTAAACTAACTCCTAAAGATATGAATGTGTCTAAGCATTTCCTAGATAAACCATAGATATATGTTTCTTAGAACTTCATTCATATATAGGTGGAAGAAGCTTTTGCTCACTCTGAGAATGAGCATGCACCATGATATATTCTTACTTGCTAATTTTTTACTGTCTGAATTCCCTTTTACAGACAATAGACATCAGGAAGCCAAAGTCCCAGTGGCCATCCGGATCCTAGATGTCAATGACAATGCTCCTAAATTTGCTGACCATTATGAAGGCTTTATCTGTGAGAGTGATCAAACCAAGCCACTTTCCAACCAAGTAAGGCTTCCTTCCCAACTCCTGGCCAGAAGCAATGTATTTGAGAGTTTGTTTTTGTGATCGTCAAAAATTTGTACTCATCCAAAAATTTTGGTGCATTAATCCTGCTTTGACGTGATGTTAAAATCAGAGGTTTTAGCCTGTTAGAAAATTTTGCATAAGTGCTATGCCGATGTCATCATGATTTATTTATGAGCCACCTTTCTCTTTCAGCCAATAGTCACAGTTAGTGCGGATGACCAGGATGACACAGCCAACGGACCAAGATTCATCTTCAGCCTACCCCCTGAGATCATTCACAACCCAAATTTCACAGTCAGAGACAACAGAGGTTTGTACTAAAATGTCTATGCATTCAGAGAAGTAGAAATGGAAAACAAAGGCTTTCCATAACAAATAACACAAATATTTTCACTAATCTAATAATGCCTTCCTGTTGAAGAAGAAACAAGGAATAATAATGCCACTTCTGTTTTGACACACGGATTCATTTGATACATATGAATAAGTGAGTCTAATTTTATTTTTCTCTCTGTGTGTATGTGTTGGCTTTGATATTCATGAAGCAGCAGGAAAACCAAGTGGGAGTGCTTACAGGGTCAATATGCAAACAACTCCATTTATCTAATTTTTAAAAAAGATTGATAAACCCTTCGGGGAAGCATGGCTTTATGAATATTGATATCAAGTAAAGCATTAAAAGAGATTAGTTCAACTATGTAAGGCAGCATAATCTTTCACACACAGGCTTTCCCTCCAAACATAGTTGCCATGCAATGGGACTGGGAGCAACACTCCATATCTAAAAGCGCTGACAGTGGTATTGCCAGAAGGGGTTAAAATGAAGCACTGTTTGTTCATTGCAAAAAAAAAAAAAATAAATGACAGTATTCAATGTAATTCTTGATTTTCATTCTGTCAGTAAGAGAGGTCACAGACTTGCAGGTTGTCAGGAGATGCTTTGATTGAGGAGACCTGACATGTCGTAGTCCCTAGACAAAGTTAGTGGCAGAAGTTGAGAGTAAGAGATCATTTTGATTAACAGGCCATACTACTATGCTTTGAGCATTTCTTCTCAGTGGAAATTCTGTATGTAAATCTGGAACAATGTCAGCCTACGAAATACAGAGACCAATGAAACCATCCAGAACGGGAAACAGGTAGGCAGGCCTTCAATACATGGATGTTTTAATAGCCCCCTGTTATGTAAGTCTGTTTCCTTCTTCAAGACTGAAAAAAGACTAAGGACAGGGGTCTCAAATTAATGCAAGATCACTGTAACTTCCCCGTCACTCTTATGATTGCTATCAATACCCTCATGCCAGCAGTTATGATCTGAGCATCATGTTGAGATTCCTCTTCTACTCTGTTCTCTTACTTTTCATTATACCACAAGCAGTAGTCATTCTTACCATTTCCATTAGACAAGTAGGAAAGTGAAGCACAAAACCATTAAATAATTTTCCTAAAGTCAACTATGCAAATAGAAAGTAGAGTTGAGTTTTAAACCAAATGGTCAAGCCTGATATTACTGTTTTAACTTCGTGGGCTGATAATAAAGTGGAGCAATATTCTTTATGTTATTGGATCCAGAATGGATGGGGTTTGACATATTTTAATATTTCTTCAACTGACTAGAACATTTAATTATGGGACTTATAAATTAAGCATATATCAGAATAAGACTATGAGGGAAAATGCCTGAGGTATTGTGACAGGGGCTTTTCTCTCCCAATGCATTGCTTTCTCAAAGGCAAATCCTCTACAGAGATATGTGTTTTAAAGCAACCTTACTGGAAAGCTAGGGTTCATTTTAAAATGGCCCTTATCGTTTCAAAAATAGCAACAACTCTACTTTTCATCCTTTTATCTTGTCCTTAACCTTCACCTTGTTGGCTTTATGTAAGCTCCTTCAGGAATAATTGAACCAGACCCAGGACACAAGCATATAATCTCCTCTGCTCTGAAGGATGTATCAGGAGGATTGCAAATTCAAGGACTTCTTTAACGCACAGAGTGGGTTCAAGGAAAGCTTGCACAACTTAGCAAGATCCTGTCTCAAAAACAAATTTAACTAAAAGGGCTCAAAATGTAGGTGATAGCTAGAGTGTTTTCTTAGTATGCAAGAACCACTACTACTCAATCAGTAGTATAGAAGGGAGGGAGGGAGGGAGGGAGGGAGGGAGGGAGGGAGGGAGGGAGGGAGGGAGGGAGGGAGGGAGGAAGGGAGGAGAGAGAGCAAGTGAGGGTAGGAACTAGGGTAGGCAGAAGTTTTCAGCCAAGGGCACATACCTTCAGTTGGTATAGAGATTAATGTACTAACCTTCTTTTGTGATGTTTCTCCAGTATAGAAAACCAGGAGTGCGGGTGAGAACTTAATCAAGGTGTACTTAGCTAAGTTGAGAAAGGTCTGCATAAAGATTCCATAAGGCTTTCTGAGGTATTTGTGTGTCTGTATTTTAGCACAAGGGAATCCTGCCACAATAGTTAGCTGTTTCCATCTTCCCAAGTTAGTTCCCAGTACTAGTTTGAATTGACAGCTTGGCTTTTTTTTTTTCTTTCACATTTTGCAATGTTAATATTAGTTTAACTTTTACTTGCCTTTGTCAGTAGTGAGGAGATTTGATTGGCTGTTGAGAGAACTTTGTTTGTGCTCTTATCTGTTACCCATGTGTTGGTATAATCACCAAATTATCTTTGAAGTCTAATGCTTTGCTCTCTTCCTATCAAGATCTGTATTACAGCTTGCCTCCTGCAAACAGCAGGCTGTCCTAGGCTTCGCTCAACAGGCCAGCTTCATCTTCATCACCTGCTCAGTTTTTTTTTTAAATGTGAAATCATATTTTGTCTCCATTAACCTCTGTAAACACTGCACTGTGGCATATTGTTCTCGGGAGGTTTATAAGTATTTTATTTTACCACGGTACTTTGTGGATGCCGTCTATAATATCATGGAGATTATATTACCGCTGATGAGCCAGCCAACTATACAATCCATCTTCCCTACCTTCTCTTTTAGGAGACTAATCCTACTGTTGAGCTATACTTTTGCAGAGAATTGCTACTTCTTAAGAAAAATGACTTTATTAACTATGGCAAACAGTTAATGAAAACTCCCATGTTTAGTGCTATTACAGAAGCTCAAAGCAAACACACTCCTATAATTATCATTTAATAGAGTTACTTTCTGCTGGCTCCTAAAAGTAATTACATATTGAAGTAATCCAAAAGGAATAATCACATTCCACATCCTATTAATAGCCTACTGAGTTACCAAATTTCTCGGCAAAGACTATTTTCCATAAAAAACAGGAGATAATGGTGTAGATCATGCTGAGGAAAAGTATCAAGTCAATTCCTCCTTGAGTATTTACTTCCATTATGCCGTGTAAATAATCGCTATTGTGTTTGTCAAAAGCCATCCTAAGCATCTTTAGACAAATAAAAGAAAAACCCTCTGAGCACAAAATCAGCCTTTTATTTTATGCCATCTTACTTCATCACAGAGTCCCAGCTTCAAAGCCGCATCAGTAGCTATAAAGAAAATAGAACCCTGGGTGGCTCTTCAACATATAAGCCCATCTTGAGCTATTAATATCAGAATGGCAATGTTTGGGCAGATAGAGCACCAGTCCCCTGAATCCATTGAGATGCATTTACTTTGAAAATACCAGACTTAGGACGTCTCTGAAAACACAAGGAATGAATAATGGATAAGAGAAGTTCAAGGGTGGAAAATGACAGCGAATAATCCTTCTCATTTAGCCAGTTCCTTACTGGCTTATAAAAATCTTTGCAGGACCATTGTCACCCAATTCTTCAAGGAGCCCATAACGATGTGTTTTATGTTTTTACACAATTTTAAATGCGGGAAGAACATGAACTGTCCAAAAGCAGTGATCTGTCCAAGGTCATACTCCCAGTCAGTCATGAAATTGAGTCTATATATTTGGAAGTCATTTCTTAGTGATTGTGGTATGCTGGAAAGCGTATAGAAAAGTGCAGTATCTTTAGTTAAATCTGCACTATCTTTGTTTACTGCATAGTCAAATAAGAACACTCTATAGAGAGGAAAAATTTGTGGTTCTGTTCATCAGTCGAGGATTCAGGGAATGAAAAAAGAGAAAATGAAAAAATGACTTTGATTTCCATTTCCATCATAGCCATAGTAATTGTTGTAAAATATATTTGCAAAAGATTGTATGATCTTTTTCTATTGAATAATTAATTTATAGCCCTTGTAGGAAAATTAGAAAACACAAGCAGCAGAAATAAGATTAAAATAATAAAAAATAACATGGTATACCCTAAAAACAAACATTGTTGTTTTTTATTCCCTTCCAGCTGTTTTCTTTTCTTAATTTTTAATGAAAACCAACTTAAACAATGCATCAGTTTTCTACTCAGCATGTGATAAGCATTGATCTGCATAAGAACACTGATGCTTGTGCCTTCTAGCTAGGATCCTTTTCACTAAAGGGCAACATTTGGCTGTTATTTTTAAGTTCATTGCTTTTACACACCTTTTGCCAGTTACGTGATTAACTCTTTTAAGATGAGTTCTTAGAATGGAGTCAGTACACCAAAAGCTTTTTGTTGTTGTTGTTGTTATCTTTTTCTATTTTCCTTTTATTACAAATGGATTTTTTTCATATAATGTACTTTGATTTCTCTCTAATAGGCCAAGTGTTCACTGGAAGTGTTTCACCGATTTCTGAAAGCCTCAGGAAATTCACTTCATTCTCACATTCTCACACCCCCACTAAGCTCACATAACTTCATCTTAGCCTTCTAATTGACAAACAAAATAGTAATGTCATTTCAGAATTCTAATTGCTTTCATCATCTGCATTTTATGTAAACTTCCATAATTTCTTGTTTTTAACTCCTTTTAAAATTTGGTTTATTTTCTTTCTTTCTTTCTTTCTTTCTTTCTTTTTTTTTTTTTTTTTTTTTTTTTTTTGCTTACGTATGTGGTGGGGTCAAGTAGATGCATGTAAAAGTGCATTTTGCCTGCCAAGGCCGAAGAGGTCAGAGATATGCTATCCTCTTGGCGCTAGATGTACAGGTGGTTAAAAGCTTCCAGATGTGCTGAGAAACCAACTTCTGTCCTATCTCTGCAAGAGTAGCACATGCTCTTCCTCCGAGCTGTCTCCCAGCCCCTTTGCTGAATTCTTAGAAACTGGCCCTGTACCCAGCTCCCAAATAAATGCATGAAGACTTATTCTTTCTTGGGAATGCCCAATCTTAGCTTGGCTACCTTTTATTAACTTAAATGGTCTCATCTTTACCTTTTGCTTCTGGGTATTTACTTTTTTCTATTCTCTGTACCTTTCTTTACTTCTTACTCTGTGTCTGACTGTGTGGCTGTGTGGCTGGCCCATGGTGTCCTTCTCCCCTTCTTTTTTCACTCCTCTCTTCTCCTTCTATTTATTCTCTTTGTATGTCAGTCACACTATTCTTCTTCTGACTATGTATTGGCCTTTCAGTTCTTTATTAGACCAGTCATGTGTTTTAAACAGGCAAAGTAACACAGTTTCACAGACCTTTTAAAAAGCAGCATAAAAGAATGCAACATACCTTTACATCATTAAAAAAAATGTTTCATAGCATAAGCGAATGCAACATATCTTAAAATGACATTTCACAATATAGTGTAGAAACACATGAAATCATTTCTTCTACTAACACACAGAATACTACAAACATACAGACATCAACAAAACAGTGAATGAAACAAAGTCCTTGAACTCTGTGTTTTATGGAGACCACAAGTATTAAACAGTATATTAATTTGTATTTAAACAACAGTGGGTTGTTTAAATTATATTAATTTGTATTTAAACAACAGTGGGTTGTTTAAATACAAATTAATCACAGGTAGAGAACAAGACCCTCGTGTATCTAAAAAGGCAAGAAAATACAAATATATATGGCTAATAACTTCATCTTTGAACACGTGGAATCTAAGTTGCTTAAATCCATTTATTGAACACTACAGAGCTTGCAAATATTATTTTTAGCTTTGAATATTTATGTTACTCAGGTTGACAATGAGAAGCTACTTAGTGCACCAAATTAAAGCAAATTATTAAAAATCTACAAACTTAAATAAGTGTAAAATTAATTATGTGAAGCTAAACTTTATAATAATGTTTATATGATTGTAGATTATACTGATTTCTGAAATTATTAAAGCAGAAAACTTCTCAAGGACTGTTTGGTCACATATATCCTCTCCATATGTTAGAACTGTTGCCTGTCCTTGGGAAGCTGGAGCCTAGTAGAAAGTCAATAAATATTTTCCTGTTAGTGACTTTAAAATGAACTTCCTTAATATAATGAAGAGTTTCTACTAAAGTGGATGGATGTTTTTTGTCTTTTTTGTCCCTAGGGGTGTGATGAATTGGTAAAACAGGTAAATTTGAGGAAGAAGGAAGGAAAGTATCTGCCTAAGAGCAAGGCCTACTTTAAACTTCCCCAAATATGTAATGGTCTCATGAACAGAAGCTCAGACTAAAGCTTCTAAAGGGACTTAGAAATAGCCAGAGTGCTTCAGCTGGTCATGAAATGAGGGCTCTTTACCTGCAGAGACTAGAAGGGCAGAGAATCGAGAGGGGCAACAAGAAACTTCCCTCTGATGTCAATATGGACACAGCAGAATATTCTAGCCCTTTTCTGCCATGCTTCCTTTAATCACATTTTCAAGTGCAGGAGCTATGCCCATTTCTGGCAATATGTTTTAGGATAATGGAAGATTTGATATACAGTGAAGCCACATATTTCTCCACCAGAATTTCCCATTTTAGTGTCACATTTTTTATATCTCCCATTGGGCTACATCATCATGACATTTTTATAAGCATCCCAACCAGGTGCCGTGGAGACCATCATCATTAGTAAACTTTGAATTTTGTTAGTATAAAATGAAAAACTGTGAAGTTAAAAGCAGCATGCAATTAGGAGTCCATGTTTTAGACATAAAACGTTGAAACCTGAATTTACTTCCTCCATTTATAGAAACACTGCAATCTGTGCATGTCATATACCAGTAATTAATGGCAACATTTGCAAAGTTTTGCCTAAGTGGGAAAAAAAAAGTATAGCTGATTACCTACCTGCATCCAGAGTTGGAAATATTGAGATTCAGGATGAAAATCAGAGCTGGAAAAACATTTGTTATCCCGGGGAAATACATAACCTAGACCAGAAGCATAAACTAGTGCCTTACTTATGGAGTAGAAACACTTCCGTGCAGGCAGTTGCTTTAGAAGCTTTAGTGACATTTCCAAGAATTCACATTAATATCCTTGCCAACACGTTTCTCTTTCTCATTAGTTTCCTACTTTTAGGGGAGAATTTCCAGAAAAGAATTAATATTCTCCTAGCATCATCAACAGGCCAACATTACATGGAGCACTTTTGTGTAAAAAGTGTAAAAAGCTTTCACTTTTGTGAAAGCAAAGTTAAATCTAAATATATTAATTTCTTGTTTAAATCAAATAACACTTATAGAGAAGATTCAAGGTGTAAAGTACTCCCATTTGATCCTTAAGACTTAGTGGTTTTTCTCTTTAAAGACTTTGTATGTGTAGAAAAAGCATCTATGAAGTCTCAAAATAGAACCTTTAAAATAAAGCAATATTCAGTTTGTATGATTCTTCCTAGCTGCCATGTTGAAATCTATCCTTCTCTGTAAATATGTCCACACTTACCCTCTTCTTTATTTTCATAAATCCAAACTAAGGGAACCCTCAAAGACACAGCGTGAGTGGCCAGCTACTTAGAATAATTTGGACGAAAAGTAGAGATAATCATTTTTTACAATGAGTCCATGTTCCCAGAAAGGAGTTGTGCTATTGTTTTTAATTCATTTCTTTTCCCATTAGTGTTTTTAGAACCGATTTGCATTTATCCCTGACCATATTGACTGCTTCTGCCCATGTTCTGAATGAATCACAGGAATTACCATCATAGGGTCTGATGCTAGTGCTCAGAACTGTTAATCTGGAAAAAGCTCCTTCTTCTCCTGTGGGAGGTGCGATAATGTGGACTTAGAAAATATATTTTATGGATTTAAGCAGCTTGGATTATTTAAGCGTTAGGTCAGATAGTAGACAAGTCTCATTTCTATAACCCTAACCCCTCATTAAGGCCCATGGATGGACTTGGTTCTGGGTGTTAATTTTTTGGTTGGCAGATACTGTGAGTCCTCTGGAATACCAACCAATCCAGAGCACAATCAGAGGAGTATATTACACCATTTGGTTTCAGGAACTACTCTATGTTTCATGCAGGGTATGAGTAGATTTCCTTGTTTTAAAGACAAGCAAGCTAGTCCATTTCCTTTCTACCCCTAGAACTGATCCTAATCTGTTTGCATAAACATCCTTTACTAGAAGAAATTTTAAAAGAAGTTTCAGAGATCCTGCTGCCATGTCACTCAGAGATTGGACCTGATTCAGTCACCCTGGAATTCTGAGGAGATTTTCTGTAATAATTTCAGTATCTTTGAGAACAGCTGGTTTTCCAGAAGATGACTCATTTGGATTCACATATTGCTGATGTTTACAGAACTAGGTTACACACCAGTGTTTGAATTCCTTCCACTCGTGTGTAGACGCCTGACTGCTGTGATCTGAAAAAGCCAGCCTGCATGGATAACTGTTTGAAAAATAGATCTCAAATTATGGTTTCTAAAAATTTATGAAAAGAGAAAGAAAAAATTGCTCGGTTCACATTATCTACAGCCATGAGATCATGGTAGCAGAGTAGATCCTGCATAGTTACGCTAAATCAGGGTTCACTGGGGATTTCACCCAGATTATATTTCATTTGATCGAGACATTTAATCGAGTTGCTTATTGTTTAGGAATTTTTAATATTTATTTTATTCATAATATCCATAATGCTATTTCCAGTAATTAGCATGGAATAAAGAGTGTGAATTTTTATTTGTGGATGTCCTATTTGGACACAGAAGAGTAGAAAAGAGACAATGTCTTTAAATAATTTATTATAGGCACATATATTTAATTATGAAGTAAGGCATAGTAGTGAAACCCTGAACAGAAGAACATCAGGAGACTAAATTTTCCTTGGCTTGTTTACTTTTCACACTATTTTATGTAGCATATATAAATTTTCTCCAACAATAAAAGCACAGTATATCAATCACATGAAAGCCAGATAATGAAAACATGAGAGGCATAGCTGTTCTACCATGGCTTGGTTGAGACTGGCAATGCAAGGTTGAGGAACCATAATCACAAAGATCACCAAAGCCAGTGAGTAAATATAACCTTATTTTTATCCCTACTCAGACGTGATTGCTCCACCTTATATGAGACCAGATCTACCAAACAGGCCAAGTAAAATAAATCGCATTTTTCTTTTGTCTAAAATGCAGCAATTTATTTCAAGATTTTTGGATTTTTTTCCTACTAAAGGAACAGATTTATGATCCTATCAACCTAATATAAGTTTGGCAGCCAGGTGACTTTATTGTTGGCCGGAGCATTCACTTGGCTATAAATTATTGCTTCTTAACCTAAAAAGGGACTGGCCATACCAACATATCGGGTTCTTATGCAATTTTCATGGAGGACATTAAATTTCTACTCTTTTTAAAAACAAACTAATATTTTCTTCACTTGGGAATATATCCTCTATTGGATTTTTGTCTGTAGAGAGAGAGCATGACGAGGAAACATTTGGGAATAACAGTTATAAAACATAGAGAAATATGAAGGCCAATATCTGGATTTGGTTAGACTTTTTCCAGGACCTAGTTGCAGTATTTGCTCAACAAATATTTGTTAAATGTCTGCTGTACATCAGACAGTAAAGAGCCAGGGATGAATCAGATAAAATCCCCTGCTCTCCTGAAATCCCCAATCTCATTGAGATCAATGTGGTTATGTAAACAAATCAAGAGAGATGTGTAGACTATGTACTTCTGTAGAAATAGGAATATACAGTGTGAAGATTCACAATGGACAGGGGTAATAGACACATTCAGGAGGTATCCTTAAGAGATGACTTTGAGATATATTTTTGAGCCAGGAGAAGTCTAGCTGTCATGATAGAAAATAATTATTTAATATGAGAAAGGATTAGAAGAATACACAAGAAAAATGCAATGAGTACTTTGAACAGAAATGAATTCTCAACGTTGGGCTGAACTGGTTCATTTGGGTCAACAGAATTTCATAACCCAGAAAACACAATTAAGTCTAGGTAAAGCAAACACAAGGTTCTGCTTTGTACTTTTGGGCTGTGTAATGTGGGTAATAGAGAGAAGAATTGTTATTGGGTGATATGTTTAATGACTTAGTTTCTGAGGCTTGTTTGAATTTGAAAGAATAAGAATGAGCTGCAAGGTTAATCAAGTATTTCCACTTTCCTAAAGATACCTTCCTGTGGTTTACGAGTGGGTTGTGATTTGGCTCTGGAAGGATGTCGAATTTCCTTAATAAATACAAACAGAAACTAACAAAGGACAAACCCTAAAAAGTCAATTTCTTTAGTTTGTTTCAAAATGAAGAGATGATTCTGTCACCCTTTCATGCTATATCTGTGGCTCCTGAAAATATTTAGACGAATGAACAAGCGAGAAATGTTCTAATTTTTGCTTTGGTAACACACAACATGTCTTCAAAACTAGAAAGCAGTGAGCAACTGTGATTAGTATGGTTCTATGATGAAAATACACCCTGTCTCTCTTCTTCAAACAGATAACACTGCAGGGGTATATGCCCGACGTGGAGGGTTCAGTCGACAGAAGCAGGACTTCTACCTCCTGCCCATCGTGATCAGCGATGGTGGCATCCCACCCATGAGTAGCACCAATACCCTCACAATCAAGGTCTGTGGGTGTGATGTGAATGGGGCACTGCTGTCCTGTAATGCTGAGGCCTACATCCTGAACGCCGGCCTGAGCACTGGTGCCCTCATCGCCATCCTTGCCTGCATTGTCATTCTTCTGGGTAAGGATTTCCCTGCTATATGGTACAATCAGTACAGATCCTTCAAATGATGTATCCAGTACAGAATGGCTATAAAGACTGTATCATGTTCATTCACAGAGTTTAAAACAAACCACAAGGTGTGACGATTCTCGTGAATTCTATTGAATAATAAGTAGAACATGGGGACGGACACATTTTGCAGAAATAGTCTAAGGAAGGTCATGATTTTAGTTTGCGTCCCAGAACTGTAGGGCAAATTGCATCTCTAAGATGGAGGGACATGGGAGACAGTTGTTGTAGTTAAAGAGGTTAGGCAGAAACCTGTTATCTGAGAGAGGCTTTCTCTAAATAAAAAAGCAGGTAGATGAATAAATAATAAAAATGGATGGAGAAAGACTCGGGGAAGTGGAACAGAAAGAATAGTTGCTGCTATGATGAACTGATGAAGGAAGAAGAGAAAACTCAGGCAGCAGAAGCTGGGCTCTGACCCAGCTAATTATCCCTAATTATTTGCAATGGCTATCTGCGTTCTTCAGCTTAAGGTGATGCCTACCTCCTGCCCATGGTGATCAGGTTTCTCCTGTTGTTCCTGGTAGCCCTCATCAGCTGCTCATGCCCTAACATTTCAGAACCAATAAGTATTATGATAAAACTTTCAAATCCAGGAAGTTGGGCATCATTTTATATGCTTTCCATTGAAAGAATTAATAGGACCACTTCCATAGGAAATTCGGAGGGAAGTTGGTTCAATAATTACTGAGTGTTGTCTGGGACTCAGACCCTATGGGAAACCGTGAGAAATAGAAAATATGTGCTCAAAGACTCTCTGTTGGATGAATTCATAGCTTCTCGAGGAAAAAATTCACAGTCAAATAGAGGCACATAGTAAATTTTATGATTGGGGCATGAGGATCTATAGACATAGGTTAGAGAATGCCTAACATTGCCCCAGAACACCAGGCATATATTCCTAGAGAATGTGCATAAATTCTGCAAGCAGAGTATAACAGCTAAGGAAAAAGGCTGGATTGTATGGGTGTTCCAGACAAGATGAAAGACTTTCTTGGGACAAAAAAACACTGGGCTGAATTAGATGCATAAATAAAAATACAGTAATAAATGCTATGATGTCATGGTGCAGACATCAATAAATCTATCTCATGTCTGTTACAAGATACCAAGAAATGTTCCCTAAATGAACAACAAAGACAAAGACAAACACAAATAAACAGCAGCAACAACAACAACAAAAAACCCCACTAAACTAAACAAACAAATAACTGTGAAAAGGAATGTTTTGGGATGATGACTATGGGCTCTGGCGACATTGTGAAATCTGTGTGACGTGCAGTTTCTCATCCTCAAATCTCAGAACTATGTGAACTCAAAGAAGTCCTCAATCCATTTGCCAAATGCTTCTGCAAACCTTGTTTTCATTCCTGCTGAAAGTGTGGGAGAAGTCTTCCAACAAAAGATTGTTGGAACTTCCTGATAAGAGTGGGGAGGACACAGAATCGATAGATAAAGAATTAAGAAGGGTCTAGAGCTCTGCATAAATGATTGCTTGTTCTCACAAGCAAGTGCCCAAGCCTCATGGAATTCTTTCTTTTCCCAGAAATGACAGGATGGCTTCACCTGTGCCTTTAAATGACACTGTTTTTATGTTCAAATAGGTAGTATATTTTTCTTTCTTAGAGTTTTTATAGCTGTCCTCTTCCCCATCCTTTATAATAAGTTTTACTGTGTATTATAGAGTATAACCTTTGGACAGGAGGCTTTTTTTTTTAATCTCAGAAACTTTAAGTTCTGAGTTCTTTGAATGTTCTATTCCTAATCTGGGCGGAAAACAGCTATATTCATTGGCATGAAAGAAAAATGTACACATTTGCATGTAGAAAAATGAAACAATAATCCTCACTGATTCTTAAGAGGACAGTCAAATAGCACTGGGACTAATCTGTAAAACATTCAAGATAATTCCAACCTGTCCCTTCACAGGGCATGATACACTCAGGGTAGATAGAGGTCAGTTTGGAGCTCTTGGTGAGTTCTGGAAAAGTGATAATTTTCTCAACATTCCAAGTTCTGAAGCAGAGCCCCTCTGGGAAGATTAACCAGGGAGGCTGGCCTTAATCTTTGCTGACTTTCTTTTTTCTTTCCCTACAGTCATTGTTGTATTATTTGTGACTCTGAGAAGGCAAAAGAAAGAACCACTCATTGTGTTTGAGGAAGAGGATGTCCGTGAGAACATCATAACTTATGACGATGAAGGGGGTGGTGAGGAAGACACGGAAGCCTTCGACATTGCCACCTTGCAGAATCCTGATGGTATCAATGGATTTATTCCTCGCAAAGATATCAAACCTGAGTATCAGTATATGCCTAGACCTGGGTTGCGACCGGCACCCAACAGTGTGGATGTAGATGACTTCATCAACACGAGAATACAAGAGGCAGATAATGACCCCACAGCCCCTCCCTATGACTCCATCCAAATCTATGGTTATGAGGGCAGGGGTTCTGTGGCTGGATCCCTGAGCTCCTTAGAGTCTGCCACTACAGATTCAGACCTGGACTACGACTATCTACAAAACTGGGGACCTCGCTTTAAGAAACTAGCAGACTTGTATGGCTCCAAAGACACTTTTGATGACGACTCTTAACAATAATGATACAAATTTGGCCTTAAGAACTGTGTCTGGCGTTCTCAAGAATCTAGAAGATGTGTAAACAGGTATTTTTTTAAAACAAGGAAAGGCTCATTTAAAACAAGCAGAGTTTTACAGAGAGGAAACATTTAATAAAACTGCAAGGACATCAAAGTGGTAAATACTGTGAAGTACCTTTTCCCACTAAAAAAAAGCAAATATTGAAGTTGTTTCTCAGCTTCATTAGAGAAAAACCACTTGGCACACACAATATTTAAATGAAGGAAAAGTCTACGGTGAACTTACAACGAAGGGAAATCGTCTATGTGTTCTGAACATCTAAGTCTCTCTTATTTTATTTTTTAATTTGTCAAAGAAGCTTCCACAAAATTAGAAAGGACAACAGTTCTGAGCTGTAATTTCGCCTTAAACTACGGACACTCTATCTGTAGTGCATTTTTAAACTTGAAATATATAATATCCAGCCAGCTTAAACCCATACAATGTATGTACAATACAATGTACAATTATGTCTCTTGAGCATCAATCTTGTTACTGCTGATTCTTGTAAATCTTTTTGCTTCTACTTTCATCCTAAACTAATACGTGCCAGATATAACTGTCTTGTTTCAGTGAGGAGCACCCTATTTCTATGTCATTTTTAATGTATCTATTTGTACAATTTTAAAGTTCTTATTTTAGTATACATACAAATATCAGTATTCTGACATGTACGGAAATGTTACAGCATCACACTTATATTTTATGAACATTGTACTGTTGCTTTAATATGAGCTTCAATATAAGAAGCAACCTTTGAAATAAAAAAAAGATTCTTTTTTAATTCTGGGTTTGATTCTTAACATGGAAAAAAAGGGTTTCTAATGATCCATTTATATTTCTAATTTAATTGTGATCTTTTAATAACCCTATTTATGATCTGTTACAGTCTGCTGCTTTGTTTGTTTATTTAAATCAAATATGTTCGAGTTTTTTAAGATAAGATTCTGTAACTTCATGTAAATTATTTTTTGTACGTTCTGGTTTTACATCCTGGCTTTTCCTCAAGTATAACTTCTGAAGAAGGACATTAGGGATCTAGACTAGCTTATGATTAGCCTATGATTTTTACAAAGTGTTATATAATATGCATTTAACCTGTGAACTCATAGTTATGAGAGACAAATTTAGGAGGATTGTCAGACCTCTTGATGTTCTAGATATAGACTTGATATCCTACCTTGAGCATTGTAGAGTTGGAAGAGTGAATAGTCAAAACCGACACTACTCTGGCTTCCTTTATGTAAATTTTATTAGGATAAAGTAAGATGACTGGCAGTTGAAAGTGCTCATTTTTCCTCCTGTAATTTTATTTTGTCTTAAGATAATCTGAAATTTCAAGTCTTCATGAGTGAAAGGGCAATTTCCTTAGAGATCTTTATTTTAGAAGATGCTTTGGGCCATGTGCTCACAATGAGATCAGGGACCATGTTGAACATTGAAGGCTGGTGCCATTTGTTCTGTGCTATGTCACAGTCATCTGCAGTCACCTAGTTTCCTGGGGATTGGAACTTCTGTGAAGGACTTTTCACTTGTACAGTGGACCAAAGGTCCAGACAAAGCAATACTTGGGGAGACAACACATAGAATCACACTGCAAACCCTTTTCCTTTTGTTGAAACACATGGCACACTCTTTTTTTCTTGGATTGTGGACAATTTTGATTATCTTTTTTTTTAACTTTACTGTGGTTATTTCATGACTCCCTGTTATATACTATTTTTTATGGCTCAGTCAAAATACATAGAAAAATAAGTGATTTTTTTTCTGGTGTGCTCACTCCTTATTTACTTTGCATTGAAATCAAATCAGTTGAATATAATTCAATGGGATAATCTCACTGGACACTGCCACCTTGGAATCTTTTATCCCAGGAAGAAATGTGCATTCTCAGTACTTGTGTAATTGCTGGTTGTGTTAATTTTTTTTTAGATAGACTTTGTAATCCAAAGAATATTTTGCTAGGTTTCTGAAGATCTCCACTTGAATTTGAAATGACTGAACAACTCAAAAGGAAAACGAATATCACTTACTCAGCTGCAAGTCACCCCATACCCACCATGATCCATTTTACATATGTAGGAATGTACTCAGACCAGAGATGACAACTACATTTTCACATTTTTATGTCAAAGTTTTTTTTTTTTCAGGATTGTCTACTTTTCGATAATTTAAAAAAACTTGCTTTTCTTTTTCTTTCCCCTTTTTCTTTTCTTTCTTTTTTTTTTTTTTTTTTTTTTTTGCTTTAAGGCTCTTAATATTGTAGAACCCTCTTAGAAGCTTGGAAATAAAATGTCTTTCCCAACTCATGGAATCCTTTTTCATTTGGAATACGTTGCCTTGAAAGCAGTCTTATCTGAAGCGGCCCTTCCTTATTTGGTATAAAGCAATCACAGCTTTAAGAGATCGGCACACACATACATGGAAAGGAATGCTGCTCTGTTCTACCTGTCCTTGCAAAATGGGTATGGTATTGTTTATATCTGCCATTAATTCATTCATTCATCAATTTACGGATGTATTCATTCACCCAAATCTAATTTTGGATACTCTGCAGTAGCTAATTCAAGCTGTAAATTAATCCTGGCTACCATCTTTTACATTGTTTATTCTTACAAGTTATAGGCCAAAGTACCTTTTTTATTGTCTTCTATTCACCTGTTTAATGCTTTGACCACCTGAGGTGGGTGATCAATTCATTGCTGGAGGGTGCAATGTATGATGGGATATACAGTAAGAGATGATAAGACGGAGTGTACGTTCAGTATAGCTATTATGGGCAGAGATCCTGAGTATCATGTGGGAATTTGAAAGCAGATTGTTTAGATCTATTGGGGAACATCCTAATGGTATTGATTCATAATGCCCAGGGAATACAGCTCTCCAAGTCAGGTAGAATCTGGTATGGCGTGTTTGAAATTTCTTGGGTCTTTTTGTTAGACACTTCCCTACTTTATTAGTATCCTTACAGTTCATTCAAAAGAGACATTGGGCTGCTGAAAGAACAGTGCCACACATTATGGGACAAGCAGGTCAGGACAGATGAAACAGGACATATATCTTTAGGAAGATCAAAATACTATACAATGGGATTGTGGAATTCTGTTCATTACAGAACGGAAGAGAGGAAAGAGCCTCTTCTGCTCAAGCGCTGCTAGGCAGATCTATGCTACTGTTGGCTGTGGCATGTAAGACTTACTTTTCACTCTTGTTTTTTTCTTCGTAGAGAAGCTACAGTGTCATTTTGTGAAAATAACTCGGATCACTGGGCTCCATAACTTAAATGCTCTTTTTGTTTTCCCAAAATTTTTAGATGAATTTTGATTCCTTTGCTTTATTGTTTTATGAGGCTGAGACTCTGTAAATCTCTTCCCTTTTGTCTTAGTCCATCATTTTGTCAATACTTGGTGAAGCAACCACACTGGCTACTTTTTAGTTCTCATATAGATAAAATGTGCTCCTCTTTACATGATCAGTTTCCTGAGCATCAGTGGCCAATCATTGAAATTACTTTCCTTAAACCCTTTTTTCCTTGGGTTCTCTGACCATCTATGAGAATGTGCAAAGAAGGCAGGGTTCTTGCTTTATTGTCATGAAAGAAAAATAAATATTTGCTATGGATGAGAGCACACCATTATAAGTTGAAAATTCCTTTTCTGAAAAAATTGGTCTACTCTGACCTTGATACCTGAGACTGTTACAAAAAAAATGAAATTGGAGGAAAGAAGTTGAGTTAAATTTAAGGAGTCATTTGAATTACAGATGTTGTGAGAGCTAGGTTAGTAACAAGCAGGAACGTCAAAGCACAAGTGTGTAGCACTAGCTGGAGAAGCAGGGAGTGTGCACAGCTTGAGGAAATATTAAGTGGCCACTCAAACTCAGCATTTTCTTCTAATTGGCTTTTCATAGTCTCTCCCAACTTTAGAAAAATATTTCAATTAGGATAGGGTCCTCTTGTTTTCAAGAGTAATGCAGATTTCATTTTTATTAGGATAGTTAATACATATAAAATTGACTTTGCATATAAAAAACTTTGAAAATTAGAAAGGGGTTATGACATAGTGTGTTGCTTTTTCCTTAATATTGGAGAAAGTTTTGAAGTCTCTTATTCTATGGGAGTCATGTACTAACATGCAAACACATACCTTCTTTCTGAAGAACCTGAAAATGTGTGCTAAAATGATGGACATTGCAGTTTAAAGGCTAAATATGTCCCCCAAAGTATAACAGAATTGATGTAAAGTTTGCATAAGAAAGAGTTCAGCTCTCTCACATTAAACAGGAGTCCCATCCAATACATTTAGGCTGAAGAAGTCACTGGAGCTCCTAGGGATCGGTAGCTTAACTAAGACATTGAGGACAAGAACGTGGAAGGAGATGGAGACTTGCTCTCATTCATTTGCTTCGTTTATTATGTGTAGTTTGAGAATATACTGACATTGAACCTCAGGGGACTCAACTGTCTTTCAGGTCCAAAGTGGCTTAGGAGGCGGAATTGTGATTTGTATTGCTAGAAATTCTATCTTTAAGTTTTAAAAATCAAATAGAAAGCAGAGTGGTTAGACAACCTATAGGTGTTCATATTCTGTTTCATAGAGGAGTCGGATGGTTCGCATTTTTATGGAATTGAAATAAATAAAAGCAAAGAAATTTCCTCACCGGAGGACCTACAACTTTTTGGTGGGGGAGAGAACACTTGCAGTCCATATCCCTAAGTGGAAAGTCTTTGTCTCCTATGGCTGAAGAATTACTCCATTGTTTGTAATAACCTTCAGAAAGTATTGGTCAACACTGGGATTTCTCTGACTGGTTCAGAGGCAAAACACATTAAGGCTCAGGATTCACAGAATTCAATTCTTTAACAAAAGTTTAAATACAGTCTATCCCATAGCAGATGTGATTGGCTTTCAATTCTATCTATCAAAAAAAAATTCCGACATATAATACCTTGGTGACTTCAGGTGTGTATCTTGATCTGTCTGAAATTCATTTCTCCAAATATATGATATAAGTAGCAGTATCTGGTTGGTCAGGAGTGGTGAAAAACAAAATTAGCAAGTGGTCTCTTGATCCACTAAGAATTCTCAGGATTCACTAGAAGGTGGAAGTTGTTTTACAGATGCCTTTATTATTTTCTCACCTCAGGCTCTTGAACAATGAGAGGGAAGATTCACTCCTTGGGCATCTAGTTTCCCCCTCTCTTTATAAATCAACTCATTCCCACTTTCTTCTTGCTCCTGAATCTAAACAGGTAACAGATGTCTGTCTTGACACAATCCTAGATCGGTTTGAACAGAGAACTGACTGACAGTGCTCCTACACCAAAAGATAAGAAGAAAGCAACAAAATAATTACTTTTTCAGTGGATACATGGAATTTTGTGTAAACTAAGTAGCGTAATACTGGAAAAGAAATATATAAAATAGCTATTAAGTATTTTCTCAGACTATAGATTCACATGTCTATGAAATATATATCTATACACACACACGCACACACGTGTGTGCATTGATGCTATCCTTTCTGTGAAGTATCATTATAAAAGATTTGGAGAGGAGGTATTTTTTTTGCTCAGTTTCAGAGGTCAGTCTATGGCTTGGAGAATGTGGTATAACAAAATAATTCATGTCACAGCAGTAAGAAACCATAGCAGGAACCACAACATAAAAAGATCAGGGAAAGACAGAGTCCCATAATCTACTTCCTTCATCAATTCTCTACATGACATAGTCTTACCACTTCCAAGTAGGATACTTTATGTCCATAAAAATGCCAGTAGATATATCCATCCAGGAAGTCAGAGCCCTCATGTTAGAATGTATAAGAAAATACACACAGAGACACATGAGTTGGTGGGTTTCCCTATCCCCCTTCATGCATATTTTAATCCACTGAAATTGACAATCACAATTACTCAGGGCAATTGGATGAAAACTATGTATCAACTGATATTTGAAATTTGATTGCACTTGTCAAGAATTGCACATAGTTTGACAACTCCAACATAAGTAATTTCATGTTTGATATATTTTTGCCTCATTGTTCAAGTAATGGTGCTGGCTTTTATTAGACACATAACTCTTCTCTAAAAATATTTAGATTTTAAGAATATAATTAAAATACTATTTTCATTACAAGTCTAATGAGTTTAACTATGATACTTCTATCATTTCGGCACTGGGAAATTTCTAATTATTGCAGGCTTTGTCGATATTGTCTCCCTTCCCCTTACTATAAAGTAGTTTTCAACTATGACTAGCAAACTATTTTTTCTCATGATTTAGTAAACAGATGGTCAGTTTGATAATACCACCTAAGGACATACTTAAGGGTATCAAGAACTGCTAGTGTGCTCTTATGGAATACAATTTAAATTTAAGTTTTTAGATTATTAGCACAGAATAGATATTGAGCAAATATTAGAGACAGGAACTCAGAGATGGGAAAATTAAGGGGAATAAGAAATAAGTTAGTCGTTTCATACACTGTGTAGAACAGCATTCAAAGCCACTAGAATGGCACACACCATAGTTTTATAGGTGATTTTCCTTTTTTCTAGCATTCACATTTTATTAATACCATAATGGCATCATGGTATTCTATGATACAGAACTGAAGAGTACACTCAGAGTCTAACAGTATTCATTGTACTGAACAGATCTGTGAAATCTGCAGGATTCACAAACCCTTAGTGGTTCACAATTTTTGTGAATCCCCTTATATCTACATGTACAATAGGGTGATATAATCTGTTTGTGGAATGCTTTCAAGAATTTACAAGGACATTGACCTAGAATAGAAAATGAAAACAAATGTGTAACTCACTACATAAATGAATGACGGCATTGCTTCATTATTATATGGGAGTTCTGCTGCTATAAACCAGATCTATCTAGTATTGGAAAAAAGTTAGAAGAAAGTCAAAGTTGCAAAGATGAATTGAGGAGCCTTTGGCATGAAGACTCTGATCCGATAGCCATAAGGAAGGAAGATGGAGCCTGTCATTTGTTGGGAAGGACGGTCACTCCAAGAGTTCTCTTGGCTCAGCAATACTCTCTAAGATCGTAGTCTAGAAATCCATCTCCACAAAAGAGTGAACTGTGGCTTCACTGGGCTCCAGTAGTTTTTAAGTCAGAGGTGTGTCTGTTGTATCTAACAGTTGAAAAGAAGCAGCAGTAAGTGACATTTTAAACAGAAAGCTATAGTTCCCTTATATTATTAAGCAAAAGTGGAGATTTTACAGTGCTCTCCCTCATGTGCCAGTCACATCTCCTTCACAAGTTCTTTCTCTGTCCCCTAGACCATGCCAGAGTTGTCTTATAGATGGAAGTTTCTGTCCTGCCTAGTCACACAGCTGTTCAGTCCCAAAAACACACACAGAGGTTTATATTAGTTATAAACTGTTTGGACTATTGCTCAGATTTATCACTAACTAGCCCTTACAACTTAAAATAACCCATAAGTCTTATTTATGGTTAGTCATATGGCTTGGTACTTTTTCTCAATAAGCCATTCTCATCTTTGTCTTCTGTGTTGTCTGGTGACTGACTCTCTGCCTTTCCTCTTCCCAGAATTCTCTTAGTCTGGTCTCTCTGCACATACTTCCTTTCCAGCTACTGGCAAGTCAGAAATTTATTAAACCAATACAAGTGACAAAATTTTACAGTGTACAAGAGCATTATCCCACAGCATTCCCCCCCCCAGTTTTTTTTTTAAAAAAAAGAACTATGATTCTAATCTCATTTGTTTAGCCTTTTTCCAGACCATTATCCATAAAAACTTGTACCACACTTTATACAAAGACAAGCATCCAGGATCTATTTTGGGGATTGTTAACATAGTTTTCTAGACTACTTCTTGCTGGTTTGGGACACTGAAAATCTTATAGGGATACAAAAAAAAATTTAGCATTATCACCAGTTCCTAACTGGAGTATTTTGTGAGATTTGATCATCTAAGCAAAAAATCACTGAAGCTGTTTTGGATACAGAAATCAGAAGAAAATGTAACAGAGGTGCTCTGAAACATTGGATCATCTGGGGCATCCCTTCCCACTGAAGATTTTTCAGGGGATCTTCCTTGATCAAACCTTAATTTTCTTAACCAAGAAGGAATCCACAGCCTTTCATTTCCTGAGGAAACAAAAGAAAACTTCTTCTCCATAGTAACATACATTTTGATTTAAATTTTGAAGTCAAGGCATTTTCAAAATGTGTAGGTTAGATTAATACAGTAGAATTTATAGTCAAATGTCTTTAGAAGCTGTTGCTCCTTCCTCAGCAGTCAAACAATTCAAAGACAACACAATAGCATACAGTATCCAGATTCTCTGTGTATTTTCCATCTTTATGTGGTTTTTAAAAAAACAATATTTTTTATTTTTAATTTTTGGTTTTGTGGGACAGGATTTCTCTGTGTATTGTTGCCTAATTGGATATCACTCTTTAGACCAGGCTGGCCTCAAACTCACAGAGAACCACCACATCCAGCTATTCTGTTCCTTTTTTAAAGGACTTTATCTAGTCCTTTTCCTTCTCTTTCCCAAACCTACACATATTTTTAAATGTATTGTAAACCATCTAGAGGCTTTTTATTCCCCCATTGAAATCTGACTTTTTGTATATATCTATATTTTTCTTAACACACGAGTATTTAATCTGCTAAGCAGCATGGCTAGGATTAAAGCTATGGCTTTGGCACCTGGTTTCATCCCATTCCTTATCTTCCTGAGAGTCTAGCGTCATAGTGGAGGTACAGGTGGGAGTCATATTCATTGACACAACTGTGTGGAGTTTCTAGGCCCATGCCACCGCCAAGAAGCATGCTACTAGGTGCTTGTAAACACCATTTAAGTGCTTGGTGACAGGGCCTCTTAAAAGAGATGTGATATTTTTGTCACCAATGCTGCATCAGGAAGCCTCTCTTATAGAATCTGTGTTTCAGTTTGCCTCTAGCACACAGAGCCCAACTGAGAAAATGCTGCTATAAAGAAGCCATGCTTAATTCTGTTCTTTTCTGTCTGGAATTCTTTCCCAAACTCTCTCTGGTTTTATTTGGATGTAGTTGCCAAATATTGGGTACCATTTGGTAAATGGAAGTTCTTGTCCCACCTGGTCCCACAGCTGTTCAGTCCCAAACAACACACAGAAGCTTAAATTAATTATAAGCTGTTTGATCTCTTGCTCTGGCTTATCACTAACTAGCTCTTGCCTCGTAAATTAATCAATAATTTATATCTATGTTTAGCCATATGGTTTGATACCTTTTCTCATTAAGCCATTATCATCTTACTTTCTCTGCATCTGGCTAGAGAATGTGTCCCTGCCTTTCCTTTTATGAGAATTCTTTTAGTCTGGTAGCCCCACCTATACTCCCTGCCTGGCTACTGACCAATCATCATTTTATTAAACCAATACGAGTGACAAATCTTTACATTGTACAAGAGCGTTATTTACATTTTTATCACTTTTCTATCTCTAGATCTTCCAATTGTTAGTATTTTTTCACCATCATTCTTTTGTAGACACAAGACAAGATGATTGAAATCATGGGCAAAGATCTTGTTTTCAAAATGTATCTCAGGGCCTCGAATGCTGTAACTGCTCATAATTAATCCTTGGTGCTGTGGACATGTTGGTAAAAGTTTTGTAGTTTCTTCTGACTGGTTAAGTCAAAAATTGGTACTATGTGCATAACCATGATAAAACACTGTTTTCACAAAGAAGTGAAGAATTAACAGCTAAAATGTTCAGCAACAAATGTGTCCAGAAAGATTCCAATATCATTATTTTCCTCTATATTTATAAAAGTTTCCACCCACAAACATAATAGCATGTTTTCTTTTAAAGTGTATTTGTTTAGTTACAAACAAACTAAAGATATATAAATCGAGTAAATATTGTGGCTGTTACTTTTTCATGTTATGGGAAAGAAGAATACTAATGAATTCAAGTGGGTCTTTAGAATTTGGACAAACCCAGGCTGCTGGACCAGAATGTATTACTTTCTTAACACTGTAGTAAGATACTTGAAGGAAACAAAGTAAGGGAGGAATTACTCATTTTGACTTAAAATTTCAAAGGGTTCTGTCCCTAGTTTGATGAATCTGTGTGCTTGAAAAGATGACCATGGCTGCATGAGTCTGCAACAGGAAATGATTGTAAACAAAACAGAGATAGTGTCTCAAAGAGAACAGGTATAATTTGCTCATAATAACACCCTTCAAGTGATCTTCTTTCTCAAGTTAGGTACCACATCCCAAAGTACCCAGAACCTTCTATAATGACATTACCAATTGGGCCCAAGTCCTTAAAGCAGGAGCTTCTGGAAGACATTCCATATTTAAGCTGTAACAGTCTGTTGCTGTGGGAGGGAACTATGATTCTGAAAGGCAAGCAAAGTTGGTTCAGGAGAGTGAAGGAATGGATGCAATCTAGAAAGAAAGTTCAGATGCTCTACTGTGGCTTCGCTGTCAGATTTAGAAATCTTGAACCATGAAGGGATCTCTTCGTCTTTGAGACAGTTCCTTACTGTAGGGATATTTTATAGCTTCGTGTCCAGAAGCAGGCATGCCTTCCACCTCCTGTCCATTGTTGATTTCCTTGAATGTCATCGTCTTAAAAAGTTGATCATGTCTATTAAATATCAGAGTTTCTCTCTGAGAGTCTTTCTAAAATCTTGCATTTTCTTTAATTATTGTTAACTCAGACTGATAGTATAATTGTTAATTATATATTTTCTTGAATGCATGCACATGTGCAATGCACACACACAAACAAACACACACCATACCACCTCACAGCATACTGGACATTTCACTAGGAGAGCAGTTTGCTTTGTACTCTCCTATACAAAAATGCAAGAATGCAAAAGCATACCCGGTACTTATTGTCATTCTAATAAATAAGTACTTAACAAGTAAATAAATAATAATAACCATTACCGAAATCTGACTCTTAAGCTTTCATTGCATGATTTGAGTATTTTCAGATGACTTTTTATTTTATCCCTTTTAGTACTAATTAATTAATACATTAATAGAAATTGTGGATTAAGAAAGAATAGTTGAGTTATATTCCATTCTAGAGAATCTATAAGAAAGCAGTCTGCTTAGCTTGTGTTAATCCCTTCCTAGCATTTCTCTTCTAGCTTTTCCAGTGTCCAAAGAGAAGTTACCAGAAATAAAGATAGTTCCTGTGCTGCACAAATGTCTGTAGATGAAGGGGAAATAGATATCTGACATGGCAAAGAGTTCTCACATACAGGTTTGCTCAGGGTCCAAATATTTTCAAACAAAAGAGAATTCCACATACCCATTATAATTCTAATATTCTAGCACTATTGACTTCTTTGCCATGAAGTTTCCTTGTGTCAATGTGATGGACTTCTGCTTTAATTTTGATGTATTATGGAATCCATAGTTTATATTAATAAAACTAAATCAGTATTAGACATTATGATAAATATTGAACATCTGCTTTTACCTGTGATGTTGGATGATGTTTATGTGAGTCACACGCTAAACTTTAAAATGGACAATTTATTTATGGCCTACTGTACTCTAAATACTGGGTAATTTTTAAATTCTAAGTGAACTCTCTTTAAATGGCTCATTGTTTTATGTAAAATTCATGATATATATTTTATAGATATTATTTCTTTTGTGGTATTCCCGGCAAGGTAATTTTTAGTTTATTTTACAATTTTTGCAATTATATGTTACTTTGTATACATGCATGTAAGGGCTCATTTGTGGAGGTCAAAAGACAACTTTTGGAAATCACATCTCATCTACTGTGTGAATTCAAGGTGACTGAACTAAGGTTGTCACATCTTGTGGTAAGCACCCTTATTTTCTGAACCGTCTTGCCAGCTCATGATTTTGGCTATTGAAAATGGTCTCATGTATATCAGACTAGTATTAAACTCACTATATAGTGGATGATTATTTTGAAACCTTGATCTCTCTGCTTTTGCCTCCCAAGTGCTAAGATTGTATGTGTGTGCTACTATGCCCAAAGAAGTTCTGAGAATATAAAAATATCCTAAGAGTACCTATTCCTGTTTATTTGTCCACTGGAGATAGGTTGGACCAGGATAATTATTATAGGTGTTGCTAATGTTCATGGTCACCAGTTGTTTTATTTCTCCCCGAGATAATCTCATGTTCATAGTTTTAGAATAACTTTAAATAGTGCTACTTTAATTCCACAAACAGATCCATTACAGTGAATATATAATATAGCTATAACACTATATTGGCAGTCTACTTGATTTCTGATGACCAAAGTAAAGAAGAAAAGGGGACAGAAACTTTGATCTCCTTAATCTTCTAAAAATTTCTCCACTCTTTACCTCTTTAAAGTTAGTGGTGACTTAAAAACATAGCCTTAAGCCTCTCTTCCAGAACCTATAAATATTAGAAATAAGAGGCAAATGTTGTGTTCATATTGTTCATGTAGTTTCATATTCTCTATATTATTTTCAAGATATGTACATGCTGAATATTAAAAATTAATATTTTCTGCTCCTATTGAATGGTTATCTAACTACATACTATGTGGAAGATTGCTGTATTACAAAATTTCCAAATGTGTTTCTCAAAAACTTTGAACTTATGACAAGCTGAATGCTGGTGAGGGCACAAGGAAAATAGCAGTAACAAAGTGGACCACATTCCTGCCTTCTGGAGAATTCAGCTCTGGAGGGACTGTCCATATGGAAAATGAAGTACTAACAGAGGAATATAACTAAAACCTGCAATTACAGAGGACACAGTGGTGAGCTATTATAATTAGAATGGAAATCAGTCTGCTCCTTTCCGGTGTTATACATAGCATTTAAATTAATATATATGTACACAATGCAGAGACTTTGTCTTTAATTATTTCCTTGGATTGGTTCCAAGAATTGAGTCTGAGAAGAACTGGGAATCAGCATACAATCCTCATTTTTTGGATTTTGAACCCTTTTATTTCTTGAATAAAAAAGTTTTTCTTTTTCAATTAGTCTCTGGTGGCAAAGCATCTGTCTTCCAGTGTCAGGGTGATGTAATACATTTGTTGTTCCTATTTTTGAAGTATAATAGTTCATTTATTGGACTTGCAGCAGTGAAATGTCATGTTTCTCATTCTTATTAATGTCCTGCAGTTGTCTTCAAACCGACACTACCTTTCATGTCCTCTGGCACTTTTAGATTTTTTTTTTAATCCCAGGTTTAAGAGACTTACTTCTTGCATAGTATTGTGAAGATGATATATTATTTGATAAAGGTGTTTTTCCTGTTTTATGTTTGAGAATAATTCTGTGCTGTTGATAACAGACACAAAAATATTATTCGCAAAATATTTGTAGTACTTTCTTTTCAATTTCTCCATTATTTTTAAATTAAATATATCGAATTAATATTTTGTACTATGATATGAGAGGTCAGGTCTTCTCATTTGATATTCCAACCAATGCATCTCATTTATTGAAAATATTCAGGGCAGACCACGCTGCCAGAGAAACAAATGAGTACCTAGCACCACCATCAGAGAGAGAGCCTTCATCCAGCAACTAAGTGGAGCAATGTGGAGACCCATGGACAAACATTAAGTGGAGCTTGGGGAGTCCCATGGAAGTGTGGAAAGAAGAATTGTGGGATCCAGAGGGATCAAAATTGCTTGATTTTCAAAATGTTCACTAACTCCTCATTCCTAAATCCATCCCTCTTTTTTTTTTTAAAGAATCAGTTGGCGTGAGAAACAAGTGGACAATGTTATTTATTTATTTATTTATTTATTTATTTATTTATTTATTTATTTATTATGTATACAATATTCTGTCTGTGTGTATGGCCAGAAGAGGGCACCAGACCCCATTACAGATGGTTGTGAGCCACCATGTGGTTGCTGGGAATTGAACTCAGGACCTTTGGAAGAGCAGGCAATGCTCTTAACCTCTGAGCCATCTCTCCAGCCCCAATCCATCCCTCTTGATCATAGCATGTTGCTGCACAAGAGTTTGCCCTGAGATTTCAAACTTCCACCTGGGAGGAAAACTTGGTAAGACACAGAATGTTAGAAGGGAGTTGAAACAACAGATGTTATATAGGACGGCGAAATAGTCAATTTCAAAGGAAAGCTCATTGACCTTGAGAAAATCAACAACACAACAAATTTAGAAAGTCACTAAAACTGACCAGATTCACCAGGATCCTCCCTCTCTGTGTATGTAAGCTCTAAGGGCTGCTGACAGCTAGTGCTGGGCAGGCTGAAGTGACTAGGGGAAAAGAAGCAGAGACCACACTAACTACCTGGAAGAAGCACAAACCAGCCAAGCTGCCTGGAAGAGGCTCAGGTCAACCTGAAAAGGATACTCTCTACTCAATTGAGCTGCGTGCACCATGGGTTGCCTCTTTCCTGCGTTGTCATCCATGCTAGGGTGGGCATTAGTGACATAACTGTTTTTAAGTGATTTCTTTTCCAGTAATTCCTTACCCATATTCTTGTAAGCAACCCCCAAAAATTCACTGGTTAGCTAAGTTGGACTATCGGTATCTGTATATTTTTCTACCATCAGTTTCCTATGTGGGGTGAGTAAGCATTTATTTACAGCTCTTCAGGAATAGTGCCAAATAACACATGGATTAGAGATACATTTCTTTTTTGCAGTTTTAATTTAATTTTTATTGGGGTCAGAGAAAGTACTTTGTGTGATTTCAATTTTGTGAATCTTTGCAACTATTTTTAAGGATCAGAAACTGGTCTATGTTCGCAAACCTTGCACAAGTGTGCAGGAATATGCTTACGTCATTGGTTGGATTTTCAACTAATGCCAATTTCACTACATTAGAAGAAGATATTCAAGTATCAGTATTCTTACTTACCAATTTTCTCTTTAGTAATTTTTAAAAAATCAATTACCTTGAAAAATCTATTGAGATGTCTAATTATAATTCTAGATTTCTCTATTTTTTCTTTTATCTCTATTCACTTTTGCCTCACGTATTTGAAATGCTATTATTGGGTGCATATTTTTAGGATAGTTACCTTGTCTTATCTCTGGTAATTGTCTATGCTCTCCAGTGTAATTTTCCTAATGTTAATGTCATCAGTTCTTTCTTAGTTTGTACTGCATACCAACTTGCAGGGTTTTCCATTCTTTAACTTTTAAATTAGTCCCTTTACACTGCAACAGGCATGAGTATTATTCTTTTTATGGCAATCTGAAAAACTCACCATTCTAAATTCAGAGAATTATGATCATTAATTCTTGATTTCTTTTGTCTTTGGTATTACTCTGCATATACTTAAAATGAAGACTCTGAAAGACCTTGTATCTATTTGCATATGCATGTGTCTTTAATTTTAATAATTGAAAATTAAGTATGCATTAATCAATTACTTTCATAATAAGAATGAAAATCCTATTACAGTTCATATTGAAATATTTGCATTTAAGAAAGTTCACGAGGTATCTTATGTCATTACTATACTAAGAATGTAACTTGAAGTTCATAGGAAAGGCTGCTACGTATAGATGAAAAAGTGCCTCTCAGAGGCAAGGAATGCACAGAGAAAACTCTCTTATAATCCAATCAACTCATTCTTCTTCTCTTATAAAACTTTCTTCAGGTCATTCTTGCCAACATCTAACTTTGGGTCAGCTTCCTCAGCATTGTACCCCTCTCTGCCTTAGATGAGGTGCAAGGAGAATATTAAATGTATTTCTACTCACTCCCGTTGCCCATTTATTGGATTGAAGACCTGGGAACACTCCATCCTACATGGGTGTTTCCATCAAGTCACTTCCAACAGGGCTTAAAGAGCCTGTAAAGAAGAGGCAGAAAGAATTTAAGGTCAGAGGAGATGGGAAACACCAAGGAAACAAGACCATTTTAAAACAGCAGGATGCAGGCACAGATGAAATCACAGCGATTGTGGCAGAATGCAGAAAACCTGCGCAGGTCTGGGCCAAATGTGATCTTGCACATATAAACATTGAACAGAGGTAGAATTTAAGCAAAACTAAGATAAACAAATAAAACCAAGGTCGTGATAGTAATCTTGGCAATAATTCAGAGAACAAAACACCTTAATACTTTGATGGCAGGAGTGTAAATTGGTCTATTTGTTTAGAAATCAATTTGACAGTAGGTATCAGGAGTCAAATTGTTGCAAGCACCACAATGCTGCTGCTATCTACCCGAAGATCTAATCCAAAAGTGAAAGAATCCCAGCTTTTCCCCATTTTAGAAGAGTGGCCAGTGACATCTCAAGTGAATTAAGGACTCAAACACATGATGTGATGGAAGTTATTGTGGCATATCCTTATTGTGGCTTGATATGCAGTTATTAAAAGGAATTAACCCAAAAGTTTTGCTAACATAGTGACATAGGAAATACTTCCAAAATGTTTGTGAATTGTGTGTTGGGGGGGGGGGGTCTTACACACGTGCACTTGAATTGTAGTTTACTTTTTTTTTTTTTTTTTTTTTTTTTTGGTTTTTCGAGACAGGGTTTCTCTGTAGCTTTGGAGCCTGTCCCGGAACTAGCTCTTGTAGACCAGACTGGCCTCGAACTCACAGGGATCCGCCTGCCTCTGCCTCCTGAGTGCTGGGATTAAAGCCGCGCGCCACCACCGCCCGGCTGTAGCTTACATTTTTAAACTTATGTATATGTTTGCATGTTCCTGGCTAGAGTATTTACTTATCATCCATGTGGAAGAGCTTGTGTATTATATATATAATATGCAGATTTGCGTATCTGTGTACCTACCATCTTTGTGTCTAGCTACCTACCTACTTATCTACCCACTCATAGTCTTCCTGATCATTATCTATTTATGTTAAGTTATAGAACATAATGGTTTGATAGATGTGTAAGGAAATATACATTACATTCACACATTTACAAGCTCATAACTATCTTTGTTTCAATATAGTATTAACAGTCAAACGCTATTCTCTTAAATTTTGAAGATGTGAGTCTGATACTGGGGACTGTTTTGAAAGGAGAAAGAGAGGATTGGCTCCACAAAGTTGTCTTCCTGAACTCCATGTCCACAATGTGGCACACATATACTCCTTGATAATAAAACAAAAAGCTAACATTGAGCAAAATAGGAAAATTAACCAGATATATATTTGAATATATACAAATCTGAACTACACTTTACTGAGAGATTATTCTAGAAAACTTGCACAAGACTTTTAATATGACATTAAAATTTTCTCTTTATAGTAACTATTTTCTGATCACATTTATGGGCAGATAAGAATAAAAGGGAACATAATATTTTCCTCTCTTTTCTGGCTACACAATGACTTTAGATTTTCCAAACATTTATCAAAATGTCCAGTTATCAAAAAACAAATATAAAAACATAAGCATCTATATAAGTAATGAAGTTTAAAAATCATAAGAGTTAAATGTCAAGGGCTATAAAATAGACTTCTCTGGAAGTACTGTACTAACTGCAATTCCAAAGTTTGTATAAATGGGATGATAGCTGAAGTTCATTGTTTCTTATGACCTTGTTAATAGTACTATTAAAACAAAGAACTTCTCAGTGCAAAGGAAGTCTGTAAGATATGTTTGCAGAAGAAAATAAACTCTCCATGAAAAAGGACATTTCAGTAAATGTTATATAGCCATTGGTTAATAGTGTTACTTATTATAATGTATTTTGTTAGGAAATAGAAATGTATACTTACACCAGATACAGGAAAATTTAGGTTAGATAGAATACTAAAAACCCAAGTACTTATTTTCCTCAGTGTATCAAAGAATGCACCAAACCAAACCCATTTTATTAAAATACCACTTTATCTTGCAAAGAGATTATAATATAAAAGTACTTACTGTTTACTTTCTTTGGCAGAATGTAATTGGTTATTGAGCTTTCATTTTCAGGAGGTATTATTTATTTTTATTGTTACAAAGGAGAAAATTTGAAACCAAATTCCAAATTGGTTTTGCCTTTAAGGTCTTATTTTTACAATGCTTAGTCACCTTGTCTTCTTATGATTTTGAGTCAACAGCAACATATTTATGTTGTTGACCTTAAACTTAGAGATTTAATTCTCACATGTTCCTTAAAACAGTATGCCTACAAGTTTTATATTTAATTACTAAAATGATACTAATGGCTAAGAATTAGGACTTTGAGGAAAATATGTAATTGAGGGAGAAAGAAAAAAATTAATTTATATAATAAATAGAGAACTGTTAAAAATAAGTTTAACAAAAGACCTCTGACCTTAAAGAATTCTAGTTTTGCAGAACAAGAATTCAAAGTATTTTCATATTTAAAATATCATCGTCATCATCATCATCCCTATTAGTTATGTATATACGTATATGTTGTAGGCACCTTACGTACTATACTCTAATTCAGTCTCGTTCATTCTTTTAAAGAATTTGTTAGGCTTACACTTCTACATTACTATTGTTTATCTTTGAAGGAAGTCAAAACAGGAATTAAGACAGGGCATGAACCTGAATGCAGGAACTGATATAGAAGCCATGGAGGGATGCTGCTTACTAGCTTGCTCGACCTGCTTTCCTACAGAACTAGGACCATAAATCCAGGGGTAGCCAATGAACTGGGCCTTTCCACATTAATCAATAATTAAGAAAAGACTTTATAGGCTGGAATACAACCTGATCTTATTGAGACATTGTGCAAGTCAAGGCTTTCTTCTCTCATATGACAGTTGACATAAAAACAACCAGCCCAACTGATCTCTTATAAAAATAATATACAAACACATCATTGTTAAACCACAATAGTTCCTTTCTTGTTTATAAAGACAATATAAAAATTTACAAATTTAAGAAGTTCCACACTCTTAGAAATAAAAAAAACTTTAATAAATGTGATCTGTTTTAAAATTTCTAAGGATGAACCCAGCTAAGACTCCTAGCAATAGTAGATGTCAACCTGAACTGCATCCTGTGAACAGATTGATGACTAACCTAATTATCATCAGAGAGCTATTGGAAACAGATGCAGAGGGGAATCCTGCTGAAGAAATTGAGGATCTAGAGTGGATAAGGACATCACAAGGGAATGAACAGAAATAAGCATGGCTCATAGGAATTCATGTAGTCAGAACCAACAACCAGGGAGCCTACCTGGGACCCATTTAGGCCCTCTCTATATGTATGTGTAGCTTGATCTACTTCAGGAACTTCTAATATGGGAACAGGGGCTGTTCCTAACACTTTGGCTGTCCCTTGGGAACCTATTCCTCATAGTGAGCTGCTTTGGCAAGCTTTAATACAAGAGGAGGTGCTTAGTCTTACTGCAATTTGATGTTTCATGCTTTGTTGAAATCCATGGGAGGCCTGTCCTTTTCTGTACAGAAACAGAGAAGAATTGGATTGATAAGGGTAAAGGGGAATTGGGAGGGGTGACGGGAAGTAGAGGAGGGAGAGGAAACTAAAATTTCTATACAAAATAGTATCTACTCTTTTTTGAAATTGAAAGTCTCCACAGAGATCTAAAATATTTCCTAAAATTTTAAAGTCTCTCAACTCCTGTAAAATAAATAAAAATAATAAATTAAGGATCTTTCTACTTAAATAGGAAACAACCTAAACAAAGCACAACCAAACTCCAACAGTGTAAATAACTCAATATACAATATCTGGGATTTTTTTTTATTGAGTTTCTCTCCTCTCAGACAATTATAGCTTGTGTCAAGTTGTAATACAACTAACTGGCCAGCACAGACTCGTGTGATCATAGACTATGTCCTTCTGTCTTGTGTGTACATTACAGAGGAGGCTTCTCAGGTGCAGTCTCTTTTCCATTGTTCACACTTTTTTTTTTCAGGTAAAAAGTGAAACAGATGAGGACTCTCTTATAATTTCCCATTCCACTTTTCCCTTCAAGGCAGTTCTTCCAAGGCCTGAAGGTCCTTTAGTAGCCTCTGCCTCATAGAGTTTCTGCCAGATTTAAATAATACAAATAAATCTGGAGACTAATCTTTAACATAAGGGAGAATCAGTCAAGAGCCAAATTATGTCAGCATGCTTCTCTATATGACTGGTTCTATCCAGACGCCTCTGTGTAATGTCCTGGACACATGCTTCCACAAAAGTGATCTCCAGAATGCATTCCCCATCTTGATGAAATCCATGAGCCCAAATGAGTCTTTTTCTTTAAGTTGCTTCTGTTTAGTATTTTGTGATAGTGATGGGAAAAATAATCAGTACAGACAATAAACAGAGCAGAGATTATCAAGTATATAAGATATGGAGGGAACTTGATTGTACAGGGAATTTGCTTAATTATTGATTAAGGTGGTAGCTGCATAATTATTTGTAATTTTTAAGCTCAGACCAATGCAACGAAATGTATGAATATTAAAGTATGTGGCATAGACCTCCATAGAAAACATGGTACTTTTGGCATTAAGAAGCAGGAGCATCATGATCTCCTGCTATTGCCACAGTGGTGTTCTTGGTGCCCATACAGAATTCCAGAAGTTGTGGACTTGGCTACTTGGCAAAGCTATATGTGTTTAACATAGGGTGGGCCTCCTGCCAATGCTAGGCAGCTTTTCAAGCTGCCAAAAAGTATGTCTCTACTCCTATTAATTCCATTAAGAACAAGCCAATGACTTTAATTTGGATTCCTGATTGAACTCTAAACTGTGCTCCATCTGCTTGGTAGTATAAGCACCAGATAGGTCAACAGTTCCTGGAAAGAGTTTGTGCAAATGCTAAAACTAACAAAATGGGAAGCTGAAGATATTGGCATCGAAGCTCTGGCCAGTAGGAAAGTCACCTTCTGGCTGAATGTGAAAGAAAGCCTTTTGCTGATGGGTTCAGTTCTCTGCATCAATGTAGCCCTTGTGGACATTACAAAAATGTGAATTTATTTTGTAACTCGGCTTGATTAGGACCTCAGCAGATTATTGTTGAAGAAGCATTCCTGATACAGAAAGTGGAGGAAGCTAATTTTACAGGGGAACAGGTATTCCCACATCTTAGTTGCTACCTCATCTATATTGAAACAAGTTTGTCATTCTGACAAAACTGGGAACATTGGAAGCACTTTCACTAACAGTTTCAGGGTCGTGGTTCCAGCTGTCCAGAGCTGAACTGATGCTGCCTTTGGCTGGTAAAATTCTATGTTGCTATAGTTCAAACAAGAGCATGCATCACCAATGTGGTCCTTTGGGATACATAGGGTATAAAATATATAAAATAAAAGAGAAGAATGTGAGGCTGAAAAGAAATGACATTCTTGAGGTCAGATGTCAAGACTTTTTTTTGAGGAGAGTTGAAGAAAGAAGTAATGGAATGGTTACGCAGTGGAAGGAAAAAGGATGGAAAATAATATTCTAAGCATGCACTGCAAACCACACCCATGATAGGTCAGAGGGAACCTGTCTAAGCAGATGACTGGGCTCATTCAAATTTTGTGCAATTGATGTCCTTTTCTTGTTCCGGTTTAGATTTTACCAAAGGTCTGAGCTTGAGTCTCAACACTGATGAATACTGTCAATCATTTTATGTGAAGGGACTTTCAAAAACCCTCCTCCTGCATTTATCTAACTCTCTTCTACCATCACTGACTTTAAAGTCTACTACAGACACACAGTAATAAAAATAGCTTGGTATTGGCATAAAAACAGACATGTAGACCAATGGAATTGAATAGAAGTCCCCATGACATTAATCCACACACCTATGAACACCTGTTTTATTGACAATAAAGCTAAAATATTGTAATGGGAAAAAAGCATTTTCAACAAATGGTGTTGTCATAACTGGATATCAACATGTAGAGCTTGCAAATAGATTCATAACTCTATCCATGCACAAAACCTAACTCCAAGTGGCTCAAAGACCTCAATATAAATCCAATTACATTGAACAATTACACAGACATCAAAATACAAAATAATTCAATCAAAAACTGGGGTGGAGAGATAAATATAAAATTCTCATAGAAGATTCGCAAATGGCCAAGAGATATTTACGAAATTGCTAAACATCCTTAATCTTCAAGGAAATGCAAATCAAAACAACACTGAGATACCATCTCACACCAGCCAAAATGGCTAAGACAAAAATACTGAAGACACTTTATGTTGAGGGGGATATGGAGTAAGAGGAGCACTCCTCCACTGCTAGTGGAAGTACAAACTTGTACAGCTACTTTGGAAATCAGTATAGTGGTTTCTCAGCAAATTGGTAATCAATTTACCTCTAGACCCAGTGGTAACACTCTTATTCAAAAATGCTCAATCATAGCAAAAGAACATTGATCAACAATGTTCATAGCAGCATTATTCCTAATAGCCAGAACCTGGAAACAACCTAGATATCCCTCAACCAAAGAATGGATAAAGAAATGTGGAACATTTACACAATGGAATATTATTCAACTAAAAAAAAAAAAACAATGAAATCATGACGTTTGCCAGAAAATGGATAGAACTAGAAAATAAAAACATCCTGAGTGAGGTAACCCAGATTCAGAAAGACAAGCATGCTATAGACTCATTCATAAGTAGATATTAGATGTAAAGCAAAGGATAACCAGACTATAAGCCACAGTTACAGAAAAGCTAGGTAACAAGGAGGACCCTGGGAAGGGGAATTAGATATGATTTTCTAGGCAATTTGGTAATGACAGAGAGGAGGCATAGAGTGGAGAGATGGGAAATGAGAGCATGAGGGAATGGGATGGACAAGTCTGGGAAGGGACAGAATAGGAGAGCAATGAAAGATGTCTTGTTAGACGGAACCATTATGGGTTTAGGGAGAAACCTTGTACTGGGGAAACTTCCAGACATCCACAACAATGATCCCAGCTAAGAATCTTAGCAATAGAGGAGATGGTGCATGCATTGGCTTTTCCCTGTAATCAGATTTGTGATTAAACCGACTGTCATCACAGAGCCTTCTTCCAGTAACAGATGGAACCAGATACAGAGCTTCACAACCAAGCACTACATCAAGTTCCAGGAATCTAGTTTAAGAGAGGGAGGTTGTAATACATGAGCAAGAGATGTCAAGGTCATGAAGAGGAAATCTACAGAGACAGCTGAATCAAGCTCTTAAACTTAAAACTATTGAGACCCTGTTCAAAATTTGCTCTTGGTCACACCTTTTTTTTTTGTCTTCCTGTAAAAACAAATTCAGTTGAAGATGCTGATCAAATTTGAATGACTCCTGACCCTCATACACTGAAGCAGAACCTTGCATGCATAGCATAAAAATTAAAACATGATTATTTCTTTACTTCCACTACATCACCAAATATGCTCTGCCTTTGTTCCCAGTAGTAACAAGCAAGTCCATGTCTGTTGCTTGAGTACCAGCTTCTGAAGGTGAGGGCACTTGAGTTTCTTATAAATTTCCCATGGAGGTGGTAATGTACTTTTCATGTGACAGATGCTCAGTACATGTATACTTATTGATAATTATATGTAGTGAAATTTCCCCTTACAGAGTTCTTCTAGAAGGGCATAAAGGGACCAAAAGTAGAAAGAGATGAAGGTCTCTCACCTGTGCAGAAGGATTAAGGTCCATCTTTCTGATTTATGAACTTGTAATCTTATGCTAGGTGGCCAGGGGTATGTGAGGTATAGTTATTGAAAGAGTTAGAATATCAATCATCATAAACCAGCAGAAAAGGACCACCTAAGGCACACTCATGTTTAAATATAGACTTTGGGAGTTTATGAAATATTACAGAGATGTTTTGCTGGCATAGTTGAAGGCAAGTAGAAAGATAAGGTTCTGAGACTGCCACAAAATAGCTCAAATGGTCGTTTGCGGGACACTAAATCACACTTGTGCCAAAAGAGAGGTCAGACAAGCTAACAGTGGTGTGGTAGCTAGATCAAGAACAAAGTTTTCATTGTACAGTTTTCTTTTTTGTGCTATGCAGCTTGTCGGCACCTGATGAATTATAGAAATCTGCGGGTTTATTGCATATTAAAATAGCCAGACTCTTTGTTCTGTGGGTGGGCTGTTGGAAGTGACCCTGAGAGAGAGGATGGGTCTTTCTGTCTGATGTTTCCTGTGTGGGCTGAAAAGCTCCAATGAGGTGACACTTATGGACTCAATACTGATAATGAAGGAAAATCAATGGAGATAAATGAGCCTTATGTCTCTGCACATGACAGAAACTGGCACGAAGACAAAGTTGTTGAATGAAGTGTACTTTAGAATTTTATTGCAAAGGTTTTATTTTAAAGAAAAATGTTCTGATTCAAAGTACCTAGAATATTCATTGAAGTAGAAACAAAAGATGAAAGCAGTTGGTACAACTTTGCTATCAAACATCCCTCTGCCCTTCCTCAGGACACTTCTTTTTCTGTCTAACCTATTTTGTATGCAAGTTCTGCACTGCTATGATCATATTCCATGCACAATTCTGCACCTTGCATCTTTGTACTAATAATATATCATATGCATTTTTTATGTTACCAATTTTCCATAAGCACCATTTTAATGGCTGCATAACAGTACATCATATGGATGTGTTATCATTTAATAATTTCTTTTATTATCTATTTAGTTTTTTATCATATAAACAAAATGGGAAACTGTGCAGTAATAAACATATTTCTGCAAATATATTTATACATATTTGTTTTCCCCTATGTCTTAGGTTATTTCATCTGGAGAGGTTTCTGGAATGGAATTGCTGAATCATAATAACCCTGTATGAGCAATTTAAAGACTCTTGATCTATTAATGCTAAATTGCTTTGCAAGACTGTTGCATCAATTTACATTCCTATGAAGCATATGTGAGTCCTTAGGAAGATAAATACTAAGGCATAGAGAAAGAGAGGATGCCAGAGCATCCAGGTAAGAATTAATGGAATGAACTGCAGCTTATCTTGCAAGCGATGAATGGAAATAATAAAACTGCTCCAATATGCTATAATTAGCAAGCATTCCTGGAATACTTCTGAGTAGAAAGTGATTTCTTATTATCACCCTCTACCATGATATCTCCTTGCCTGGGCTTTCCCGCATCACTTCTATTAAAATGGGAAAGTTGGAAGAATACCTTACAGATAGTCTTCTAGTATCCGGTTCCTAATCCCTCTTGTTAATCTAGTTTGGTTCACATAAATGTCTTATGCCCCAGTTCATCAAAGATGCTCACACAAGGTTTGTTGCATTTGATGTTCATGGGAAGAGAACACAGAGGATATGCAGAGAGGAGGCTAAAGGAATGTGAATTAAGGATCAATATCGGTACATGGTAGCAAGATGAAGTAGGAATCGAGTTTGCTGTGTTAAATCTTGCTTCCTCTCTGGTGATGAGTTTGAAACAATTACCTCTGTGTGGCTTCTAAAGCAATTCACAAGAAGAGTGTAAGGAGATTTGATATTGCCAGCAACAGATGAGGCTGAGGCCGTGCATCTAGAATGCATGGATATACGTCTTGGCCCCTCCCAGTTTTAGAGAGGTACTGTTGTGTGTGTGTGTGCTATGAGAGGGTCATAGGAAGGTACAGGAGCATAGCTAGACACCTACATAGGAGAGACTGCTTCCTAAAGAGAATAGGCATTCCAGCTGTCAATGATCCTGAGATGAATTCACAATTTATAGAAAAATATACCACAAAACAAACTAAAACAAGACAAATAAACAAAACATGGAGAGGAACTTTTCTCCTTGCTGCATAGCCATGCTTTTGATTTGGGTCCCAAAGAGGCCATGCATCTTGTTAGGATGAAACCTTTAACACAGTTTAGTATGCACCAAAGGCCATGTTTCTGAAATCCCTTCTACAGATCTAAGGAGAATAGATTATCATAGGACTTATAGAAAGGAAGGCTGTTTAGAGCCACCATATTGGCATTGCTTAGTGTCATTCACCAATAGAAACTGAGCAGATGTCAGCAAAACAAGAAGACACAGAAAGAACACTGGATCTGCTCCTGAAGCAGAAGTTTGATACCTGTGAGGGTACAGTGCCTGGAGACATTAGGTGTGGCCAACATCCAACCACATAGTATTGGAAGGGCTGTTGTGTTCCGAAGCACATTATCTGCCACCCAACAGGGACAAAATAGACTACTCTGTTCAGGTTTTCCTTTTCTTCTGCTGGAGGATTTCTGCATGAATACAGGCTCAGTAATTTTTATGGACATCTCAAAGATTCCCTGCATAAGCATACATTTATTATGTGGACAGAATATTCATATATAAATTACATTAGATATTGAGTATTAAATCCCAACCCAGGAAAAAAGACTTGACTATCGTTATAAAAAGTTTTTAAAAAGAAACCTTAAAAAGGGAGAAATTGATCCCAAAATCTTAGAGAGGGAGAAATTGGCCCCTTGTTCCTTGTCACACAAAGCAAAATGTGAAACCAATGAACTAAGATGTTAGAAATGAAGAGATCCGCAAGACCTAAACACATTTGCAAATAAAAGTGAGAATATTTGTCAAACGGTTTGCTAAAAAAAGCATTTGGCTGTGAGTCATCTAATCTGATTAATTAAAACAATCTGATTGTTTTAGTTAATAATGATTTTATGTATTAACTGCTAGTTAAATATGTTTAAGACCTACTCAAATTGTCTTGGAATGAAAACACAGAAGACAACTTAGAAAACAAAGATTTTTTTTTAGAAATAACAATATTTCTTTAATAATAAAATTTTAAGTTAGTATACAAAGTAATTGATTTTATTTCAACATTTCCCTGCATGCATGTAATTATAATCTGCCATTTTTAATCTTCCAAGTTCTTTCCCATTTCTTCTCTTCCCCTCTTTAAATAGTCTCTTCTTCTTAAGAATTCCATGCAAATTTTAAGCATGTGTGGAAAGAGACGCTATAGTTCCTTTAGGGATCAAAATGGACCTATGGGAATAAAGACTAGAAAACTTGAAGGTAAAAGGAAACTGAAATGGTACACAAGGCCACAAAAATCAACAAAGAGAATCATGGCATCATCTACTCTCTAGCTCATGAGTGTAGTACCAAGACTTATTTTATATAAAATTATCAAATTAAAGTAAATGAGGTAAATATATACAAAAAATGTAAGACTCGTTTACAAAATTGTCATTACTAGTGTGATTTCAGCAGTTTATAACCAGATGGACTGTCCTTCTATCACGAGACTGTCCTCCATCTCTGCATGCAAGAATGTCAACATCCTCTGTTAGGTTCAAAATGAGAGATGCATTATTTCCTGGTCGGCAAAAGCCTTCTATTTCTACGTCCATTACATACTTCATTACAACCGTTTCTCCAGGAAAATCAGCATCTCCTCTGGAGGCCCTCAATTTAGTATTTATCTGTATACTGAGTCTTTAGTAAACAAGGCCAAATGAAAGCAGGGCTTTTTTCCCTTTTTTTATAATTTCAAAGCACTCTTCAACATTTCAGTGCAAGTGATGCACTGGGGATGAAAGCGTCATTTGCAGATTTATACCACAGTGGGATTACCTTTGTCCCCTTCAACATGATATTTGGTAGCCCTGTGAATCAAGCTGAAAGTAAGTAGCCCCACTGGTGAGCTTTGATTGACATACTCCATCTATTTTGGGCAAAGTTCTGTGCTCAGCATGGGGATGGCTGAATCAATAGAACACGAAAGCCTCAACCCCATCTTGGAGATGTTTGAATGCCCAAATGGAAATGTTGACCTTTTCTTGCTGCAAACCCAGTCCTCCATTTAATGAAGTTGCAGCTACAAAGAAAAGCGCATGGTCAGCTGGAGTCAGGAAATGATTTGGTACTGATTGGATGTTGATCATGCCTGACATCAAATCCTCTTCCCAAGTTCTGTTACTCTAAGTTCTTCTTAGAGAGCAGAACTTTAGCCTAGACTCTCCTTCCTCTCTCAAGCAGACCCAAGAGAAATGAGATTTTTGCAAGCACTGTTAGGACAAGTCGCTTCCTTGTTCTCACAGAGATTCAAAGGCAAATTAAACCAGACACTGAAAAGCTATAACCTGAGAGGTAGCAGAGGAATGAGAGAATAAGGGTTTTTAAAGTTCCCACATTCTGTCATTTACTGAGAAATAGAACGCTGACATGTGCCAAGGACACAGAAATGTTAGGAATGGATGTTGAGGGTACAACTCTTCCTTGGTGGTTCAGGCATTTCTCAGTGAAGGGAAAATCAGATTTCCTAGACATTCTTCTTTCTTGAGGATTTGGTCCATTAAATGTGATGCATACGGAGGCTAGGGAGACAGCTCAGCCACTAAGTGTTTGACACATAGACGTGAAGACTTGAGCTTAAATCCCCAGCATCGGGATAGCCAAGTGCAGCGATGTGATGCCTTTAATCCCATATTGGGAGAAGCTGGGATAGGGAATTAGCTGATTGCTCTTGCAAGACTGTCTAATTGAACTGCACAGTTTCAGGTTTGATGAGTTACTATTTCAGGATCTTAAGGTGGGAAGCCAATGAGGAAACCACCCACTGTAAACTTCTGGCACACACCTGGGCAGACATATGCTTGTGTCTACGTATATACCCAAACAGAATAGAAAAAAAAAGGAAAGTGGACATCTGAATTTTGCCTTCTCCTCAGTTTCTCCGAGCTTCAGCTAAGCTAATTTCAGAGTACTCACATAGGAGCCTAAAGTCATGGAGGATAGGTGTTGACTGAGTTTTCTGTCCCACCCGGTCCCACAGCCACACAGCCCCTCCCCCCTCAAAAAATACAGAGGCCTACATTAATAATAAACTGGTTGGCCTAGTAATTCGGGCTTCTTATTAACTCTTTGTTACATCTTAAATTAGTCTGTAATTCTTGTCTGTGTTAGCCATATGGCTTAGTACCTTTATCAGTGAGGTATTCTTATCTTGTTGCCTCTGCATCTGGGTGACAACTGCAGACTGACTGTTTCCTTTTCCCAGAATTCTCCTGTTCTCATTGTCCCACCTATATTTCCTGCCTGGTTGCCCCACCTCTAGTTTCTTCCTGGTCTCCCTGCCTATACTTCCTGCCTGGCTACTGGCCAATCAACGTTTTATTAAAATACAAGTGACAAATCTTTGCAAAGTATAGTCCCACAGCAGATAGGAAAGTTGAACTTAGCTTGGGGAATACTGGTGTTTTGTTCTGTAAATGCCTGGCAGAGCAGAGGACTCAAATAACAGAAGGAGACATCTTTAAAGGGACAGTCTTCAGTCCATCTTCCCAGAGGTCTCAGATATATCCATCCAGAAATATGTTTCTTTACTATCATAAAGAAATTAAAGACGCTAACAATTATTAGTAGCATGAATATAGTTGACTTCAGTTGATGAAAATTAATTCTATCACCAGTATGTTAGGATGTTAGAAGCATTCTTCCCTTAAGGAGTGTGCATGTGGACTGAATGTGGTACCCTGTATACAATCCTTTGCAGAGTCTCTCACGCAAGGAAACATTCAGCTTCAAATTTAGTTCTCTGCTTAGAAGTAATTCAGCTGTTATCTGAGCACTGCTTCACCTAGAAATCTGATGAAAATTTAAATATGTATCCTGCTCCAAGGTGTCCACCTCAAATGTCTCAGGAAAGAGAACTTTTAATAAGTATGCGTGCTTACACTGGTGATATGCTGACATTTAAAAGCAATAATATTTGAACTGAGCAAGGAGAAAGGCTGGCACCCCAACGTGACTGCCCTGAATAATCACGGCAGCCCTTTACTTGTTCACAAGGCAAGATTATCCACCAAGATCAGCATGGCACCATTTGCTTTGTTTACCGACAAAGTCTAAATCCAGTGCTAGTCATTGATACACAATTGTCCTGCTTCCCCAATGTCACTGACAGAAAATAGAAGCTAAAAACGTGTTTCTCCACGATTCTTACACCTCTGATTGGTAAGAAGTGTGTCTTAAAGAGACAACATCAATAACTAAGTCCTGAACAGAAATGATAATGCTTATCAATATTGCTTTAATCTCTAAGGAGTTACTATCTCATGAAATTCCCATGGTTAACATTAACAGAAAGGAGTCCTGTATGCATAACGCCCCTCTTGTTCACAAATAAGCACGCTCGTTTTATTTAATCTCATTAAAAGAAAATAACCCTGTAATAGATTAATTTTAGAATATAAAATATAAAATATACATATAAAATATAAAGTAGTAACTTAAAAAATTAGAAGATACCAGCCCTTTTCAATATAAAAAGATGTTATGTAGTGGCAGAAATTAAGACAGCATGGTACTTTTGGAGAATTAGACAGGTAGATCAATGAGATCGAAGGGAAAACCTATTTGTGCATTTATTCATATGACTTCAAAGTTTTCTTGTGTAATTGGTGGGAAAGAGTCATTTTACAGATATGATTTTTAAAATTAGCTAAACTTTGAGGGAATGAAATTCTCAATAACTTCTCCACATCTACAAAACAATATAAATCTCTGATGGATAAAGAATAGAAACTCATGTGTGCATGTATATATTTTAAAAAGAATTAACCTTCTGGGATACTTGGAAACGAATATATTTGCAAGCTTTAAAATCTATTATTTATACAATTTTATATTTCATAAAATAAAATACCTCTCTACAGTCCAATAAAACACGAACAGCAGCAACAAGCAGGAAAAATAAGCAACTGTTTTGAAATTCTCACAAAGGTAGTCATGTGTAAATTTCTTATGACCCAGTGCATCTCAAATAATACATACATTGAAATGAAAGATGTTTGGGCAAGGAAAAGCAAGTGGCATTCAGAAGAACAGAAATGGATAATGTTTTTATAATCACCAAAGACAGAAAAATGTACTACGCTGGTGAATTTCTTTTGTGATAAACTCTTAAATTCAGGATCATTTTGGAAAGAAATGTGTGAAATATGAAGAGCCAGAAAAATATTCTAGTCCTTTGAAGCAATAATCAAAAACCTCAAGTCAAAGATGATATTCAATGGATTAAAATTCTAAGAATGCTAACAGTCCCTTGAATGTAATCTGAAACTTGAGCAAAAATCAAGGGTAACATGGGAACGAGAGTGGAACGCTTTCCTGTTTACATGCAGCTCAGTCAAACCCTTAGTGGAGCAGCTTCCAAAGAAAGCACTGCAAATGTCTGCACACAGAGGTGCTCAGGTTAGGGAGAGGCCCTTCGAACCTGAAATGATGCGACCTAGGGATTTTCTGTTCTGTCTACACATCACTACCCACTGGACAGGCTAAGAAACTATCACAACCTAGGTGGATGCATGCCAGGAACATTTGAATCAGTATTTCTTGGTCCAGGCCCAGGCTCCCATAAACTTTAAAATTACTCCAAGAAGGGCGGAAGATGAATCATTTGCTAGAGTCTTCTCCCTAAATGCTGAGGACCCGAGTTTGGATTCTCAGCACATACACAAAGCCAGGCACCAGTGAGCTGTCTTGAGACCCAGCGTGCTTGGTATATGAGTAGACGACAGGAGGTCCTTGGAGCTCATTATCTAGATGACCTATCTGCAGCAGTAAACTCCAGGTTCAGTAAGATACTGTTTCAAAAATGAAGGTAGAAAATACTAAAGCAATTTACCTGACATTGACCTCTGTCCCACACACATACAGGCACACACACCAGCCCACAGTGCTACATGAATATGTCCTCTTTCTCACAGAAACATACCATATAGACACACACCAACACACATATGCCCCCAAGAAACTCTCATGTGCAGCGAAGTTTGAGGTCTATTGCAGTTTGCTTTGTCTGCGAATTAGTTGCAAACCTGCTGAAGCAAAGTCTAGATGAGATTTGTCTGTGACTGCACGTGGGAGGCATGTTCTTAGTCGTCAATTGATATAGGAAGCCTTGCCTAGCCTTGGAGCGCCATTCCTAGTCAGATAGATCTAAGATGTTTAAGAAAGGTAATTGAGTAAGCTAGAGGGATGCCAATAAACATCATTCCTTAGTTGGTTTCTGCTCCAAGGCCTGCCTTTTTTAGTTCCTGCAGATATATATGCTACATATAAGCATTAATAGTAACATTTAGTTGTATATGTCTCCACAGAGGCTATAAAGCCTCAACTAAGATGTTAAGCATTCTTAGCACAATACTTATAATCTTATTTATGTAATTTAAATAAATAATTATTTGCTATTGATTTGTTTTTAAATATTTTAATCTAAATTAAAAATTTCCTTCATTCTCTTCTTCTTCTATAGTCTTTACAATAGCGTGTTTCTTAAAATCTTACCAGAACTTGATCACCTGTCTTTATTCATTTATTAACTAATTAAGTAATTCTCATTTGCTGAGCTGAGATTCTGGCATTCTTTATATTAATTTTGTTAACTATGATTATCAGGGAAGCTGAGACTAATGCACAAATCTAATGGTCAATTTGCTTTGCTATTGTGCTCAGAGTTGAATTTTCTCTCAACCATGCCTTTTCATTTTACAAATGCTTAATTTCTCACCCTTTCTAGCAAGAATTCAGACTTTGTCTTCACAATAAAAACAAAAGCCCGGGGCACTCAGTTGTAACTACAGAAAGAGAGGCAGTTGTCTAAGAATAGTTCTCCTCTCCCCAGCATTAGTTCCCAGAGGTATTGGTGTGGGATTATGACTAGTCAACCAACTGATAAATTATATATAATCAGTCACGGACTCAAGAGACATTGCTCTCTTTGTTGCTACAACTTATTTTTATTGAAAATTACCTCATCAAATCAATCCTTCCTTTCATTCTTTGAATACTTTATTTGCCATATATAAGAGAATGTTATATGAGATTCTTTTTAGGAAAGTTCTATTAGTAAAACTTAGTTATCTCCCTAACTATAAAAATTGCCCTGCTTCATTGACTTTTGTCTGTGACATTGATGAATTTTTCAATAAGCTTGAAACTCCTTTGTGTAGATACTATACTGTTTTGATTATTCAAAGTACATACTGTATAAGTGAATATATGAAAAGATGTTACCCATAATTACAGTCCTATAACAGCAAAGTTAGAGTCAGTATTTCCTTCTACTGAAGAATGAGCAAACTCAATCAAACAGACAAAACTTTGCAATGAAGAAGGACGCTTAAAAGAAATCCCAAACTAGCTCAGAATTGAGTATAATAAAGGGTTATTTATTTAACCGTAGACTCACAGATCATAATCCTCTGCTGGAATGGGAAACAACAACTGAATCCTGCAGCTGGAAAAAAGGCCGGATGTATGCTTTACATCAGCATATATAGTATACGATGTCATGCCCAAGTGGGCAGGTAACTTAAAGGCTACTGGCATTAGGAATTCCTACAGCATTACAAAGTTGATACCTAGAAACAATTAGAATATACCATGATCAAATTCTTATTTGTGCATAGGAGGATCACTATATTTGTGTAGTACATGGATGAATGAATGAATGAATGAATGAATGAATAGGTGATAGATAAATATTTTGATAGCATATGTATGCATCTGTATCAACATATACTTATACCCATACATACTCAATGTGGGTTCATACAAGCTTTTGGAAAGACTGGCTCAAATGAACTTTAAGTCGGACTAAGCTTCTACCTTGCCCTACTTTATCCCAACACCCATTTCTTTGACCTCTGAGGTCACCCATATTCCGAGGAGTCTAGGCAGATGTCAAGGATGTCCATCCAAGACCATCTTGATATTTTAAGCTGAAATGGCAAAGTCCAGACTGAAGTATGTTGAGGAGAAGGGCTGTGATTGAGACACTGATGTGAGATACTAGAGATGTCTCATTGTTCCCATTTTGCAAGTTTCTCTTCCTATCTGGACCAATGAGTGCACTGTCGGGTGTGAAGAACTCTCTACAGTTAGGATATACACCATAAAGAATATTTTTTTTTTCTAACTTTGGGAAACTTAGAACTTCACCTTCTCCAAAGGACCACTATGCTTATGATCCTTTACTCCGAGTGAATATTCCAAAAGACTGGTGATCCACTGCAGTTCATCTTCTGATAAATAAAGTCATAACATTCCAGAGAAAATTTCCAGGCGTTCTCTGCCTCCCTTATCTGTGGGTAATTTCAGTTGTCTCCTGTCTCCTTCACAACATCTGTCTTGTCTCTTTCTTGTCTACCACAGACTCTCACTGTCTTCTTGCCCTTTGCAGACTGATACACTGCCCCAGAGGAAACTATGTCTTGTGTTTCTGGGCAGCTTTCCCAATGTGTCTGACCTTGACCTCTTTTCTTTCAAGAAGCGTTCTCTGGCATCCTCCATTGGGCTCTTATCTCTCCCATCCATACGTGGGTGTCAGAATGGCCTAGAGCATCATTAATCAAGCCCCCCATTCTGACATCAGCTCATTAGGATCTCCCGGGTGCCTTGAGTGCTTATGGGCGTCTGGGCAGACCACACTGGGTGGCTTTTATCCACAGGACCACCCTTTATCAGCAAGTTGATTGATGGAAAAATGGGGAATTAAACATTTATGCATGGAAGACCAGAGAGATACAGGAAGAAGGGAGTTTTAAGGACATGTGTTTGCAAGAGGAGTGTTCTTCTTATCAGCACTGTGGTTTTGCTAATGTCCATCTGTCTCATCTCTGTAAGCCTGTAAGGAAAATCACCTCATTGGAGGAGCAGCTCCAGGGATAACCAATCTTTTTCTCTGGACCCTGTTACTTCCCCATTCAAAGAGTTAAACATACTTATGACCAATTACTCTGCCTATTAGGTTTGTCATGATGATACTCATCCAAGATCATTTCATGGGACTTTCTCTCACCATAACTCCTGGAAAATCTCCCTTTTTATAGGATAGCTGAGGATCTACTACCTAAATGCATAGAAGATTCATCCTGTGAGTAGAATGAGGAGGATAGCCCACTTTGTCTTATTGTTTCCTGTCGTCATTTAGAGGTCAAACTCATTATAGGCTAGATTGGGACTGTCATCTCAATGGAAGTGTGGAATTTCTAACAAAACTGCACCTACCGAAGTACACACACTCTCCAGAACTAGTGGGGCTTCATTTTTTTTTTTTGGACTGGTTTTAAGTGTGAGAAAAATCCATAGTAACAATGAGAGAAGGATCAATGATTTTCATATGACTTGCTGCATTCTAAACTTTTGGGAGTTTTTAATGCATTCTTGACATCTTCAACCTTTCTCCTGATAATATTTCTGCATTGTTCTCAAGGGGTGTGTTCAGCTTGGATCTCTTACTTAACAGAAGGTGATTTCTTCACAGGATGGACCAAATGTCCCCATTAAGAAATATTTTTTTTTCTAAAATAAAGAAAAGGTTTTGCTTCTATTTCTCAACTATCTAATATGTGTGGATTTACATTACCTAATTCCTCTGGGTTCTAAACTGATGGAAAAACTTATTTGTAAACTTGAGTAGGTGCAATGTTATAAATAAAATTATAAATTGCATAGAAATTAAAATGTTTGTTTGATAATTACTGTGTTGTAAAATTTTCTAATGAGAGTTTAGTATTTTCAGCATACTGTAAGGGGAGGAAACTTGTAGGACTTACTGAAGCAACACTCTGATTTTTATGGTACATGAAAACAGGCTTTGAGTTCTGTTGAAATAAATTTTAAATCTGGTAAAATCTCCAAACCTCTGGATCTGCTACCTTTTTAAAAATATAGAAGATGTTATACTAATTTTTACTGAAACTAATGCCGATAGATCCTAGAATGATAGAAATGAACCATTGATAGTGTCTGATAAATTATTGAATGAAGATATTCTGTCTCACTTCTCTTCATGATGCCATAACCAAATATCATGTAATAGGAAGCTTATAAACAGCAAAAATCTATTTAATGTACTTCTGGGGCTGGAAAGTTTAAGTTCAGGGCATATTCACTGTTTGCGAGAGTTATGTTCTAGGATGATGCCCGGGATCTTCATATTGTGTTCTTCCATGATGAGAAGAGCAAGAAACTCATTCCGGCCTCTGCTACGAAAGCGCCAATCTCATTCTTGATAGCTTTACCCTTCCTGTTTTACTTCTTACAGAACTAAATTCTGAATGTCTCTATAAAAACCACATCATAAGAATGTACTATACTAAGTGTGGTATTAATGAGTACATTCTTAAAAATTTAAATGGGTGTGTGTGCAAACACTTAAGGAACCTATTCAAAGAACAAACAACATAGGCATAGGCCCTATGCTATCATGAGATTCTCTGCTCAGATCTTATCCAGACTTCTTTGTATTTTCACAGCTCTGGAAGAGGGTTCTATTTTTTATGAATCATTTTGTATTTTCAGGAAGTATCAGATTTTCAAGCACAAGTGTGTGTTTTGTGCCTCATGCCTTCCTTTAATCTGTTGTAAAATAATTCTTTAGAGTATCCTTGGGTTGTTGTAGTAGAATTCATTCTAAAAAATAACAACAACAACCTCAGTGACCTCATTAATTCTTCAGTCTGTGAGCTATTTTCTTTTATATCTTGCTTTTTGAAGGAAAACTTTATTAATCACATATGGGACAGGTTTACACACTATAGAATTAGTTTTGTTGCATTGTAATTGTCAACTTAAGAGTCTTTCTACCCACTGAGAAGAGAAATCATGCCTTAATCATCTTTGAATACCAAATGTTTGGGATGGTTCGTATATGGAGGGCATAAGCACATAGGTGAATGAATAAATGGGTTAATGAATGAATTAGTTATCACATGGGTTTACAAATAAATTCTAACTTTTTAATTTAAATCTCAGAGTCATAGTTTGGCTGTAAGTATAGAGAACATTAGACAAAAAAAAAATAGCACAATGGCCAAATCTACCATTTTACATTAGAAAGAAATATTTTGGCCTATAAAGAAGCAATTATAGGTATGTATGGTAACTTTATTTAATACAATACACATCACAAAGAAAAAGAGCATAATTCAGAAGGTTTCTCCTCAGTGCTAACCAATCACCTAAAGTACAACTGAACAGAGTGTAGGTAATGCGGGACAGCTGTGTTTCTGGAACTCCGGCTCTCTCCAGCAATGAGTATCACCTTTCTCGGAAACTATATCTACAGCATTACCTTAGGTTCCCTAGAGACCTGCCCGTGCTCACACACATGAATTATGAAGGGTGTGCTCCATTCTGTTGTCAGATGAGCTAGTAGTTATCCATTTTGGTCTAGCTTTGGTGTGTGATCTCATATACAAATAGCTACTTATATTGGGCTTTCCTCTATCTCAACCTATCAAACTGCATCCCTTAGAGATTTCTACTTGGGTTTTTAATGTATCAGCTAAAGCTGCAGTTATCACGTGGCCTGGGGATTTTATCTCCTTCAGTCATAATATATTTACTTGTTCTTACTACATATCAGTCTACTCCTATATGCATGACTGCATTGTATTAACAATTCTGTTTTGGGGGGCAGTTCTGAGACTTGTGATACATTTAGAAGTAATCTCTTTAAAGTTCTAAATTCATAGAGATGGGTACAGATAACAGGAATGAGCAAGAGATTGTTTTCCTTGCATATAATGGAATGTTTTGCTTCAGAATCAAAAGTGTGATTCATTTAGGGTCAAATGAGATAGGTTATAATATTGGTTATCCTCCTCAACTCCAGTATTCAATCTTACCAATGTCTCTAATTATTACATGGCCTGGTACATGTATTAAGTACAAAATAAGTATCGTCTCAGTTGTTATTGAAGGTTGTAACCTAGTCATGAGTCTCAGACATCCTATACACTATGTACATTATAGAATTGCCTCTCAAGATGGTTCCCTCCACTTGCATAGCTCATTCCTTTTAGAATTTGCTACTGGATTGTGAGTGCATTCTTTGAATTTACGTTTCATCTCACAGTGCAATACATCCTTTATGTTATATGCTTCTTGTTCATCTCTCCAGTCACAGCCCTGGCTTTCTGGCCTGTGGGCTGTAAATTGTCACAGAAAAGCATTGGCAAGATGATATTACATAACTGAATTAATTCTTGAGGACTCTTGCCTGGCAAGATAACAATGGTGATGGTACTCAGCTGAAAGTAGCTGGAAGAGTAATTGGATCCATGCACACATGTGCTTATAGAGTTTGGGTGCTTGTCTCAGGTAAGGAGAGAGTAGACAGAGGACAGACCATAAAAGAGCACACATTGAAAGCTCTGAGCAAACAGTGTCACCAGAATATGCCTAAACTATATTGACTGCTTACTATATACTTAATGAAAGATGAAACTCAACATCCGGTCTTTGGCCAAACTTTTGAGTTGTAGTCATTCTTATTTTGGGCAGGAAGGAATTAAGCATCAGAGGGATAAGACCAAACCAATATTCTTCTCAGATTGGCAGATCTGATGGTTGAACAAGCTTTGTACAGAGGAAAAGCTCCAGTCTCACTGTGAGTCAGAAAAGAAGCAACAAGAAGAATTCACACTATATTTGTATCTTTTAAAAATGATCTTAACTATTTAGTCTAGTTTTCTTCCAAATTGCACAGCAAACTTCACAAAGAGTCACCGTTAAACTAAAATCAAGTAGGGTTTTTGTGATTTACAGGGATAAAGAACCTAAGACCAGAAGAATATTCCATTCATGCAATGAAGTATCAGGCAGCTATTTAGAAAATGATGACAAAAAGATCATTTAACATTGAAAAATGTGCTCTTTTTGTTGTCCAAAGACACAGGCAAACTAGACAGCAGTATGCATGGTTCAACTGCACATTTGTAGATCAACAGACATTGCTCCCACAACCAGAAATGATAGTTATGCTTTCTGAGTTTCAAAATTCAAAGTAAACTCTTTTTACACATGGACCTAAAACAAGCTGAGGCATCCAATTATACTAGCTATCTATTGACTGTCTCCCCTCGGAGACATTTGGATAGCAATCATTACTTTCTGACATTTTATTCCCACCTTAGCACGAAGGCTGTCACCCACTACATTTGCAAAAAAAAAAAGCATGTTGTTTAATTATGTGACTACATAATGTGTGGCTGTGTGTGTTTACAAGTGTGTACTGGAGGCCTCATCATTTGTAGTTTTCTTTCCTCAAGTTCCTAGGCTCTGAAGTATCAGAGAAGATCTGTGTACTCTCAAATCTACAGTTTCTGAAAAATGTGCATATCTGATAATTATTTTCCTTTTTAGTAGGTTCAATAAATTAATTCAAGTGTTTAAAATAGCTGAGAGTACCTATCATCCTTCCACTTCCGAGACTAAGTCTGGCTACAGCTATGCCAATCTGGACACCAGCAGAGAATATATTCTAGGGATTTGAAGATTAGCGACCACCCTCTTCTCTTGCTTCCCGCTTGCTTGTAAGGGCTGCATCCCCAGAACTCCCAGCAATTACCACTCAGAGTTGTCTTGCTCCACGGAACCCTGCCATTGCTTTTTCCTAGCCTATTCCTGAAACATCTATTTTGCACATCATCCTCTCCTCCCACTGCTGCTAAGTGAAATTTTTTTTTTTTTTGGTTTTTCGAGACAGGTTTTCTCTGTGGTTTTGGAGCCTGTCCTGGAACTAGCTCTGTAGATATTTTATTCTCCAATAAATAGCCAAGAAAAGACCCCCTTAAAGAAATTTATGAAGTTCAAACCATTGAAAGAACTGTAAAGATAGGACAACTTAAAGTAGAGACACAGGAGAGAATAGGGTTGAGAGACCAAAAATAAACTATGGGAGGTTATATAAACATTAACTATATAGTGTTACAACGACCACACATGCATGTCATATAGTTGTGATCATTCAGTCTTACACACACACACACACACACACACACACACACGAGAGAGAGAGAGAGAGAGAGAGAGAGAGAGAGAGAGAGAGAGAGAGAAGAGATTGTGTGATGCAAAGAGGATAGAGAAATAGAGAGGGGGAGGGAGGGAAGGAAGGAAGGAGGGAAGGAGGGAAGGAGGGAAGCAGGGAGAATGTAAGTATGTGTCAACTGATGGTAAGAATTATAAAAGATTTGGGTTAGTTAGGGCAAAAGAAATAATTGAATGTAAACTAAAACAAACAAAAATGAAATTAGCATCAGATGAAATCTCTGAGGCTATCAAGATCAGTTCTGATGAATCAAAACACTCAAAATAAACAACAAAAGTTAAGGGCAGGCAAAGCCTTTTTTCCCCTACCAAATTTATTGTGAAAGAGATACCCTTCTCCTGAAATCCATTTTGGGCTTGTAATATCCCTCAAGCAGTCTAAAGAAAAGTAGCCTCAGCAAGCTGAATTTGGGAACAGCATGTTTCTGAGAAACTCTTTGGTCCCCTTCACCCCTTCAATCCACCATCTTGAATCACACACATAATTCTTGTTCTTGATCTCAAAGACCATGCACACTGTGTTCTTGAGTTTGTGAGAAAGTAAATAAGAACGCGGACTCTTATTAATACAAAGGAGATATTTAATCCTCAACAAATTTTCAAGTTAGCAAACCAACATCAGGTTTTCTTTCAGGGGATCCCCTTCTCTTTAATTGCTAGCTTGTTCCTCAACTAAATCTATTCTCTTCATCGAGGCTGCTTCAGCTGCTTCTGTGTGTGTGTTTCTTTCAGAGTAAACCATTAGCTTGTCGTTTTACATATCTAAAATGCTATGATTGACACAAAAATATTAAATAGTGGAAAATTGAAGGGTAATTAGTGCCCAAACCAAGTATTTCCAGAGATATTTATCATTATGGACTAACCGTGTGATACTCTGATTAATGATATCATAAACAGGTTTTCAGAAATACCATGACCCTTTCTGTGTACTTTTTTATTTTATACTTTCTCTAAGCTTAACATTATACAATTTCATGTCATTGAAAGGTTTTTTTCATAGGGGATATTTTGATTTTGTTCATTTATTAATGATTTCCTTGAATTGTAGGAAGTTAAGGCCTACCAGGCTGAGAGAAGCCAACCTGGAGTCTTCCTGGTGCTGCCAGAGGACTTGATCATGCCAAACCCATGAGGACTGACAATATTATGTCAAGGGATTGGAATGCCTGGGTTCTGGGAGGGTATATGCTTTCCCCCCACACCCTCCCCAGTGTTAAATAAATGATTCTGCTGTGTGCCTTCTAGCTGACTCTTGGTGTCTGAGATGTTGACACTGGGCCTTCTCATCCTCTCCCGCAAGGAAGACCATAGGGCCTGCAACATTGAATAGTGATGGTACTAAAGATAATGATCATTAAAACCTAGAAGAAAATCATTATCTTTAGCTCTTATTCCTAGATGTTCTCATCACTGCTCTATTTATAAAATCACACGGAACTAAAGTAGTCAATGACTACTTATTTTCCTTGGCTAATACTTATTTTACCTGATCATGATTCACATATAATCATAGATTAATATTGAGTACAATCTGACACATTGTACAGTGCTATAGTCATCATCTTAATGCACAGAAATGATTTGTTAAAAGTGGATGGATATCAAAGCATTGTTTTGTTAGGTTTCTGATCTTTCTCCCCCCAAATGATGGATAAACTCTGGGAAGAAAGCATGTTACTTTAAGTCTTGTAAAGAAACCCAGGATTGAAATCTATACCAAGCAGTCTAAACCAAGCATGGTTAGAAGATGCTACATTTGAAAGAGTCGCTGGGCAAATGAAGAAAATTCAAAGAGGTCTAATAATTGGGGTAAAATATCAGTGACATTTTCCTGGATTGAGAGTTGTGTCTTGCTAACAATTTCCTTTTGGTTTTTCTCTCAGTACCCCATGAGTCCCAGACCACGATGCTGGATTCTGAAATAGAATCGACCAGCAGACAGTGCTAGCCTATCATTTGTGTAAATTATGCATTCATTCATATATTCATTTTCATTGTGTCTGGTGCAGCATAGTTGCTAAATGCTCATAGAAAAGTTAATTAATACAGCTTTTACATATTATATTTTTCAATTAAGAGGCAATCCACTAAGTCAATCAAGTACAGGTTATTATAACATTTGAAAGGTGACTTAAAAATGTAATAGACTAGAATTAAGGAACTGTAATTTGCTTGAAAGGGCCAGCTTCTGTTCAAAGTGTCAACCCGCAAGCTGGCACGATCTCTGGGACCTTCACTGTCCCTGTATCTAACTAATGAATTAAAATATATTAAGAAGGCAATTTGGAAATACAACTCTGGAGTTGTCCCACACTATTAAAGCCTGGACGAGTCATAGACATTATGTAGACTTGCCAGTAATTTGCTCTGCCCTTGATATACATGGAAATTGGGAAGAACTAACATTCCCCTCTTGGGAAGGAAGGATATGGCAATATGAGGCTTTGTCTACCTCCTGCCTCAGCTGGTACACCCCTGGGTATAGTCAGACATGGACACTCATCTTATTCTGGAGTATTCTCCTGACGGAATCTTGTGGTAGGAAAACTTCCATTAGGTTGGAGCTGTGGATGTCATTAAAAAGAAAAATGATTAGCATTGACTGTGGGCAACAAAGGTCAGCCAGGAGCCTGCCTTTTCCATTACTGTTCCTTTTTATATCCATCTAATCATTTCAAGTCCCAGTGAGTCTTTTGTGTGTGGGATTCCTGCTTTAAATGTTGTAATACATCAAGCCAGGGTTCATCTCCAGAAACGCGCTTTGACGGCTGTTCCAATTTTGCTGCCGTAAATTTATTATTTAAAGAAAATGCTGTGACATACATTATTTTAGTATCTGAAATATGCAGGAGGGCTTTAACTCAGAGGGCATAGAAGAGAAGGGAGGATGAGCAATAGCCTTCATCAACTGCTTGACGCTGGACTGTCTGACATGGCCACTTCTAAACTGGAGGATCCCATAATAACAACAAGAGTAGGAGAACACATCTTTTTTGTGTCATCCCCACTCGCCAGGCTAGTATTGATACAGCAGCTTTGTAAACCCCAATAGATGCGTGCTCATCCATTCCCTTAACAGCAAAACCAATGTCAGTTTTATCATCACTGGCATGTTCCCATCTTGCTGACTAGCAATGAACACTCAGACTCCTCAGGCTCAATCCAAGACCCAGCTTATCAGACAAACAGAAAATAGTTGGTAATTAGCTGTGTCTTTCATTAGTTTTCCAAGAACTAAAACTAAATTCATTAAGCTTTGGCCCAGGCAATGAGTAGGAGAGCGTCAGTGTCTTAGGAAGAAAATTTCGGTCATAAGCAGCTCGGATTCCATTTTTCTGGTCATGTACTCAGATATGGACTTTGTTTCACAGTGACATCATTTATAGGAACAGAGATGTTGCCTCATGATGATTAGACAAATCAGCGCTATAGAATTGCAGGTTGCAGCTTTCTTTTGTCAATCTTCTTTTCTCTAAAGTCCTTGATAATTTGCTGGTTCCATCAAAACAACAACAACAACTTCGGAGAAGAGGTTAGGTCCCTCTCTCTGTACTGTTTCCTATGTACAGGATTTTGCACCGTTGTCTTTATCCCACTTTGTGATGCTAGAAACCTGCTTCATGCTCCACAAAGGAAGTTTTTTTCTCTTCTCCCTAGAAGCCACAAAGGATGAAAATGCTTGGTAATTGCTCTGACATTCTACAAGCATACTTTAATTGCAATTATTTGCGTATTTAGTTAACATGTTTTTAGCGACTTCTTTAGCTCAGGTTTAGAAGCAATCTCTTGCTCTCCAAATCCACATCACCATTCTCAGTCAGCTCTCGAGAGGGACAGGCATTTTCTCAGATTTCTCCATCCTCATTTGAAGTCTAGCCAACGTCCTCCTTTTCCAGACATGGTTTTTCTTTCATGCATAACATCTTTTATGGTACCACTAATAATGATAAGCCTTGAGCATGACAGAAGTGTTTAAAACGTATAGAATGCCTTTTGTCAAACCATCTCTTTGACTATAACCAATTTTAAGAGGCTCAGTAGTTCTCCTTTAAAAATATTTCTGTATTCCATATGTTAGAGCTAAAAATTGTGTGTACTCTAGAGGCTTGTTGTGGTTTTATAGGCAGGAAACACTTAACAGTTGTGTTTTCAATAAGAGTGAGGGATGAGATTGTTATTATTGTCATGTAGTCAATGAAACCTCTGTTTTTCTGAAGGACTAAGCCATTCCTTCAATGGTTTTTTTTTTTTATTTGGTTTTTCGAGACAGGGTTTCTCTGTAGCTTTGGAACCTGTCCTGGAACTAGCTCTTGTAGACCAGGCTGGTCTCGAACTCACAGAGATTCGCCTGCCTCTGCCTCCCGAGTGCTGGGATTAAAGGCGTGCGCCACCACCGCCCGGCTCCTTCAATGGTTTTGACTAGTGACAACTGAATGGAATGAAAATGGACTCTTTCACCATAGAAAGACTGTATAGGTCTACAACCCAGAAGATATCGGGAGAGTTAGATGGATGATTGAATGTTTTACTGATTAGTATAGCATAAGGACCTTTATGCTTTGATTTAGAGGAGGCAGGATTTTGAAATCAGCTGCACTGTTCATATGAGATGAAGGAAGCACCATATTCCCAGGATTATAGCTAGTAGGGTGGATCATATGTAAATCAGGTAAAGATATAGTAAACTATAAAAAAAAAAACCACTGTCAGTAATAAATGGCATTTCCCCCATTTGAAAGTGCAAGCACAACTTTCTATTAAAGGAGTTATTGTGAAATCTCCAGGCATCTCCCAGAGCTCAAACACCTCCCTGACTCATCCATGCTTTGTAGATGAGTCTGAAGGTAAGAGAGAGAGTTGTCTTAATATCAGCCAGAATGAAATTTATAAACCCAGGATGGAGTCTAGGTGACTTGTATGGATCAGAGAGTGTGTGACCTTTGCTCTTTTGAGATATCACAGAGTGTGTATAGACTCTGGTGTTCATGATCCATCGTATGTTGTTTTTCATCTTCACAGTCTCTTGTGTGTACACTACCATGCCAAACCCTGTTCCTACCCCAAGGCTCCATCTGCCCATTAGGACATCATAACTGACATTACTTGATTCAGGCGACTCCTTTGGCTACTTCGGCAGCCTTTGCAAAAGTGTGTTTTACCAGGTTGGGACATGAGTGTTACAGTTTCAATACATTTTACTTGCACTGTTTTCCTTTGGATAATCCCTTTGATAAATAAATTAAACCTTACCCCATTTCTCAGATTAGGATAGCCAGATCATGACAGCTGACAGCTTATAAGGCTTTAGATTCAATAAAGAGGCAAAGAGAAGATTTATCACCCAGCTGTCATGAACAGACACGCTCCTTTTCATTAGCTGGTGCAAGCCATATATTGAAATTACAACCTGTCATCTCTCCTGGTGACCTTTGAGCTATTGATCCTTGTACTTTTCTTAAATGAATATTCCATCTGCAGGACATGGACCTGCCAATTCCAGAGATCAATACCATCCTTTTTGGTGGTCATTACAGGAACTTGTGATGTTACCCTCAAATAGATCCCTGAGTCAGGAGGAAGCAATTCATTCTGTTTAGTACAAACAGACCTCAGCATTCTTGTTGAAAAATGCAGCAATCTCAAAGAGTCACTTTCTCTAATGAGCAGTCTTATTGAGAAAGATGCTATATTGCAGGGGAGTTTGAGTCAGTCACTTATAGTCATTAAATGGTTCTCTTTTATTCTTCATTTTATTACACATCCACTGTGTGTCAGTCTCAGTACTAGGTATAAATACTGTAAACACTAATGATATAAATGTTGGTGATAGGCAACTTAGCTTAAGTATAATATATATATATATATATATATATAATGTATATATGCATACATGCATATCTATGCTACAAGCATTGATTTGCAGAAGTCACATGAATATCAATAGCTACCAAATGACTAAAACTGTCGTATGTAAGAAAATAATAGATACAGTTAATATGTTGTGAGAATTAGAAGAGGGAAGAAACTGTCAGTTTTCCTTTGTATATGTCAGTCAGGGTTTGACGTCTGGGGTAGGCCTGAGAAAATGTAAATGAGGAAGCACATGTATTGTAAGAAGAGGAGAGCTATAAACAGATAGTATGTCTATGAACAGCAGAAGGTTATATTCAAGATGCCTGAAGAGTGCAAATGTATTTTACTTGTTTTCATTTTGCCAGCACTGTCTGTCTGGTATGTATGATATGTGGGTACGGGTATGTGTTTTCTGAAGGTTGATTGAATGACTGTGATTATGGATAGTGTGTTAGTTTGAGTGAGAATGGTCCCATTAGGCTCCTGTATTTGAATGCTTGGTCTCAGTTGGTAGGTGGTTTAGGGAGAATTAGGAGGTGTGGCCTTGTAGAAGGTGTGGCCTTGTAGAAGGTGTGTCACTTGGGGGTAAGCTTTGAGGTTTTAAAGGCCCATGCAAGAGCCCAACCACTTTCTGTTTTCTGCCTACTGATAAGGATGATAAGGATGAAAGCCTGTCTCCCTTCCTTCATGTTTCCTACCATGATGATCATGGAATCAACCTCTGCTACAGAGCTACAGTACTGAAAACAGCCTGGTATTGGCATAAAAAAGACAGGGGGACCAATGGAACCTAATCAAAGACCCAGATATTAATCCACACACACACACACCTTCAAACATCTGATTTTTGACAAAGAAACAAAAAAAATCAAATTAAAAAAAACATATTTAACAAATGGTGCTGGCATAACTGGATATCAACATGTAAAAGAATGAAAATAGATCTGTACCTATCACCATGCATAAAACTCAAATCCAAATGGATGAAAGACCTCAACATAAAGCCAGTCACACTGAACTTAGAAGAGAAAGTGGGAAGTACACTTGAATGCATTGGTACAGGAGATCACTCCCCAAATATAACCTAGCAGCACAGACACTGAGAGAAACAATAAATGGGACCTTCTGAAACTGAAAAGCTGCCGTAAAGCAAAGGACAAGGTCAACAAGACAAAACAACAGCCTAACAGAATGGGAAAAATTATTACCAACCCCACATCAGACAGAGGGCTGATCTCCAAAATATACAAAGAACTCACGAAATTGGTCATTAAAAGAACAATTAAAGCAATAAAAATGGAATACAGACCTAAACAGATAACTCTCAGGAGATGAATCTCAAATGGCTGAAAAACACTTAAGGAAATGCTCAACATCCTTTGACACCAGAGAAATTCAAATGAAAACAACTTGAGATTCCATCTTACACCTGTAAAAATGGCTAAGATCAAAAACACGGATGACGACTTATGTTGGAGAGGTTGTAGGGTAAAGGGAACACTCTGACATTGCTGCTGGGAGTATAACCTGGTACAGCCCCTTTGGATATCAGTATGATGATAATTCAGAAAATTAGAAAACAACATTTCTCAAGACCCAGCAATACCCTTTTGGGTATATACCCAAAGGATGCTCAATTGTGCCACAAGGACATGTGCTCAGTTATGTTCTTGGTAGCATTGTTTGGCATAGCCAGAACATGGAAACACCTAAATGTCCCTTGACCAAAGAATAGATAAGGAAAGTGTGGTACATTTACAGAATGGAGTACTACACAGAAAAAAATAATGATGTATTGAAATTTGCACGCAAATGGGTGGAGTTAGAAAACATCATATTGAGTGAAGTAACCCAGACCCAGAAAGATAATTATCATAAGCACTGACTCATAAGTGGTTTTTAAACATAAAGCAAAGAAAACCAGCCTACAAATTACAATCCTAGTGAACCTAGACAACAATGAGGACCCCAAGAGAGACATCCATGGATCTAATCTACATGGTAAGTAGAAAAAGACAAGATCTCCTGAGTAAATTGGGAACATATGTACTATGGGAGAGGGTTGAATGGGAGGAGAGAGGCAGGAAGGGGAGCAGAGAAAAATGTAGAGCTCAATAATAACAAAAAATATTATATATGTCTCTTTCATATGACCTGAGTTTGTTTCATAGTTCCCAAATTAGGCAGCTCACAGTAGCCTGAAACACCAGCTATAGGACATATGATACCCTTCTCTTGAATCTATAAGTCCTTGCTGTCCTGTGCATATACTTCTACACAGAATTACTGTGAAAAGAGAACGAATATTAATGAGAGAAAGAGATGCACAACACTTGAATACTAAAGCATTATTCCATCAATTTAAGACATAGTCTAGGACTCCGTGTTGTCCCACTGAAGGGAAGTTTCTCTGGGGTTAGCAGCTTCTAAGGGATAAAATATTTCCAAGCTATAAATCTGACATGTGGATCTCACTGTCTTGGAAGAGGCTTATTCTCTTTTGGTTCTCAAGTCTGAAATTTTATGTTTCTGATGCCATCAGAGCTTGTCAGCATGCATGCACTGTCCTGGTTGGCAGGCTGTAGATGAATGTGGCTAGAAGCCAGTCAGAGGGCAGCACCATGGCTGGGTATCAGTGTTGGATCTGTGTTCTTACAAAACTACCCCAGTGGAGGTGATGCTTGAGCAAGGCATGTGGTTCTTTATAAAAGCTCAGATATTTGAAAAAAAAAGGCAAGATAATAATGAAAGATTTGAATGTTTGTAAGACTGCCAGAGGATTATTTCTGTCTTCTTGGAAATCTGTCTAAAGTTTTCCTAAAGATTAATGAATTTGCTTTTTCTTCATGATGAGGAATAGTGAGTTTGAAGTTAGATATTTCCAGCAACTTTAAAAATCTTCCTGTCTTTCCCTCTGTTTATTTTCCTTCTTTCCTAGAGTTTCTGTGTTCATTTTTATAATAAGTTGTCTTTAGTCCTTGTTTTTATAGTCAGGCAACACCCCTGCCAGAGAAGAGAGATTCAAGTGTATTCTGCCCCAGGGATTTTATCAACCTAATTCTATGAACACTAAGGAACTAGAGGGCTGTGTAGTAGTCTGCACACAATCCAGAGAGTTCATCTAGTGCAGACACAGGACATAGTCATTGTGAAGTCACCATGGCATAAAGCAGGAGGACAGTAAAGGCACAGACCTTGGTTAGAGGCACAAAAGGAGGGCAATAGATGCAGCAGTATTTGACAGTCTGTGAAGGAGTACACTGAGTGGAGGAGGAGCAAGTTCCTAAAAAAAGTGTCTGGAATTGGGAGTGCTACAAAACCTGAGATGAGGAGAGAACTGGCCAGGCATGTTGGCTGTGCTTTAAATCTCTGCATTCTGAAGGTAGAGGCATTCTTCTTTGAGTTTGAATCCCCCACCCACAATCTACACAGTGAGTCCTACACGAAAGTGCAGGTGAGACTTTTGAAATGTTTGGGCTCACCTTCCATGTCACCAAGTTTGTGTCTCACCATCAACTTTGACAAATACAACTGCGTCCATTTCTATAAACAGTAACTGTGACAAAGGGCAATATTTTCAGGTAAGGAATCTGATGTAAGTTAGACAGAGTCAATGTCAGGCCTCTACATAGTATTAAACTATCTACAGGCTCAGGTGTGAAGGCAAGGAAATGAAGTCTGGTGGGATCCTGGAAGGAAATTTTAAAATGTCACTTACATTATAGCACTGAGCATCAAGCCCAAGCCGAACCTCATCTGCTTTGGTTCGCTCTTTTCAGCCAATCCTTCAGCAATGCCCCCCAGTGGGAAGCTTTTATAACTGTTCCAGTTATCAAAGAAGGCTGAAGCATGGAAAGGGTTTCTCACACAAGGTCACACAAGGTCAAGCAAAGTGATTTTGCCGCAGTGTCAAATGTAGCTCACAAATGCCAGCTCCTGCATCACAGTTTGCCAAGCTGCTCCCTTCTGGTTTGGAAAGCAAGGGGCGTTAGAGTAGGAGCACAGGAGCTGCAGGCATGGGAAAAACCATAAGCATGAAATGCTTCTGGCCTTGCAGGCTGTGTGGTGCCACCCTGAGTGGGAAGAGAACCAATGCCACACACGGGAAGCAGTGTCTTCAAGAATGAGAAGTTTCGCAGAGAGAGTAAGGTCTATCTAACACTCAGACCCCGAAGGAGGCTCCCCCAAAATATATTAAAGGAGTAAGTAAATGATGAATGAATCAATGGGTGAATTCATTCATTCAGCAGTTTTTAAAGTTATGAAACCTCATTATTAATGCACATGATGTATTATGTCTGTTGGAGTCTTTGAGGAATTGCACAGATCAATACATGCCTTGCCTCATTCACACAAAGCTTTCCATGAAAATGAATATGAGGAAATCATGCCTCTCTCTGCTCTTGTTCCCCGTTCCCATCTCCAAACAGCTCCTCTTAAAGGGCCCACATATCTTTGCTTCTAAAAACCAAAATCTTCCATGAATTAGAATATTTTTTTTCTTTAATATAGGACAGGGGAAACGAAGCTTTGCGGTGGCCACTTAATTCAAAGGGCATTATTTTTAGCCTTGCAAAGGACCAGTGGCAAGGAAACAATTAGGATCTTTTGTCAAGTTAATTAAATTTTACTAAGTGTAGTAATCTCAGTGGGCTTCCTCCACCAGAGGTAAAACTAATTAAAACGCAAATTCGTCCTAGTCTAATAAGGAGCTCTAACTTGGGCAGCCGAGGAATGTGGTGCATACTGAGAGATATTCAAAACTAATTTATAACGAGATGAGGGCAAACCCTTAAATGGCTCAGTTCTTTTGAAGGCTCACTTGAGAACACCAATAAGTGTGTTAAATTGGAAGCGGACACTTAAGGAAAAGAAAACCGACTGGCAGCTGGCAAGGTTTGATGAATGTAGAAGAAAAACAGAGCCAGTCTAGACATGTGAGAACGGCAATGTCCGCGGCAATGAGCGATCCAGATTTTTATATGAAAAAAAAAAGCTGTTTTCTCCCCAGTTTGTTTTCCTTCACTAACTTCTTCGAGTGCTGGCTGCACCAATTTGCGATTGTTTTTCTTGGAGTAGTCCTTACTTAAGACCATCGAAGAAAAACTCATCGTATTCTAGCAATTCTAGAAAGCTGGATATTAGGATGACACACCCAAAGGGCTCTGTGTTAATCCTTCCCTAAGAACCATCGACACCAATTTCAAACGCCGTGTGAATGTGTACACATTACAAATCTGCAGTTAGAGAATTCCAAACGACTGTTGACTCAAAATAGGCATCACTTATGTAAACTTGATCACACATGAATTGACACTTTTTGCTCACCCATGGACTGAAAGTGTCACTTGCATGTGGACATCTTTCCTGAGACGTCATTACACCCTGTGGCCTGGCTCTAGTTATGATCTACTCCCGTTGTCTTTGGCATGTTTTCATCATTTTGCTCTCATCACCAAATCAAATAGCTTTCCCCTTTTATCACCCCTTTAACCAGATTTGACATTTTAGCCACCAGACCCTTCCAACCCATTCACTGTTGTTTGTATCTGAAATGCTGCTATTATTCAGAGGCTACAGGAAATATACAGGGCTAAAGTGTTTTTATGAGGAGGGGCTTTTTGTCTTGTTTTCCCTTCCCTAGATATACTAATATGTTAAATGAAAACTGGGTGTCATATTTGTGTATTTATAATACTTTTGAGATATTAACTTTTCCTGCATTGCTTCAATGATTGTTTAATATAAAAGAGTATGTGTACTTTATAACGTTTAGGAAAACCAGTTAAGAAGGAAGGAGAAGCTGAACATAAACCACGAAGGATTATATTCTTTTTTATTTTATTGTTTTATGCCTGTTACAAAGCAGTTCACATAAGAGTCAGTGCCAATCTTTATCATTTAATACTCTCACTTGAGCCATTTTCTACATAACTCTTAAGCATGTATTTAATAAACAATTCAATGTGGTGGGAAAAATAGGGAGTTTTTAATTTGACACGTCCTATCTTAAGAGTCAGTTCTATCTCTTATCATCTATGTAATGCTAAGGGATACTTTGCATAAATATTTTAATGTAAGCTTTTTGTCTGTTAGAAATGATAATGATTATTATAAGCTCAATTGAAATTATAAAGGATAAAGGAATATATTTGGCTAATGTTTAAACTGTGTCAGGCTATAGAATTTATTACTGGTATTATTTGCACAATGCTTTATGCTTCCACAATTATTCCACATCTATTATGTAGATGTTTCATAACACTTAAATTTATTATTAAAATTATCAATAGGCTCATTTATACTTTTGTTTACTAAGATCATTATTTCTAAAGTGACTATAATATTCGTATTGATAATGTTTAGAAACATAAATACAATGTTTGTCTTCTTTTCAGCCATTCAGTAGAGAGCTGGTCTCTTATCTCACCAGTCCTTTTTGTAACATTAGCAAGGAAGATGTCAACTTAACAACTTTTACTGCTAGTGAAATCACCCAGCCTTTCCAGATGGCTTGTGGTCCTACTTTCTACCCAAACTCACTTTCCTTCCATCAGAGTGGGCCATGTAATTGGGAAGGAAATGATCTTGCAGCTGAAAAAAATTGTTTTTTCAAGGTTTTGATTAACTCCTCTCAGTCATTCATTGTGAGTCCTAATTCTTCAGCGTAATTAAGGTGGGGAGAAGGAGAATGAGGGAGAGAGAGAGAAAGAGAGAGAGAGAGAGAGAGAGAGAGAGAGAGAGAGAGCTAGTAGATAGATGATGGATCAAATTAACATTGTGAAAGCTTGCCTGAAATTACAGGCAGTTAGAGATTTCAGCTCATTTATGGTGTATTTAATCAAGGTATTTTGGCTATGGATGGATGAGAATGTCCAACCTAGTAAGAAATAACTGAAAAGTGAACATACTTCAACACCTTTGGAAAATATAAGGAACAAAATATTTCTTTTTACTCTCTAGTGACGGTGTTCACCAAACCTCACTAAGATGCTGTTGTGCTTCAAGGTCTTTGCTAGGTCATGGAACTATGGAATAAAGGCTAAATGATGGTATCTAAAGGAGCCAAGCTCCCCAGAAACAGATGCACCAATAAAATATTCTGAACCAACAAATGCTTTGGGAGGTAAACACAACAAGGCGATGGAAAAAGAGAATAAAGACTTACCTGGGAATGATGCTCTCTCACACTGACTCTTTAATATTAGTATTGAGTACACGTGTCCAAGCTGGTTAGGAACACCTTGTACTAGGCAATAGTCAGTATCTAGTCCTATGATTTGACTGGATGAGGTTCAAAGGAGGTGAGATGAAAGAGGAAACTGAAGAAAAGAAGAAACTGTTCACAAGAGAAAGATTAAATACAGCTCTATGGAATTTTAAATTTGTCACCCATATGTTAGAGAATCATTGAAGATTTTGGTGGACTTTGACTTTCCATTCAAGGTTTTTTATTTCCAGAACCTGTTATCTGAGTTATTAGAGACTGTGAAGAAGATGAAACTCAAGTTACACAGCAAACCTAACGAGAGCGCTGGTATTGCATGCATTGAATGTGGTGGAAAAGTCACCTGACTTGCAACAAAATAAGTGAGCGAGGTGAATGTAAATGCAAGGGTATATTTTCTTCTTAGAGTGTTGCACAATGGGAAGATCCCTTTGGGGACTGCCATCATAGCCTTTTAATAATTTCAGGGCAATAAGCTAATTGCTGTGTTTTATCTTCTTCCTATATAGCGCTCCAAACTGAATGAATAAACTGGAAACATTAATTTAGAGACATGAACAAACAAAACCACCATCCACCAGAAAGAAAACAACAGAAGCTGTATTGTTGGGGCTTCAAACTTTTCTGTTTTTCTTCACTGAACTCAGAGTTCCTTCTCTTTGTGCGTATAATTGAATTATATCCATTGAAAACCATTGCAGCAGAGTCCTGCCCAAAGTCAAGGTTCTAATTTACTCCACATTCCCACTATGGGAGTCTATGTTCTTGTTATTTGGTGATACTTTTTAATACTCAGTATCCACCCATGGTTTCTGATGATTGGGGTTCAATGCCAGTGACCTAATCTTTGTTATGTTAGATACACTCAGTCTTTATAATTCTCTAGGCACTGCTGAGTGCAGGTGGTTTTAATCTTATTGATCAACTCTTATCTCTTTTCATAACAAATATTTTATGAATGTTTGTTAAAATCATAGATAATATAGGATGCTTACATTCATAATTAAAAAAATCAATGTCCCAATTGGAATATAGAAGAGAAGCTGAAGCTAGTGCACCTTAATAATTATTTCATCAGAAGTTAAGAATTCTAGTAGGACATGCCAAGAAGTTGTAATGTACTAGTAGGCTGTACCTATATTTGTATAATTAGTCACTGTGAGTTGGATTGCTAAAATTGTAGAATGAAACAGATGTACTTGACTGGAAACATGAATGCCAGCAGGTTGACTTCTGCGAGTGGTATGATTTTCCAAAAAGTAAGCAATGTTTGGCATCAGTTTCAATGCTACTATCTTTTTCATTTTACATAATAGTTGTATTCCTGATTCTTAAAGTCTTCAGTATACTTTCAAACAATGAAACAAATCCCATTTCATGTGCAAAATGAACCTCATTCCAGGCATAGATGATAATTAAGTATTGAAATCTACTAAAGTAGCTAACACACTTGTATGTCACATAGAATGCAAGCTCATTTTTAATTTGTAAATGGATTCTGTATTAATATACATGTTCATAAGCTGGTATTGGCTAATGGAGACCAAAACTCCTGCCTGGTTCAAAAAAATGTTTGTCATTTCTTCAAGAGCTGAATTTCATAAATTCTTTAATATTACACATCTAAAACACGTTTGCTTAAGGGCTACTATTATGGTTGGATTATGTTATCCAAACTCATATATCACATTTCTCATCTTAAGGAAATGAAAATGTGTCTATACTCAGTACAGGATCTCTAACGATGTAATTAGCTAAAATGAAGTCATCAGGATAATCATTAATCAAGTATGAAAAATGACATGACAGTAAAAATTATGAGAAATTTTTACGTTTGTATAGTTACTACTAAATGTACAATCTTTTGAAAATGTTGTTTCTTTTTTTACATATTTTATTTTCTCTTTCCCTGAACACAACATTCTATCTCCATTATTTCTACAAGATAAAATACTCATCTTCGAGTGACAAAACAGAAGACACTGAGCCCTGAGATTGTATGGTGTTGCTATTTCTATTTTGGTAGAAAATTCATCAGAATCACACATGGGTTACTCAACTTCAGCAAACTTGGACCCTTCCAGAACATCATTTACTATGCCTCCTATGCCTCACAAAAATGTGTTGATGTCAAGGAACACACATACTCCATCACGAGAAGTTTTCATTTGCCTCTTAGTACCAAATAATTGAAGATATAGAAACACAAGCATGTTTAATAAGGAGAAATACTTCTAAAAGGAACATGTTTCCACCTTCCATTCCGAGGCCGTTACATCATGTAGATGACACCATAGACTTTAGAAAATTTCCTGCCATATTTATTACTATTATTTTTTAATCTTAATCTGAAAGACATCTTCCAGACAATCTTGATTGTGTCCAAAGGAAAGCATGAATCTTACCACATTCTGGTTGTTTTGGAGAACTGACTCAATCTTTCACCCAATAGTAGGGGACATTGGCGTGGAGTAAAGCCCATGCCAATCAGGCTTTTCTCTGTCACACACTCTCAATTCTGTGAATATTAATGGAATTTTGTTGTTTTTGTATTTGTTGTATGTTGGCTATTTAAATACATCTGCTATTTTTTGCCTGAAATATGGCAACTTGAGGAGGAGTCACTTGTAATTCATAGACACAGGCAGTATGTATTTAAGGATTAGTTTTGGGCAAAGCTGTACAGAAGAGAAGGCAAGATGCAGAGATATCAATAATTTTGTATGTCATTGCATTTAGGGTTGTGTGGTCACAACTATTTATTTATTTATTCATTTTAATTCATGTTTGATAACTTCATAGTTTCAGTATGAACAGCATGTTTTGATCCACTGTTCTCAAGTAATCTGCAAAGCCTAGATGCCATTAGGATTTCTGGATGCCTTTTACGTGTAAGAAAGAATGCTAATGAGAACATCAATGATGCAAAGTATTGATGAACAGGTGAAACAGATAAAAGCACAAGTTAGCTATCTTTTGCTATCATGGCACTACCCCATCTCTATAATGTAACTGGGGTTTCTGTTACTTCAGTTGTAAAATGTCTATCTTTATACACACACCTTCTAGGATTTTTTTGAAGTTTGAACAACTTTATAGAAAAAAAGTTGCTGGATAAGTGTCTAAAAAGAATAAATGTTGATATACTATAACTGTCAAAGGGTGTTTTGACAGTAATAACGACTGACAGTAATAATTACTGAGTTATTATTGCTTTCCAAGGGTACTTTGTTCACTGAAGAGAAGGAGCAAGATAAAGTTGGTGTTTTAGAAAAATGTTGAGATTAGATAATGCAAAATATCTTCCTACTCAGTCCAATGTTCAAATTGGCTTGACTGGAGCCAAAGCTGTACTCTTGGATAGGAGAATACTGAAGCCTCAGCTGGAAATCTAGCCTGATCATATCCTGGCTGATAGTCTTTTGGAGAATATCTGACTTCTCTGAATCTATTTTTCATCTTATATGTAAATGGTAACACTTTATGTGTTGCAAGACTTCTATAGATACACATTAAGAAAAACATAGAAGGAGCTAAGTCATAATTTAAAAAAACTTCAAGAAAGTTTTTGCCCTTTTATTCAGTTATACTCAGTCACTAGGGGTTGAATTTCTCTAATGTTTGCTTCTCCTTCCTTTTCCTTAGTACAGACCACTTATTCTTCAAGACTGCAGTTTGTTTTAGAGAAAATATAAGTAAAATAAAATAAAATACTCCCCTTACTTTGTTCAGATCTAGGACAATTAGATCCCTGCGCATAACACATTAAGTAGAGTCATAAAATAAAGACACTCACTCTGGTAGAAGAGGAGCCAATATAAGTAAGATAAGGTCCATCTGATGATAAACAGTTCAGATTTCTACCTCTTCTGAATGGCAGTCATTGTGTCTGCTTGCTTGTAACATGTGAACAGATTTATATCAGAAGCCTTAACTTCTGATATAACAGAAGCCTTAACTTCTGATATAACATGATATTTGAAGCATTATTCAACTAAAAAGTATTAACACATAAACATGTGGAGAGATAAATGAGAGGAAAGTGGTTATTAAACCACTATATGTTTCAGAGTCACATTCAAAACCCACTAATATGCAACCTGTTAGTAGTTACATGTGTGGGAATGACTTACCACTTCATTCATTTGAACTTCCATTTCAAGGACATATTCTGAAATGTCAGGATGGAGAGCAACAACCACTCACTGATCTTAAAAAATGAAAATTGAACTTTTATGTGAGGCACTGATGTGGGATTCTCCTCTGTATGCTGTGAATACCATTGGTTAATAAAGAAATTGGCACCAAGCGATGGTGGCACACGCCTTATATCCCAGCACTCGGGAAGCAGAGGCAGGCGGATCTCTGTGAGTTCGAGACCAGCCTGGTCTACAGAGCTGGTTCCAGGACAGGCTTCAAAGCCACAGAGAAACCCTGTCTCAAAAAAAAAATAATTGGCTTGGCCTGATAAGGCAAAGCTTACCTAGGCAGGGAAAATTAAACAGAATGCTGGGAGAAGGAAGGTTAGAGTCAAGAGAGAAGCCATGCAGCCACCTCCAAAGACAGATGCGCTGAAATTTTGCTGGTAAGCCACGACCTCATGGTGATACACAGATTAATAAAAAATGGGTTAAATAAACATGCTAGAGCTAGCCAATAAGAAGTTAGAGCTAATAGGCCAAGCAGTGATTTAATTTCTGTGTGATTATTTTGGGTCTGAGCTGCTGGGTGGTCTAGAAACAAGCGGTCCTTTTACTACAGGGCACAAATCTAACTATGTGAGAGCGTAAACAATAGAGGGAAAGCTACCTGAGAAAGAACTATCTCTCGTGTGAAACACTGGTTTATTGTTATTTGTGTTTAATTTATTCTCTAAAATTAACTCAAATGAACAGAGTATGTCAAGTGTTCTTTTTGGTTGATACTTCTGGATCTCTGTTGAGTGAAATAGGGTTGGTTCCTAAGGTTTGCCCTAGAAAGTCTACACATGACTTTTCAATTTTGGATTTAGTACTTCTGGGCCTCCATTCATGACTGCTTTCTGTTATCCCACCTTGCATGGGAGTTAGATAGAACGTGTTTGATTCAGTTGTTTCTCTCCTTGTGATTGTGAACATTGCGAGTTAAAGGGCATTCTTTGCTAGATGTCTGGGTTGCCCAGAGCAGCTGGTGCCTTACCTGTACCATTTCATAAGATTCTGTGGCTCAGAAATGGTGAAGAGAGTGAGTGAGAGAGATACTTGTGTGCAAAATTGGAGCTCATAATTGGATTCCTACTTGCTTCCTGAGTTATATGTCACCCTTACATTAATCTCCTCCTCAGTCATCCTTGCTCAGTGAATGAGATGGCTTGGTCAATGCTACAGAACTTGGAAGAGTGTGAGTTTAACTACTATTTCAAGGAACTTATTTTCAGTTTATGCTTTCTCTTTTCTATCCACCTGTAGATTTTAAAAGCCAGGAACAACACAAATTACCTGAACCACTTATTTTTCTGTATGTGCACGATGAGGCAGTAGAATTCCTAATGTTTAAAAAGCATAACAAGGGGGAAAACTTTATCAAATAATAGGAATGGCAACATGATCGAATAAGAATTCACTTCCCATTTTGAAGATGGAAACTACCAGGCAGATCCCTAGAGCAGACTGGAAATTGGTGTGCCAGAATAACCAGCCACATAATCCATGATCTATGAGACACAAATGGTCTTCTCAGTAGCTACTGGACTCTGCCATTCTGCCATTGGCAGGTGAAGCTGAGTTAATTACACACCACATTTTCTGCAGCTAAGTTGAGTTCTGGGTTCACAGTCAGTCCCAGTTGGTAGCCATTTAGCAGCAAACCATTAGGCCAACACTTCATGTGACAAGAACAGGGTCAAATAGAGCCTTCTAGTCAGTTCCATCCAATAAAAGAAAAATGTAATCATTGAAGCAGAATTCCTCAGTGAGCTGGGAGGCATTTTCCTGCTCCCTACTTGGAATAACTAACACCTGGCTAACTCTAACACCTGACAAAGCACAGCCCAGTCCTTCAAAGCCCCACTTTCTTTCTTTTTTTTTTCTTTTTTCTGGACAGGGTTTCTCTGTAGCTTTGGAACCCTGTCCTGGAACTAGCTCTTGTAGACCAGGTTGGCCTCAAACTCACAGAGATCTGCCTACCTCTGCCTGAGATTAAAGGTGTATGCAATCACTACCCAATTCAAAGTCACTTTCTAAGACCATGCAGATATTTTCCAGTAGTAGTGTCATTTTCCTACACCCAAGAATAAATGGGGTCTGTTTCCAACCATTAATCATATACATGAGCTATCAAAATACCTATTCAGAAAAAACTGTAAAAAATTACCAGATATGCCATGGGGATCAAGAGTGAGATTTCAGTTACTTGTGCATCTAGGGAATATTTTAAGAATAAATTTTAATGTTTCTTTTTCTATTATTAAAGGAATTTTCTTTTTAAGATTATACTATGATGACACCCCCTTGCAAAGGTGTTTAAATTTTAATGTTTCTTCTTTTATTATTAAAGGAATTTTCTTTTTTAAGATTATACTATGATGACACCCCCTTGCAAAGGTGTTTATATCTACCTAATAATGGAAAGTAGAAAGGTAGAAAAAAAAAACTACTCAAACTCCTCCCATTTTAAATCCTGATAACCCTCTTTCTGATTCATGGTTTCCTTGCCTGGAAAGCAAAATAGAAGTTAACTTTTCTTACATTTTCCACATTCTTTTTTTTAATCTTTTTTTATTATTATTATTTATTAAAGATTTCTGTCTCTTCCCCACCGCCGTTGCAAGAAATCTTTCATTCTTTATTATATTTTTATTATTTAAAACAATTTTAAATTTAAATATATTTTAACCATACTCTTCCCTCCCCTGAAGTTCTTCTAGATCTTCTCTTCCTCCACCCAACTTTAACTAGTTTCTCAAAACACAAAAAACAACCTCCCTGAAGAAGACAAAAACTACACATACACACACACACACACACAAAATATGAAGTAACAACAACAGCAATGAACACCCCCAAAATGCAATCTAATATAAGTACACACACAAAAATCTGTGGAGTCCATTAAGTGGTCAACTGCCTCTAAACATAGGAACTGTCCTGGAGTGGATGATAACACGTACCCAATTGCACGCCATTGCAGAAAACTGATTTTCCCTCTCCTAGGAGGTATAATTGGTAGTTTAGTTGTTCACCTTTATCATGGTAGCTGGGTTTTCATTCATTCATTCATTCATTCATTCATTCATTACTTTAAGAGAAAAGCATGCAAGTGTTTATACTCCCCTTATTTAGAGGCTAATCATTAGTAATTTCCCTAGCTTTTGTGTACTCTACTTCCTCATTAGAAACAAAACCATACAATGCTTAAGTTTGCAGTGAAATGTTCGCTGAGAAATAATTTAAATAACTTTCAGAGAATTGCAACCTGGTAGAATCCACCTCAAATGCTCACTCTGCCATGAAAGTCCATCACTTACCCTTCTGCTTAAGCACTGAAGGTCTTCAGTTATCTACACTTTTTTTATTTTATTTATTTATTTATTAAAGATTTCTGTCTCCTCCCCACCGCCACCTCCCCTTCCCTCCCCCTCCCCCGATCAAATCCCCCTCCCTCAACAGCCCAAAGAGCAATCAGGGTTCCCTGCCCTGTGGGAAGTCCAAGGACCACCCACCTCTATCCAGGTCTAGTAAGGTGAGCATCCAAACTGCCTAGGCTCCCACAAAGCCAATAGGTGCAGTAGGATCAAAAACCCATTGCCATTGTTCTTGAGGTCTCAGTAGTCCACACATTGGAGCACCGGACTGAAATCTTAAGGTCCGAATCAGGACCAGAAGGAGAGAGAACACGAGCAAGGAACTCAGGACCGCGAGGGGTGCACCCACACACTGAGACAATGGGGATGTTCTATCGGGAACCCACCAAGGCCAGCTGGCCTGGGTCTGAAAAAGCCTGGGATAAAACCGGTCTCACTGAACATAGCGGACATTGAGGACTACTGAGACCTCAGTTATCTACACTTTGAAAGAACGTTGTTTCCAGGATCAGTTAGGATCTGCCTCCCACCTGCGTTGCCACCTCCACTCCCTCCATTCATTTGTCAGTTTCTCTGGATCTTCTGCTCCTTTGTTCTAGAACTCTCTTACACACTTTACATATACATCCTAGTTAGTGCCTACTCACTTATCAGATCCCCACCACATCGATCTTTAATCTTTAACAAGCTGAAACTCTAACCAGCTTCTTGCCTGGCCCGCTTTCCATAGTCAGACAGTTTTTATAGATGTATACTTTGGGTAATGTTGATATTTCCGCTATAGGTACTGAAAGATTTTAGACAATTTAACATTCCTAAGATATAACTCTGTCTTGGGTACAGAAAGGGGCCTTACTGTTTTGCTTTTTAAATGGATAGTGATATTCAGAATTTTGGTCCAGGTTGGGTGGGTCTACTTTAACCACGGTGTCCTGTATACTTTCTCAAGGTGTTATAGTGTGGGTTGAAATTGTGAAACTAGACACAGTGTTAAAAGATTGGACTAGGTCAAACTCTGTCACTCACTATGAGATTCTAACAAGACAATCGAGACAAGAGCCTGGGTCTCTGTTGTATTCCATTAGGAAAGATAATTACCGCTCTTCCTAGAGTTTTGGAAAGGACTAATGAAACTGTAAACTCTTAAAATATGAAAGCACCACAGGAATCTCAGGGATTGCTACTACTTTTCATTTCCTGAGGATAACTATGACCCTGATTGGTTTATAAAAGCAATTCACATGGAGCACCCTGTTGGAGCAGGGACAATGATGATCCCATTAATATATTTATTGCCTGCCAGTTTTCTGAGTGCTGTAAGACCACTACAATCACCTGATAATTATGAAGTTCTTTTCTCTAAGTTTCTCAGTATTTTAATTTACTTTAGTATTTCATTTAGATGTTTCCACCCCAAGGGGGAAGAAAAACCACTTTACCATATAAGGGGTAGCTAGCTGCCAAATGAAAGTTAAGAACAACATTTAAAGTAATGTGAAATTTCTCTGCTGTATGAAAGAATAGTGTTATTTAATTAAACAAAATTTAAGGTGTTTTCCTGTTGACACAATCACTGAAATTAATGGATATATTCATAAATGATTTCTTGAGAATTTATGCATATATATACACATATATATACATATACATATATATATATATATATATATATATATATATATATATTGTATTTTGATCATTTCCACTCCCTATTCTATCTCTCCAGGCCAATGTCTTCCAGGCCCCTAACATGTCCCCTTTCCAATTTTATATTTCTTTTTTCTTAAATCCACACAGGCCATTTAGTGTCCTATGTATGTGTATTGGTCCATAACAAATAAACCTCTGTACGGCCACATCCTTGAAGAAACTGACTCTGCCCCTACAAACATCCATCCATGACTAGCTCCTTAGCTAGTCATGGTTTTCTTGAGTCCCTTTCATGTCATTAAAAGAATTTTTAGTGTAAGTTACTATTACTTGTTTGCTTTTAGACAATTTCATTCATGTTACTATGACTAACTTGAATGGGTATTGGAAAAAATGAATATCAGGCACTTTTATTTAAAAGCCACATTATATAACCACATATTCATACACATTTAAGAATATTAAATTTGGGTTGAAAAATAAACATATGATACATCATGTACTAGTAAAATATCAATCATACTAGTCCAATGCATTATAGTTCCCCACTTAAAAATGAAGAAGATAAGGGGCTATATTTCTAGAATCATTTTCTATCATATTTCATATATATATATTTTTTATTTGTGATTTTCACATTTCCTTCATTTATAACTTTACTGATTACTTCCATGCCTGAGAAATTGGCATCTAAATTCCAACACCTGAGATTTTCCATTTCTAGATCCAGGCTCATATTTAGGTTTCACATATGAAAAAGCAGGATAAAACCAGCATCTTTTATACATTCAACACATGTATTTGAGGCACAATAAGAAGCTGATCAATATTGCGTCATTTAACGAAACATTGCATCACTCTCTGAAGATCCTGTTAGGAATTGGAGACTATTTTAAATACTTTTTGTCCTTGTACTTCTGGTTCCACTTTTAAAAAAAAATCATAATTTCTGCAGGTGACCTTTTGCTAAACTGTATTATTTGCTGGCAAGAAAAAGATTCAATTAAAAATTAAAGCTAGGCAAATTTCCCCTAGGATTCTGAGAGTTCCAGCTTTAGACAAGATATTGGTAAAAATGAATTTGTTCTCACCCTCAAACAACCCAGGTTTGGCCAGTCTTCAAGAACTGAACTATGCCCCTTTGCTCGTGATGAGATACTTGACTTTTAAAATTTCTACTTTGAAATGCATAGTTCTGGTATTTAAAAAAATTACGATGATCATTTGGGGATTTAGTAATGTTTTCATTTCATTAGAAAACATTTGAATGCATTTGAAGGCAGCTAGTGTGTTATAGAAGGCTAGAGTCTTCTAAAATTACTTTGTGACCATTAGGATTTTAAAAGACAATTGTTCAGTTAACGTTCCACAGTATTTAGATATCTCGACGTGGTTATTGCCATCATGTAATCTCTATGATCAAATTTTCTAGGTCTTTACATCATATGACCTCCACCTGCTTTTGGGCTTTTATCACCACTAAGATAGTCCTGTCAACTGATTAAGTTCTACATGGTTCAGAGAACCAGAGACTTAAATGACTTTGAATCATGGGAACCACAGTTCCTGTCATCCTCCTTTGTATTACTTGATGATTAGAGAAAAGTACTCCATAGTCCCCTTGATGACAAACAGTCCAACCAGTTTCTGCATCATTCCTTATCTAAATTCTATTTCTAGACCGATTTCTCTGTGCCACCTCCTCTAAGATCCGAGACCCAACAAATGTGTGATTCTTCTTTTCCTCGCTTTCTGACGTGTGGCCTGTGAGAAACAGCAGGTGTGATGTGCCAGGTGGTGGGTCCTGGAGTCTGTCTGTTGACCCATTAGCACACTCAAATGCCTGCTGCCTTCTGTAAGCTGGCACTTACTGCCTGTGCAGCTTTATTCTTAATTAGCCCACTACTTAAAATAGTTCTCCAGCTTCTGAATGAGGTTTTCTCAGCAGTTCTTTTCTCGAGCCTTTATCTTTAACAGTGCCCGGACACAGAGTGTTGAGAGAGTCACATGTCGAGAAAGAATTGCAGAGAGTACTCCATGTCTGAGAACTGATTTTTTTGTTACTGTTCTCTTCTTTAGAAGTTGGAAGAATGCTTATTGTGTTGGTATTTGTATAAAAGATATAATTTTATGCTAAATTCATCATTTATTTTTCAGTGATGCATGGACTGTACCTACCAAATGACAAGTTTCATTTTATATGCTAAGTCCAGTCTATTAGTAATAGCTACTGAAGCTGGCAAAGGTCCTTAAGCTAAATTTTGATGAACAGGGAAACACATTATTCACAACCAGGATGCAGACAGGAGAAGATTCACATTTGCACTAGCAAATTATCATTTCATTTAACCACAAAATTTTGAAATTTAAAAACTGCTATAAAGAATATTTTTGTATAAATTTTATCCTCATATTAGAAGCACAAGGTCTACAAGTGTCAATTCACTACCTCCAAGTAATAATTAAAGCCTGAACAATATATAAAAATCCATACCTTTACCCACGTTTCTTCTCTCCATTTTATCTCTCTCAAGGTTTATTGTCTTGTTTTGGAGACTAAGTACATAATGATGTTTCCCTGATAATGAGTCTGAGGTGCAACATCTGTCCATGGAATACATTGTGTCATCCTCCCACGAATTACAGATAGTGTGATATAATTATGATTTGGATATAGTTTCAGTGTATTCCCCAAAGTTTGGTGATTAATACTTGGTCTTTGGTGTGCTGTGGAAGCACATAAAATAGAGGGTGAAATGAGGTTGCTAAGGTTTCTGTTTTTGGAATGAATAGATGCTGCTCTTGTGAGATGATTTAGTTCTCACAAGAATAGTTTATCATAAAAAAGAACAAAACTAACTCATCCAGGTCTCTGGTTTCCTGTCTTGGATTGCCTGTGTGTCAGTTATTACTATCCATTCTATAGTACGTCATGGGTCTACTCAGTCTTTGATGTTGCTCCTCTAAACATCTGTGCTGTATAGACTATCCAGTTCCTGATATATTGTTATAGCAATAGAAAATAAGAATGGCCAAAATCAAAAACACTGATGACAACTTATGCTGGGGAGGCTGTGGGGTAAAGTGAACACTCCTGCATTGCTGGAGGGAATGCAAGCTGGTACGGCCCCTTAGGATGTCAGTGTGGCAATTTCTCAGAAAATTAGGAAATAACCTTCATTAAGACCCAGTAGTACCACTTTTGGGTATATATCCAAAGGATGCTCAATCACGCCACAAGGACATGTGCTCAACTATGTTTACAGCAGCATTGTTTGTCATAGCCAGAAACTGGAAACAACCTAAATTCTCCTCAACTGAAAAATGGAAAAGGAAAATTTGGTACATTTACACAATGGAGTACTACAAAGCAGAAAAAAATAATGACATCTTGAAATTTACAGGCAAATAGATGGAGCTAGGAAACATCATTTTGAGTGAGGTAACCCAGACCCAGAAAGACAATTATCACATGTCCTCACTCATAAGTAGTTTTTAAACATAAAGCAAAGAAAACCAGCCCACAAATCACAATCCCAGAGAACCTAGACAACAATGAGGACCCTAAGAGAGTCATACATAGATATAATATACATGGTAAGCAGAAAAAGACAAGGTCTCATGAATAAATTGGGAGCATGGGTACCCTGGGAGAGGGATGAAGGGGAGGGGAGACTTAGGGATGGGAGCAGAGAAAAATATAGAACTCGATAAAAATCAATAAAAATAGAAAATGAACAAACATGTGTTACTGCATCCTAGCATTGTTTCAAAGACTAACTGTATTAACTAAGTTATTATCAACAGTTTTTTGGCCATAAACATTAATATTATTAATACTGACTTCATTTTTACTGCAGTGTAAAAAATAGCTAGCTTTTATACCCTGAATTGGTATTTCTATTTGGACCAATAATGAGCTATTTCTTAAGGCAGAAAGAACCTGTATTTTGTTTATTTATTCATTTAATTTGTTTTAAAATCTGTTACAAGGGCATAACCTTTGCCGTTATTAAGAACAGAAGCAGCTGTGCTCATACACAGGCATGGTTTTAGTGGACCTTCTCTCAATGCTGTGAATGTGCTCTTACCTATTACTTTATTTCAGAATTTTCAAAAGGCATGAAGAAGGGAAGATAATGCAGGAACATTGGTTTCTACCTTACTAGAACTTGTTTTTATGGTAGCATGCTAGAACCACTGCTCCTACCTCACCCCAGCAGCTCTACACTAGGGTGTTCAGTTGATTATTGAATCCCATCATATTCGTTGTGTGCTCCATCGATACTCTCATATTTGATTTTAGAGTGACTATTCTATATCCATTATCCTCCTTTTCCATAAATGGTCTATTTTGTCCTCTGTCAAAGTATAAGAGTGATATTGGTAAGGCACTCCGAGTCACATAGATGATAGGATTGTCTGTTGCTGACACTGGGCAGTGCATAAAGCTCTTCAAACCTCTTGCCTTCCCTCATGCAACTGCATCTATCCTCAGATACAACTGTGTGGTTAGGTATAGAGAAATACAAAAGGTTGCTCAATAGTTTAGGTGTAAAGATCCGAAGACAAACCCTGGTTTTAGATCTTGTACACTCCTGCCTGACACACCTCAACTAAGGGCAAGAGAGGAAAAAGAAAACATTTTGAACGCATGTGCCACTCTGCAGATTTAACTAGTATGCATAAACCATGAAACATTACTCAAATATGCCTAGTTAATGAGGAAGTGAAGGCAGGAGTAATTAATGCATCATAAGGTGTGGAAGATCTCTCCATGTTTCCCCTCTGACAATTTTTAATTTCTAATTCTTGTTTATCAGAATGTTTCTTCTGACTGTTTGAACAAATAAAAGGAAAAAGAAAAAAAACTATTTGTGCAGCTTAATACAGAAGCATAATGTACAAATGGCACTTCAGATGTTCTTACATGAAGAAATTAATGTTTGTCTACAATGTTGCATCAGAATTTGTTCTTACCAAGTGATTAAGTTTAGGAAGGAAGATTACTTTGCATGAATTTTGTTATTGTGTCTAAAATAATGACTTTTGTTATGTTTTATGAGCACAAGGCTCCATAAAAGCAATTCATATACGTATGCAAATTTCTTGTATCAAAAATATATAAGACATCTTATATTGAAATTAGCAAAACTCATTTTTTTTCTAACAAGTGAAAGACTTTCTCTACTTTCATCTGTGCATTTCTCACATTAACTACACATTTGTGTGTTCTGCAGCACTAGATCTAACTAAAGACAAGGTCAATCAGTGTGGCAACTGTGTATTCAGAAAACCACTATACTAGATGCAGAAATAAGCTGGTGGTTGCTACTACTGATTAAAACAAAGCCATATCACGTGCAATATATGTTTAATTAAACCAGGAATTTAGAAGTTCAAATTCCTGAATTATACTGTTCAGGCCAGAAACATGTCCTGTATATGTGCCCTAATGGAATACTGGTCCAAAATCTCAACTCTCCTTAAATGCTTACAACAAGAGATCACTTGTCTTTTTTTCCAGATCGTGTGTTTTAATGGCAGAAATAATTACAGGAAGTAAAGTAATATAGTCATTATTAAACATTTATTGAGGTCCAACTGCGTGGGAGTCACTGCTTCATTATGAAAATAACTTTCTCACCATAACATTTGAACTATAACCACACTTACTAGGCATTTAAGTTTCTTAATGGATATAGGAAATTATAATTGTTAAGATTTCTTTTTACAATTCCCATGGAGGCCACAGCAGAGAGAAATGAAAAGATTAATGTGATATTTTTTTGAAACTTAAGGATGGATACTCTGTTGAGTTTAGACCAATGACCAAATAACAAGATGACATGTTGTGATTCTTCTAATTTTGTGCCTTTTGGATGTGATCTAAGCACCCTCAAAATCAGAGGTATCCAGAAATTTGAGATGGAAACCTTATGTTAATTAGCTATCATGGTAGCTGCTGCTATAAAATGGCTGATTTTATTGATGCTATGAGTTGAAAGTCTTTTTAGGTATATAACTGCATTGTAATAATGCAGAGATTTATATATACATACCTACACATGCACAATACACATATACACAATACCCATATACACATCTCACACATCCTTACTTTCAGCACTTTCAGTAATAGACTTGTGTCTCTCATGTCTTATTGGCAGCTACCCACTTCCTTTGTAACTGGTTTTCTTTTTTTTTTTTTTTTTTTTTGTGAGACAGGGTTTCTCTGTAGCTTTGGAGCCTGTTGAACTAGCTTTGTAGACCAGGTTGGTCCGCGTAACTGGTTTTCAACCAAGTGTCTTGAATACACAGTCTTTTGTCATTTGCTAATATACAGAGGCAGGTACAGATGGTAAGCATATGAGTCAGGTGATTCTTGTAAAGCAGTTATTAACTAACAGGGAAAGGAGAGAAGTAGATCATTTGCTCCCTGTGTGGCCATGAAATATGAAGTTGTTGTTGCCAGAAAACATTCCTTCAGTTATATGAAGAGGAAACCATGGCTGAAGCAGGATAAAATTGGGATGCCAGGCAAATATGAAGTTGAGATATATCTATCAAGCAAGAAGAGAGCTGGATTGGAGGAAGAAAGAAAAAAAAACAAATGAGAGAAAAGAAAAAAGATAAAGACAGAGGAGCAGGATAAAGAGAATGAGGAAGAAGAAAAAGAAGTTGCTAAGACATGACATTAGTGTTTGCTTTATATCCAAGAATACCAACGAATGCCTTCATCCTTAATTTTAACTTAAAAATGATATTACTATTATCATTTTAAAGAATGTCAATCTTAAATGCCTTGAACTGCCTAATTCAGTTTAGTTAATTTAGTTACTGCACTTTTGAAGTGTTCACACTGTTGTTATGTTGTTGTTGTTGTTGGAAAAATATGAACAAAGAAAGAAAAGTTTCGTATTCATTTAGGTGTGTTTTTATATAAAATGGTTTAGAATCTCAAGCCTTGAACTGACAAGAGCAAAACCACACCCAAGTGATGGACTCAGCTTTTGGAATGCTCTTATTATATCACTAAGTTCCTACTCTAAAGCATTTGGCTCTTCAAAGCCCCATAAAATCTAAATCTTAATTCTTGTAAATTTATGGTGAAACTAGGTAAATACTTTGGGATGAATTAGTTTAAAAAGAAAACAGACATAGGTTAGTAATATTTGATGTTATGCTGGAAATATTCTTTTAGAGTCTAGTACTTTTAGAGACATTTGAGTTCTTTCTACTTCACTTCAACTAAATATGCCCCTGCGTTTTGTCTTGTTTCAAGCCATATACCCACTATGATGCAGCTGGGGATATGGTCTTTGAATCATTTCTGGTTTTATGTGCAATCTGTGGTAATGCTGACACTCACATTCCCTTTATGCCTTAAAATATGTGAGGTAAAATAGTATTACATTGATTTCCTCCCTCTTTATTCCCTCCAGGTACTTCCATCTACTCTCCCTTGATCCCTCGCATAACCTTCTCAAATTGATAGCCTTTTTCTTTGAATATTATTGTTTGTACACTTAAGCGTGTGTACACATGTATATTTATATGCACATATGCATACATACGCACAAATACATATAAATAAATACAACCTACTGAGGCATTTTTGTTGAATGAATATATATCTATCTCTATCTCTATCTATATTATAAATAATTTAAAAGTTGACCACTTTGTGTTCACTTTTGTCTTCTTTTCTTTACAGCTTTCAAACCTAAAAGTGTGTATGATACCTGCTTCTCCTTTTTATTTCCCCAAACTTTAGTTCTTTTTTATGATATAAATTTACTCAGATAGAACTCAGATTGGGCGAGATATGTCAGCACATTCTTTATATAAGTAAACCTGGTAGTCCACATGTACCCAATGACTTTGAAAAGAAAATATATGAATCTCTATGTCTGCCCAGTGAGCCAGGTTGTAATGGAGACAACGAGGAAATCTGAAAAGTTCATAGAGGTTACTGAAAGCATATATTCCATAGTCTCTACCCTAGTGGGCATATGGGGAATAGTGAAAGCAGGTGAATTGTAGTCTAACAGTGTTTCACACTCAGACCCAGAGTTAGAAGCCAAAGATGAAATTTTGGAAGTTTGGTCATTAAACTTATGAGAATAAGATGGGCAATGACAAAGAGAAACTGAATTGGATTCAGAAGTCTAATATAGGTAGGAATACTTTTTCCCCTTGTAACTTATACTAAGACAAATTTCATACTCTCTTGTTTCTGTAATGTAAGGTATATTTCTTTTTTCAGAAGCTTCATTACTTCTAACATGCAAGGAATTCCATGTGTGACATTCTTGAAACTTGAGTAGTCTTGTCATAATGATCTTGTGTATTTGAGACATGGTAGAGGAAGGCATACTCTTACATTCAGATCAAAGATGCCAGCGGCTGTCAGCCTTTTGCCTTTAAGATGAGTGACATTCTGGAGGAACTCCATTGGCTAACTCCAAATCTTGTGATTGATGCTCAAATTTCATGTGTTTAAAGTATTGCCTCCACACACTACAGTTCATTCATCCCTTCACCCTTCACCAAATGCTACTCCGGCTTAGTCATTTTGTTTCCACCACTTGAAACACTAAAGTCTGACAAAGAAAAACTGTGCCCACCTCAGAGGAACTAAATGACTAATAACTGACTCAAATATGCATCATGGGAATAAGTGCTATTAGGAACAGAAGGACCCACTGGAGATAAAGCTGTTGTCCCTGAGGATGCTTACCCTTGTCCTTTGTATGAAAAAGAAGAAAGTCTGACAAAACTTCAGTCTGGAGACCCATAGATACTGTCAAGAGAGACAATCCAGTTATTTACTAACACACCAACTATTACTGTAGTCTAATTTGAGATTATATTCTCTGAGGTGAATGAGGGTGAGAAGAGTTATGCAGGATACCAAAGCCAGAGGCAGCAGATGAAGACTGATGAGAAGAGCCTTCATTTTCAGCAAGAGAAGGCAGATGAGACTGAAGAAGGACACTTAAAAGAAATCTTATATATTGCAATGTATACTTCTACCTCTGATCAAGATACTTATACATTGTTTACATTTTGAGGTCATTATACTCATTTGTTGCACAGTTGTTTATTGTATAATATCCTAACATGAAGTCTTAGTTTTTAAGTTATATAGGTATTAAGAATTATATATCAATAGCCATCTATGTTTGGTCTAAACTTATAGTCTAAACTATAAGTCTAGACTAATCAGGTTCTTTAGTTACATGGAGATTGTATTCCGCATAGATAGGTAATCTTCAACCACTTCAAAGAGCTGTAAAATATGGCATTTAAATAATCCTCCTTTCTACTTTCATTTCACCTATAAGTTCCCATTCTCTAAATACACCCCCATCATTGCCTCTTTCAAATTTCCAGGCTTCTACATGAAATCTAAATTATGCACTAAAACAAAGTATTTGAAGTTAGGATCCACATATGAGAGAGCACATGAAGCATTTCTTTTGTGACCTAGTCTTTACTCATTTAAATTTTCAGTTCTAACCATTTGCATACAAATGTCATGACTTCATGTTTCTTTACAATTTCATAATATTCCATTGTATGTTTTACTGTATTTTCATTATGCATTCATCAGTCAAAAAAACTATCTGGGAGAATTGAATACCTAACTATTGTGAATAAACAGGTACTGAACATTGATATGCAAATATCTTAATGGAAAGAGATAAAGCCACTTGGGTATATGCCCAAGAGTAGTGTAACTCAGCCATATGTAATTCTATTTGCTGATCTTTAAGAAACATTCAGAATGATGTCCAAAGTGACTGTACCAAATTACATCCCCAATACATGTACATAAGTATTTAATTTCACCACATTTATCCCAGGACTTCTCATTTGTATTCCTGATAATGATTATTACGATTAGAAAGGTAAGATCTTACAGTAATTTTTATTTCTCTGGTGGCTAAGGATGTTGGACTCTTGAAAGCACTAACAAGCTACATGAATTTCTTTTTTTGAAAAGCAGCCAAATCAGTGCTGGTTATTCACATGACTCTTGGTTGCCTACTATAACTATATAGCAAGACCCTATAATAGAAGATAGCCTCACTTTGGACTCAGGACTGACCAGGAAACTTTCTGCCGGTTGGCGAGATTACTGTGCTAGAGAGTGGTTCTCAATTTTTCTAATGCTGTGAGCCTTCACTATATATAGTTCCTCATGTTGAGGTGATAGCCCAATCATCAAATTATTTTTGTTGCCACTTCATAACTGTAATTATGCTATTGTTATAAATTGTAATGTAAATATTACTTGAAATAAAGATTTGGCATAGGGTTGTGTCCCACTGGTTGAGAACCACTGCGCTGGAAGATTGATAATCAGGTCTTTTGGGGAGAAAAAAAAACATCAAAGACCTTACACATTGCTGTCCTTTGAGTGCTACAAAACTAGTCTACTGGCAAGGTATAGCCTCAGGATCAAAAAATGTAAGAACATTGTAGGAATGCCCATGGAGTTGTACATCTTAATTGTAACTGCCCCAACTATGTGTTTCTAGCCCCCTCTGGAATCCCTCCATAAAATATTGCCAAATTCATGACTACTCTCTTGGCTGGAATTGATGTCCACTCCAGAGAAGGAAATTCATCTGGAACTGTAAATGTGATCAAAACTCCTAGTATAGATGACATAGACCCAAGGGGAACCACTTGTTTTTCTTTGTTAAATGGTCATGCTGTCAAACTGCTTTCTGAATGTTTATGCTTTTATGTATAGATTTGTGCTACTCTCAGTTTTGAACAGAGAAACTTCTTGTTGCAGTGGTCTTTGGTTAATGCAGAGATTCATAATAACTCAAAGTGATAAGAATAAATGGCAGTCAGTACTTAGCTGTGGATGGGACAACTATTTCAACTTCTCCTTAGGGATCAGAGAGCACTGTGGAAGAGAGTCCAGAAAAAAATAGTGTAAAAGCTCTAGGATATGCAGAAATGTTGCAAAATGCTTTTCTCTGGACATGCTACAGCTGTTACAAATAAAAATTCATGGCAACTGAAGTTGCTTACAGTTAATTATCCTAATGTGGAGGCAGCAAGGTTTTGGTGTTCAGAAAGAAAATGGTGCCCAAAGAGAGTGGCATTATTAGGAGGTATGGCCTTTTTGGATTAGGTGTGATTTGTTGGAAGAAGTATGTCACTGTGTCATTGTCATATCTGCTCAAGCCATGCCCAATGTGACATACTACTTCTTGTTGTCTGAATACCAAGATGTAGCCAGTATCATATTTGCCTGCATGCTGTCATATTCCCAGACACCATGATAATAATGGACTAACCCTATGAATTGTAAACTATCACCTCAATTGAATGTCTTTCTTTATAAAAGTTATTGTGGTCATGGTTATTGTTGTCTTCACAACAATAGAAACCATAACTAAGACAAGGGTCTTCTGAGGAACCTCACTAAATAAAGAGCCATTAAGAGTTGATGACTACTAAGGTAGTAAGAATCACTTATCTTCTCATTATGATCACTTGGCAGGTTGCCCATGTCTGAGTTGCTGACTTGACAACCATACACATGTGTCCAATACTGATTGAACTCAGTATGTTGTATAAATAAAAAAGGATTTAAAGCTAGAAGTTATGTATATTGGAGAGGGAGGCCAAAGCAGATTACGGGGAGATAATTAGGGTGGATATAGGTAATATGAATTGTACACAGGTTTCGAATTTCAAAGAAAAGAATTTCTTTTAAAGAGAGTCTCTAATTTTCTTCATAAATTTCTCCCTTCTCTCTGCCCCCTATCTTGGTATTTCATTGTAGCCAAGTCTCCTTTCTACACTATTCTGCAGCAGCTGTCCTAGAGTTTCAAGTAACATGAGAAAGAAAGATTTTTTGGAGGTCATTCTTGTTTAATTGTTTGTTTGTTTGTTTTCTAGGTAGGATATCTAAAAACCAAGAATACTCTTTTTAAAAAAAAATTATTTATTATGTATATAATATTCTGTCTGCGTGTATGCCTGAAGGCCAGAAGAGGGCATCAGACCGCATTACAGATGGTTGTGAGCCACCATGTGTCTGCTGGGAATTGAACTCAGGACCTTAAAAAGAGCAGGCAATGCTCTTAACTGCTGAGCCATCTCTCCAGCACCCCCCCCAAGAAAACTCTTAAAAGATTTTGGCTTTATATTTAGATTATTTAGTCAAAGCCACTGTTTTCATAAAGTAGAAGAAGGTAGCTTTTTCTCCATAAACACTTCCCCTGGGAATTGACCCTATGGATTAAATGCAGCACTCTAACTAACTGAAGTCCCATTTTGTAATTAGCTTGGGCTAATAAATACTGAGCAGAAAAGGCTTAAGCTGTACTTGAGTAGAAGCATAACACACCAGCATGGGTTGGGAGGATGCACTACCATAAAGTGCTTGCCATGCTAGAATGAAGATATGAGTTCTGATCCTAGGTTGCATGTAGAAGCTATGTACAAAGGCATAGGAATTTAATCACAGTTCTGGAAAGTTAGAGACAGGAGGATCTTTGAAGTTTGCTGGCCATCTATTCTATCCAACTTGTTGAATTCAGGTTTAGTAACTGAAAAACTATGTTCCAAAACAGGATATGAGGCATAGAGGACAACTACATATATGTTAAAGTATTCCCTTGGGTGAGCACACATACATAGACACCCACACAGAGACGTATACACACATTGCACCTTTATAATAATACAAATGCACACATGTGCACACACACACACAAACATAGTACACGCACACATACACTTACATATACATTCATATGCAAATGCACACATAAAATGCATACACATTCTTATACTCAGGTATTCATACATACACATGCAGAGGCACCATCATGGTTTCCTATCTACTGTTTCTTCTTCCTCCTATCAGAAAACAGTATTCCAAGATAGAGATGAATCTTGCATCTTTAAATAAAGATGATACAGGATACAGAGTAAAATGCAAGTTACAGACAACACATACACTGTAGGGATGTTAGCATGTAAGCCAACGAATTTTGAGTATTCTTTGTCACTGCAGCAAATTCCAGTCCATTAATAGAAATAGTTGGAATATGTTTGTTATGAGCCTCTATCTGCATTATGTCATTTGAGTCTCGGGCTATTTAATATTCCCATTTTCATGATAGAGAACTGTAAGCTTGCACAGCATTCTGAAGTAGAACATAAAGATCATTCAAGAGATGGGGCACAAGCTTAGCAAAGTTCTCTTGATTCCTCTTTTAGCTCGTTGTCCTTAATCATATCCTGTTCCATAAATGAGCTGAGTCCAGGCAGTTCCCGGGCTCTCTGGAAGTTACATTAATCCATTCAGGAGACCAAGTGCACTTACTGCAAAGAGAACATGAATTATTAAACATTATCCTAGTGACCTGGGAAGTTCACGCAAGGGGCCTTCCTTACACCCCGCTGTGATTTATTCATCTGTTAGGCCTCATCCAAAGCATGTTAGGACAAATATCACGTCGTGGATGTGGGTGAAATGCCTCCCAGCTGTCAGAGCAGCTACAAGTGGGATCTGTGATGTCAGATTCGGGGGCAAGAAGGGTAGGTCAGCACATCCCTATTTATAGATGGCAAAGTCACGGGATTGCTAGGCCTGGGTTCTGAACTGACTTAGATGGGGCCACATCCACACACATGTGTGAGTGGACTTGAGAATCAGGCAGTGTAAAACAGAAAACAGCTGAGTAGGGGTAGATTAGGAGATGGAAAACTAAAGAAACGGTGAGGGATCCGGTCCAAATGCAGATGAAAACAGCCAGAAGATGCAGTCACCAATCCTATAGACATGGCTATGACGATCTTTTAAGCATCAATTTACTGGTAAGAAAATTGGACTGTGTATTTACATTTTAAATATTTCAATTAAGCTGTGGTTCTGCTCTTTACTTTTTATAAAATGTATTTTTTACACTCTCTTTATGTTACCTCAGAACAACCACTTCTCTTTCCCTCTCTCAAATGAGAACCATGAATGCTTGCCAGAAATATCAAGTTAATGCCCAAGCCAGCTCTAGTTCTGATTTATCTTCCACGTTGACTGGGAATAAAGGAGCCATACATTAAGGAACAAAATTTGTAGCTGTGGTATTTTTAACCTTGTCTTTTAAAACATTTGGCAGACGTCCAGGCCCTCCATATGTTCACAGTATTAAACTTTACCATATAAGGAAGTAAAGAGTTACATTTGAAGAAAGCTGCTATTGTATGGTCTGAAAGTCTGACAGTTAAAAAAAATAATCAAGTCCAACTTGAAATAACAGACGTTCTATGATCCTGCTGAATGTTTAAATCTCACACAACAACATCCTGCTCTCTCTAGCACTGCAGATGCCATATTTCAGGAGCAGTCTCAATGACTCAGAGCAGACACACTGAGCTTATGAGCCTGGGTTAATAAGGATGCATTCCTGAGTAGTGAGGATTGGGAAGGAAGGCTGTTGAGGAAGGGCCTGGGGACCAGCCCTAGTGCACGCAGTCCTGTCTTCCCAGCAGAACTTTGTAGAAGTATGCATGACTGTTACATAGGAAATATTTTCTTGGGCGAATACACATGAATATATGGATTGAAATAGAATGGCTATTCATATTTGTAATTGGAATTAGTGTCTGTTTTTGTAAATAAAATCTCAGCAGTCAACAAGACAGCTTGGTGGTAAAGGTACTTACTGCCAGTCTTACAGTCTAAGATCAATCCCTGGATCTATATATCTACATGGTGGAAGGAGAGAACCATATCCACCAAGTTGTCTATTGACCTCCATGTTAGTGCAGATTTATCTTGGAAGCAAACACATACACACAGACACATATCCCCCACACACATATGTGCAAACACAATGAAATTGTTTTAAAAGACAAATATTTGTTTTATTAACATTGTTTTTCAGTTCTTATATATTTTAGAGCTGATAGGCCAAATACTGTTGCTCTGCTAATATAACATAGTAATCAAAGAACTCATAATTATATTCCTCTATACCCATAGATCAGTGCCTCCCTCTGACATCATCAAAGATGCTTCCTATTGTAGTAGATGGGAAATAACACAGAATGTCACAATTGCACACTGTGGAGAGAAATGAGAGACCTTGGTGCATTCAGTCCTAAATGCGATGTCCTCATTAATACTCATTCATTAGGACTCAAGGAGCTAGGTAGAGAGAAGGCAGAAAGATTGTAAGAGCCATGGAGAATGCCAAAGAAACAGTGTCTTCTAGAGAAATAAAGGACTGATGTATATATGAACTCACAGATACTGACACAGGGTGTACAAGGCATGCACAGGTTGAAGCCAGGAGTCCCAGTGCTGAAAGGATTGGACACCATCTACCACACATAAACAAGAAAAGGTATCAACAATTGACCTCCTGTGTGCAAATGAAAATTAGTTTGGTCCAGTAAAGTCTTGGGTATAGTAACCTCACACACTAATAGGCCCATGTTCAATTGTAGATAAACAACTCAAAATGAACTCAATAGTAGTTTTGTAGACAGTTTGTCTAAAATTGCTGTGTTTTGGACAATTTTATGTCTTGCTGGTCATTTCCTTGCATATTATTGTCTCAAGTTTTGTATTTTGATAGATTTTATTTCTGTGTATAATATATACTTCGTGTGTGTGTGTTTTAATTCTAATGTTTGCCTTGTTTGCCAACTTTTTGCTTTCAAAAATAAAGAAAACAAGGAGCATGGAGTTCAGTGGGTGAGAAAGTGGGAGGGACAAGACCAGAATTTAATGTATGATTTTTTTTCAATAAAGAGAATAAAAACAATCTATTTTTTTCATGATATTCATATTTGAACTGAAGAAGCCATCTAGCAATCAATCTTTCAGGAATTCTAGACCTAACACTGGCCATGCAAGGACAAGAATGCTAGCATTTTCCCAGTTTTATTTTCCTGGAGGGAAGTACTGTGGGTCAGAAGTACTCCAAGGAATCAATCACTGATCAGCCAAAGCAGCTTTGAACAAATTAATTCATTTAAAGAGATGGAGATTTAGCCGGACGGTGATGGCGCACGCCTTTAATCCCAGCACTCGAAAGGCAGAGGCAGGCGGATCTCTGTGAGTTCGAGGCCAGCCTGGTCTACAAGAGTTAGTTCCAGGACAGGTACCAAAAGCTACAGAGAAACCCTGTCTCGAAAAAAACAAAACAAAAAAGAGAGAGAGAGAGAGAGAGAGAGAGAGAGAGAGAGAGAGAGAGAGATGGAGATTTTGTTTTATTTTGTTTTTTTTTTTCTAAGATATAATTCCACAATGTAACATAGTCAAACCATTAAAACTTTATCTTTCTGTAACTGGTTGCTTTTCTCCTGCCCTTCAGTTCCCGAATATCCACCCTGAGCCTTAATATTATTTATAATTGCTTGGCTGATGGCTCAGGCTTATTATTATCTAGCGCTTAAAACTTAAATCAACCTATTTCTATTATTCCATATTTTACCATGAGGCTTGAGGCTTGTTACCTCACATATTGCTTCCCAGACATTTCTGGTATCTCCTTTGACTCCCTGCATCCAATTTGGCTTTCCCGCTTAGCTATATTGAGCCCTGCCATAGGCTAAAGTTGCTTCTTATTTAACCAATGGTATTAAAACATATTCACAGATTCAGAGGGGCATCCCACATCATCTCCCCTTTTCTGTTTAACTTAAAAAGGAAGGCTTTAACATTTTAAAATTGCATATAACAAAACAGATATCAAACAAGAATTACAGTTACAATATTTAGTTTATTTGAATTTGACAAAATTAAAGAAAAATTTCTATCATCTAGCCTATATTTGTGAGTCTAAAGTTTTATATCTAATTCACCTTTTTTATAACTAAGGAAAACTATAATGTAAGTATCTAGTCTTCAAGTCCATCAAAGACTTCAGAAGGATATTATATTATCTAAATACTCCAGAAGGATATTATATTATCTAAATAAACAGGAAGTGCATTGTAACCAACTTCTAAATTCTAGAAATAAAAGAGATATCTGATACCCTGGATGGTCAGCCAGATTTCTTCTGTAATGTTGGTGTATCCATCTTCAGCCTACAAGCCCATAGTATCTGTCAAAATTTTCAATGAAGCAGGAAATTTGAATGAGTGTCCAACCTATATTGGCAGCTTGTTATTCATCTTCCTCTGTATTCTGCAGAATATACTATAGTTTCATTTGTGAAGCAGGAACCCTGAAGGGCCATCCCATCTTGTTTTGACAAAGTTATCAGTAATTTTCTTATAGGTCCTGCATGTCCAGTTCATACAGCATAGAATTAAGATGTCTAAGCAAGCACAGTTTCTTGCCCAAATGGCTAGTCTTGCCACATTGAAAACAGGTTCCATAACTTGTTTAATGCTTCTTTAATGCCTAGCATCCTCTTCATGTAATTGCTGGTGTCACGAGCAAACACATCTCAGTGTTAAGAAATGTCTAAGTTCTTAAAACATGTCATATGCCATATACTATAGGCCTTTCAAGTGTTTGAAGATTGCCTATCATCTGAAATTTATCTCAGCATACCTAGAAAACCAAAATAATATGACTATAAGTTTGGCTATTATAAATGACTATTAATTTGTACTTATTAACTAATCTAAACCAAAATCCATATCAGTATAAAGTATTTTGAGATTCACAGTTGCATTTTGGATGAAAGTGAGTTCTACAATCAACCCCCTTTATCATAATGTACCTTTCCCTATCCTTTCTATATTGTATTCCCATTTCTTCTTTAGAAAGAGATTGACTATGACCACTAGTCATTTATAACCAAGTCCTCTTTAATGAAAGTCATCATTTATAAGCAATATTTTGGAAATTTGAACATAATTCTTTAGACTACTTGTGAGAAATTTGAACATAATTCTTAGACTACTTTATGTTGATTTTTGGGCCCTAATAATATTATGAGGAACCTGAGAAAATTTAGAATTATGGTTAAAGCTTGGCTGTAGTAGTCCGTGAGACTGCATTGACTTAGCCATGTGTCTTGAAGCTCTTCTGGATAATGGATCACCTGGATCATCATTCCCCTTGTAAACCTCTTATGGGTTTTGATTGATCAAACCATATTATCACGAAACAAATGCACAGCTTCTTATTTTCTGGTAAAACAAAAGCAGAATGTCTTTACAAAGCAATATATCCTTAGACCCAAATTTTGAAGTCAAGATATCATGTTGGTTTAGATTAGCAGCTCCCACAATCAAATGTCTCTCTCTAGTTAGCCCATTAACAGTCAAAAAGTTCAAAGAAAGTACAAGAGTATACATAATCCAGAATCTTTAGTTTCCATTTTTACATGACTTATTATAATTTTTATTACTCTATTTTCTTTTTAACAATTCAATTTATTATCTTTAAATTATTCTATTAATCTTTGACTCTGTTTATCCTTTATCCTCTCTTTCTCAGAAGTCTATGCATATTTGTCAAACACATTGTGACCTGTTTAGCGGCCTTTTAGTCTGAATCTGTCTTTATTGTGTATCTATAGTCACTTTTAACCAGGAGAGTTTTTAAAATGCTTAGCAGGTATGGCTAGGTCCAAAACCATGGCTTTTCAACATGGCAGAAGTACCAATTTGCATCATGCTTATCCTCCAATGATGCCACTAGATAGTATGCAACTGGCACACAATCTTTTTTTTTTGTTTGTATGAACAAAAACTAAATCTGACACAAAGTGCGAACTGTTTAGTCTCTCTGTACTGAGGCCCGTGCACTTAGTTCATGGTAGCTGGTGGGCAGTTCCATTTTGTAGGCTGCTGTTGGTAGACGTGACTCTGCACTGTTGTTGTCATAAGACTGTGAAATCAGAAAGACCAGTGTGGCTCTGTTTCTGTGTGCTTAGAACCTTTTTAAAAAAGCTTTCTCATGCCCTATTGAAATTAAAAAGCCCCATGTTGGTGCATCCCACACCATCTTCCCTCCTTAAACTACCGTGAATTAAAGTCAAAGCTGTGTACCCAAATTACTGGAAGCTAAAACATGCATTTGAGAAATACTTGGAAAGCAAATGTAGATTAAATATAAAAACCAGAAGGGTGAGACAAAGTGATAGTAAAACAAAAGCATGAACTGTTTTCCTGATTCTTACTGAGGCCACATTTCAGATACAGCAAGTGAGTCAGATAAGTAAATAATTCAATAGGCTGACAAATGCACAAAACACAAAGTTATACTCCAAATGTGATTCTGAAACAGAAAATGAACATTACTAGAAAAGTGAATTAAACATAAATGAAGTCTATAATTTCTCTAATGTTTTTGCTGTTCTAACATATTGTTTTTTAGTTATTTAATTTTGTAATTATAATGACATCATTTCTGCATTTCCTCCTTCCAAATACTTCAATATTCCCTTCCTTGCTCTTTCAAATTCATGAATTTTTTATTCATTAATTGTTGTTATTTACTTATGTTTATATACATATGCATATATTTTTCTAAATATATAAATATAATCTGGTCAGTTTTTTTTTTCTTGTGTGTTTGTTTTTCAAGCTTACCATTTGGCAATAGACACTAATTGCTATGCCATTTCCTGGGGAATACTCTTTCTCCCACTCAGGTGCCTTTAGATCTTTGTATAGGATTGAGGCTCTATGGGATTTACCCCTCCCCCTCAATGATGAAAGTATTTTTTGCCACAGAAGACCATTATAGAAAATTTTAACCAATCAAAATGCAGAGTTATGGAGCCCAGTCTTGATGGATAAACCTACAAAACAATCTCCTACACTTACAACTAGCAGAACATTGTGGAAGAGAAGCCAGAAATATTGAAAGGACCAATATCACAGCACACACCAGAGAGTGTGCTGTGATATGTAACATTAGATGTAACATCCACAAAGTCTGAATGAACATGACTGTCTAAACATTAACTAGTATCTTAAAGTAGTTAGCATTAAGAGAAAGAGAAGGGCATGGAAGAACATCTTACCACCTTTGTAACTTCGTATAAAATTGATAATTTCCCTAGATGCAAATTTTATGATTATAATTCAATGCGAGAATAAATACAGTAAAGTTGGAATGAGTAAAAATATCAACACTATGTAAAAATACAGATTTTGGCACTCTGTACCTGGAATAAAATATATCCTAACTCTATGGTCTTTAAATTCCTCACAAAATCAAAATAATTTGTGTTTAAAGAAGCATTTGCTCCAAAAGAGTATTTTGAAATTTTTCCTGTTGTTGTGGGATTTTTATAGATAATTGATTCGTATCATTTACCAATTTCTGAAAATTTTTGATAAAAATGCTTTTTGCCATTAAATAAAATAAAGGGTAATTTACAGCTTAATGAAAGAAATTTCTATCTTTTAAATAATTCTTTTATATTAAAATATTTCTTCAAAATAATATTTTTATTAATTCTTTGGGAATTTTATATAATATACCTATTCACATTTTTCCTATTTTTTCCAAATCTACATTCTGAAAATAGGGCTCCCTTCCCCCAAAAACCCAAATATTAAAAAAAATGTTAATTCTATTTTGTGCTTTCCATATACTCATTGGAACATTGTCAAACTCTTAGTATACATTCTCCTTAAGAAACCCGAGTTCTTCCCCACTTCTACCCAAAGACATCCACTGTGAAAGATACAGTTCATCATCTTTACTCATTTTTAAAACTTTTTTCAATAACTTCCTCTCTTTGCTATTTATTTTCTCTCACTCTTTTTTTTTTAATGGGGGTTTATTTTGTCACAGAAGTCTCAAAATCTCTAATTCTCAAGTATGAATCTGCAGTTATCTACTCCACTGCAAAAGAAGCTTCCTTGCCCTTAACAGCTGGCCACAGCACAGATCATGGATATCAAAATGGTGTCAGGTAGAGAGGCCATCCTGATCTCCATGATTCAACCAGTATGAGGAAAAGATTCCCACGAGCTTGTAAAAGAGTCAGAGACACACCTGCTCCCACTGTTAGCAGTCTTAAAAACTCACCAACCTAACATCCATAACTTATATGCAGACTCTCTGTGCAGACCTGTGCAGGCCCCGTGCTTAGTGCTTTATTTTCTGTGAGTCTGTAGGAGTGAGCCCTGCTTAGCTGATTCTCTGGACCACCTTCTCCTGGTATCCTCTAACTTCTCTTGCTCTTATAATCCTTTTTCGTATTCCACAGTGTTCTTTATGCACAATATCTGGCTGTGGATTTTTCATCAGCTCCTAACTACTACTGGAGGAAGTCTCTCTGATGGTCACTGGGCAAGGTATCCATTTATGAGTATAGTAGAATATCATTAGGAAAATTCAACTCCTTTACTTTTGGGTATGTATCTGTCTGCATCTATATGCCCACATATGTTAGTGCAAAAATATGTTAGATTTCCCAAAGGTAGAAATACAGGCATTTCTGAGGAGCCTGATGTAAGTTCTGAGAAATGAAGTCATGTCCTCAAGAAAATCATATTAACCATTGAGTAGTACTCCAACTCCTGGACAGTTTAAATAATAAAATTACGAAGTCCATTTACTATGAACTGTGTCATCAGTAGCTAGTTTATCCATCTTTGTTTTTTTTTATTTAGCTTTGGTATTTATTTCCTGTGTAGTAATAGTATCCTTTATTTAATTCTGCCTTTGTATGTTGTCATTCCTTCAGAATACGTCTTCCCTGTGGCTATAATAATATCGCTCATTCTTGGAAGCAAAATTAGGAGACTGATCAGCCTGTAGAGTTCTAAAATGAACCAGGTACTGGGCTGTGCAGTGACCTGAGTCATGGGAAGGACATGGGCTATGGTAAAGTGAATTGGATGCTGTTCTTAGGTCGGAAGATCACACCAGAAACTAACAGACAAAAGAGCTATATTGGCTACTCTAATCTGAAAAGTGTCAAAAATTGCCTCGTTTCTTTTTCTATTCCTGCCTTATATCTTTTTCATACCGGTCTACATTTTTCCATCCTTTTATTAGCTTTATTTTCACTAAGACCATCTGTGTGGCCAGAAATAAAAGTGGACATGGAAGCTTTTTGCTTGTAAAATTAAGACGGCATTTTATTTTATTTATTTTATCCTTATGTGTTTGACTGTTTTGCCTACATGTATGTCTGTACGCCACATATGTGTGTGGTGCTTTCAGATGTTAGATGACGGTATTATATCCCTGGAACCAATTGTTGTAAGTCACCATTTGTGTAGTGGGAAACAAAGTGGGTATTTCACAAGAGCTTCCTTGATTTAAAATGCAGAGCTATCTTTTTTCATCTCAGGGCGAGGGGTCCACTCTGTTTATCTTCTTATATCCATCCCCCTTTCCATTTGTTTCTGCTCTTTTACCTAGAATTCCCTCTTCTCCGAGCTCTCTACAGTAAGTCTTATATAAGAACAATCATTGTCCCATCTTAGGACTGCCATGGTTATCCTTCTCAGTCAATCTTGATGTCTTCAGAAAAAGGCAATGGAGAGTCGTGATTATCTAGGCTGGAAGAACTTCTGAAATGCTAAATGACCATTGAAGAGCCAACAATAAAGACCTCTATTAGGCGCATAGGTGAAAAATTTAATACAGTGATACATTTGTCAGTTGCCAATTTTTCAAAGGAAAATATCATCATACTTGGTGAGATAGCTTTAAGGAAGCTAATATTCTTCCGTAATAACACCAGGAGACTCATAACTTTAACAGTCTGAGATTTCTTTGGGACAAATATCATTTCTGACACATTGAAACCTCTTTAATGGGAGGCATCCCACACACAGAAGTTTGGTTAGTCAGGGTTTCTTTTAAAGGAAGACAGGAGTTTTAAATTTATAATCCCAATTTGTGGCTTTATTAGAAACTCCTAACCTTTAAATTTGCACCTGTTATGGGTTTAAAGAAAGATCAGTTGTAAAGTGCAGATTTCTGTACTTTACCTCCCTACCTCCAAGTTTCCTTTATTATTAACATAATACATTTGTCTTTTTACATTCAGTACGAGTGCTGAATCAATATTGATACATCATTTAACATTGCTGGTTCACACTGGAATTTGTTTTTTTGTTGAATAGTCTATCAGTTTTAACAAATCTATTATGTTATACATCCACTATTATGATATCACACACAATAATTTATCTGTGTTCTTTGTATCCATTATTGCAAACCGTTACAACCAACCACTGATCTTATGATTCTCCCAGTTTTGTTTTTTTCCAAAATGTCATGTCATTGAAATCAGACAGCATATAGCCCTTTTCACCTGGAGTATTTCACTTAGTAGCTTAGTATTTAAGATTTTTGCATGTCCTTTAACTTTTTTAGTTGTGTTTTTATGATTAAAACATTAAGTTAGCAAATTCACCTTAGTCCACATTCCATCCACTCCAATTTCCCCCATGCCCTCTCATCACTGTACCACTATTCTCACATAACTTTACATAATGTGTGTGTGGGTGTGGGTGTGGGTGTGTGTAAACTCACTGTGTCCATTGTATGCTTGGGTGTAGGGTCTTCTGAAGTATATATAGCCTCTTGGGTGCCGCATCCCTGAAGAAAACTGTTTCTCCTTCCCCAGCAACCATCAATTTTCAATATCTCTTCAGTAAAGGATGAAACTTTTTACTCTTTCCCTTATTCTTTTAATGGACGTAGATCTTATTTTTCCTTCTCGTTAAGTGATATTACGTTATATTGGGATAGAAACTACAATCTTCTTACCACTCACCTACTGAAGGCTATGTCAATTAATAGCATATTTTGATAATTGTGAAATGAATCTAGTATCAACATTTGTGTACATGTTTCTATGTGAGCATCTGCTTTCAACTCATTTGAGAAAATATTCTGGACCCTGACTGCTGGATTCAAATGGAAGCCTTTGACACATTTTGTAAGAAAGCTGCCAAATTATCTTCGAAAGAATGGTCACCACTTTGGATGCCCACCAACAATGAACAGAAGTTTTTTTGTGCTCTTCATTATGCAAACATTTGGTGTTGCTGATGCATGAGCTATTGGCTGTTTTAGTAGATGTGTAGAAGAAGAGGTGAGTGCTCAAACAATTTCCTCCACATATACTCAGAGATGGCGTTTTCTACATCCTTGGGGCTATGTTCTATATTCTTATTGTGCCAATATATTTTAAAGGTGATTGGGGTGGGCTATGTGTAATTTACAGAGATTACAATTTGCCAGTGATTCTTAAAATCACTGACTGCTATTGCTTTTCTTATTTCAAAATATCAAGATTTTGCCAAGAGAACTCCACATCCTCAGGAATAAGCTAAGTCATTTTACTTTGAGGAATGGCTTTAAGATTCTGAACTTCCAATTTGTCATTTGTACAAAAAAACATCTGGGAGGATTGCATGGAATGGCTGCCATGAAGGCTCAGGACCGAAAGTAGCAAAGGCAACTGTTCAGCCAACTGTTCTCTTCCTCCTCCCCGAGCTACTTCATCGTCAGAGATTTCCATTCTTGCAGCTGATTGGTCCAATACCTAATTCGCCTAATTCCAGGGGTGGAATAACTAGATCTGGTCCTCATTTTTGTGTCTGCCAGGTTCATGTTGTCTCAAAGCAATATGGCATGAATAAGAGGGTGATAGATAATCATGAAAATATAGAAAAGACGCTGCTTGAGCTTTCTTTTAGGAGGTTAGTTCTAGGTTTACCTGCTATCTCCACTTTTCCCTTGACTGTGCTCTTTCTTTGTGTTCCTTTATCTATGTCGCCCTGCCATAATCGCTAACATAAAAGATCAGTTGAGACATCATATTTTAGTTCTGATACTTGATATGTTAGTTTTCTTGGATTTGATACAAAACAAAGAATGAGTCAATCCAGCTTCTGGCCATATAATTCCTACAAATGCCTGTGTACACTTTAATAAAGATCATTGAATTTATAATTCCAATCAAGGTTTTCTCTTTCTCCATCATGCTGTCTTGAAACACAGCATTCTGTTCTTCTACTAAAAAAAAATATGCAGGAAGGGGAGAAGACAAAAAAAGTAGAGCTCAATAAGAATGAAAAAAAAAGAAAGTACATCTGAATCCAGAATTAGCCACTTCCATGCAGAAAGAAAGAAAGAAAGAAAGAAAGAAAGAAAGAAAGAAAGAAAGAAAGAAAGAAAGAAAGAAAGAAAGAGGAAGGAAGGAAGGAAGGAAGGAAAAAAGGAAAGAAGGAAGAAAATATGGCTTCTCAGGAGCCAGAAGTCAGGCAAAATGGTGCTTTCCTTTATTCCTAGCACATAGGAAGCTGAAGAAGTAAGATCACGTGTTTGTAATCCTGAGCTAAATCTAAATGTTAGGACCTTATCTCATAAAACACAAGTACCCTAAATAAAAAAGTAACATTTAGGGTGTCTTTCATTATATTTCTTCACTGTATTACGCCTATTTTAATTGGAAAGAATGTGCTTTAAAATGAAAGTTTATATTTATTTATGACGATATTCACTCTTTGGATATACACAGCTTCATGTGTGTTGGCAGAAGCCTATATAATTAGAATATAAACAAACATTTATCTTCCAATCATAGCCTCTCATATGGATGAAAAAGGACAATAAATTATTTGTTTAAATTTCCATGAAATGTCACCTGTAAGATATCAATAGTCTTGAGATAATTCAAGAACTGTAGAGAATGAAAATTTCATAATGAAGACTATTATGTTAATTGCAAAAATCTGATAAAGACAATAGAACTATTTCTTACATTCCCAAGAATTCCATCAGTAAAAACCAGAGACTCAGATTTGAAGGTCATGGTTTGGTCTGATTTAGAATTAGGAAAAAAAATTAATAATAACAATGAAAGTCTTTTTAAAAGGCCTTATGTATATACCAGATGATCTTACCTTGGGGAGTCTTGGAAATTATTACAATGTTTATAGAGTAGGACTTAAAGATATGGGTTTTTTTCCCTAGCACAGTATTCTATCAAATCATTTAGATAGCTAAGCCTGTATTGATCTCTACATTCTCAAATATGAAAACCAACTTGTCAGTGATAAAAAAGAAAGTGGCCAGAGACCACCTAGGAATTCCCTGCTAGAAAAAAGATTGCTCTTTGCTGTCCAAAAGCTCAGCATGTTAAACCACACTTTGAATTGGTCTTTCAGCAGATAATGAGGTGGTAACACAACACAGGGCTGTAACAGAAATGGATTGAGTGAAAAAGAATTTCTCAGGATATGAGCTGTGATATGTATACAAACCAGGCAGCAGTCATTAATAAAATGCATTCATTGGACCCGCTCTCAATCTATCTTCCCTATGCAGTTGGATGCTAGGATTTTTTTTTTTTTTAGCAAAGAATAACACATCAAACAACACATCTGCTTGGTTAATGAAGGTGTCAGACTGGAGTTGGGTTTTAAAATGGAAATCCTTGGCATACTGCAAAAGGGAGATAAGATACACTTTTACGAATTGCAAGAACTTAAATACTTAGAATAGCTTTCATAGAATGTACTTTAGTTTTAATAATATCCAACCCTGCATGGTTTACAATGAATGAATGAGGAGAGGATGTATTTTACATTGCATAATTACAGATAAGCTATTTTGGAGTGAAAGGAAGAGATTCCACCCAATATCTTCCTCCCACCTCTGTGTGTGTGCTTTTTATTTTCAATTAAGGGGGGGGGGTTAATGCTAATGTCTTTTTACTTTTTCATTTTGTAGATGAGAAAAACAGGTGACTTACCCTCATCATCTCACTATAATTTATAACTCAGATTAGAATGCAAACAGCATATTTTTGATATTAATTTAAAATTGTGTTAAGTGATAGGAGACATCCCAGACCTGTACAGTTAGGGCACGGAGACGCTTGGAAATTTCCTTGAATGAAAAAAAAAAAAAAAAACAGAAGTTAGGTGTGATTTATATAAGAATAGTAATCAGGAAATAAGATGTTGAATTAAACTGTACTTTGAGTCTTGCCATGCCTTGATGATTGTTTTCTTCTTCTTCTTCTTCTTCTTCTTCTTCTTCTTCTTCTTCTTCTTCTTCTTCTTCTTCTTCTTCTTCTTCTTCTTCTTCTTCTTCTTCTTCTTCTCGTTCTCCTCCTCCTCCTTCTTCCTCTCCCTCTCCTTTGCCTCCTTCTCCTTCTTCCTATTCTTTTCTTCTTTGCTTTTTAGAATGAACACGCTTAATATTTGGCTGAAGTAAAGTCTCAGGGATTAAGAGTATTGGTTGTTTATCCAGAGGACCACAGTTCTTACAACATTGTGGTTGACAAACATCTGTAACTCCAGTTCAAGAATAGCTGATGCCCTCTTCTCACCTTTGTTGGCATTAAATGTGGTGCAAAGTCATATATGCAGACAAAACACACACACAAAGATATAATAATAAAATCTTTTAAAGGGAGAATTTATTCTATGCCATTATATGTTTCAATTGTAAAAATTATTTTTTATTTTATAAGAGCTTATATTTAAGAGTCCACTGTGTATAGCATCATTATTAAATACTGTGGACAAAAGTGAGCTGAGCAAAATTGTCATTTCTCTCTTCTTCCTGATTGCAGATTCAATATGACCAGCTGCTTTCAATTGTTACTCTTGAGTTTCCCATTATTATCATAACTATGAGCAAAAGAAACCTTAATTTCTTAAGTTGTGCTTTTAAAGATATTTTTATCACAGAAAAATCGTGACAAAGATGATATAGGTAACCTAAAAATGAAAGATAAAAATAGACTCTTTTTGAAATAATTCAAAATATCTTTATGACTTGGGAAATCAAAAATAATTTTGAAAAGAACATAAAAAGGATAATTGGTAAATTATGCTCCATCAATTAATTTTTTGTAAAACATAACCTTTTTCAGAGAGAGAGCGAGAGAGCTGGAGAATATACATGTGTGTGGGTAATATTTATTCCAGAAAACATTTATGGGTATGATAATAAACAAAGAATAACTTATTCAATTCCAAAAATTTGGTGAAAATATTAAAGAGGTATTTATTTTAACGATATTAAAACAGCCATAAAACTTAAGAAATCATTCTTAATAGATTAATGAGGAAATAAACCTTAAGACAAAAATGTGGGGTTATTGTGCTTGTCTAACTGTATAAAATGATGATGATAGAAAATAACAATAATAGAAACAGTTGGAGTTCCACAACCTGATGCTTAGAATTTAGTTTGGTGAAATCCCTTCTGAAATATTAAAAAAAATAAAATAAAACAGTTAAACAGAAGAAATCTACTTCATGATCTCTGTTAAGATTCATAGAGTTGCATTTTTCTTTTATAGAGCAATGGGATATTAAAATAATTTCTATAACTATTGTCCTTGTTCCACATTATACACACACATATATTTTGTATTTTATTATATATGCGTGGTTGTTATATATCGTTATAATGTATAGTATAATATAAAAAATTAAAAATAGTGCCATGAGTCATAGCACATGATATAGAAGGCAGTAGCTATTCCTTCACTTATATGAACACAGTTTTAGGGACTCTATCTTCAAAGAACATAACTTGCCCATTTTAAAACATGCAACCCAGGCAATTCTAACTCAAGAGGATTCTTGGAACATATTGAGAGAAATTATATAAGTAGGCTTTCAACTCTGATATATTGAAGCTCAGTGTGCACCTAGCAGATCAAGAAATGAGAAAGTCATTAGGCCAACTTCAATGAGCTTGCTCACTTCAGAAGTTAGCATGCAGGGCATGTGGTCCTGATGCCAGCTGCAGAATTTGCTAATGTCAAAGTGGCCTGTCGTTCTTGAAATTTTCTCAGTCTTATACATTTATAGATATTTTGAAGTAGAGAGGGCAGAGGGGCAGGTTCCCAGCGAAGAATATGAAACATGGAGTGTTTGGTGCAATATTAAGTTCACAGAAAAATCAAGTGGAGGAACTCTGCCATCCACCTGCTGCTTCCCCTGGGAACACCATCTGCTAGAATGTGACATTTGTGACATGGACACATCTGTATTGCTCAGTGTAGGTGTTCGACTGTAGTTTTTAAAGTTTCTATTACAAATAACGGTTTCATTATGGCATTTTCATACACATTTTGTTTGAATTAACCTACCATTATCATTGCAGTATTTTAACTCTAATTTTATTAATTTGGATATAATTATTATATTTAATTATAATTAAATTGGGTATAATTATTATATTATATATGATGTTTTCTAAAGTTCATACTTCCCACTACATTAGGTGTTAAACATTCTGTGTGTTCAGATACATACATGATTGTATCTATCATTATAGTGTGATATCGGATAATCTCACTGTCCTAAAACTTTCTATTATCTACTTCTTTATCCTTGCCACCTTTCCTACGCACAGCATTCATAACTGTGCCTTTCTGAAATGTCATATAATTAGACTCAGATAATTTGTAGCCTTTTCAGAATGGCTTCTTTACTCTCAACACTATGCCTTTAAGTTTCCTACATGTCTCCTTGTGTTTTGATAGCTTATTTTTAAAATAATATTTTACTCTAAATAAATGTCACACTTTATCCCTTCACCTATTAAAGACATTTTGTTTGGTTCCAAAATTTGCCAGTCATAGTGAAGTAATTGTAGAAAGTTATGTCTAGATGTCAGTTTTCAGTTCCTTCGGGCAAATATCAAGTAATGAGATTGCTGAGTTTCATAGTAATTGTATGCTTATTTTTACAGTTGTCCACTGCTTTCCAAATTGACTGTGGCAATTTTCTTTTTCACTAGACAGGGATGTGATGATATCATGCCCTTGCCAGGAACTTGTGTTTTCAGTTTAGAGTTTTGTCTGCTCACAGTAGAAGACAAATTTTACACTCAGAAAATTAATTTGAGGATATATCACAAGAAAAATATGATTATCATAATATGAAAGCTCCTTTGCTCTCTCTAAGAATTGTTTTTTAGGCATTCCATAGAATGCAACATGTGTACATTCACATCACCAGGGTATCCATCAGAAGAAAGGCCCAGAAAGTGTGCTACTTTGTACAATTGGGATATCTATTCTGTTGATCACTCTGTAGTACAACACTAATAAGGGGTACATTTCCTTTTCCTATAATTCTCAAGAAAAAAATCAGTGCAGACAACACCACTGAAGGGAGTCAGGAGGAAGTATTTATGTGTTAGTTTGTTTGTATGTATATGTAACAACAATGGTTAAAGAAGAGGAGGTCAGAGATTGGGGGTGTGGGTGTTTACATGGGAGGATGAGGGAAGAGAGAGAAGAATTGTGTGTTCATATTTAATTAAATCAACAAAATCTTTAAACATATATTCTAGGAAAGAAAATAGTTTATAGTCTTTGTTACATAACCCCTGGGAATGTTATTCCTTAATTTGCACATCATTCATTCATAATTTCAGTTGTCATTCTATGATGACTCCACATCAGTTAACTAGGCATTGGGCCAGTAGATAGATTTTTCTGAGCCTGCATCTGTTGCCTCAACACTGTAAACTCTATCACTTTTCTCTCGCTCAAAGTAAATTCAGAGACTTGGCATCTAAAAGGTAATAATAATTTCTTTCTCATGCTCCTTCTCTCTTGTTCTGGATATTAGTCCTGTCATACCCTAAAAGGCATCAAACTATTCAAGAGAAGCAAAAGACTATTCCCCAACAAGTACAGAATAACAGTGAAAATTAAGAGAAATATCTATAGCTGGATTCTGAGGCACTTTCTTTAAAAAAATGGTTACATTGAGTTTCAAGAACTTATTTGAAATTAATTTTGTATACACAGTGCAGCTGGATTTCTGGCTATTCCATGTCAGGAGCAATTATCACAAACTGTTGCAAACCATGATGCAGTTACACCTGATAGCTATTGGCAATTCAGATGTCAACCTGACAGAGAAAGTATTCCTTGACTGGTACTCCATAAGCAAGTCTTGTGAACCACTGACTCTGAAATCTGTTGAAATAATCTGTAATTTTATTTGTGTTGTAATAGCTTTGATATCCCCCCATTTACATACATTTTCATATAATGTTTATATGTAATCTCATGGTTATATCTTAGTCTTATGGGCACATATATCTGTGGATGGTCAGGAAGATGACTTTTCAATTTTTATTATATAAAATATATGTTACAACATGCTTTATAACTAGATCTACTTATCCTACGAGGACTGTAGATACTAAAAGGCCTGCTTTGTTCTTTTTTTGCTCAGTCTAACTTCACACAATTAGCTCAGTTTCACCTCAGAGCAAGTTCAAACTAGACTAAAGGCTTTTAGTAAGTAGACCATAAGTTCAAAGCTCTATAGATATGCACAAAGTCAGAACTGCAGATGTCCAAGCAAGCATCCTATGAAAAACATGCCAATTCTTTACTTTGCAGTCTTTTACCAAAAGACCTATGTCTCAAAGATTTTCACACTGGGCACTATACTTTGGTCCTTTAGTCCTGTAACCTTGGACACTTGTGTTACCATGGCAGTGGCTCAGCTCCTAATCTTTCGCCCTAGAAATGTGCTTTTGACCAATGAGAGGTAGCGGTTATAATTTTTTTTTAATCACTTCAAAGTTCCAGAAAGGAGAAGATTTTTTAGGTTAGAGGAGAAGAAGTTAGGGGAAGAAGCTTGGAAGAATTAGAAGTAGGACAGGAGAACTAGAATAGAAACAGAACAATAAAAGACTGAATCACAAAAGCACACAGGGAGAGATTCTTTTGCCCTCAGACATCCTGAGACCTTCGCTGACTTCTCTGAACCCCGAGAGGCACTTGGAACTGGACCGCAAAGGCTCTCATTACTTCCAAACTTTTCTCATCTTCTCACAGCATCAATTCCAATACCAAGCTGTCACAGTGTGCATCATAGATACCATGATATGGTATTGATGTTGAGTAGGAACACAAATGTTTGTTTTGAGATTTGGACCCCTGAATATCCATGGAAGGAACTAATGTCATAGTTGGGGCAGGGAACATAGTGAGTAGTTTTTGGATCATGGGTGTTTGTGCTGGCCAATTAAATTGGGTTACCATAAGAGGATGTTGCTATAAGATCCTAAGCCTATGTGGAACCTGTGTGGGTATTTGTGCTTCCTGGCTTAAGATATGATGTGTCTGTTCATATATACTCACTGACCTATGATGGCTTTGTCAAAGCCTGTAATACGCTGTTTGAACATTCAGACTTTGAAATTGTCACCTAAATAAACTTCTATTTATAAGGCTATCTATCTCAGACATTTCATTATAATAGATGGTCAACTAATATACTTCATCTCTGGTTAGCAATGTGGAAGACACAAACTGTTATACACTTATCTAAATTGCTATAAATGACTATAAACAACTTTTTCCATGTAGAAAATGTCTTCAAGGACACATAGTTTTATCCAAACCAGAAAGAAACATTCAAAGACTAGTCAAGAAATAACATATGCCTAAAGGAGACAAAATTCTATCATCTGAGAGATTCAAGTAGAGATGGAATGAGCACACAGAGGAACGTTGACAATATCTTTATATTTTAAAACGTGAATTAGAAAAAAAGATGAACTTCTAAGTACTTTAGTGCTACATCTATATTTTTAATTCTACAGAAGGTCTGGTGAAATTTAAGCAGGATTCACTTCTTGTTTTCCTTTCTCTTACTGTGGTCTGAGTCACTTTTGGTGCATGGTAGGACCCTAAGATCCTATAGATAACACTGAAAATTGAGAAAGGTTGAATCTTCATTGCCCTTTTCCAATTAAAATATTCTCTTGACTTATAGCAAAATGAGAAGGGACTCATCAGAAAGATTTGAAAGCAAACCAAATAAAATTTACTAGAGTATATACGGGGGATTCCTTAAGCATTAGAATTGTCCGTAATTACTAATTCATATATTCAGCATATGAACTATGATATAATCACATGTTTAAATATGCAATCAGTTATCAACTTGATTATAATAACTTCTCTATATTAAAAGAGGTCTCCCTTCATTGCAATGTTGAGTAAATGTTAAATTAATCATGGACTCTTGCCAAATCTGCTTTCATAGGGAAAAAAAAGCAAATAAATAAAAATCTTCTCTAAGAGTGACTCACACTGTTTCTCTTCCAGCAGTGGTTTTATAATTACTTCTTTGATTACCCAAGTGATAATATCAAGATGGATCTTGACCTTTCTGTTAGTCCTTTTTGGGCAACTATACTAGGGGGGAAATGGCCAATGATTTAATACTCCATGCAAAGGGGCAACCCTAAACACTGCCCCAGTTCTATAACAGACAGATGGGAATAAAAGATAAGAAGAGAGAAATCATGGCAAAAATTACTTTCCTTTGAATCCTCATGGTACGCAATCTTTTAAAAGTTAAGTTTTTTACGTAGAGGTTTGTTATTTTCTTTTCAACGAGAAAAGACAAAAGGAATACAAATTATCTGCAACATGTTACTAGCAGGGAGTGAAAAGGTAGCTGGGCACTGTAAATAAGAAAACCCGTTAAATTCCTCGTGATTCAGAAACTTTTCCAATTCTTCAAAATTTCTCAAAGAAATTCCGTAACATCTCAGGGGGAAAGATTAGTGGGATTTGTAGGATAGGAGGAACTTTTATTGAATTGGGTCTATCGGTATCTTTTAGAGATGAGGAAGTGATTTTCCTAAAACACTGATTGTCATTGTTGTATAACAAAAATAGCAGGATCATACAGTGTTATTTTATGAAACTGTTTTATACCATGAGTTATCTTGTTTTTTTTTTTTTAGGTAATATTTGTTTAATGAACTACTTGGAATTAAAGACATTTTTACTGTGCCTTTGTTTTAAAATCTTTCTTCAGTTCTACTGTCGCTAGAGACTTTCTGATTCTGCACAACTAGACTTCTTTGAGTATACTTGGGGGAAAAAAGAATGATCTTGTCTCCATGGAATGAGGCTCTTCACTGTTAAGATGAGATTATTGAAGTAAGGAAATTTAATAATATATTTTGATGGTTGATCTGGGTATTCTGGGAGAGTGGAGGATATAGAAATTGACTGATATGTATCGTATGAGAAACAGTGCAGAAGTTGCTGAAGACCTGACAAGGAATCTCTTTCTAAACAACAGAGAATGGATTCAAAGAAGGGCAAGGAGGACACAGCGGTCCCTAATACAATTCTTCTAACATCTATACAATTGCCTGCTTCATGACAGACTAAAGAAAGAGGTTTGGTAAAATTAGAGCAACTCTACGTTAATACTGCCATGATTCTTCCCCTTCTGCCATTCTAGTCTCCCACAGAGAGTAAGTGATAATGGTCTGGCAGTTTCCCTGTGGTCTTGAGTTAGTCCCCAATGTGACTAGGAAAAGTAGCTTTGGAATAGTTTAGCTAGCATTTCTGTTGAATACAGGGCAGTTAGATCAGCTATTCTTTATTCCCAGGAATTCCTTGGTTGCACAACAGACTTTATTTGATTTTCATCCAATTTCATTTCTTTCTTTGCCAAAAAATGGTTTATTTGTTTTTTATCCTTAAATAAGCCTCTCCTTTCTGTGTAAATCTGCTTCATGATAAAATGACCTGTGACAGTTGAGAAGACCAAGGAGAGATTCACATGAGGTATTCTTACTGGGTTATTCTATATCTGATGAAATAGATGGGGTTCAGACAGCTTCTGCAACAAAGTGACAATCTAGTCTTGAAAACCTTCCTCATGATTATTTCTGAGACTATTCCATTGTATAATAGGATAAGATAGCCAATGAGATGCTATGAGAGGAGTGATAAATATAAAGAGAATAGAGGTGGGCGGTTGCTACTGAGTGGTATTATAACCCTGTGTTAGTTACTTTCTGCATTTCTTTACAAGAGCACTCAGAAACTATATTTCAAGGAAGGAGAGCTTTGTTTGTGATCATGGTTTGATACTGGAGAACTCATGGTGGGTACAGAACCAAACCCATCATCCCAGACACTTGAGTGAACTGAACTGGTTCACAGTTCAGTTGCGGGTACAGAGAAAAGAGGAGCTAGAAATGGGGTCATGTTTTAACTCTCGGGACCTATCCCAGATGACCTAAATGAGTGAGCTGTGCCTTATATCATCCCCAAATATAACTAACAGCTGGGGACCAAGAGGTAAATCATAAAACTTTGTGGCATATTTCACTCTAACCATAACACCCTGTATTACCAGCTCATATCTTGTTTTAAAAAAGTTAAAACAATGGAAATTGTGAGAGGCAGATCTCTCTCTTTTTCTCTCTTGCTCTCTTTACCCCCTAACCTCTGGTAGCTTATGAAAAATGGTCATGCTGCACATGGGAAAGAAGAAAAATGTGATCAGCAAGCTCTGTGTTGAAAAGTCGGAGTGGCTGAGCATCAAGAGTGTGGGATGCACAACAGATTCAGTCCTCCTATGACCCAATTTATATAGCCTGCAATCCTGACATATGGGATTGGGATAACTGAGTGAGAACCATGCTTCAAGAAATTCGTCAGCTCAGGTTCTTCTAGCTTTTAAGCCTATGTAAGAAACTCTTCCATGACATTTCTTAAGAACCATTATGTATCCCTGCAGAAATATAATGCAGATTAGATTTCTTATCTCTCAGGATAAGAAAACCAGTTCCTACCTCCATTTAAAACATCTCCATCAACGCACATTTAATCAGAGTGTATGACGACTCCTAAGTAAGTAATGGGACCCTAGCAGAAGAAGTTCCAAAACCTAAAGGCTGAGTGCCAGAAATGATCTGTGGAGAATTCCTATGACTTTACTGTCAGAATATCAGATCAAACTGAAGAGTCAGGGGAATAAGACTGGATAAAAGAGGTATAAGTCTGGGAAAGGCACCATTCAGGATTCAGAAGCATCTTAGAAACTTAGCAGATGTTGTAGACTTGTTACCATGGCTTCTACATTCTTGAAAAAAAATTATACCCACATAGAGATAGTTTGAAATGTCTATATTTTATAGCAGATGGTAGAAAGGGGATTTAAAATGCTATGAAACAAGATATAAAGAAGTAGTTACTTATTTATATATTCTATTTTCTATGCTAGAGGATATCCCCAGATCTTTGTAGATACTAAGGAATGATTACATTTAAATGAAGACAAAAGAAACACTTATTAATTTATTTCTTAGGTACAAAACATTAATCTAGAATGTTAGGAATGGACTTGACTTTAAAGCTGAGGACTGATGAAAATAGAGATAGAAACAAAGTTTAATATATTTATTCAAATAATAGTAGAAGGGACATAGTAATATAACCCATTTGATGACTCAATGACAAAATGCAAGTGGTCTCTTAGCAATATTCCTTATTTGAATTTCAAAATTAATTACTATACTTGCAACACACTGAATGAATAAATGTCTAGATTTCAAGAGGGTAATACCATGTAACAAGATGACAGATATGTTTGTAATAATTCCTCTACAAAACTTTACAATGTTTTATTTGTATGTGTTTTAGTGATCTGTGATGATGGAACTGCTTAGATAGATGAAAAAGGCTCCAGCTAGAGCTTAATACTGAGCAACACACACACAAACACACACACCCATGCACATACACACTAGCAATGGTCCTCTCTTTGAGAGTGAAGTCATTTGAAATAAAGTAATAGGTATAACCAGGACCAAAATTTCACTTACACTAGGCATTGAATCCCTGATATTTGGCCCCACCCAGTGGCCATTTTCACTGCCCTCTGATGTCTAATGGGATTCTCTCACATAAGATTTAGTATGACATGTTATGGTTTGGAAATTTGATAAAAGAGATTTTGGTAGTGGAGAATGCCGAGTGGAAGACTCAAGGGTGTGAAAGCAAAACACCCTTCTCTTTCTGTTAATCAGGTAGAAAGATGTAGATAATGGAGATGAACACCATTCTCAGAGAACCTTGATTGGCCACTGTGGCTCCTGTAGAAACTGAATGGGTCTTGAAGCACAATCATGAGCAATGCAACCATGAGGAGCCCCAGTTGCTGTGCTGGACACAGATTTTACAAGAGCAGATCAGTAAGGTTTTGTGGAATTTGACTATTGATTTGGTCAACGAACCCTTTTACTATACATAATATTAACATGCAATGAAGGGGACATAGTTGTCAATCATTCGGAATGGACTGAAAGCTGTCAAAATATGCATTTTGTTCTAAATGTAAATTAAACATCTTCTCCACTTTTGTAGTTTATTATTTGCAGATATCTCTATATCTATATATATAGATAGAGAGAGATATAGAGATATCTGAATATCCCAGAAAATGTCCCTTTGATATATTTTATTGATCATTTGTAATTGAACAAACAAAAGCAATAGGTGACTGCCTGACAGAAATAAACTCTAGTAATGCTAGGGAGAAACTAATACATTTTCAATGATGACTCACTAACACTATGATGACCTCTGACTCCATACTGTAAAGGTACTGAGTGTGTTCTTCCCCAACTGGCATCATCTGTGTTTTGAACCTAGTGACCTGAGGACCTTGGTTCTCTAACAAGTAGATGTAAAAAGAGCTCTGTTTATTGACGTTCCCAATGGCCCACTGGAGATTATGTGTATCTCATCTTTGAAAAGCAGAATTCTTCTATGTGTAGAAGTTATAGTCTCCAAAAGAAGTCATGAGTAAATGTTAAATTAGAAGTCAAGACTATGGCTTGTTCATGTGGGAATAGCGGTATCCAGATCCTATCCAGAAAGTCACATATATTCAGAGTGGATGCTTATGTCACTAAAGGTTTATCGTGGCGACCAAAGCTATGTTGTTTCTCTTCTCATGAAAAGGGAATTTATCATTATTCTGAGGATATTTCTCTCTCTCTCTCTCTCTCTCTCTCTCTCTCTCTCTCTCTCTCTCACACACACACACACACACACACACACACACAGAATGTCCATGTATATTTAGTTTCGTTTGCTTAGCACTTTCATGGTGAAATATTTCAGAGTAGGTGTGAGGTATCAAAAACAGATCAAAGTCGATGCAGCAAGACAATAAATCAAAGAAGAACCCACAGAAAGAATTTCAAATGATTGACAATTTCTGAAGCACAGTATAAAGAGAAAGCTATGAGATGGGGTCAGACATGGCGGCAAGGAAGAAAGGATTGGATTTCATGAAATCTTATATATTTTGCTAAAATTCATCCTTTCACAGAAGAAGAGAAGCTAATCACAGGGCGATGATTTAGAGAGCTATTGCTTTAAACCAGGTCACAATCTGTGGGTTCCTGATGAAATATAGGGGCAGTGAGAACAACTGAATGAGACTGAGAAATGCTAGAAAGATAATTCCATAAAATAGTGAGGAACATGATTGTATATTAGGATCAGTCATGGGCTGTGGTTCATATATTTATTGCGATGATGAATGAAAGAAGAATTGATGGAGCAAATGTTCAATGAAGAGCCACTAGGTTAATTTTAAGTGGTTATTCAAATCTTGGTGGATATAGTAAATGGGTAGAGTGGCGATATTACTATGATATTAAGGCCTATCATTCTCAAAAGATATTTGTTCCTGATATTCTTTGGACCCATATCTTGATGTAGAGATACTTGGAAAGAAAGGTGTCTACCTCACCTTTAGATTAACTTTGATGCTTTGTCTTTCTTTCTTTCTTTTTTTTTTTGTTTGTTTTTCAAGACAGGGTTTCTCTGTAGCTTTGGTGCCTGTCCTGGAACTAGCTCTTGTAGACCAGGCTGGCCTCGACTTCCCAGAGATCCACCTGCCCCTCTGCCTCCCGAGTGCTGGGATTAAAGGTGTGAGCCACCACTGCCTGGCCTCTTTGTCTCTCTTTCTACACCCCCAACATACACAATTATGCATGAGTGAACATTTTTTTTCTATGACTGGGAACATATTTTATAGTCTTATCACAAATTTCATAACATTTAGTGAAATAGAAATATATAGCAAGGGAAAAATTCAGAGTCCATGCATTCCATTTATAAGGAGACCCAGAAGTCTTCTTACAGTTAAGGCAAATTTTCTGTGCATTTGAGCTTAATGAACTCTTTCAAATGCTGGCACCTGGACAGCTGTTCTCTCAATTAAAGGTCTCAGGCATACTTTTTCAAGTGAACTGAACTTTGTAGATGTCACGACGCAGAGAAGCTCATTTTATTAGAGGACTTCAGTGTTTTGGAATCACATGAAATTACAATCCCCCAATGCCTGCTGTGCTGTGTTTCTTTCCATTTCTGGCCCTACTTATAATCTTGTGTGTGCTATTTGAAGATAGTGGCCCTCGACTCATCTATTTCAAAGTCACATCTCTCATTTTGTGGTTATTGCCTCTTTTCAATTCTCAAGTTTATAATTTAAATTATTCATTCTTTTATTGATGCTTACGGCATCTCAGCTTTATTTCTAGCATCTCCCTTTTGTCTTTTCAACAACTTAATTGAGGTATATTCTATAATACTCATGCCCAATTTAAGCTATTGTGCTGTGAGTTTTGATAAATATTCCTATCTCCGTAAGGCAAAGTATTGAGTGGTTTCCAGTTGGGGATACCATGAAAAGAGCTATTATAATTATATGTATGAAGCTTTTGTGTAACCATGTTTTCATGTAAACACACAGGGGTAATATTATGGGGTCATTCATTTTTTTAATGTAAAATCAAGATCAAAGCCCATGAAGTGATGTTTGCAAGTTATTGAACTTCTCTACCTAAGGTTTTCTTACCTTCAAAATGAAATAAACAACATAAACTATCAAAACCCTACCTCAATGATTCTGGTGAGTACCTCATAGAATCTGAAAACTAAAAGAAAAGCATTTTTCACAATCTCTGACATAAAGAAAATGCTAAAATGTATAGCAAGCCGGAGCTCCAGAATGGCTTACAAAATGGGCTATCTGTAAAATGCTCTTTTAGAAATAGGGCCTGGTCTCTGCGAGAAACAATACCAAGAAGGCTTATGTTTTAAAAAGGGTTTGTTATAGTCTAGTACAATAACAATTAAGATATAAGCCATACAGCTAGTGAAAGAGCAGACTCCAGACACAATTGGGGAATCTGTATAGGATCTAACTAGGCCCCCTGAATTCAGGTGACAATTGGTTTGGGAAATATATGGAGTCACTGGCACTGGGACCAGGATCTAAGTCTAATGTATGAACTGACTTTGTGAAACCCATTCTCTATGGAAAGATACCTTGCTCAGACTAAGCAAGGGGCGAGTTGGGGAGAGAGGTTGATCCTGCCTCAAGGAAGTGATTGTACAGACTTAGTTGACTTCCCAGGTGAGGCCTTAACCTCTCTTCAGAGCAGATGGGGAATGGGGTGGGGGAAGTGTAGTAGTAGAAGCAGACCTGTATCTTGCTCGGTTAGCTTAACCCCCAAAATAACCACACGGAAATCTGTATTAATTAAATCACTGCCTGGCCCATTAGCTCTAGCCTCTTATTGGCTAACTCTCATGTCTTGATTCAACCCATTTCTAATAATCTGTATGTCACCATGAGGCCGTGGCTTACCGGGAAAGATTCAGCATGTCTGACCTGGCAGCTTCATGGCAGGTGGCTCTCTGCCTGCCTTCCTCCTCCCAGAATTCTGTTCTGTCTATTCCACCCACCTAAGGGCTGCCCTATCAAAGGCCAAGACAGCTTCTTTATTCAACCAATGAAATCAAGGCAAATGCAGAAGGACCTCCTACACCAGGGAAGAGGGGAGAAACAGGGAGGGCGAATTAGGTTTGGTATGTAATACATGAATAAATAATAAATAAAATTTTAAAAGAAATGAACCATACATTTTTGCATATGAAGAAAGGTTTACACCTCTAAGGTGTGGCCCTCCCAAAAACCAGATCTTGTATTTGATACCCAATAAAAAGATCTAATATCACAGAGCAGTTTCTCAATTACTATAGCTGGAACAAAGTTCTGCACATCACCATGAAAACACCTCAATCAATATTAGTTTAGATTGCTTAAAGAGGTCACTCTCAGAATCACTTAAAAATTTAAAAAAAAGCAAAGGAGTTTAACAGAGCCTGGTAATTATTACAGAGGCTCTGACCTCGCAAAATCGTGAGTTTGCATGCTGTCATAAACAAGCCTTGTAAAGGCGAATTTAAAAAAGAAATAGAGTTAAGGGTTACATTCTAAAGGCCACAGATTGGTACTTGCCTGATAACTGGGGGAGTGCATTAGAAGAAGGCTACTCAAAGCCACTGTGCTCATCATGTAAGCAGCCCAAAGCTTGTTAGTCCAATAACTTTACAGAAGAGAAATGATATGAGGGAGGGAGTAAATGACAAACATAGATCATGAAGAAAAACAAAGAGTTGGAGGTTTCCTTCAAACGGTGAAACTCTGTGAATTAAGTAAATCCATACTTGATTTAACAAATCTGTACTAGGGAAACTCAAAATTATCTTATATTTAGGCATACTAAGGGGTTTAATAGGTCTATTGGACCCTATCCAGGTAGCTGGTGTGTTAAATCTTATCTGCACGTATGGATTAACAAGGACATGGTTGTATTCAGAGGGACAGGAGCTGTCTTTTCGGGGTCTGCGGAAGTGAGCAGTGGCTGACGTTGTGTTTTCTAGTCTAAAGAAAATTTCCATTTTATCAACAGCATAATAAAGAGTGAAATTACCCATGAACAATTCTGCTGTGTTGTAGCCTGGGGCTGCAGTGGTGGATAAAGTTAGGATCAGATCACCAGCAGCAGCATTATGTCAAAGCTGCAGAAATCACTTCAGCACTTTGATACTAGACTTAAAGTGCAAAACACTGGAAACAGCAAATGATTCTCCCATTCTCTCTCTCTCTCTCTCTCTCTGTCTCTCTCGTGTCAGAATTCGTGTGTGTGTGTGTGTGTGTGTGTGTGTCTGAGGTACCTATAAACAGATGGAAAAGTCTATATAGATCTGCAAATATAGTTCATATTCATTTATAGGTTTATTTATTCATTTTTCTTTATTATGGACTTCAAGATTGCAGAAATAGAAAGAACTTGCTATTGCTAAAATTTAAGGTTCTTCCCCTCACATCCTGGAATCAATCATTAAGTGGAAACTGGCTTGCCAAGAGTTGGAAGTTTTTTTTTAATGTTTTAAAATATCCCAATGTTACAATGTATCTTCCAGGCAAAAGTCTGTATTAAAATAACTTCCAAACACGCATATGGATACATTGAAATATTATGGTTGAATATTCATCTTGGAAAGGGGATATCCCAATTTTGACAAAATGTGCCAGATTGATGTGGCAGGCGACTGAAATATGCTATTTTCACCCTTAGGCAACAATTATTCCTAAAATCCTTAATGTTGTTCTCCATGATAAAACTTTAATATCAGAAAGGAAACTTGGTCAAGGTCACACAACTAGAATTAAAGTAAAAAAAAAAATCCCTGCATTGCTAACAATAAAATTTGTTGGGCTTTAATTCCAGCACTCTGGAGACAGAGGCAGGTGAATCTCTTTGAGTTTGAGGCCAGACTGGCTTACAAACCGAGTTACAGGACGGGTTCCAAAGCTAAAAAGAGAAACTGTCTCAAAAAAAGAGACATGGATAGAGTGGGGAAGAGGAAAGGAAAGGGGGAGAAACAGAGTGACAGACAAAGGAAACGAGAGAATGGGGGGGGGCAGATAGAGACAGAGAGAGACAGAGTCAGAGACAGGGAGAGAGAAAGTATTCAATACTATCCATCAGGAATATGTTTTCAGTATTTCAGTAGATGATATTGTCTCCAAAAATGTATGTGTCTGTTCCTAAACTCTATTTCTTTCTGGTATTTTTAGACATTTTTATTTTTATGAACTGGAACCACATACACATAATAATTTGACTTTTAAAATCTGAAATTGGAAGCAGTAAGCGAAATCAGTGAGTTTAAGATAAAGGGAATGGTGTTCTGGGGAAAGGAGGACAGAGGCTAAGGGGTAAGTTTGAGGTCAGGGACTGAGGGGCAGATTTGATCAAAATACCTTTCATGTTTATATCACATTCTCAAACAATAAAAATGAAATATGCTGCATCTTTAGCAATCATGGTCAATAGGTTTTTCCTAATATGTAGAGAAAAGATGATCGTGTAGCTATTCTGGGAGAGGGGTTATGGGAGGCAGTGGGGAGCAGTGGAGGAATGGGAAACTCTGGTTAGGATCTACTGTATAAGAGAAGAATCTACTGCAACTATATTTTTTTAAAAAAATAATCAGTAGCATAAATATTTAATGAAACTTAGTGTTTGTTTCAGACACATGCAAGCTAATGATGCCTTTTTTTTTGCTGTATAAACTCAAAATCCTCTGATAAAAGATTAGAAAATTTGGGGGAGGGGTCAGCAGTCACTGACCTTCTCTTCGACTACAGTAGATGCATCTTTACTGATCTCCCATACCCACCCGGTGACCCACCATTTCATTCTGGAGGTTGCAGCCAGAGTCTTCTAAGATCTGCAAAATATCAAGCCATGCAAACTTCTAGCTTGAATAGAGGCTGGGGCTCCTCTGGTCCTACTGTTAGCTCAGGAGGTTGCTGGGGCATGGAGAGTTGGGAGTGTGTTCTCTTCCAGGTTCCAGTGGATATTCCTATGAATATGCACATAAAGGCAGGACAATTTGGCCTTGTGATTCTTAAAACAGATAGATAGATAGATAGATAGATAGATAGATAGATAGATAGATAGATAGATAGATAGATAGAGATAGATAGATAGAGATGGATGATAGATGGATGATAGATGGATGGATAGATGGATAGATAGATGATAGATGGATGGATAGATAGATAGATAGATAGATAGATAGATAGATAGATAGATAGATAGAACAAGAGAGAAGAAAGGGACAAGAATTTGCGAAGAGATGAGGGGAGAGCTGGGAGGTATTTAGGGTAGAAGTGGGAGCACTTTGAGATTCTCAAAAAATAATATAGTATGTTAAACATGCAAATAAGTTGATTTTAATTTTCCATCTGGAGTCTTCTGAAGCAATGCAGTGTTATGAAAGAATACTTTTCTTACACTTTTGAGTTTCTTCTCCATTTTCTCTACTTCAACAGACTGGTGAGCTCTTGCTTTGCAGAGTCTCACTATCAAAGCTTCCTTGGGCTCTTGACCTCTTGTTGGCTTTATGTACTTTGGCATGTTGCATTCTTCTCCTTGCTGATGGGTTTTCTCATTACAACCTTGGGCTGCTCTGTTAAACATAATTTCCTAACCTCCTAAAAACCCAGCTCTGTAGTTTGCACATGAATGGATTCCTGCTCCTGTGTTTAAGAGTGTACTTCCTGACACAGTGTTTGTAAAGTGATCTACAGAGTAGGATACTAGTCTTTTCAGCTTCCTGAGTGCATAGACTAGCTGTGCTACTGCTCACGGCTATAATTTGGACATAGTTTATCTCCTTGATGTTTAGTGCTCTGGAAGCAGCTTGCTTCCTGGTTTTGTGGTGCAGCGGTAAGGACTAATGCCTATCTCCACTAGTGTTCTGGATCTGGGAGGAGTAGATTAGTTCCCAGAACATCCATGATTTTTTGCTTTCTTTGTGATTATTTTTAAATATTTCTACCATGTGGTGGTACAGCTGGGGGCCTAGTACTGGGTTATTTGGACTTTCCCAGCAGAATAAAATTCATCTCTTTCCCTCTTTCAAATAAGTTATGTAGCTCAAGTATTCCAGCAACACAGAATCAAACATGATGCTCACTTGCATGTCTAGCTCAGTGCTTATTATATAGCAGATTAATAACTAATGTTTATTGAGCTAATCACTTAGCAATGACTTGTTCTTGTTTCCATGACAGTGTCAACTGATGCCACCAGACACTGATGTGCATGCGCTAGGCTCTGCCCCCTGTGAAATTTTAAATGAAAATAATGTCAGTATGCTACATTGGACTCAAACAAAGCATCTCAGTGAAAAGCTAGCATTGAGAGGAAATGTCCTGTGGGTGAGATGTACGCAATAGGATATGATCCCAGAGCCTCAAAATACCATTCAGTATGACAATATCTCAGAATTTGGAACGCAGAACGAAGTCAGTATTAAAACTAGAAAAGCAATGTCAAAAGTCAGGTCTTTAATAATAACAAAGCCCATCATTGTTATTGGCAGTATAAAAAGCAAAAAGAATCTTTTCTAGAGGCCAAGGACTGAGAAGGTTAGAAATAGGTAAGGAACTGGAAAGCACGGTGGGCTGGAATCCAAAGGTTATGCATACAATGTGAGTTACTTGTGCAACGAGAAGTCTAGCACTGAGTGACAAAAGGGCAAGACCATTAGTGCATGTCATTGGAATTCCTGAGATATTATTTAAATACAGCATCTGCCTCTGCCCTATGGCCTTGAGAAATCCTAATCAATTATCAGTTTCTTCCTTTGGAAAATTGAAATAGGATTAATCATGAATGAAAACTCTTCTTTATCTCTGCTTAATTTACCTGATTACACGATCTTTCCTATGATACTATAATCATCATGCCTTGAGTACATGTAGATAATTGCTTATCTCTCAGTATTTTCCACTTTATAGAAGAAGAAAATGCTCCCCAGAAGGAGACAGTTATATATTTCTCTGAATTTGAACATTGTGTATGAATTAATAAGGAAACATAGCTGTAAATATCCAAATACAGGCGAACAAGAAGCCAAATGCACATCCTGCAAATACCTCTGTGATTCATTGAGGATGTACTGCATTTGTCTCATGGAAAATGTGTCCCCCTTTGTCTCTAATTCTTAAGGCATGTATATGACACTGGAACAATGAAGGCATGTCCCTACCCAATTTCTCTCTTGAGTTTTTCCATAAAATTAGTCTAGATTCAAATATGTGCTGGATAATAGATATGAGATTAATTTTTTAAAGCTTAGTGTAGTACCTATTCTTAAATGTTCTGGTTTTGCAGAGCAATCACATGTAAAGCTAGTTGATTATGGCCAGTTTTCATCTAAGAAATTTTGTTTTTTCTTTTTTTTTTTTTCGGTCAGTGTTGGTATAAGTACAATATCCAATATAGACAGAAGGACACCCTGTCTTTCAAGTTATTTGTAGTATACATGTTAAAAGTTCCTATTTTCTTAGCAATATCATTTGTATCAAGTCCAAAAGAAACTAGGAAAAATGCCTAATGGCGATGCCTATTAAAATACCAAAGGGCACTTTGCCCTCCAGTTTTTGTTAGTATCACAAATATCTGTTAGAAAGTGCATACTAATCCCCACATCAGACAGAAGGCTGTTCTCCACAATATATAAGAACTCAAGGAAGTAGACATAAAACTTCCAAAAAATCCAATTAAAAATGGGGTACAGATCTAACCAGAGAATTATCAACAGAAGAATTTGAAATGACTGAAAGACATTGGTATATAATATATATATATATATATATATATATATATATATATATATATGAAACAAAGTCCAGGTTAACTTCCTGGCTCTTCTCAACCTGCCCCTTACCCTAAATTTCTCCAACTCCTTCCTCCAGCTTCTCATCCCTACATAGCTCTTCATTCCAGCCATGCATTATCTTGGTCCTTGAGGCCCTCTCTCTACTGCCTTTCTTTTCTGTTTTTTTTTTCATTTATTCTTCTCTGGCTCACCCCATCTCTCTCTCCTCTCATGGCCCAATTTACACTGCTGTCCATGTTCCACGTGCTGCTTTCTCTCCCTGCTCTGAACTCTTCCAAATGTCTCGTTCCAGTGTCACTTGATCATGACAGATTCACTGTAAGACAAGTTAGACTGCTTCACTGCAACCAGATACCCAAAGAAGTAATTGCTGATTCCGTGTACCGTGAAACAGAAAATAGGGAACTAACAAGTCAGACAGCCTAGGTTTAAACTTCAGCATGTGAATTAACAATATGATTATTATTTAAGTAATTGAGGATCATACTGTCAATACAGAAAGCAGGTATAAAGATTTTATTATACAATTGTTAGAATAACAAAGTGAGACTATCTGTAAAGTGGTTAAAATTTTGCTTTTGGTGTATGTTATATAGCCAATGCATGATCAGGATGAACATACATATCTTCCACTTGCAACTTCCTACCAGATACTCTGCATTCTTCAATCACATGCTTCTTTCTCCCTTCCTTTTTTTGTCTTTTCTGACTCCATTTCTACACTTACCTGTAATTCTACCATCTCCCCTGGCTGACGATATTCTTCAATTTATATTCTTCAATTTTCCACTTGCCACCTCTGTACAACATTCCACAGGAGATAAATATTCCGGACCACTGACGTACAAATGAGTGTGGTGCATCAGATGGCAACTGTTTGAGTCTGGGTGTATCTGAACTGGTTTATAGTGAGACTGGATGCTAAGAAAACTGTAAAGAGACTGAAAAGCCCTTGACATCACATTTACAAGGGCAATATAGAATTACCAAGACTGAAGAAAGATTCCCCAAATGTCATCTCAGTTGGTTTGCAGGCTTATGTCCTTTGGTAACATACATGACATTTCTACACTTGGCTATCTCTGTATAAGAAATCATTATAACTATCAGATATCAACATGGAAACCTTCTCAGGGTTCATCCAATGCATGCAATGTGCTCAACACAGTACCTAATAAACCCTAAATGTTTTTATAATTCATGTATATTTGATACCCTGCCAAACCACCTTGGGTGTTTAACCAGTTCCTCCAAGGGGTATTTGGTGCCAACAGGAGATATCTATTCTTCTGTGGATTCAGCTGTGGCCATCTGGCAGGCAAGGTCCGGGAGTGCAGGCAAGTGAGCTTGCCTTGGTGTGGGGAACCACAGCATCTGCTTGTGGGAGCAAAGCTCTCCATGGCCCCTGGCACGTGCTTTGCTCATAAATTCTCCCAGAAATGGGGACACAGCTGAGACTCACCATTTGTGGAAACAGGCAGAATCCTTTACTCTCCGCTTTATCTTTTTGGAGCCGAAGCACAGCACCACTTGGATTGACATACAGCTGCTGGGTTCTAATGGCTTTCCCAGCAGAGGCCCTGCAGGCATCACTGCCACAGGTCCTGGAGGAGAAAGAAGCCTACTGCTAAAAGATAGCCACAGAGAAGGAAATAGTTATTTAAAGAGATTTATGTAATGCGATTTGCCTCTTTTAAAACATTCAATGGCTCCTGTGGTAAGCAGAATGACTTCCCAGAGGCCTCTGTGTTTCTATCTCTGGATCTATGACTCTGTTACATTAAAAAGCTTCTATGCTCTTGCTGATACAGTGGAAGTTTCAGACTTTAAAACAATGTCAGGAGCTGGATGTCGCAGCTGGTCATGGTCCACTTACTTAGGCCTTTCAAAGTGGAAGACTTCTTTAATCTGGATGTTAGTGGGTTGTGGCAGAAGACACGGAGACTGAAAGCCTGAATAGACTTCAACAGTGTTTCTGGAAGGAGTCATTTGGAAACCATTGGAAAGACTGTGGATTGGATGTAAACAAGCCCCAGCTGAGAGAGCACATGGGAGGAAACAGATATATTGACATCACAAACATGGGAACTGGACTCAGACCATACATCACATAAACATGGGTATGGGGCCGTGTACATGAGCCTAGCTTTGCTAGTTCTTTGACTTTGACCTCATGAAATCCTTCCAGGGACCAGAAGGACAACCGACATACAAAACTGTAGGATAATAAACATGGGAGGACTTAAGCTACTAACTTTGCAATAGCATATTCTGACACCAGTAGAAAACGAAACCACATTGCCAAAATAAATTTCAAGTTTGTTGCAACGGTATAAAGCAGCCAACCTTAGTCCAGTCCCCATACTCTTACAACCTTTTTGTTTTAATTTTTCTGCTCCCTGAAATGACCAGCTTCCTTCAACATCATCACCTCTCGTTTTCATTCTCTGCCACAGGCTTTTTCAATGTGGTAATGTTTTGATTTAGGAAAAGAAAATTCATAATTGGACAGAACCTTGCCCTGTGCTAGGCAAAGACCTTCTGTGACCTTAACTTCTCGGATAGTAAAAGCCAATGCTTTTGCTAGGCAGTCGTTGAGAGGACAGTACTAAAGTTTGCTAAGTTTAAACCTTATATGCACAAGCTGGAAGTTGTGAATCAGTATGTTTGGGATGGCAAGGAAATTTCAGCGTGTCTCTAATAAAGAATTGTCTGATCTAACGAGACAGAATTCCCGACACGTGCAAGTCATCTAATTGCACAGGGGGCTAAACCATGGCAATATGTAAATAAACAAAAAAACATTCAAAATGCTACAAAAGATAAAATATGGTAGTGTAGGTGAGTGTGAAAGAAAGAGTTGGGATGTAAAAACCCTCTAAGGGAGCTATATTGAGTTGAGATCTAATTTAAAAGCACCCTAAGGCTAAGAGAAAGAAACATAAGCAAGTTCAAAGCCCCTGTGACAGGAAGAACCTGGCATTTTCAAAGGCCGGGAAGGTCACTGGAGCAGAGAGAAGAAAGAAAGAAGGACCACAAAGAGGACGGAGAAACAAGCAGGGCTCAGGGACAGCTTTCCAGTGTACAGGCTTCTTATTTCAATAGAACTCCATACCCTCTCAACTTTTTTTAATGGATAACTTCAAAATCAGGTTGATGAAGTAGTGTGATCAATTACCGTGAGCTAGTGCTATGGCTTACTGGGTTTTTCAGGATTGATTTTATGTGCACTCATTTCAGTTACTTCTCTGCAAAGCAAGTCCCAGATTATAGAATTTTAGCAACTATTTAAAAGAGAATAGTGATAGATCGTGTCTAACTATAACACTAATATCACTGTTACCCCCAACAAAAATCCCACAATACCGTGATCTCTGCTGGTAGAAGAGAAGTTTTCAAGTTTGCCAGAGAGAAGCCTGTCACAAAAGGCTGATGTGTAGGTGGGAGTGCCAGGATGGAAGAGGGAAGGCTGGGTAAACAGGGAGACCAGAATTGACTGGACATTGGCCCTGGTGCCAGTTGTGGATAGTGATGGCTGGGTTAGGTAGAGAAGATTTGCAAAAGACGACTCCTATTGCTTGGGTCTCAGTGAATTGATTGTGGTACTGAGAGCCTGGAAAAGGTGATTTGTAAAGTGCTGTTCTCTATTATAATCCACAGTAGCATAGAGATTTGCTATGTCAGGTGCTCTGCTGCCATTAATTTACACCCCACTTCCAACATTTGCCATCACCACTTCTTGAGCCAAGGTCAAACTCATGTGCTTTTCTTTCCTTGGGGCTTTCTGGGTGCTTCACTTCATGTTTGTGTTATTTCTATGTCTGCTGTTTCAAGCACACATTCTATTACAGCATGTGGTTAGGATTCTTCCTATATACAAGTGATAATGAAGCTGAGAAAGAAATCAGAGAAACATCACCCTTCACAATAGCCACAAATAATATATAATATCTTGGTGTAACACTAACAAAAGAAGTGAAAGATCTGTTCAACAAGAACTTTAAGTCTTTGAAGAAAGAAATTGAAGAAGATACCAGAAAATGGAAAGATCTTCCGTGCTCTTGGATAGATAGAATCAATATAACAAAAATGGCAATCCTACCAAAAAGAATCTATAGATTCAATGCATATATATATATATATATTCCAACACAATTCTTCACAGACCTTGAAAGAACAATAATCGAATTCATATGGAAAAACAAAAAACCTAGGGAAGCTAAAAAATTCCTGTACAATAAGGGAACTTCCAGAGGCATCACTATCCCTGACATCAAGTTCTGTTACAGAGCTACAGTGCTTCTTCACTCTTCTGTGTGTTTTTATTTTGTCCCATCACTGTGAGCCTGTGTATATACAGGAAAGAGCATTTAATAGAGAAGGCTTATCACCTCTTGACTTCTAGGAAACTTGGAGGGATCAGGCCCCTATACTTCCCTTAAAGGAATATCCTAGTGGCCAACTTCCTCCCACTCAGGCTCCAATTTCCTAAACTTTCCTTTAGCTCCCAATAGCACCAAAGAATGGCAAACACATCATTAGCATATGGACTCTGCAGAGCTATTTAAGATCCAATGCATGTCTCTGAGTACCAATTAGCTATAAACTAAGATCATTTCTAGCTACTTTATTGTGTGGTGGGATGACACTGTGTATCATTAACAAAGCTGTTTCAGAGATGACATGTTGTTGTAATTGTTGTTGCTGTTATCATTTTGTTATTTATCATTATCGGGATGGTAGAAAAAATGCTAGCATTCAGGTGGGAATCTGGGCCATCTGTGCCAAGCTCAAAGATTGAACCACAATCCACAATAAGAAGTGAAGATGGTACTTATGAAGACAAACAACCAAGCACCAGGTTCGTTACAAATACTGTGTTTGCACAAATGAAGTTTGAACTTCATCCACTTCAGATTTGAATAAGAGAAGACATGAAACATCACACTGTTGTATGAATCAGATTTATGTAAACAATGTTCCTCTCCCTAAATATAAAAATACACACACACACACACACACATACACATAGATAGTGAAAGCAGATTTGACTTAGGCACTCTGTCATTGATGCTTTGTTTGAATATTATTTAAGAGTTTAAGAGATGTCTAAGGATTTTATTATGTAGAAATTTTACCATGGCTACTCATAAATTCCAATTAGGCAGCTTGTAGCAGAGCCTCGGGAGGAAGCACAATTTCTGTTTGTTCTCAGTGTCTCATTAATGGCATGCCTTCACAATGGGTTACAGATGGAAGCCTGTCTCCAAATAAGATAGTTAACAGATGGGTGCAGAGTGGGGGTCATAGGCTGCTCTTTTCTCCACTGCAGTGCTGTTACAAACTAGGAGGACCAACAGGAGGCATTAATGATTGCTAAGTTCATTCCATGTCTCAGATTTTGAGCTTTGAAAGACCAGGGTTTGAATCCAAATTCTAATGTCAATAGCCTATAACTGTGGAAAGAAGTGTGCACCCCCACATATTTTCAGGGTTCTACAGTGAAAAATGAGGATGCTCACTCCTTGATTGGAATGCAGTTTTTAAACAAAATAATTGTTTGTCATTTCTTGTTTACATTATTTCATAAAAGGACATATCCAATTAAAGAATATTCCTTTTTTAACAGTAAAATTATGACAAGAACATGTCGAATCTCACAAACACACCTATCAACACATCTGCTGAAATTGAGTCTACTATTTTGTGATAGAAAAATAGTCTGTCCGTATCATATGTCTTCATGCCTGACTTTAACTAGTGTACTTCAAATATCTACATATGTTGGCAAAGAACTGTAACCTAGCAAGAGTGTCACCCTCAGCCCATAGTAAATTTGTATAAGAGAATTCTAGAGTTCAGGAGTATCAACAAATTATCCAGAGCTAAAAAAGGCAAGGGCAGTTTAGTGACACAACCATGTCCCATGTAACATCCTAAATATGTCAGCTATACAAAGTATATATTGTGTATATTAAAATACACAGTATATATTATAAACAGTGAATACATAGTGGACATATTTTACTTATGGGTTAATTTGCATTAAGCTAATCACTTTCCTTGATTTGGGAATTTTGCTATATCTATTTATTAACTACTTAGTGAATAATTAATCTAAAGCTGTTAATTCTTGTGTCCCAGCTGTGAGTTTGATTATTTTATTCCATGCTCTTCAGGAGTTCCCAGAAGAAAAACGATGGGTGGTGAACTGCACAAAGATGATGCTGAGAAGTGAGGATGCTGGCCTGGGTCTAAGGGGAGGAGCTGGGATGACTCAAATACCCTTTTCCTGCATGCAGGTCAGGGAGATGTCTGCCAGAGATACAGGGTGAAGTGGTCTTGTCTTTATTTCCCATGGAGAGATTCAGAAATGTAATAGTTCTAGGAAAACTCTGTGGAGAGCCTAAATAAATACATTCTTCTCTTTTTATAAGACCTTGTTTGTATTAATATTATTACTTCCCTGAGTAAATGGGTTTTTAATGGGAAATGCGGGAAATTAAAGAGGAAAAAGAACAGGACTCTTATTCACACTTGCTCTTAAAGTCAGCATCGCTGTTTGGTAAGACTATGCACAGTTTCATTGCTCCGTGTTTGTCTATGTCTTCATGCATACTGGGTGCTAAGGATTTTATGCAAAATGAGGCTCTTTTATCATGTGACTTCATTACCATTCTGTCTCACAGATCATTAAACCATTGTTATTTAAACTTCTTCCCATATTACACTTTTCGATATGTGGTTAGTTACATTTCCAATCTTTATGACACAGAAAAATATATACTTTGCTTAGGAATTCAAAGACTTTAGTGTATTGTTAATTGTCTTATGCTCTTGTGTAAAATATCATGGTGGAGGGAACATGAAGCCAGAGTGTCTGCAATGCCTGGTGAACAGGAAGCATGAAGAGGGATAAAAAAACTAAAACAAGGTATAAATGTCATAAAACATGAGCCAGTACTCACTTCCTTTGGCCAGGTCCCATGTCTGAAAGTTTTTACCACCTTCTAAAATAGCATCACAAGCTGAGGACCGAGTAGGCAGCACATGAGCCTGTGGGGAACATTTCAAATTCAGTCATAGCAGATGTCTTCAGCATAATGTTACAGCTATCGTCAATTAACATTCCACGTTTGTGAGCTTAATATCTATTTAATCAGTCCTGATAAGCACTGTAATCCAGCCAGAACAGTAAGTACCACATCTCCACTCATTACATATCATTACGAGCTTAGTATCTGAACTTGGGGTCTTATGCATCCAGCATCATGGAATGTATGTTTCCCATATGACTGCAATATTTACATTTTCATTGCCACTTTAATTTCCTTACATAATCCTACAGTGAAAATTTCTTAACTCAAATCTTTGCTCAGTTCACTATGTCTTAAAACTTAATTTATACGAAGTGGATTACTTTTGGACCACAGGCCAAGGTAAACTCACAGTTGGACAAATTTGCAGTGGACAGAAGCTGTAAACATGTTTCCCTCCCACGGCTAATGTATGACAAAGTCCTTTCTCTGTACTGCTGCCAACCATGGATGTTATTTATTTTGTAATCCTTGATCATTAGAGTGGTAGAAAATGTTATCTTATTAATTAATGAATAGAAAGGCTGAGCAGTTGCTTTTGGGTTTATAGACATCTGAAGCCCTTTGGTAAATTTTGTTTTGATTTTAAATATGCTTTTTAGGATTCAGATATAAATATTATTTTCAACAGATCTTGCTTGCTATAAGGTTAGCTCTATGTTTATTGAATGGTTATTAATATGTGTTTATATAAATCTGTATATATAAAAATCTATATATGTTAGTTTTATATATATGCTTGTCATAGATTAGCATATATATTTTACATAAGAGAAAAAAACAAATTTTGAATTATTGCATGTGTTAAGTAAAGGTACATTGAAACCATGTATGCAGGATAATAATCCTTGATTTTTTTTTTTGTTTGATTTGTTTTGTTTTTCGAGACAGGGTTTCTCTGTGGCTTTGGAGCCTGTCCTGGAACTAGCTCTGTAGACCAGGCTGGTCTCGAACTCACAGAGATCCGCCTGCCTCTGCCTCCCGAGTGCTGGGATTAAAGGCGTGAGCCACCATCGCCCGGCAATAATCCTTGATATTTTAAGTTTAACTTTTGAGAGATAATTTACACACAAGAATGGGTATGTATTATTTGCCAATGAACTATGGACTGTGAATTTAAATTCTGCATATTGTTTACTGGGATGGTGACATTATTTGAAAAGCTGAGACTGAGGAGATGGAGCCAAGTTGCAGGAAGTAGGGCAGTAGGGACCAGTCCTTATGGATTTATTGTCTTTGGCTTTTTCCTATAGTTCTTTCTGCTTCATTAACAGTCATGAAGTGAACTTTAATGGTGGCACAAAAAAAGGTTAGCACCCTTGAAGCTTGCTCTTATTGTCATGAAATGTTGTCCATGGGCATGGGACTAAGCAATATTGATTGGATACCCTAAAGTTTAAATCAAAACAAATCCCATCTTCTCAAAGCTTTATAGTAAGCATTCCACTAGCCTTAGTGCGTTTCAAGAGGAAAAATATTATTCCCTGATAGTGAGTAATACTCATAGGGAGGAGGGGAACAAGCACATGGGACTTTGTGACCTAAAGGAGAAGGTAAAGGACGGTATCTCTGTCGAGGTCATCTGAAGACATAGAAAGACACAAGGAAACAGAGGGAAGGAGATGTTCAGAGAGTCACACTAACATATGCAATGTTCCTGCAGCAGAAAGAAGCAAAAGGATTGTTTTGTGTGGTCATACAAATGAACATTCATAGCAAATGAAATAACTTTTGTAGCAAGAAAGAAACCAGATAGAAATATTGAGACTCAAGATTTTCTTTCAAAATTCAATGGGAAACAACACTGAGAAGTAAATGGATGTCTCAAACTATTTATACGTAAAATGAGAGCAGGAGATTGCCGTTACCATTGCTGAATCCCAAGATCACAAGAATTTTCAACCCTGTCCATAAGTGGTCTCCACTTACTCTCCTCTTTCTCCTCAATGTTTAGCTGTGAGATGACATTTATTTTATGTTGGTTTGACACGTGTAGATTCCAAAGAAGCAGCAAGGATGTTGGTCCACCATTAAGGCTAACAGTGGCACTAATGGAAGACAGAGCAAAACAAACACACTGCTTGATTTCAGATGCCTGTAGGACGATACTAAGCTCTTCCGGCTTCCTCCACTAAAGCCCCTGTTCATTAAGCCTCGAGGGAGAGCTTCTCGTTCCTACTTAATCTAATTTATTGTGCTGTCCAGCAAGCAGATAATACACTTTCGTGTTTAGTTTAGGATTTGTGGGCAGAATTAGTCAGTATATCCCTCCTTTAGCCCTGGAACATCTGCATAATAAAAATGTTAATTGACATCTGGCACAAAAGCTGCTGTTCTGATGCACCACTTGCAAGTGATGTTGCTAAGCTTATGTAATGGTAAAAGACTTAGAGATCCACCCATCCATGAAGGACTATCAATTATTAACAGTGGCTCTGGGAACCAGTGACAATAGACCAATACTCCAGCAAACAACCTCTCATCCATACTCATGCAGGTGAACCTATTTCAACTCCATGAGTCATGCGCAAAAACAAGATTTGAAAATGGAAAAGAAACTTCATTGGAAGAAAAGTTACAGTGAGAGGAGGGGACAATGAGAAAGGTTATTAGGAAGTGGGGAAGAACAAGAACCCATCATATATATGTATTCTACTGTCAAAGAATAAAAATGTAATTTTGTTAAGTAAAATCCCTCATTCCTTGACCATAATATTGACACCACATGTTATCAGAAATCTTGTAATTTCTTTCCCCTTGAAAAAATGTTTGCTGATGGACAATAGTCACATTCTGAATATGAATAGGACCCCAAGGAACTTGGATTTTGGGTGGGCATTATGATGTATACCTGTGATCTCGGCACAGGAGGTAAAGGAAGAAAGATTACCAGTTGGTGCCAGCCTGGGATACATATTGATTACTTGTCTCAAACAACAAGAAAACTTTTTGCCTTTTTCACTCTGACTACCCACTTATTTTAAAGACTGGCTTAGCCAGTCAGTCATGTGCTAGGTACAAAGAATTTCAACAGATCATATTTGGATTTAGTCTCTTTTCCCCTCCCTATACTCCATGAAAAATACAAAATGAAGATGCCATCATCCTGTCAATAAATCCCTTTGAAGCTTCTTCAAATTTAAGAATACCATTTATTAAGTGGGAATTGTTGAAATTTTATTCGAACTTTATAAGAGTATAGAAGTGTTAGTTTTATTAAATACATTTTCAATAAAGGAGACCACTGACAAATCAGCAGTCTATGACTAGGACTAGGTTGGAAATTGACTATCTCCAGTGTTCAAGGTTTTTCATGTCTGGTTTTTGTTTTGTTCCATCTTCACAGAGAGCTTTCTCTCGGTGGGACCAGCTAGAAATAATCCTCCAAATCCAAGACCGGTGTGCATGAACAAGGTAGGGGGTGTTACCCCGAAATGTGCTCCCGTTGAGAGAACAACTCAGGCGATCCTGCTTTCTTTAGTCATAGTTGCTGGAAAATCATCATGGTTGGCTCTCTTTTACCAGGGATGCTCAGGTTTAGGGGGCTGAACGTGAATCATTTGTGTCTGAGGTTCTATTTGTAAACACTATTGAGCTACTACTGGCAAACTCGTGCTCATATAATCAGCAGTATAGGTGGAAACTTATACATTTGAATTCACCCCTGAAGGCTATTTTTGCCATGATTGTTTAACGTTGTTTTTTTTTTTTTACCCATGCCCAAAAACTTCCATTTCTAAAGTCTGGCTTACATTAATTCAGTTTCAACCCTGGCCATGGATCCTGGTACCTTATAATGTGTCGTTTTCTTTTTAGACTTCTGTTCCTCCTAACACAGACACTTTCACTTACCAACATATGTCCCACCTGCTCCTACCTCCACATTCCATGGATAGAATCTTTAATCTGAAAATCAGGGTCATTAGCATCTCCTTATCTTTGGGTGTTTTTTATTTCTTTGCTTAAGGAAATCAAATGCCTTTCTTCTCTGTAAAATATCTAGCAATTTTATCAGAACTCTATACCTGTCTGTGATATGGGAACTCCTTTCTCCTGTTGAACTTCACTCTGGTACTTTTATTCAGTCCACTAAATCCTATCTTTCCCTTTAACATTGAAGACTCTTGGGACAACTCTGTCACTTTTTACATCGTTTCTATTATGTGTAACTTTTCTCTAACAATGAGCCTTTAAGATATCCTATGACAAATTAATATTTCACCATATATCACAAAGAATACATAGTTTCTACAGATCAATACGAAGCACACACACACACACACACACACACACACACACACACACACGCACACACGGTTAACTCCTGAATGATTGACCATTTAATTTTAAGCTTACTGAGCGTGAGAAACGTTGCCCAGGACTTTGAAGCAGAAGGCCCACATTTTTGTACCTAGCATTTTGATAATTTCTTCCTAACAATCCTAGAGAGCAAAAGTGCAATCCACCCTTAGCTGACGCTAATGTCTTTTTGTGGAGTATCATCAGTCAGCCTGTCACATTGCACGGCAACAGTTGGTGCATGATTGGTACAGGATTGTCAGGTAGCCATGGTACCCACTAGGAATAAAGACGGCAATGCCTTCGCCAGCGATGCTTTGAAAACACCGTTGTCAACATTAGGAGTGATCAATTCCTCTAGTGGATTCTCTGCAGCAGAAGCAGAGCTGAGATAAGGCAGGAGAGAAATGTCATCTGGAGAGATTATCTTCACCTAAAGCTGAACTTAGCTTCACACCTCCGTATGCTTAATTTACAGAGGAAAAAAAATAGAATCCTCCCCACTAAAAGAGTTTTAGACTAGTATTCTGTCACTTGCCACCAACCGAGTCTTATATATAAAGTAGGTATCTGTTAATCTCTTGAAGAGATCCTTAAGGAAGTAAACAAAGCTGCCATTGAGGGCTCTGGAAGAGCCCTTAACAAGGAGCCTTTGATAGTGCAGAGATGCTGAGAATATTAATGCCACTTCTCCAGGGAGGGCCGTCCTGACCTTCAGTATTAAAGCTAAGCAAACAGGCCTCCATCAATTCCTCACAAGTTCCTGTCAAACAGCCTTAAAGCACAACACTGCTCAGCAATTGAAAGGAAGAATTTTTCCAGTGTAGTCTCTTAGCTGATATGCCTCGGGCATGCTGGGCTAAAGGCCAGGAACCTTATATAAGGTGAAAGGATTTGGGTTATCTGAAGCAGCCTAAAAACAATAGAAAATGTATGTTTTATTTTTTTTTCTACTACTCAGTCCTTAGTCAGCTGAGGTCTGTTAAAATACTTACATCTTAATTGTGTCACTGCTTAGGCCTCAGTATTCATAGCTGTAAAATGCAACCCATGCACAAAAACATATGAAAAGTGAGCTAATCTGAGTGTCAAGACACTCAGTGTTCTAGATGAACAATTCTCAGATTTCCACGCCAGGACCCACAGAATGAAATATCCTGAGAACATTCAACTACAGTACATGTATATCTGGAGGAAATTTAGGACCAGAATTCTATCCCCCCGCGTCTCTCTCTTTTAAGTGGATATGTTTATTTTAATTTTCTGGGTCTAGATATTTCATCTGCATATGTATCCATGACTGAATAAATGCAATGTCCACCAGATAAGCTGGAACTGGAGTTCCAGAAGGTTCTAACAGTTGTATCAGCTATGGTTGGGTGCCCCATAGTCACTTATTCTCTCCATTTTGAGCAGTTGTTTGCTGCACAAAGAAACTTTTTTTTCTTGTTTCTTTGAGTTAGAGTTTCTTTGTGAAACAGCCCTAGCTGTCCTGGAGCTTGCTATGTAGACCAGGCTGGCCTTGAACTCCAAAAGATCTGGCTGCCTTTGCCTCCCAAGTGCTGGGATTAAAGGTGTGTGCCTCCACTGACTGGTCCAAAGAAACTTCTCTAGTGAAATATAGAGCTAAAGTTATCTGTGCCTATAAGGATAAGTATTTAGAATACAATTCAAATTGTATTAACTTAGGAAAATGACAGTAACACGTTCCTCTAGGTTCTATGGTTTCTTCTGCCATGGCTAGGATAGTTTTGCTATACCAGTCATAGAGTTCCTCTCAGATTTGGAAAGGTGAGTAAAGCGAAGTCAATAGTCTAGATTGTAATTTTGGAGGGGCTTGGGCTCACCCTGAGCAACAATGCAAAGGGAAATTGGTCATGCCTGCCATTAGAATTTAGTTTGGGGGGTCCTGGTTCTTGAGAGGAGTATTATTACTCTGTGTGTCATAATTCCATTTAACTAAGAAAGCTTATACAATAACATGCTTCCCTATGGCTTTAAAAAACATATTTAATAGTATTTATCCCTGATTTCTCCTTCTCCATTCATATTTGCTACCACCTTTGCCCTTCATGGGAATGGTGAAGTTCTGCCTTCTTTAACTTGAACTGTGCTCTGTTACCTTTTATCCAGTCCACTAAATCCTATCTTCCCCTTTAACAATGAAGCCTCTTGTGACAACTCTCTGTCACTTTTTACATTGTTTCTTTAACTAACTTGCTTTTCTCAGGTCTTTAGTCCAGTAATGAGAAAAGGAAGTAATTCAATGGGGCAGAGTTCATTTAGGGTAAATATGAATCACATCCAAGCAGAATGCTGGTACTGAACTCTTCCGCATTCTTTGCTCAGGATTAAAGTAGTACCAGAACTAACTTTGCCATGACTTCATTTTACATTTAATTATCAGATCAGTTACAAAATCATAGCATTTGATTTGTAGTAAGACATTTTCATACATGTTTATAGTATGGTACCTTCTTTTCTTCCAATTTTACTTCTCACTGGTCCTTTTGCTCTTTCTATATAGTCATCTTTCCACTTTCATATCCTGTGAATGGACAGATTCCCTTAGAGAGTATAGATACCATATAAAGTATGTTTACATTCTTTGTATGAATGGATTTATACAAGCATATGAATTATAACTATATTCCAATATAAGGGATACCTGCGTTTGTAGTTTTTCACCTATTTAACTTAAAACACAATGACCTCTGCTCCATCCATGTTCTAGCAAATGACAGAACTGTTTTCATTTATGGCTGAATAAAACTTGGCCATGTATCAATACCGTATTTTCTTCATCTATCCTTCAGATGGTAGGCACCAGAGGGTGATTTCATAACTTGGTTACTAATAGTAATTAATTTCAGAACACATATAAGTGTACAGGTATCTTTATGATTTGTTGATTTAATTCCTTGGTTACATATCTGAAAGTGGTCTAGACTATGTGAACGTTTTGTTTTCTTTCATTTTTTGGCAACTTCTATGATCTCTGCAGCACTACTCTAATTTCCACTCTCCTGCCCATTTTTCTCACAGGACTAGCTATTAAGACCCTCTTTGTTGCAGGGCTTACTCTAAGCATCCCTAGAAGCACTCTGTTCCACTTGATCCTCCCCTGAGGCAGCTTTAGTTCTCAAGGTAATGTTCAGGGAGTTTCTCCCACCTGCTTTTTCATGGTGTGGATCTGTCCAAAGTGAAGAGATTTAAGAGGTCAAAGCTCTCCACTTTCATCTGAAAGGGAAACTCCCAGGGGATTCTAAAATATTTTAGGATGTGCAAAGATTGTATTTCCATTGTTTTGGCATGGTCTTCTGAAGTCTGAAAGCTTATGAAACACCCAGTGATATTTAATGAGCGGGGAGTGCCATATCATATTTTAATATAACATTAACAGACAACACAAGGCTTTCCCAAACTCTATTTGAAGCTAGAGATGTAGAGTCTTACTTTTAAAGGTCAGCAACAAAAATATGAATATATTTTTTTAAAACTAAGCCTGTGGACTGGGGAGGATGGGTAGCAGACTGTCTCTCTCTGCAGCGTCATTTGAAAGTGGAGCTGGAGAGACCACACACAATGCTGTTCCTGGTTCACACGCCACCCTCCAGCCACCCTTTTGCCCATCTCTTTCACAGTATTGTTGAGCCAAACAGGTGGCTAACTTTATTCAAGTATAAGAGATTTAGGAGATGAAGAGGTGGCTGGGATGGGAGCAATGTACCAGTCTTGAGTCCTGATATTTTTGAGTGTGGGTGTTCCATATGTCAGATCCTAGTGGCTGCCAGCTTTGCTGCGCCCAGGAGAACCATGATTCTGTGTTTGCACCATGGGGACAGACTGTGTGCTTTATCTTTTATTTTTTGAACTGCTGAGACTCTGTTGAAGTGAGAGCCTGTTGGGCATTTTTTAGAGACGTGTGGGAAGAAATCCATTCAATAGCTGTAGCAGTCACTCAGTCACTAGACAGCAAAGAACAAAGGAGGTGGGCCCCACCCTTCTTTCTCTGACAAGAATGGTTCCTTTACTGCAGTTTACAGTACAATGTCCTCTGGACTAAATGGCTTCTAAGTTCTCTTCTGATGCGAAAGTGTCTAGAAGCTCCTGAGTTACAGGGATACAAATGCAATTTAGTTCAAAATGTTTCATGAGAAGTTGGGGAACTAAAGAAATATGTTGGAAATAAAACTTGGCCGTGAATCGCCTGTGTTGAGCTTTCTGTGAGTCAGACTAGAAAACAGCCATGGTTTTAAAAGAGAAAGTTGTGGGATGGTGGCAAGAAAACCCAATATGGAATGGAGGGTTGACTCCGATAACAAGTTCTCTCTGCATTGAGCTGCATGGCCTCAGGAAAGAAGCTAAACAGCGCCTCCTCCCTTTCATTACCTACAAAATAGCAATAACATTTTAAGGTAAAAAACAAGCATTTGTTCAATTCTCTCTATTTTATTTACTCATTCGTAGAGCAAAACATGCATACTGTGAGCTATTGGCTGATTACTGAAGCAAGCATCATTTGGTCAGTTGAAGACGCACACTTGTGAAGAGGCCTGGGTTAGTTGAATAAAAAATCAAACGTATGAGTTGTTCTACATCTGCAAAGTTTTCATTTCCTTAGTTTCCACAGTAAAGTTCCCCTGTATGGGATCTCAACCTGCGCTCTGGTGTCTTTAATAACAAAAGTCCATAATCCTCCTACTATCTCTAGCTTTATGTCTTTCTCTTCCTCCTGATTCTTAGTACTACATTTGTCTTCAAGAAGCCATTTATTCTGTCTCTCCTGGCTGTCTCAACATGACTGTCAGTCATGGTACCATACAGTTCATTCTCAAGAAACTGGGCACATGACCTAAATTATCTAGAGCATTCCAGGATTATAGACCTCACAAATTTGTCCAAGGAGAATGTTTTACCTGAAGATAATGTGATGTTTCACATAGAGAAAGGTAGGGATTGGCACCAAAGGAGATTTCAGATGTCAGGACCTTAAATGTGAACTCCTAGACCCAATAAGAGACAGTCAAGGGCAGGACCTTAGACTTCTTACAATTCTGTGAACTAAGATCTCACTCTTTTATGCTCAATTTCCCTCACTTGCAACAAAAGATCCTAGAAGAACCTGTCCTTCAAAGTCCACCTCCATTTGGACATCCTCACCAGATATACAGCCTTCAATCAGTTCATATCTACTGTCTACCAGTAGAGAAGATTTTGCTTCTCTTATGGAGAATTGTTCTTTTTTATTGCTTGTTGTTTATAGCTAATTTTGTGTGTATCTGTTTGCCTTCTTAGCCAATGTTAGAACTCCTATTTTTAAAATAAATTATTTTATATATTATCCTTAATTTAGATATTTTAATGACTAACTATTGTTAATAATTAAGATCTATGTTAGCACTTGTGATAATTGACACAGAAATGTTATCTTGTTTAGTTATTAGCATGTTAATATTAGAACGATTTTAATATTTCCTTTTATGGAGCAATCGAATAGAACAAATTTAGCAAGGACATACAATATTTCTTTGAGAAGTCAAGACAAAATCAATACTTGAATGCCTATTTTTATTGATGTACTCTTCATTACAGATGGGGCAAGGAAGTAATCTAGATGACTTTCATGAGATGACTGGATAAGGTAAGTATCTCATACATATGGAGCTTCTGTAATTGTAAAGAAAAAATTAAATCACAAAAGTTGCAAAAGCTATATGGAAAAGGAAATTATTATGCTGAATTAAATAATTAAATAAGCTATGTTTGGAAAGCTGAATGTCACATGGTTTTTCTCATGAAGAACTTGCCTTTGAAATTATGTTTGTTAATAAAGAGAGGTTAAAAAACCCACATATTTCCACACGCATATATTAAATTCTGCAAGAATTATATGTTAGCCTACACTTTATTCTAGTGTGAAGAAGCAGGAAATATGCCCAGAGCAATTTCATCATCAAGTGGAAGGATGATTAAATGTCAGTGATGTCTAAAGGCAAAATACATGCAAAGCCTGTTGCATGGAACCTTGAAGGCAGAACATTGCTGGGGGAGTCAGTGTTTGACCTTTCTGGTCAAATGTATACATTTATGCATGGCAAAAGATCTATAAACATATGAGTTCTTAGAAGACAAGCCCATGTAGCAAGGAAATAGTTACAACAGAATGTAAGCCCAGGAAATTCACAATAGACAACTTAAGACAAATACTGTGTTTCCTTATGGTATTGCTAGCTTCTTTAAACTGTACTGATGAAAGAAGCAATAGGTCACCAACTCAGCTCTCTGTCTTTTGTGAACAGTTTTTGTCCTTCTTCTTTGCTTTACCAGAACCAATAACTGTCACTCATTTCCTGCCATCTCCTTGGCCTTGGTGTGGAATGAGGTATTTTAGAGTTTGATTCCAAATCTACTCTTCCCAAATGACTTTATATCCCATGCATTTGCACTTTGGAAATGGAGATCTTAACAATGTCATACAAATTCTATTCCTGGGAAAGAAGGGATTTGTACACCCATCCCAGATGTCTATATTTTGTACCTCCTTTCTTGAATTTCCTTAGTCATCTTGCAAAGGCCATTTAAAGGTATAGTCTTGAGTCTTATTGACAAGGTATATAATTTCCACAAGAGTGATTGTGTAAAAAGTCAATTAAGGACTTTGTAAAAGCTGTATAAAACTAAACTTCTGCCATAGTCCTCTTTAACCAAGAACTTGGAAGTGAAGAGTGATCTGGAAAGCAGATATCAATTAAGAGACTACTTTGATAAGACAAGTCTGAGGTATTTCTGGGAGGATTGTCTTTCTTTTTTATTGTTTTTATTGAGTTACACATGTATTTCCACTCCCCTCCCTTCCTTCCCTTTCCCCTTCCACCCTTTCCTGTGACTCCCATGCTCCCATGGGGGATTTTCTTGATGGTTAATTGATAAATTGATACATGGGTAGGCAGCCCTCTTTTCTGGGTCCTGGACTATATAAGATGGCAAACTAGGTATGAACGTGTAAGACAGTCAATCAGCAGTGATTCTGTGATTTCTGCTTCCATGTTCTTGTTTAATTTCCTGCTCTGACTTCCTAGAGTTGTAAGTAAAGTCATCCCTTTCCTCCCCTCAGTGGCCTTTGGCCAGTGTTTATCCCAGCACCAAATGAGATGAGATTTTGCACCAGAATACTGAAATGTTTCTATGACAGACCCCAATGATCCGTTGACTTTTGTGCCTTAGACAACTTGGTTGGAGGATTGTGAAAATATTGGGAACTTGAGTCTTGAAAATCTATTAAGTAAGCTCACCAGCACCACTACTGCTTGGTTTCTGTTTTGAATTTCCACTTAAGTTACCACCCTAATGTCCCCTAAGGATGGAATGTGACCTTGAAGCATAAGCCTGATAAATTATTTAGTCTTCTAAGTTTTTTTTTGAATTGTAGCAACAGAAGGGAAACCAGGACAATCTTTTATTCCTTTATCAGTGCTATCAGAATAGCTGGAATCTGTTATATGAGTGATAATTTTTAAAAGCATGGTGGTATATGTTACAAGTTTTAACATGAAAATAATGAAAATAGACATTTAAACTGTTAAAGGTAACAAATTTATAAAACTGGCAAATTCTGTTCCTGAATATTTCTTTGCTGTTCAAATGTCTTGAAATTTTTAATTATATAAAAATTGTAGTCTGTGTCTATTCCCAACAAATGCACACAGCATGATACAGTTAATACCATTTATTGTAATATAGCTATTAAAAATTATTTGAAAGTATTTTCTTGTTTAAAAATGAAAAATGTGAATAATAAATTTTTGGACCACAAGTCTTATGAAACACCCTGTAAATGACATGATTTTTATTAAAATCTGAAAAGCTTCATATTTGTAATTTTTATATATTATCTTGTTTTTTAATTAAAAATTCAATTAAAACATAATTACACTACTTTCTCCTTCCCTTTTCTCCCTCCAACCCCTCCAGTGCCCCCCAACTCTGTTTAAAATTGATGATCTCTTTGTTGTAATTATATAGTTGCACATACATTTATATGGTGTGGGAAGTTCTTCTATATGTTTTATTGCTTATTGTTTAATGTATAAATATGATTCAGTTAGTGGCTTAGCAGAATAGGGCAAGGAAGGAGTTCCAAGCAGAGAAGGAGAGAGTTAACAGAGTCAGTGAGAAGCCATGTAGCAGCTCACAAGAGACAGATGCCTCTGATGGAGCACGGCAAATCTTTGCTTTTAGGCCACGACTTCATGACTATATATATATTTGAAGATGGGTTAGGTTAGGATATAAGAGCTAGCTAAAACTATGCTTAAACTATTGGCCAAACAGTATTGCAAATAATAAAGTTTCTGAGTGATTATTTTGTGGTCTGGGCAGCCAGAAATGAACAAGCAGTCTCCCCAACAAATTGGCATACCACGGTGGGGCTGACTAAACCCATGGAAAACCCGAGAAAGTTTGGAAAGGAATCTTAGACACAAAAGAACAGAGTTAAGCATGGCTTTTTGATACCAGCATTTTCTCAGTTGGACTCTATTTGTTAGAAACAAGCAGAGACATGATTCCTTTAAGAGAGTTCTTCCTGATTCAGCAATAGCAAATAAAAAATAAATCAAAGAAGAAAAAAAAGAAAAAAACAAAACTTCATGTTATATATGTTATATATTATATATATAATATATATAACATATATAATATGTATATTATATATTATATATAATTTATACTGTTTAGTGTGGTTTGTGTATATATAACCATTTTGTATTAGATAACCAGTTAGAGATGTCTACCCTGGGAGAGATTAATTCCTTCTTTCTCATCAGCTGTCATTAGTTGCTTCTTGGTTTTAGTCTAGGGGTGGGACCCCATGAGTCAATATCTGTGGATATTGTCATATTTTTGTAATGACAGTATGAATTAGAGCAGATGCAGATCTCAGAGTAGTTTAGTGTTCTCTTTTCTCCATCTTTTGTGACCTTACCCACCACAGAAGGAACTCTGTGAATGGGGTGGGATAACACAAAGCAGGAATCTGTCACTGTTCTTGTTTCTCTTTCAAAAGTTAATTGGTTTTAATGACATATGTGTTAATATAAACTTTTGTTGAAGAAACTGGAAAAGAAATCCTTCTGAAACTCATCCCTTCTAAGGGTCCTTTTCAGAGTATCTTTTGATGTCTTTTATCATCATTGATTAAATATACACACATATGTTCAGAGAAAGAAAGAAAGAGAAAGAGAGAGAGAGAATATTTCTGTGTTGTGTGCAAATCCTTTCGCTACTGGTTTCACTTAATAATGTATGTAAATACAGCAAAAGTTATAATTAATCAGATTTATATGAAAGATATTAAATCCTAGGGGAATAAAAATCTTTTTTAGATGTGGAAGAAAATATATACTTATTTTTTTTTTTTTTTTTTTTTTGGTTTTTCGAGACAGGGTTTCTCTGTGGCTTTGGAGCCTGTCCTGGAACTACCTCTTGTAGCCCAGGCTGGTCTCAAACTCACAGAGATCCGCCTGCCTCTGCCTCCCGAGTGCTGGGATTAAAGGCGTGCGCCACCACCGTCCGGCCTAATATATACTTATTTTATGTGTCTACAAATACATGCGTGTAAATTAAGTGTTTATCTATTAATTCACATATAACAGGCTTACATAGTGAAAGACCTCTGAAAGGAGTGTCTTCCCTCTAAGGAGACCCTTTCCCAAGGAACAGCGAGACCACTTACGTGGATGCAAACAGCAAGAGGTTTATTCGAATACCAAGTACTTGGGGCTGCGAAGTCTCTCAGGACTCGAGCCCCCTCAGGCTAGAACTAAGAGTTTATATATGGTCCTAGAGCAAAAAGCGCGGGAACAAAAGCAAGAAGCATAGTTACAGGGTTTCTATTGGATGATTCGAACGGGACCCAGGTGGTACCGGGGTGAAATTGGGGGCACGTTCCCAGGCATGCATACATCAGATAACTGTTTGATCCCGTTTCTTCTCAGGTTCATAAATTCCTTCTTGGAGTCTCAGTTCCTCCCATGCACAAAAGTATGTCATAAATACGTCAGAGGTCCTGATATATCCTGCTCTCCCCTGCACAGATGTCTGCCATAAATTTGTTCAGAAGTCCTGATGCATCCTTATCTTGCTCTGCAACCAGGCACCCTGACCTCACTTTGCACTGACATTTGATCGTAGAGGGCCTTGTGCAATGTTGTTAGAACAGTTAGGCTGGGATTCTCCATAGGGGAATTGTTTCCTTTGTAAACTACTGATATTTTAAGTTTGACATAAGTGTCAACCATAGGCATCCTGCTTTCCTAGGAAAGCAGGATGTTCTCATGAGAGCTTGCTGGCCTAAAGTTGAACTCTGTAACCAGTACGAGCCTTGCTTAAATGGCATCACCATTGCTGTAGGCCGCAAGCTTTTTAGCAGGGGTCTTTCAATAGTATAAAAGCAATATTCGTGATACTGGTATGGTAACTAATACTCTGTAGCCGGAAAAAAAATAAATATCAAATGTTTTAGTTAGTGATTTTATTGATGCCTTAAAACACCATGAGAAAAAGCAATTTGAAAAGGAAAGGGTTTATTTGGCTTACATATTCTGATGTGATTCAGCATATGCAATCAGCGCAGGAAGGAACTCTAGGCAGGAACTTGGTGGCAGGAACTGAAACAAAGGCCATGGAGTAAGGTTATTTACTGGCTTGTTCCTCAGGCTTGCTCAGCCTACTTTCTAATAAAAATCAGGACCTCATGTATAGTGATAACCCTACCCACAGTAGGGTGTGATCTCCCATGTCAATCATTAATCAAGAAAATGTTTCCCAGACTTTCCTAAGAGAATTTTGCATTTTCTCAATTGAAGTTCCTCTTTCCAAATAACTATAGTTCAATGTTTCTCAACTTGTGGGTTTCTACTCCCACGAGACTCAAATGACCCTTTCACAGGGGTTGCATTTAAGATATCCTACATATCAGATTATTATTATATTATAATTTCCAACAGTAGTAAAATTATAGTTATGAAGTAGCAGCAAAAATAACATAACTATATGAAAGTGTTTCCACACCAGGAAGGTTGAGAACCAATGCTCTATCTTGTGTCAAATTGACAAAACCAACAAAAAAAATTAAACAAAGCAAAAAAAAAATTTCAACAACAACAAAACAATACCAGGACAAAGCATGAAAAACACTATGTTTTCCTTATACTTGTATCATACCCAATCATATTAAATGCTGGAAGATGGCCAGTGCGCTAGTGATATCCATATAAATTGTCTCCCAGCAAAGTTATAAGCATCAAGGTGGTTGATGCAAATAAATAATGTGGCTTGTTTTGCTTGCAAGAAATAGAAAATCAAGAAAATTATTTCATGCAATGGACTCAGCAATTAAGATCAGCTTATTCATGCACAGAGACCAAAAAAAACTGAACAACCAGGTTTCATGAAAGTGCATGGAATACTTATAGAAGGGTCAATTCTGAATGGAAGTCTTCTCATGCAGCTCTGAAACTAGGATATGCAGAGCTTCTTGCATGCCCCATTTCTCCAGCCCAGGCTCTTCTCTCTCCCAGCAGAGGCTTCATGGTCTCAGCCTATCTCTTTCCTAACAGTTGCAGTTCACAGCTGAAGCATCTCTTTATAGCCTATAGCTTCCCCGACAGCTCCTGGATTTTTACTCCTTAACAGCCATCTGTGCAGGTAGATTCAGAGGATCATGGCAAGTCTGAAAGCATCACTTGTGCTTAGGAAGTTTGGAGACCTGATCTAAGTGTTGCACACATTCTCGATTTTACATTATAATGTGCAAATGAATTTGATAATAGACAAAATATATAAAGTGAAGACTATAAAATAATGCCCCAAACATTATTCATAAGATATCAATCACCTACCAACACGAACTAGTTCTAAGAAAAACTGTAAATTAATAATACAATGACCTTAAGATTTATCCCCAGCCCATAAGTCTATTTTATCATTCATCTCTTCGTTACGACAATCATTATCTCTATCTTAAAGCTTCAGGGGTCCACAGAGGGCAAAGAGTTTAAGCAATGAGGGGTCCATAGTTAGTTTCTATCCAGTAAGCATTCAGGTTTGGGACATTAATTTGTGAACCAAATATGTGTAAGCCATTTTTTTTAATCTCATTGATGGTACTTGTGAAAAAAGAATGAGGTAAGATGCCATGAAAGCTTTTTCGTCTGAAGAGCATAATGGTACAACTCTGCTCAGTTCCCTTCTCTGGTTTCAATACCACCTCTCTCTTTTTTGAAGTCAGTCATTTCTTTGAACATTCAAACATAAGCTGGCCTCAGTGAGGATAAGGCCTAAGCCATGCTGAAAAATGGGCCAGCTCAAGAAAACCTGCTTATGTGTAGCAAACTTTGCAGTTTTACCTCTATATAAAATATCTCAACATCTATAGGAATATGGTTTGCATGTTATGGTTATGCTGTGTAAGAAGAGATTTCTTTAGCAGACTCACACTTTGTCAAAGGTTTGACTGTGTGCATGAAGATTTGGAATGTATACAAATATTGACAACCATTTTAAAAAGAACTAAATTGCTTGGGAATTTCATTTAGTTTTATTCACTGTTACTTGTTGTGTTGTTTATCCTAAAAACTTTGTCGTGTATAATCATTGTATCCAGTGCTGTTGCATAATTTCTTTCAAGAATATGATGCCAGAGTTCTGATTTCATGATTCTTCAGAAAATTCACCAGAACAAACGCCTACTATTTCTCTTCAGTAGGTATGGGGATGAAGTTTGGCAAAGGCCGAGAAACTTAACCTGATTCCCACAGCTAACAACGGTTACCTGAACTTGAAGCCAGGTGTCCCTTCTCTCCAGCTGCTTCCTGGTAGCTTAAGGCCCATATCTTGATTAATGAGCCCTACATTAGGTGAGCTGAAATCCTGCAAGCGTCAGCCCCAGGGCAGCACCTGAGCTTTTAGAAACCTTTTCCGTTCACTAAGTAGTGCCATTTACAAAGTTCCATTAACAAGAAACAAGAGAAAACTGTTTAAACAGCTTTCTGGAACCCAGTTAAAGCCTCTTTTTCAAGCAAAACTAGGAAATCTACATCAGTAAATCAAAACCAACCAAACAAAACCCCCCAAAACAACAAAAAATGGCAGCAAAGTAAATATTCACCACTAGAAGATTGGACACGGTAATGTGTTATACTCATAATATAGAATAATACTGTATAATTAATGTGATTATCTATATATATATCAACTTACTTGGAAAAATATAATTGCTTATTAGATGAAAACTACGGGACCCTAAAATGTTTTGTAGCATATGATTTTATAGGCATACTAAGATATAAATGTAGTTACTAAATATTGTCATTGGTTAAACATGGTTGGGTTTTGCATTGTTCCCTAACAAATAACTAGCTTAAAAAGAATAAAATAAGGATTTCCCATGACCCTAAAAAACAAAGAGCTAACACGCTTGAACTTAGCATGTAGTATTTTTTTCTTAAATACAATCATCCCGTGCATAAAGGATAACTCTAATGAAGTACACATGTAACATATACTTTCTTGTCAAACACTGGCAATAATCATGAGTAGCCTTTAACCAATACTAATTAATTTGAATTGCGCTGGTCCAACTAAGTAAATGAAAGTCTTTCTGGTTTGTCCAGGCTCCTATCCCAGTTTAGTTCGGATATGTTTTCTGATCTAACTAGATCTTCATCACATCATTCGTTTTGCACCGTTCTCAGTATGTTACAGAGTATCACACTCTGATTTCATTATGACTTCCACATATCTAGATGAAGGACTCAGCATTTACAATAACCCCTACAGGGTCATAGTGAGACAGAAATGAGAGATCTCTGAATCCTGCCTGAGAATGGGCATTTCTGTTTCAGGTTGATGAACACGGTTCCTCCTTTTCCACACAGATGGAGTTATATAACATGTGTATTTGTTTCTGTTTGGCATCTTTTACTGATAGAAATATGAGAGAGAATCTCTATAATATCCCATAATTTTATTTTATGACTTTTAATGCTGTAAACATGTTTTGTTTACTCTATCACTTTAATTGATTTACATATTGATGGATAAATAGGTTAATTCCACTTTGGCACAACATCTATAAAACTCGTAAACTATCTTGAAGGTTTTTTTGTGAACATGTTTATATTCCTCCTATATATATAAGTATAAGGAGAGCCAATGTATCACAGATGGTCTGCAAATATAGATAAGGATGAGAAGGGGCATAAGAGGTTTTCCTGGGTGATGTAATACGCTATGTCTTCATAAGGATTTCCTTATGCAAGTTTGTGCATTTAACAAGGCTCGTGGGATAGATAAACTTGTCTATTTGATGATTTTGCTTTTTGAAAGTACTGGAGATAGAACTAAGTTTTTCATGGATATTAGGCAAGTCTGATTTTTGTGCTACATACCCAGCCCCCAGTTCATGCATTTCAAAGTGTGTGTAAAAAATATGTAGATAAAGGAAATTATAAAATGTGCTGAATTTTAGTTAAAAATACTGTATTAGTTATATTTTATTATGCAAAGAGATACCATGACCATGGCAAATCTTAAAAAGGAAAACATTTAACTAGGACTAGATTACAGTTTCTGTCAGTTACTGTCATGACAAGAAGCATGTGAGCATGCAGGCAGACATGGTGCTAGAGAAGGATATGAAGTTCTACATTTGATTTGCAGAAAATAAGAAGTAAACTGTCCAACACTGAATGCAACTTGAGCATATGAGACCGCAAGACCTGACCAGACAGTGATATACCTTTTCCAACAAGGTCACATCTACTCTACTCATGAATTTATGAGGCGCATTCCTATTTAAACCACCACATTACACTCTGTGACTATCATAGGGTTATAAGCATAACATAATCCAAAATGCATTTAGTCCAACTTTAAAAGGTCCCATAGTCTTACCACAGTCTCAATAAGTTTTAAAAGTCCAAAGTCCTGTCTCTTCTGAGATTCATGAGATTTCTTCATTGTAATCCCCTGTAAAACCAAAATCCAAAAGTAAATCACACACTTCCAACATATAATAACACAGCATATACATTACCACTCCAAAATGGAGGAAAGGGAGCATTGTAAGGAAATATTGAATCAAAGCAAAACTTAAAACCAGCATGCGTCTGTATTGTGAATGCTGGGATTAAAGTCATGTACCCCTATACCTGGACCTATGCTGTTCTTTATTTTCACAAGTTAGAAGCTTAGCTGGGAGGGATCTTGCCATGAGGTCTCTGCTCCCTTTTACCATGAGGCTTTCCTTTTTCTGTTTTTCTGCCTGAGCTCAGGATTTAGCTACATTCTACTTCCTGGTGCTGCTTTTTTCCTCAAACTGTACATTTCATATTTTCCTTGCTTGACTTGGTCCTTTTTATTATTGATGTTCATAAGAGTGAATGCTAATAGCCATATAACAGAGTCGGTACTAGAATTTTTTTCAGATTTCCTCTGCCAACAGAATCTATCCAAAACTCTTCACTTTAGCTTCAGGCAGACTTTTCAGACAAGGGCAAAAAGCAGCCACATTCTTCATTGAAGTAACACAAGACCAGTCTCTAGGCCATATATTAATATTCTCCTTCTTTGAAACCCCGAGTTCCGAGCACTTCCAGCATCGTTGTCCTCCATGTTTCTACTAGTTTGTCCCATTACTATTCATTAAAAGTGTTTACTGCTTTTCTAATCCAAACTTCAAAAGTCCACATTTCTCCAAACAAAAGCACGGTAAAGCCTGTTACAGTCAGTCCCTGGTACCAGCTTATATCATTGTTATGGTTTTATTTCTGTGAAGAAATACCATGACCACTGCAAGTGTTATAAAGGAACATGTTTAATTGGGGCTGGATTACAGTCTCAGAGATGTAGTCAGTTATTACCATGGCAGATAGAATGAGAGCATGCAGGTAGACATGGTGCTGGGGAAGGATCTGAGAGTTCTACATCTTGGTCCACAGTTAAAAGGAAGTAAACTCTGTTGCACACTGGGCTTGACTTGATCATAGGAGACCCCAAAGCCTGCTCACACAGTGATACATTTCTTTCAAATAAGCCACATCTACTCCAATAAGGGCATACCTCCTAAAAGAGCCACTCCTAAGAGACCAAGCATTCAAACATATAAGTCTATGAGGGCCACACATATTCAAACCACCATAGAAAATATAATAAAATATTTAGGAGGGACCATGTTACCATCTAAAAGTTAATTTGAAAAGCAACAGAAATATAATAGTTTGAGGCCACACAATAGCAGAATATAAGTTTTAGATATAGATGACCACAGCAGAACTTTTTTTTAAATTATGTTTTTCTTTTTTATTTATTTATTTTTATTGAAAAAAATTTCTGCCTCCTCCCAGCCTCCCATTTCCCTCCCACTCCTCTCCCCCTCCCCCCACTCCTTTCCCCCTCCCCCCACTCCTCTCCCCCTCCCTCCATCTCCAGTCTGAAGAACAGTCAGGGTTCCCTGCCCTGTAGAAAGTCCAAAGTCCTCCCCCCTCCATCCTGGTCTAGGAAGGTGAACATCCAACACAGCAGAACTTAAGCAGAACTTTGGGCAGAATAAAAAGTTTTATTTAAAGTGTTGGAAATGATAAATATAATTTGTAAGATTCAATTATTTTTATTTTATATGTGTGAGTGCTGTGGAACAATGGTTTTACCCTGTAAAAATTTGTTTTTTTGTATTTGTTTAACAAAATGCTGAGTGGCCAGTAGCCAGGCAAGAAGTAGAGGTGGGGCAATGAGAACAGTAGAATTCTGGGAAGAGGAAAGATTCAGTCAGCAGTTGTTACTCAGACACAGAGGAAGCAAGATGAGAATGCCTTGCTGATGAAAGGCACAAGGCTAACAAACACAAGTTTTATGGGCTAATATTTGTTATAAGAGGTATAAGAAGCTGAGCTAATAGTTTGTGATTCTGAGTATCAAACCTAAGATCTTATTCATATGAGCTGCTTTCCTAACTCTGGGAATTTCTTTTTCATGCCCCTGCTACAAGTATCTAGAATAGGCAGTTGCATTATACACGGTGTTCTTTAAATAGGTACAGGACTTTTGAAAAAGTATACATCTTAGTAGTTGGATTGTAAGATTTTTTAAAAAAATAAACATTGTAGGGTTGCAAAATAGTTACAGAGATGGAAATTCATTATAATTTCACAACCGTTTTCCCCTTTAATGAGCATCATAAAGCACAAATATTAAAATTACTGAACCAACACTGATATAATTTTATTACCTAAAAATCTCTATACTTCTTTTAAATTTTTGTATTTTTATGTAATTTTCATCTTTTCTTTTCTGTGATACCAACCAGCATGCCATGTTCTATTTAGTTGTCAAGTTTCCTTAGGCTACTGACTGTGACAGCTTGTCATACTCTCTTTGTTTTTTTTATTATCTTGACAAGTTTGAGGAGTCTTGGAAATGGATTGTACAGAGTGTCCCCATTGGGAGCTGTCCCTAAGATATTTTATAAGACATGAATTAGCTTGGGAAATCCCATTCCCTCAGGAACTGTGACATATACCCAATGATCCAAAATATTTGTATCATGTTCAAGCATGGATGAATTTTAAAAGCCCTGTCTGTTTCTGTTTGCTTACAGGCACTGGGTTAAGAAGGACATCTCTTTGTCCATCTTATCTCTGTGATACTCAGCTCCCTGAACACTAAGCGATGCCTTACCATACAGAACTCTTGTCTAAGATGAACTCTGATGTGAGTCTTTTGACAGTAGGCTTTAATATCTCTATGCCTACACTTACAGCCCACATACTGTCAATACCATCAAAACCTGCTTTCTGATGTCCACACCTGAAGCAATATATATATATGCATTCTCTGTGTTATTTTGTTTGTGTTATAATATAAATAAAGCTTGCCTGAGGATCAGAGTGTGGAGCTAGCTACTAGTTAGCATTAGAGACCAGGCAGTGGTGGTGCACATCTTTAATCCCAGCACTCAAGAGGCAGAGGCACTTGATCTCTGTGAGTTCAAGGCCACCCTGGGCTACCATAGATTGATCCAATCTCAAAGAGAAATAGAATTAGGTGGTGGTGACAGACACCTTTACTTTCAATAGTTGAGAGTCACATGCATTTAATCCTAACACTATGCAGGTGAAGACAGGAAGGGATATGGCTGGCCAGTGAGAGGAATATAAGACAAGAGGAGACAAGAGCTCAAGGCATTCTATCTGAGGACTTGCAGAGACAGGATACCCCATTTGATCTGATGATTTCATAGATGTAAGAACTATTTAGTGGCTACTCTGTTTCTCTGATCTTTTGGCTTTCACCCTCTAATATCTGACTCTGGGTTTTTGTTATCAAGACCAATTAGAATTTGAGCAACAGCATGCTGATTATGTTTTCCACTAAAATAGTTGCCCAAAGTACAATGATCCCTTCGCCAAAACAACTAACCAATATCCCATCTCCACAAAAAAGAACTCTGGGACAACTTTTAGATTTGTCTTGATCTATATTTTAAGAAAAACATGTTCTTATCTCATCTGTAGAAGAATTATTTCTAAGATACTTTCATTTGAAAAGTAAAAAGAGCTGAGCTGCTGTACTGAAAGAACCTGTGCCTTTATCACACACACACACACACACACACACACACACACACACACACACACACACTAAAGTAAAAGAATAAACTATTTGACATTAAACATTAAGCACTTTCTCCATCCCAGGATATTGGAGGCATCTTTGGAGCAGATGAACAACCCCTTGCATTTTGCATGTTTTCTCCCTCCAAAAACAAACTTTAACACCCACATCAATGTTAAACCAGTCTTAAAAAACCAACTTTATTCATGAAATGTGGATTCTGAGATGATATATTTTCTTCCATGCAAAATGCCCCATTCTATAGATTATTCATAATTTATTATGCTTAATTCAGAGAAAAAAGATTTGTTAGACTGTCTAACAAACATTCTTTCCTCTAGAAAGATTTTCTTCACCCTAACACATGTTATTGCCTGGCTTTGAATATCATGCCATATATGAGACTATTATCTGCTTCCATTAACTGTTATTCTCATGGGGGAACTATATTCATTTTATTCAGCAATGATTTTTTTTTAATTTATTTTTAATTGAAAAAAAATTTCTGCCTCCTCCCAGCCTCCCATTTCCCTCCCACTCCTCTCCTCCTCCCCCCACTCCTCTTCCCCTCTCCCCACTCCTCTCCCCATCCCTCTCCAGTCCTAAGAGCAGTCAGGGTTCCCTGCCTTGTGGAAAGTCCAAGGTCCTCCCCCCTCCATCCACGTCTACGAAAATGAGCATCTAAACTGGCTAGGCTCCCACAAAGCCAGAACATGAAGTAGGATTAAAACCCAGTGCCATTGTCCTTGGCTTCTCATCAGCTCTCATTGTCCGCCATGTTCAGAGTGTCCGGTTTTATCCCATGCTTTTTCAGTCACAGTCCAGTTGGCCTTGGTGAGCTCCCAATAGATCAGCCCCACTGTCTCAGTAAGTGGGTACACTCCTCACGGTCCTGACTTCCTTGCTCATGTTCTCCCTCCTTCTGCTCCTCATTGGGACATTGGGAGCTCGTTCCAGTGCTCCAATGTGGGTCTCTGTCTCTATCTCCATCCATCGCCAGATGAAGTTTCTATGGTGATATGCAAGATATTCATCAGTATGGCTATAGGATAGTGCCATTTCAGGTTTCCTATCCTCAGATGCCCAAGGAACTAACTAGGGACATTGCCCTGGGCACCTTGGAGCCCCTCTAGGTTCAAGTCTCTTGTCAACCCTAAGATGGCTCCCTTGATTAAGATATGTGCTTCCCTGCTCCCCTATCCACCCTTCCTTTATCCCAATCATCCCGTTTCCCCAAGTTCCCCCTCATCCCCCCTTCTTACTTTTCTCTCCTCATCTCCCCTTACCCCCATCCCACCCCACCCCCAAGATCCCAATTTTTTGCCCAGCAATCTTGTCTACTTCCCATATCCAGGAGGATAACTATATGAATTTTTTAGGGCTGAGGCTATTCATCCTATGTGTTCAGTAGAAACATATTACATAGAGTGGATTCATGTGAACCATGAGCATTATTTATAGCAGGTTTGCTATTTGTGTACTATTGAAATATTTGCCAACTTAAAACAATTTGAAACAAGCTTTAAAAAAATTCTCTAAGTATATACGACTGGGAGCCATGCCTACTTGGTGATAAATAAGCAGCTTTGAATGAATAGGGGAATGGTATGCTCCTAACTTGCTGGAATAGTACTCTATAAACTGCACAATGTTCTCAAATTTGTAGGAAAGCAAACAAGCATACGGGGACACCCTAAGGTCTGACGAGGGCTCCAAGACCTGAAGAGGTCTAGGAATTCTATTCAAATTCTTACCTACATTACAAAAGAATGTTGCGTATTCTAATTCATCAATATAAGAACTCAAACTAAAAGTAGATTATATTTCTACATACTGAATAAAACCAACTTTAAGTGAGTAAAAAATGCAGATTCCTAATGAAGATGATTGAAAGTCACAAATCATAGACTTGCAGGCACTGTATTTTGTCCTAGGAGAATGGATCACTAAGTTAAATTATTTCTTAATCTATTCTCTGTTTCTCTGTAATGTCTGTGTCTTTTATGAATGTACACATAAGTCTCTCTCTCTCTCTCTCTCTCTCTCTCTCTCTCTCTCTCTCTCTCTGTGTGTGTGTGTGTGTGTGTGTGTGTGTGTGTGTGTACAGTGTACAGATGCAAATCTTGCTACATAGGGTGGTCTACAGTGGTGTGAGGAGTTTTCTGTTGTTCTTCACCTAATCTTTTAGAGACAGGAAGGCTCATTAAACATGTAGATCTGTTACACTGTAGGTCCAGAAAGCTCTGGAAATTGAACTTTCTCTGTCCCTGTAGTTCTAGGGTTATAGCTGTTTGCTGTGACACCAATTTGTGTGCAAGAAATTCAAATTCAGGACTTAGAGTTTGCATGTCAGACACTTAATCAACAAGGCATCTTTCTTTCCAGTTCCTCCTGGACTCAATTATAAGGTAAGCCTAAAGTCAGACATGTCAATCATTTTGATAGTGCAAAGGACACTTGTAGAAACCATGATTGACATTTACAGACCTTCGATTGTGCTGACACAATGATTCTTCTTCTAATTCATGTGTCCTTTGGGTGAAAAGACATGTTTTATTTTTTTGTGAATGACATGCAGTTGGGCAAAGCTCACTTAGAATATCATCTCCTAGTCATTGTGTCATTACTGGAAAAGACCTATTTCTTTCTTTTTTTTTAAATTTAAATAGTTTCTTTTGAAAATGTCATGCATGAAAACCTAGGTTAGATAATCTCCATACTTCACACTCCTCATTCAAAGTCCTTCTGAGACACATCTCTCTTAAATTTATAACCTTTTCTCCTTTAATTATTATTATTATTATTGCACACACATATGCACATAACCTATGGAGTCAATTAGCATCACTTCAATGTACATAAATGTAGTGCTTATTATTGGAGATTGGAAAACATATCCAAGGGTTTGGGATTGCTTGTTTTTGGAGAAACCTGAATTTCTATCTTTCAACAGTCATCAATTGCCTATAGCTCTTCATCAGGGTTTGAACATTGTGAAGTTTATCCCATTTACAGTGGCATGAGACCTAAATTTTTGAATAGGGACATAGCTGTGAACTTTCAGACTACCCAAAGATGCTACATTTACAAACATGTCTTTCATAGCCAATGCACTGCCAACGTTTCTTTCTGAAGCATTTCTTTTCTCTGTAAAAACAGAATTTCCTCATAAAGCATTTGAATTCTTCTGAAACTGATTCCACTATCATTGCCTGTTCTAGTGTCAACTGTGTTTGTGTGTATGTGTGTGTGTGTGACATATATACCAGCTGGAATACTATCAAGTAATAAGTTGTTCATATTTCAATTTCATTTTTACCACTATGATTATCTGGTTGTATTTTCTATTCAACTTTTTCTTCCATCTGGATCATGATCACATTAGAATTTTACTATTTTGTATGCAATAAATTATACATTAATGGGCTAGTTATGGCTGCTGAGAAGAAGTTATTTGTGATTTGCACTTAGAGAGATTTTAATCAAGCCTACCATTCTCAAAAAGTCTGTTTTGCATATAAATAAGGGCCCCTAAAATCGATCTGTTTTGTTCAATTATAAAATGCTTCATTTGGGAGTCTGAGGGTAATTTATTATACTTTAATCCAAGAAATTGAAGATATGTTGCAACACTTCTAATCTTATCAAGTGTCTACCGTATTTAATGACAATTTCTGCGTATCATGATGATTATAAATAAAATAAAATGAAAAGACTATGTGAGATTTTTAGATGCTAAACTTATGATTATGTATGGTCTCAGGTACTGGCTATTCCCTTAGGGTGCTCGATTGTTCCATGTGTTTGATTATTGTCAGAGAAAGCATAATATAGGACAACTTCTTGAAACCTTCTGCAATGAACTATGTAAACAATGTAAGAAGAGAAAGAAAATCATATACAATGGTTTTCTAATATTTGATCATATATTTACCCATAGCTTTTCTTTATAATTAAATGGTCGTTTCTAGACAAAGCAGGAACTGAAAGAAAGTCTCTGTTATTTATAAAGGAATGACATATGTATATGTGGGGGAGTGTGTAACACCATGAACCTTGCTGTCTGTATAGATATTCACTGCATGTATATCTTCTTAGAAAATTTATAAATCAATGGAACATAGGTCTAGAAAGGTGAGTAGAAGCCTGGTGGAATATTTTCTTTTAAAGTAACCTCTATGATTTCAAACCCAGGCTTTTCTAAAAAAGAAAGAAAAGAAGTGTGAGCTATCACTGCTTGGCTTTGTTTTTCTTGTAGAGTGATTCAATCTCACGTAGCCCATGGTGGCCTTGAACTCAGAGAGATTCCTTTGCCTCTGTCTCTGGAGTGCTGGGATTAAATGTGTATGCCACCACTGCCTGGTCCTTATGGCTAATTAGTGTGGCTAGCTTCATGCTCTGATCTTCAGGCAATCTTTATTTGTTAAAGCACAAGCAAAATATTACCACAAGTGTGTAATATTTCAGTTTTCATAATGACAAGTAGAAATCAATGCATGTCTACTCACTTTTTCCTATACTTTTACTTGACAATCATCAACTTAGATGAAAAGAAATATGCCTAGACTGAAGAAGTACTTAGAAGTCTTACGGAAACATTGCTCTCTGAGCTTGATGGTCCCCCATTCACCCAGCAACAGTTTTGGTTTGTATTTGGTGGTTGGCAACTGACATTTTGATAAATGGAGGTACTAAGCTGTACATTAAGCATGCATTACGTTTCAGTAAGGATTTTACCTGGCATTTCCTCACAGCTGGAGATGTACTTTAGAGGTGAAGGGAAAAATTCCATCATAGTGGCTTCACATTTATGTAACTGTCCACCTTGCCAAAAGATGATTGGTTGTTTGCCATAAAATACACAGAACTGCTTCTAAACTGAAAACTAAAGACTATGACGTGTTACTCAAATCATAGGTATTAAAGTGATTGCTATGGGGAGGCGATTAAGCACAGAATACAGGGAAGAAATGTCCTGCTCAATTTGCATCTAGTTCACAGAAGTTGACTAGGGAAACACTATGGAAATTAAATGAGGTATGGCTAAGATAGGGTCTTGGGGAATCTTTGAATATCTTCTGTGTCTCTTGCACAACACTTTCAATCAGAAATTCAATCCTGTAAGCACTACATAACTGACATTCCTCTTAAAGTTTTTCTTTTCTCTATTTCCTTGGAAACCATGAAGTTTACTACCATTTTCTGTGTCTTGCAGAATCCTAATAATTCTCCTTAACTACAGTTGTCTATCTTCTCCAGAAACCAGAGCCATCTTGATATAAACAAATATAAGCAAATACATGTCCATAATTCAGCAATTCTCACCCACACATAATTTTCAAATTGTTATGAAAGCTTCCAAAGTATTGAAGCCATGGGAATTTCTTTACAGAGTTCTACTTCATTAATTTAGAGTGGGTATTATTTTTCATAATTTTTAAAAGAAATACTCTAGATGATTCTAATTTTTTTGTGAAAGTTAATGATGTAACTCTTTCTAAATTATTCTTTAGCATCAAAATGGTCAAAGGGAATTTTGAAATTTGAGTTTTGCCTACCTCTTCTGCTTCTCTGAGGGCGTCTCTTCCCTCAAAAGCAAATGTCATTCCTTGCTTCTTTGCTGCTCAAACATTGGTTTCTCCACAGCCTCCAAAGCTTATTCTAGTATTCTCTAAGGACCTTAGTGAATCTGCCATATCAATTTATACTCTTCTAAAGACACATGCACATGGAGTTTTTTTTTTTTTAATTGGAAAGAAAAAGAAATTTCTGCCTCCTCCCCGCCTCCCATTTCCCTCCCACTCCTCCCTCTCTTCCTCCCCTCCCCCCACTCCCCCCTCCCTCTCCAGCCTGAAGAGCAGTCAGGGTTCCCTGTGGAAAGTCCAAAGTCCCCCCCCCTCGATTCTGGTCTAGGAAGGTGAACATCCAAACTGGATAGGCTCCCACAAAGCCAGAACATGAAGTAGGATCAAAACCCGGTGCCATGGTCCTTGGCTTCTCAGCAGCCCTCATTGTCCGCCAAATTCAGAGAGTCCGGTTTTATCCCATGCTTTTTCAGTCAGAGTCCAGCTGGCCTTGGTGAGCTCCCAAAGAATCAGCCCCACTGTCTCCACGGGTGGGCGCACCCCTTGTGGTCCTGACTTCTTTGCTTATATTCTCCCTCCTTCTGCTCCTCATTGGGACTTTGGGAGCTCAGTCCAGTGCTCCAGTGTGGGTCTCTGTCTCTATCTCCATCCATAGCCAGATGAAATTTCTATGGTGATATGCAAGATATTCATCAGTATGGCTATAGGATAGAGTCATTACAGGTTCCCTATCCACAGCTGCCCCAGGAACTAACTGGGGACATCGTCCTGGGCACCTGGGAGCACCTCTAGATCCAAGTCTCTTGCCAACCCTAAGATGGCTCCCTTAATTAAGATGTGTGCTTCTCTGCTCCCCTAGCCAACCTTCCTTTATCCCAATCGTCCCGTTTCCCCAAGTTCCCCCCACCCTCCCCTTCTCACATTTCTCTCCCCTTCTCCCCTTACCCCCCCTCCCACCACACCCCCAAGATCCCAAATTTTTGCCCGGCAATCTGGTCTACTTCCCATAACCCAGAGGATAGCTATATGCTTTTCTTTGGGTTCACCTTCTTAATTAGTTTTTTTAGGGTATCAAATTATAGACTCACTGACCTTTATCTCTAGAAACCAATTATGAGTGAGCACATCCCATGTTCATCCTTTTGGGTCTGGGTTACCTCACTCAGGATAGTGTTTTCTATTTCCATCCATTTGCATGCAAAATTCGCGAAGTCATTGTTTTTTACCGCTGAGTAGTATTCTAATGAATATATATTCCATACTTTCTTCATCCATTCTTCCATTGAAGGGCATCTAGGTGGTTTCCAGGTTCTGGCTATTACAAATAGTACTGCAATGAACATAGTTGAACAAATGTCCTTGTCATATGATCGGGCATCTCGTGGGTATATTCCCAAGAGTGGCATTGCTGGGTCCATGAGTATGTTGATCCCAAATTTCCTGAGAAACCGCCACACTGCTTTCCAAAGTGGTTGTACAAGATGCATTCCCACCAGCAATGGATGAGGGTGCCCCTTTCTCCACAGCCTCTCCAGCAAAGACTATCATTGGTGTTTTTGATTTTAGCCATTCTGACAGGTGTAAGGTGATATCTCAATGTTGTTTTGATTTGCATTTCCCTGATTGCTAAGGAGGCTGAGCATGACCTTAAGTGCCTTTTGGCCACTTGAACTTCTTCTGTTGAGAATTCTCTCTTCAGCTCAGTGCCCCATTTTTTAATTGGGTTAATTAGCATTTTAAAGTCTAGTTTCTTAAGTTCTTTATATATTTTGGAGATCAGACCTTTGTCTTTTGCGGGGTTGGTGAAGATCTTCCCCCAGTCAGTGGGTTCCCTTTTTGTCTTACTGACAGTATCTTTTGCTTTACAGAAGCTTCTCAGTTTCAGTAGGTCCCATTTATTCAATGTTGCCTTTAATGACTGTGCTGCTGGGGTTATACCTAGGAAGCGATTGCCTGTGCCCATCTGTTGTAGGGTACTTCCCACTTTCTCTTCTATCAGGTTCAGTGTGTTCAGATTGATATTGAGGTCTTTGATCGATTTGGACTTGAGTTTTGTGCATGGTGATAGGTATGGGTCTATTTTCATTCTTCTACAGGTTGACATCCAGTTGTGCCAGCACCATTTGTTGAAGAAGCTTTCTTTCTTCCATTGTATACTTTTAGCACCTTTATCGAAAATGAGGTATTCATAGGTTTGTGGGTTAAAATCCGGGTCTTCTATACGATTCCATTGGTCGACTTCTCTATTTTTATGCTAATACCACACTGTTTTCATTACTGTAGCTCTGTAATAGAGTTTAAAGTCAGGGATGGTAATGCCTCCAGAAGTTCCTTTATTGTATAAGATTGTATTGGCTATCCTGGGTTTTTTGTTATTCCATATAAAGTTGATTATTGTCCTTTCAAGATCAGTGAAGAATTTTAATGGGATCTTGATGGGGATTGCATTGAATCTATAAATTGCCTTTGGTAGGATTGCCATTTTTACTATGTTGATCCTCCCAATCCACGAGCAAGGGAGATCCTTCCATTTTCTGGTATCCTCTTCAATTTCTTTCTTCAATGCTTTAAAGTTCTTGTCAAATAGATCCTTCACTTCTTTGGTTAGGGTTACCCCGAGATATTTTATGCTGTTTGTGGCTATTGTGAAAGGTGATGCTTCTCTGATTTCCCTCTCTGCTTCCATATCCTTTGTGTATAGGAGGGCGACTGATTTTTTGGAGTTGATCTTGTATCCGGCCACATTACTAAAGGTGTTTATCATCTGTAGAAGTTCTTTGGTGGAGTTTTTGGGGTCGCTTATGTACACTATCATATCATCTGCAAATAACGAAAGTTTAATTTCTTCCTTTCCAATTCGAATCCCCTTGATCCCCTTATGTTGTCCTATTGCTATTGCTAAAACTTCAAGCACTATATTGAAGAGGTATGGAGAGAGTGGACAGCCTTGTCGTGTTCCTGATTTAAGTGGGATGGCTTTGAGTTTCTCTCCGTTCAGTTTGATGTTAGCTGTCAGTTTGCTGTAAATAGCTTTTATTATATTTAGGTATTTTTTTTTTTTTTTTTGAGACGGTTTGGAGCTATCCTGAACTAGCTCTTGAGACCACCCCTTAGGTATAATCCTGGTATCCCTAATCTCTCCAAGACTTTTATCATAAAGGGATGTTGAATTTTGTCAAAAGCTTTTTCAGCATCTAAAGAAATGATCATATGGTTTTTTTCTTTCAGTTTATTTATATGATGGATTACATTGATAGATTTTCATATGTTGAACCAGGCTTGCATCTCTGGGATGAAGCCTACTTGATCATATTGGATAATTTTTCTAATGTGTTCTTGGATACGGTTTGCCAGTATTTTGTTGAGGGTTTTTGCGTCGATGTTCATGAGTGAGATTGGCCTGTAATTCTCTTTCTTGGTTGAGTCTTTGTGTGGTTTTGGTATCAGAGTGACTGTAGCTTCATAAAAGGAATTTGGCAATGACTCTTCTGTTTCTATATTGTGAAATACCTTAAGGAGTATAGGTATTATGTCTTCTTGGAAATTCTGGTAGAATTCCGCATTGAAACCGTCTGGTCCTGGGCTTTTTTTGGTAGGGAGGTTTTTGATAACAGCTTCTAATTCTTCGCGACTGACAGGTCTATTTAGATTGTTCACCTGGTCCTGATTTAACTTTGGTATATGGTATTTGCCTAAAAAAGTGTCCATTTCTTTTACATTTTCCAGTTTTGTGGCATACAGGCTTTTGTAGGAAGATCTAATGATTCTCTGAATTTCCTCTATGTCTGTGGTTATGTCCCCCTTTTCATTTCTGATCTTATTAATTTGCAAATTCTCTCTCTGCCGTTTGATTAGTTTGGATAGGGGTTTATCAATTTTGTTGATTTTTTTCAAGGAACCAGCTTTTTGTTTCATTGATTCTTTGGATTGTTTTCTGTGTGTCTATTTTGTTGATTTCCGCTCTCAGTTTGACTATTTCCAGTCTTCTACTCCTCCTAGGTGAGTCTGCTTCTTTTTTTTTCTAGAGCTTTCAGGTGGGCTGTTAAGTCTCCAATGTATGCTTTCTCTGTTTTCTTTAAGTGGGCACTAAGGGCTATGAACTTTCCCCTTAGGACTGCTTTCAAAGTGTCCCATAAGTTTGAGTATGTTGTTTCTTTATTTTCATTGAATTCAAGGAAGACTTTAATTTCTTTCTTTATTTCTTCTTTGATCCAGGTGTGGGTCAATAGTTGACTGTTCAGTTTCCATGAGTTTGTAGGCTTTCTGGGGATAGCTTTGTTGTTGAATTCTAACTTTAGACCATGGTGATCTGATAAGACACAGGTGGTTATGGATATTTTTTTGTAACAGTGGAAGTTTGCTTTGTTACCGAGGATGTGGTCAACTTTCGAGAAGGTTCCATGAGCTGCAGAGAAGAAGGTATATTCTTTCCTATTTGGGTGGAATGTTCTATAGATGTCTGTTAAGTCCATTTGATTCATTACCTCCATTAATTCTCTTATTTCTCTGTTAGGTTTCTGTCTGATTGACCTGTCCATTGGTGAAAGAGGAGTGTTGAAATCTCCTACTATTAGTGTGTGCGGTTTGATGGCAGCCTTGAGTTTTAGTAATGTTTCTTTTACGTACGTGGGTGCTTTTATGTTAGGGGCATAGATATTCAGGATTGAGACTTCATCCTGATGAATTGTTCCTGTTATGAGTATAAAATGTCCCTCTCTATCTCTTCTGATTGATTTAAGTTTGAAGTCAACTTTGTTAGAAATTAGTATGGCCACACCTGCTTGTTTCTTAGGTCCATTTGCTTGATAAACCTTTTCCCATCCCTTTACTCTAAGTAGGTGCCTGTCTTTGTGGTTGAGGTGTGTTTGTTGTAAACAGCAGAATGTTGGATCCTGTTTGCGTATCCAATCTCTTAGCCTGTGCCTTTTTATAGGTGAGTTGAGTCCATTGGCATTAAGGGATATTAATGACCAGTGGTTGTTAACTCCGGTCAGATTTTTAGTCATAGAGTTTGTGTGTTTGCCTTCTTTGAGTTGCGCTGGTGAAGGGTCTCTAGATGTTTGAGTTATTGTGGTCATTGTTGGACTCCTTGGTTTGTGATTTTCCTTCTATTACTTTCTGTAAGGCTGGATTTGTGGCTACGTATTGTTTAAATTTGTTTTTGTCCTGGATAATTTTGTTTTCTCCATTTATAGTGAACGAAAGCTTGGCTGGGTATAGTAGTCTGGGCTTGCATCCATGTTCTCTTAGCTTCTGCAGTATATCTATCCAGGACCTTCTGGCTTTCATGATTTCCATAGAGTAGTCAGGTGTAAGTCTGATAGGTTTACCTTTATATGTAACTTGACCTTTTTCTTTTGCAGCTCTTAATATTCTTTCTTTATTCTGTATGTTTTGTGTTTTGATTATTATATGGCGAGGAGATGTTTTTTTTTGGTCCAGTCTATTCGGTGTTCTGTATGCTTCTTGAACCTTCAAAGGAATATCTTTCTTTAGGTTGGGAAAGTTTTCTTCTATAATTTTATTAAATATATTTTCTGGACCATTGAGCTGTACTTCTTCTCCTTCTTCTATCCCAATTATTCTTAGGTTTGGTCTTTTTATTGTGTCCCATATTTCCTGTATGTTTTGTGATGAGAATTTGTTGGTTTTGCTATTTTCTTTGATCAGTGTCTTTATTTTCTCTATGGTATCTTCAGTGTCTGACATTCTTTCTTCTATCTCTTGTAATCTGTTGGTAGTACTTGTCTCTGTGGTTCCCGATCGTTTACCCAGGTTTTCCAACTCCATCCTTCCCTCGGTTTGTGTTTTCTTCATTACTTCCATTTCATTCTTCAAGTCTTGAACGGCTTCCCTTATCTGTTTGATTGCTTTTTCTTGCTTCTCTTGGTTTTCTTGGGTATCTTTGAGCGATTCATTCATTTCCTCTACTTTTTTGTTTGTCATCTCTAATTGTTTATGGCAGTTTTTCACCTCCTGTTTAGGGTCCTCTATTTTTTTCATATAATTCACTTTTGAGTCGAATTCTTCTAATTCTTCTGGAGTAGGGTGTACAATTCTTCTTGTTTCGGGATCCCTGGATTCTGGTGATGTCATGTTGTCTTTCAGGTTGTTGGAGGAATTCTTGTATTGGCGCCTTCCCATCTCTTGCTTCAAACGGAGCCCAGAGAGGCCTGGTGTCTTGGTCCAGTCTTTGCTGTGACTGACTCTCTGGGTGTATCTCTTCAGTGTAGTAACAGGAACCAACCCGTCCAGATGGAACTCCTCAGCACAACAATTCAGATGGCAACCCTGGAGCACCAGCTGTAGGTGCCCAAGCTCCCCCACAGGGAACCTTGAGACCTGCCCAGAAGGCAGGCACTCCCCGCTCTGGGTGGATAGCCTTAGTGAAGGAACTTAAAATCTTTCTTGAGCACTGGTCCTAGCAGGCTGCAGGGCAGGGTTGGGGGTGGGGTGAGCTGCCGGGGGATTGGGTCGTGCCTAAGAGAGGCAGCCCTGCAGAAGGCAGGCACTCCCCGCTCTGGGTGGATAGCCTTAGTGAAGGAACTTAAAACCGTTCTTGAGCACTGGTCCTAGCAAACTGCAGGGCAGGGTTGGGGGTGGGGTGGGCTGCCGGGGGGATTGGGTCGTGCCTAAGAGAGGCAGCCCTGCAGAAGGAGCTGGGGGGAAGGGGGGTTTGTGCTAGCTTCTGGGACACACCGCCCCTGGATAGTAGACACTCACCCGTCCAGATGGAATTCCTCAGCTCCTAACCAGGGCCGCCTGGTAGCTCAAAGATCAGGGGACCAGAGGCGCACATGGAGTTTTTGTATACTTTTTGCATCCATGTGACTTGTTGACCAGAATTTCTTCTGTGTTTCATTGTTCTGCTATTAAAGAAATATACACAGCATACATGTGTATGCATAGTTGACATAGTCTTAAAACAGAATCTCTTATTTTTAATGTCAATTCTTTAAGGTTTATACCAGCATATAAACTATGTTCATATGTGTATATATGAATATAAATATATATATGTATATATAATCTAATGAGTGGATTATGATAGCTGATATCTATAATTTCATTTATGAGTATATAAGGAATTCTTATTTGCATATAGAAGTCTTGATATGTAGAGGGTAGATAGTATGGAATTCTCTGAAGAATTAGCTAGCTCTGGAAAGATGTACAACTGTGTACTACAATTCAGTCTTGAAGATGCATCTCAGATATTGATACCATTGATATTGTGTTAGGTCAGTGTAAGCCATGGGAAGTTAGGGACTATAAGTACATTGATGCCTCACATTTAATATAGGACTAGATATTTAATAGGCATAAAAGATTTCTATTTGCAATGATTTCAAATACATACCAACCCTGACCCTCATTCCTTAATGTCCCTTTTTGTCCATTCATATTTTCCGAGACCACTGGCATCATTTGACTATGGAAGTTTTGCCCATTCAGAATCCCGTGAGAAATTTAACTCTAATCCCCTAAAAACCTCATATTTTTCAAAATATGGATTCTGCACCAGAAGCACCATAATTACAAAACAGTAGCTAGAAACATTTTTTCTTAGGTCCCAAGCAGGCTTACTGAAAAGAAATCCATAAACAATCTATATTTTTGTCAATTCTCCAGGAGATTACATTTTGTGGGGCACTGCCCTAGCATGGTGATAGGTCATGCACTTATCCTTCTGAATTACAGGACCCGGGCAGATATTTTTTCTAGAAAAACCATGTGAAGGGGTGTTTGGAAGATAAGAATTTCTCTTTGACGTCTTCCCCTCATTCAGTCGATCTTGGATGGGCCCGACCAGCTGGTTTGCAGAGCTGATTTCTTTGGCTATTTTGACCTCAGTCAAAACAAGAAACAAATGGATTGTGTTGTCTCTGAGTTGTTACTTTTACAGGCATTTTGTGCTCTTTTATTGTGGTTTTTCATCCCCATTAATTTTTGCTAAAAGCAACATCAATTGTCTCACAGGGTCTTATATTTGGATACTCATTAGAAACAGAAAACAGAACATGTGAGAACAAACAGTTCCAGGCCCTCTCAGTTCAAGTAAATCAGGGTCTTGGAGAACAGTTGGGTGATTTGCTTCTTTTAAAAGCTCTCCAAAGTGATGCTGATATTGTACTAAGGATTCCAGGCAACAAAGAAAATTATATCATGTAGCTCATGCTTTGCCTTCATTGGGAAGGGGAACAATTTTTGCTGGTGGGAGTGCAAACTGGAAAAGCTACTATGGAAATCCAGTGTGACAGTTCTTCAGGAAAGTGGGAAAGCTTCTGTTTCAAAATTCAGCTATAACACTCTTGGACATATACACAGAGGGACCTCCATCCTAATACAGAGATACTGGCACATCAGTGTTCATTGATCCCCTTTTCAAAATTCTGAGACATTGGAAACAGCCTACGTGCCCATCAAGTGATGAATTGAAAATGAAAATTTGGTACATTTACACAATGGGATATTATTAAGCTGCTCAAAATGAAATTAAGAATTTTTCAGGTAAATAGAGTTAGAAAAACTCATCCTAAGTGAGATAGCACAGACCAAAAATGACAAGTAGTGGATGTTAGCATATAAGTCCTCAATAGGCTTGCTACAATCCATATAACCACCAGGTTTGGTACCAGATAAAGGAATAGGGTGCAAAGGAAGATCCTCCAAAGAAGGTGAAATAGAATATATTGATATGGAGAGACTGGGGATACTGGAGTGGAAGTATTAGATGGGGAAGGAGATGGACGAGAAGGTTAAGATAGGGGATATGGGGATGGACAACTAACCACTAATGATCATTTGAGGAATTATATGGAAACCTAGTACTGTACTAACTTACATATATACTTGCATATATACACACACATATATATATATATATATATATGTATATATATATATGAAGAAAATTTAAATAGCCACCAAAAATGGGGGAAGCAATTAGTTAGCGAGATATTTTTGCAACCAAGTGAAAAGAATGCCAGGAATGGGCGCTGTCTAATCAAGTCATAGGCTAAAGTATCTCCGTGGAAACCTATAAATTCTCAGACTATTATCAAAGCCATTGGTTGCTTTCAACAAACTGATCATTATGAACTATTGCTGAAGACAACACATGCTTACCACATTGAACACAGGAGTCAAGCTGTTGTTTATCTGAACCCTTAATCTTTACTGATTAGTGTTCATGGTCCTGGGAGGTTTGGTCACTTGCCTTCTAATTTTCAATAGGAAGGTAGTGCATAGGTTAGGATGGGTAAAGAGGGTAGAAGAAGGGAGAAGTTAGAGGTTGGGACACTATGATCAGTAATCAGAATGTATTGTATGAAAAAAATTCCTTTTCTTTTTTTTTTTTTTTGGCTTTTTCGAGACAGGGTTTCTCTGTGGCTTTGGAGCCTGTCCTGGAACTAGCTCTGTAGACCAGGCTGGTCTTTTCAATTAGAAAAAAAGAAAACAAATAATACGTTTTATGAGGCACGGTGTGGCAAGAGTCTTAAGAAAACTTACTCTGATGTCATAGTTTTGTGACCTCCAAATGGCATTGACCCTATCAATCAGGATTTTCTCCTGTGGGGATTTCTGAGCATGGCATTTAGTGGTGCAGCTGGAGCTGTGGAAGCAGGCTTTTCTTGTCATGCTATTGAAAGGAGGTCTGTCTACCTGTCTATGAGAGTCTCGGAAGCTATACCAACTTTCCCACTTGGAGTTCAGCAGAGATTGTGTAAACCACCCTCTGTCTTCCTTTTGTGTTCATTCTTTTCTTAAGATGATGTTAGCTTCTGTATCTTTGAGACAAATGGATTTTTCATTAATACAATTTCCTAATGGCTGATCAGGTAAATTTTTCTTTTTTTTTAGGACTTGGTTTCCCTGAGCTTTACAATGATACTAGTGGTTCGGAGCCAAAACTTTCATCCAAAACTTACAAAATGAGACATTCTTTCAGAGAAAATGAGCTGAGAAAACTTAAATAAATACCGTGTAAAATACTTGTGATGTTTCTTCCATTTCAATTTTTTTTTTTTACTGTTTGATAAAGAGCACTTCTGAGAAGGGCTGAGTTTCCTGAGAGCAGACATGATATTAAAGTGCAGTCCTTCTATGGTTTTGTGATTCTCAGTTCAGAGCCTTGAGCCGGAAGCAATAGAAATCTTTTGTTTTAGAGCCAGATGCTGCTCCATTGAAAAGGCCATGTAATGATAGTTAATGGAACACACAAAATGGGAACTGTCATGCTGATTCAAATGTAAAGACTACCTCTTAAAAAATAGTAAAAGATAATGATGGGAATAATCTTTTTTTTTTTTTCGTTTAGGTAATATTATCCAAAGTTAGGAATCTGGTTATTCTAGAATGTTTGGTCACACATGGAGTATTTTCTGAAGTCTTGTAGGACCGAGAGTTTAAGCCCCATGAAAAGGTCAAGACAGTTCTCAGTTTCCACTTTAAATTGCTTGGAAACACTCTTCAGTAGGAAGTTAGGTTTTAGGAAGCCTGCTGTGAAAGTTAGCGAATGAAATGTAAAATGTGTGAGGCATTCAGTTTTAGAAGTACCGTTTTGAAAAGATTATGGCATTTGCGCTTTACCAAATGAGAATCTTTTGGTGGACTTAAATATATCTCTTGCATATTCTGAGCCTTAAATGAAAAAAAAAATCTTCAAAATATAATTCCATTAAAATTTTCTACACTGTTAAACATCAAGAGATCAGGGTTTAGGACATTTATGTCAGTATGCCCATATGAAACCTCTCTAGAAGTTAAGAGACTGCATGTCAGTATAATAGTACTTACAAAGATCGCGCTATGTGTAGAAACACCTGTCTTGCATTCTTAGCTCACATAAACACCACAGTTCTTCCCTGCAATCTAGTCCCCAGAGTTGCAATCTTGCCTGTTTTTCTTTTACAAAAACTACCACGAGGGGTGCACCCACCCACTGAGACAGTGGGGCTGATCTATTGGGAGCTCGCCAAGGCCGGCTGGACTGTGACTGAAAAAGCATGGGATAAAACCGGACTCTCTGAACATGGCAAACAATGAGAGCTGATGAGAAGCCAGGGACAATGGCACGGGGTTTTAACCCTACTTCATGCTCTGGCTTTGTTGGAGCCTAGCCAGTTTGGATGTTCACCTTCCTAGACATGGATGGAGCGGGGAGGACATTGGACTTTTCCAAGGGCAGGGAACCCTGACTGCTCTTTGGACTGGAGAGGGAGGGGAAGAGGAGTGGGGAGAGGGGGAGAAGGTTGGGAGGAGGGGGAGGGAAATGGGAGGCTGGGAGGAGATGGAAAGTTTTTTTTTTTCCTTTTCTCAATAAAATAAAATAAAATAAAAAACTAACCTTGGGATGGAATGGTCTCTTATCCCCTATGAGTGTCCATGGAAGGTACAAGATATCATCTCTGATGATTGATATCTCCTCCATACATTGATGTTAGCAATTCTCTCTTTGTTGAAACTATATATTTTTAATATTGGTACTCTATATTTTCTCCATTACATTAAACTTCTTTGAACATCTGCCTTACTGCTGTGTTCAGTTATTTCATCCCTTCCTGCAAATATTGGCATTCCCTAGCATATACTTTGGGGCCACTCTTTCAAGATGTATTTACCATTTTTTTTAGGTAACCAATTACTGAAGCATACCATTCCCTGGTTCCCTAATAACATATCCAGAACATATTGGATAACATTATCCAAATGGACACAGACATCTCCAACTCTGCATGCCATAAGATAATGGTAATGGATAGAGGTAGTCTTGGTATCCAAAGGTGTAGCTCCTACTATTACTCTGTAGGCAATACTACTGGCATTCCATTTTAGATCTTAGTTTTCTTCTGTTTAATTTTTTTAGGATAATTGTATTTTAATGCATTCGATACACAACACATTTTATGATGCATATTATGTGTTAATTAAAATGTAGTTACATTTAACTGCGTCTTTTCAACCTTAGAGGTGTTCTATAATATGAACATTAAATATCTAACATCAAAAGTCAGAACATTAGTGAATTATCATTGACTTCACCATTTCAGTCTCCTACTGCTACTAATTTTATATTTTAAATACTCTTCACACTTCTGTGTCATGATAGTTTCTTTACTCAGTTACTCAAGACAAAAAGCAGCTCAAGGAGTAACAGATTATTCAGTTCACAGCTTGTGGGAATAGTTCATTATTGCAGAGAAAGCCTGATGATGGAATTGACTCGGCTTTGACTCTTCAGTCCTCCCATCTTGGCATAACAGTTAAGGATTCTAGCACATGAGATGGTGTTATTTTTGTTTAGTGTGGGGATTCCTTATTCAAATTTCTCTGGGCAATACCCTCATGGATGTGTTTGGGGGTGTCTCTCCTATGTGACTCTAGATCCAGTTGCCTTTTTATGGACATTAATCCTCACAAGTCTATCATTGGTCCTTTTGCACCAAACACCTCACTTTAAATTTCCGTGCTTCTTTCCTGTTCTCTAAAGTTTCGTGCTCATTTTAGAATGCAAAATGATTCATCCTGTCGCTAAAAGTCCCCCACATCCTATTCCAATAATCTTCAAAAGCCTAAATACAGGCTGTTTTTGGAGTGGGAGGCAACCTTTCAGCTGTGACCCCCTTAAAACAGCATGAACAATAAGAAAAAAACAAGTTACACACTTGCAATATATAATGGCAACAGTTAAACATTCGGGCTCCAAAAAAGAATTAAGTCATCATGGCAAAGAAAGAGCAGGCCTAAACAAAGCTACAACAAAGGGCCACAAACCTCATCTTCCTGGCTTCCTGTCTGGCATATGGGAATCTTGAAGGCACATTTTAGCTTCAATTACCTTTTGCCTTTCCCTTCAGTTCAGTCACCTGCAATCTATGTAGCCTACCTTAGTCCAGTTCTAGTCTGTACCCGAAGCTGCCTCAGTAACCCTAAAATTCCCTGTGTTTCCAACAGCCTGGGGTGATTACTACAACTTATGCTTTACATCGTCACGTCTTCATAGAGAGCCTCCTAATGAGTTCCACACAGGCAATCACACTCTGCTAGACTTTGCCTGACCTCACTCAACAGCGTTATGCATCATTAGTGCAAACTTCAGTACCCCATAACTCTTGTATTTTGTATAACCGAAAATCAGGTGTTATGTAGAAGATACCATGTTCTGCTGTTAAGTCCCAAATATAATCTTGCTTCTCTGACTTTAGATTCTCTTTGCCACTGAAGTAAGGGAAACACTCTCTTCCATGGCTGTTTTGTAGCAGGGAACCACTGAAATGTCAATATCCTTTCAGGGTCTAAAAGAGATTTGCCGTTTTCCAATCTAGAACCTTTAGTAGGCAAAGTTTAGCCCTTTATGATTGGGTCAAGGCAAAGTGGAAGATTCCCTCTTATCAGAGAGAATGGCGGCCACTGTGTCTGCACATACTTTCTCTGCCCTGTACACAACTTTAACCACATTCTTCTGCTTTTATTCAACAAAATATATATTTTCTCTATATCTTCTTGCTAGCAGTTTTCATTATAAACCCTAATAAACACAGTCGTGATTAATAACAATGGCACAGATTGACTATTAGACTCTTGAAATTTTCTTTGCCAGTTTCTATCATATATATATATATATGTGTGTGTGTGTGTGTGTGTGTGTGTAGTGTGTATATATATGTGTGTATATATATAGTGTATATATGTGTATATATAAATTTTCCACCTCCTCCCATTTCCCTCCCTCTCCCCCCACTCTCCTATCATTTCTTTCAAGTCCACCTTGCTTAAATTATCATAACATGTATAAAACACAGTCACATTTTTGAGCAAGCTATACCACATGAAACCTTTTCCCCAATTCCCAAGAATCCTTCTTCTCACGTGATTCCTCAGGAGCATAGTCTTAGCGCACTGGACTTCTGCACATCCACCAGAAAGTCCCTTTAAGTTTCCTTTGATCATTTCTCCAGCTCACAGCTTGAAGCCCCACATCTTATATCTTAGTGGAGTAGAAGCACCATGGATGCAGGTACTGGTGCTCAGATGAACACTTTTAATACTTTTATCTTTTTAGTTTGATCCAAGATATGGATTGACCAATGGAATCCATGGTCATAATGTCCACATTTCAAAGCAAAACCACCATTCTCAATTAAGCCTCTCAGGAAACATCTTTACAGACATTCCCTTGTGTGTGTCTTCTCAGTGATTTTAAATGCAATAAAACGCCATCAATGTCTATCCATTTGTTTTTTGAAGGTAATCTAGTCTTCCAAAGAATGTTCTCTCTCTCTCTCTCTCTCTTTCTCTCTCCCCCCCCCGTGTGTGTGTGTGTGTGTGTGTGTGTGTGTGTGTGTGTGTGTGAGAGAGAGAGAGAGAGAGAGAGAGAGAGAGAGAGAGAGAGAGAGAGAACTTACCTTGGAAAAAATCCAAGACATGCTTACTAGAATTTTATGATAGCGAGAAGAAAAGAAGTATAGAAAAGGAGAAACCTTTGAATAAACACAGTAGGACATAATGCAAGTACTTAGGGAGGTTGGCAAGTAGACGCTAATTGAATAGAACCACAGAGCCACACTGTTGATGTGGCTGTTAAAATAACCTTTTCTTCCTCTAGGGCTGTTTAATAAAAATGCAGTGTTTTTAATGTATACCCTAAATGTTGCTTTATTGAGGAACTTAAAAGCAAGTTAATAACAGCATGCTTGGGTTTCTGGAGGGAGACTGCGGTGATGGCATATTTGAAAAGAAAAATTTACACAGTGAGCCCAGTCACAAACCGGCGGTGATGTTTCAATGTGTGACAATCAAATTCAGGTGACATACAAGGTCACACTATCTTGCACAGTTTAATGAGCAGAAGGAAACATTCAACGCCAGTGAGAGCTTCAAGATTTTAACAGCTGTGAGGTACCTCTGTTTTCTGGACATAGAAATAAATGAGAGATAAAAATCATTCCTTTAAAGATTAAGAAGGCTGGAAACTGCATACAGAAAATGTATTAAAACAAACCAGTATGTATTAATTTAAAATTATTTAATTTATATATAATCCATAATATAATTTATCATTTTCCCCCTCCTTCTTCTCCCTCCAAACTCTCCCATATCTACCTCCTTGTATTCTCTCAAGTTCAAGGCCACCTTTTTCACTAATGGAGCACAATAATTTTATAGGATATTTTTCTAAAAGTAAATTTAGAGATTATACTCATCTTTTAAAGTTTGGTTAAATTTTCTTATTTAATAAACAAATTAAATTTAGGGTCCATATTTGTATATCTATGGCTTTATGCCTTTCACTTCATTGTAACATTTTTAGCATAAAGTATTTTGCATATCTTTCAGTACATACTCAATTTGTTACCTGGGAATATAATTATTTAAAAATGGAAATATCTTGCAAACATTGCCATAAAATATTTCCATTTTATATATAGGCACACACACATACACACAGTCTGTTGACTCATGACGTTGGCTCAGCCACTATAATTATTTTCAAAGAAAGCAACAAACTCTGTGTCTCAAAGTTCCTCATGCTCTGACCCTTTTATACAACTCCATGTTGTGATGACCACCAAGCATAAAATTATTTCCATTGCTACTTCCTAATTGTAATTTTGTTACTGTTATGAATCGTAATGTATATATTTGATATGCAGAATAACTAATATTGAAAGCTCTGTAAAAAAGTCATTTGATCTCATAAGGGGTTGGAGCCAACACGTTGAGAACTACTGCTCTAAGAGATATTCAAACAAGATTGCTTGCTCCAATAATTGTGAGTTACTTGATATAATTTTGAAATATAAAAACCACTCAAGTGTATTAATGTCAAGATCAGTAATTCAGTGAATCCAAGGCTTGCTTTTCACCAGTCCTTGTGGTCTGTAAACAGTTTAATTCTTCTATCAACTCTGATAGAAATATTATAATTTTTTTACAGTAAAAGAGCTCACCAAATACTTATTTCTGTTAGGTAACATAGGTGGACTTCGGCCTCAGGACTCACACACATACAGAGAGAGGGAGACTCTGTCCATGTATTGTGTATTTAACAAATGGCCAGTGTTCAGACTATGCTATGGTCTTAAATCTATTTTTGGATTCTGTTTATAAAAACATAAGATTGCCCTATTGTTCTCCATTTTCTTACTGTACAATCATAGCAGCACACCAGCTTTCAGTAAAATAAATGCTCAATGAACAAGAGAAACACTGTTCTAAATAAAAACTATTTATCAGAAATGTCTGGGGTTGCCTAGGATAAGGAGAAACATCAGCAAGCAGTTACCTGCCATGCGCAAACACAGACATAAGCTTGTTTTAATAAGTGACACCTGGATGTCAATAAGTGGTCCAATGACAAGTTAAAGAAATTATTGAATTTCCCTACTTGTTGTATTTGGTATTACTGTAGACAATGATATAATTTCTTTGTCAGAAAGATCCTTGTGAATTGAAGTATTCATTCTTCTTAACACAGACACACACACACACACACAGAGACAGAGATTTCTTGTGTATTCTCAGGCTTTCCTCTCATAAATTTTGTGTATTGCATTAAGATCTTTGTTCCATTTGATGTGAATTTTTTGTGCAAAGTGAGATTTAAATGCAGGTCTATAATTCAATCTTCTTTTACATATGGAGATCCACCCACGCAAAGAAAAATGAACACATATATTGTTGGTAGAAATCTAAGTTTGTTTTTGCCAGTATGACTATCAATAGGGAGGTTCTTTTATAAAAAAAAATAAAACCAGAGATAGAATATGACCCAGCTGTACAATGCTTAATAATATTTCCAAAAAATTATCCAAGTTGCTTTGCTGGTGGCCATGTCAGAGGAGCAGCAGGTGACAATTGCTATCAGAGTTTGGCCTACCAGAAAGCAAAGCACTGATGTGTGAACCTCGGATAGGCAAGATCCTGAGGACTTTGGCTCCAGAATATCTCTTGCTACTGTTTTGCCTTTACATTTTTGCCACTGACATTTCTCTCTGGTGTGTGTGGGTATGGGGGAATCCCCACTGCCTTTAAAAGATCCCTTTCTGATGGGCATTTTTCTGTGTGGATTATTATGTAGATGATTTCCTCCTAAGGGGTTCTTTAAAGTGTCGCCTATATCCCTGATAAAGCAGGAACTGCAGACGATAGAAAATATGAACAAGTGAATGTCACACAGCTAGGAATTAAGAGTTTCTCTTGAGGAACTGCGTAGACGATGGTTGGCTTAATGGATAAGGAAAACAATCGAGTCCCAAGAGTTATCTCAAGTTCCTTTTGATATTGTGAAATGTGTTCATGGGCTTTGGTGTGCAGTACAGCTAACAAAGCTTTAAGCCATTGACTTCATGTAGCTAGAAAGTGAAGAAGTGTATGGTTAATTAAAATAATTGGACAGGACTCTAAAATATGAAAATTCAAATTAGTAATCTGTTTCCCTGACAATTATATAATCTACTGACTATCTAAATGGTTATGACTGGAAGACTCCTGATCTATAAGAAGTTTAAAAGATAAATGTTTTGGGAATAACTTGCTTTTCACTTGTCCACACAAAATATTATCATGTAAGGGATATTGAAATCACTTATGTATGTTGTTCCTTACCTGTACTCATTGTAATCATTCACTTAGAAATCGAATGCACGGACATTGTAATTTTTATATTGCTTGAAAGATTCTGCTGAGGGCTATTAGCTGTGAGGGAAAAAAAAATAAAAAAGTTAGAAGATAAATACCAGGATAGATGTAGAAGTAAATATGTAGAACGAAGACATCAGGAAAGCAGAAGAAGGAGAAATCAGGGTGGAACAGAACAGAAAAAGAATAGAGAAAAACAAGGAACAGAAAGAGTAATAACATGAAGAAAATTTTTTATCCCATAGATGTGTGTGTATGTGTGTGTGTGAATGTGTGTGTGTGTGTGTGTGTGTGTGTTTACTGACTCTTCATCACGTCCCCAGTCTCTCTGAACTGCAGAGGGCTGTTCCCTCTGCACTGATATAAATTAGAAATAACTATATTCACATTTTTATTGGGACAGTATTTACGGTTTCAAAACTATAGAAACACCTTAAGTGTCTATCCACAGATGAATGATTTAAAAGAAATAAAGTATGAATATATAATAGAATTGAATTCAAACCATGAAGAGAAGCAAAATTATTTTTTATTCCATATGCGGTTAAATGGATAAATTAGAGATCATAATGATAAGCAAGACAAACCAGTCTCAGAAAAATAAATATCCTGTATATCCTTTTATAGGAAGAACATGGATATTTAAAGTGGCATTGAAATAGAAGGGAAAGTATTTGGAAAGAGAAAAGAGATCGGAGGGTGTGTGGAAATGAAACAAGAACATAATCACAGAAAATAGATAGCTTGTTCACAGGGGTGGGGGTGGGCAGGACAAGTTCTTCCAAAGAAGGGGAAATGGATACAATTTTGCAAAGACATAAAGGTGAAACTAGACTTGCAGGGTTAAAAAGATAGGCAGAGCAGAGTAAAGGAGGGACTCTAAGTAGGAACAACTTACACTAAAAACCTTTAAAAATCTATATGGAAGTCTACCACTCTATGAACTTCCTAAAATATGTACATACATGAAAGGAATTTGCATGGACTCAAAATAAAATTGAGGAGACACTGTCCCAGCTAGAGATTTTCAAGCAAAACTTTCAATGCAAGGAATGGGTTACATCATTTTGAATACTTGGCAAAAGGGTTTCTACCCCTACACACACACACACACACACACACACACACACACACACACACACACACACACACACACACACACTGCAAAATATCACAGGCTGTTAACCAAGGCTATTGGCTTTCCTCAACAGTTTGAGGGTAAGGACATATAGCTGATGACAACACTTTTGGCATCAACATGAAGAAATTGAGCCACTGCCCCACTAGAAGCTCCACTCCAGTCTACTTGTACTCATCATTCTGGAAAGTAGTTTGGATGCTACTGGAGGAAAGTGATAAGCATCAATATCCCACAGCTATGAACACTATGTCTTACAGTGCCATCCTAAGTGCATGATACACAGGTGCAATAGTGTCACAAATTTTATGTGATTAACTAATTACTTTTTTATTGGATTGAAGGGACACTCTTTGATATTGAGCCAACATATGAAGCTGCTAAGTTAACCAAGAGCCCAAAACTGAGATTAAAACACTACTACTATTATCCTGTTAAAAAATATAGCAATAAAACGACTCCTACTGACATATTGGTATACTCATAGGTCATTGCATCACTCAGTTCTCATTAGAGAAAATTCTTACAGTAGTTTCTCACCGAGAAACCTACAACCGTATTACATGCAGAGAGTAAGAAACGATGAAATGTTCAGTCCTAAATGGAATTGTTTTATCAGATCCTCTCCTGAAAGCTAAGGAATCTATGTACAAGAGGAAGTAGAAAGATTATAAGAGCCAAAGGTGGTGGATAATTCCCAACAGAGAGTGCCTTCCAGACACAATAAGTCTGAGACATATATAATCTTCGAGAAACTGTGACAGCATGAAGAAGACCTGCACGAGTCAAACTGGACAAAATCCAAGCTCTGAGAAGAGGAAATTGAATCCAAATCCTATTCCTACTCAAGGAGCTGTTTGCAATGGATACCTGCTGGGAAATGAAAAAAAAATATTCTTCATTGAAATGACACTGGTATTAACAAAACTTCTGGGCAATCTCCATACCCAGGAGTAGTTTACTAAGACAAAATGGACTCAAGTTTGTGTTTGTTTGGGTTGGTTTTTTGTTTGTTTGTTTGTTTCATCTTATTTAGGCTTTTTTTTGATTTTTATTGTTTGATTTTTGAGAGAGATCAAGAAAGAATATGAAGTTGGGCTTGTAAGGAAATGGGAAGACTGTAGGAAGAGTTGGGAGAGGGCAAAAAATATCATCAAATATGTTGTATAAGAAGTTTCTAAATAAAAAAGGTAAAATTTTTAGTTTGTAATTTGTAAATGGCATCTGATTTGCCTTAATTTGTGTTAAATCACTTGAGTTGATGTAAATTTACAACTGTTTATATGTATGTTGGCTGGAGGTATATAGCTCAGTGACAGGAAACCAGCTGTGTCTACAAGGCACAGGATTTAATTGCAAATATGGAAACTAAAAAAAAAAAAAAAACAAAGCAGCAAAACCAGACTAAATATGGCATTAAAATAGAAGGTAAGCTCTCTGGGAAGAGAAAGGGGATCGGTGGAGGTGAAAATAGGGCAAGAGAAGATAGCAGGGCAGTAGATATGATATGTTCACTACATTAACGTATGAAACTACCATTGTGAATTCCATAATTTTATAGGGCTAAGATACACTAATTAAATACAAGTACCATTTCTACTGCACAAATAGAACAAAAGAGGACTCTTGTTCAAAGGAGAAGTGTTAGTTGAACTTGTGAAGATAATTTTCCTCTAGTGGTTGATTTAACACTGTCAGGATAATATGGCTTTATGATCACAAGAAAACCACAATCTAATTTTGCAGTGATTTTTACCTCATCACAACTGTGTTATCACTTTTAATCTCAGTGATATTATTTGAATTATCTTTGAAAAATTCTACTCTACAGACACCTCAACCCATTCGCTGATTTTCTGCATGGACTTAAATCATGTTATCATTATTCTCAACAGTCAATTAAGGAGTTATATTTGCAGAATAACATAGTCTGGAATTGGTGAGTATAAATTACCCCATATAGTAAGAGCTATTCATTTAACAATAGACATTGTAAACTTAATAAGGACGTCATGGCTGGTTTATTAAGGAAAGGGTAACGTATATAGATCTTTATAAAAGGAAGATAGGCCACATATTTCTTGAAAGGCTTCAACTACTTAACCTCTTTAAGATTGAAGTCTGAAATACATCTGAAACAATGACAACCAGTATTTCCTCACTGTTCTCTACTGTGAGATTGTAGGACTGAAATGAACACAGCACAATACATTCTCTGACTCTTTAAAGCTTTGTGTAGCTCTTATAAACTTTACCAGTACATATCTTCATCATTGTTGATTCCAGTCCATTTGATTTGTAGACACGTCCACCACGACATCACGCTAAAAAAAGGAAAGGGAACCAGAAGTAGCCTTCTGAGAATGCCATTGCATGTTGGCTCTTTGTTTTTCCCTAGGGCATTCTTAAATATTGTCTTACTTCTCCCTCTCGCCTTCCATTTAATGTGTGATACTCTGACAAACAAGTCTTGGAACAAACTTCTAAGCAACTGTCCATAATTTTCTATGAAATTCTTCTAGGAAATTCTTTGTAGCTAGGTTGATTATTGCATATCCTGTGGACTATGATTCAATCTTCATCGTCAACATAAGGTCATATTCAGCATCATGTATAGCTATACATGTTTAGTGAAACTTAGATTTAGGAGGGTTGCATCTTTAATTCAAGCAAAATCACTGTCTAATGTATTTTTATTTATAAATATATAATTTATAAATATAAAATTTATTTTATATTATTTGCAGAAAATTTATTAGAAGATATACTGATGTGGTGAAATAAAGTGTGTGATTCTTCATCTCAACTTATAAAAGAAGAAAGATCACCATTTGAGAAAGTTATAAAAAAAGGTTATTCTATGTCCATAGATATACATCTAGAGATTAAAATCTTTTAAATTAATATCATGCATGGTATTATCATATGCAATTCACATAATGGATAAAGCGGTTTTCTGTCAAAATCCATACTATCAGAAATATTAAATATTAAAAGCATGTACCTATACACATGCAAGAAATTATAAAGGCATATTTTGCTTTCAAATAAGTAGATATATGAATAATAGAAGCATGAAACCACCAGACTTTATGGTTGACATAAACACCCCACTGGTGTGCTATTATGTTAAACTGTTTCTGGCTCAAACAGAATTATATCAAGTGCTTTTTGTGTCCATTTAATAGTGCAATCTTATAATCTTCTTTTCAAATTTTGAATGTATATCTACTTTTGCTACTTTGTAATTTTCAGGACAAACAAGATACTTTTATCTTTTGCCTAACACTGTATAATAAATACCTCATTTGCAATTTGATTGAATAACTAAATGAATTAATAAATATATAAAACTGATTGCTTATTAATTATTAGAATTTTCATCATTAGGAACTATGATGTTTATTTTGAGACCAAGTTATGAGTATCATTTTCAGTCAACGAAGAATAATATTATCTGTATTTGACTTAAGATTTAGTGTTAACATGATTCTCATAGGCTGTCTCATTACCCTTGTACACATTGCTGAAATGGAGATTTTGTGGTTTTAGAAAGAGAAGCTGTCAATACATTTATGTTGACTTTCCCAATAACTCTATTTGGGTACTGTTCCATTGGGCATTCTGCCTCTGCTAAGATGTATATTATCCTTTCTTATAAACCAAGAATCACCCATACCATTTCAGAATGGTGGCTAATGCTATTTAAATCACATGCAGACATAAATAAATATCTTCCTTGAATTTCCCCAGGTGAATGTAGACTTAAGTGTGTGATGTTTTCAGTACTTTCCATTGTGAACAAATCGATACTGAATTCTATTCTGTTTCTTTGTATTATCTAATAAGGAGAAATACTTTCCCTACATTTAAAGTGCATACTTTAGTACATTTATATCTGTATTTATATATTAAACCCTTGCTAGTAAAATAAAGATATTGTAAAACATAATAAAACACGTCTTAGGAAGTCTACATGAGATAAATGTATTTTGATTTAGTTAGATATAAAAGCCACAGACTAAACGATTTAAGATCTTTTTCTTTCTGGCCAAATTCAATTTCACATTCAGATTAGCTAACATTTACTTCGTACCTAGAGTGTATCTGTCTCTTAGGGAAACAATTTTGCATGTATTATTTTGTATAAAGCCTGGATTCTTCCATTTAAAATGGATAAGGTGGACAAGAGAAACTGAAGATTCAAGAACTGGAAATGAGCCTGAGAGACAGGGCTTGCAATAAAAAATTCTCTCTACCTAGACAAGGCAATTGGTTACTTTCTAACATCACCCTAAATGGATGGTTATTATTATATATTCATTGTGGTATAAAGGTGTTCCTGAATGTGAGCTGTTGATCAATTTTCAAAGCTGTACCTCTGATATGGCAAGGCAAGCACATTGATTTTCATTGTTTCTATTTAATACAGAACTGAAGGTCATAGCCAGAGACATTAAGAAAGAAAGGGAAATGAAGACTATCTAAATCAGAAAGAGATAAAATGATTTTGTTTTCAAATGACATGACTCAAATACAAAAATAACAAACGTATCATAAAACTCTTAGAAACTATAAAGAACGTAAAGTTGAATTATGTACAGCTTACAAATAAGAATCAAGTCATCTTGATTCTGAACAAATCTGAACAGGAAATAAATATTACTTAGCCTATTATAGCACACAAATTTAAAATACACTTAGGAATAAATTTAATTAAGTAAAATAAATTATCTATACTGATAAATGGAATTGTATAAGACATAAACAAAAGAGGATTCATACCATATTCCTGAATTTGACAACAATATTGCTATGTTTTGATGTGGGATTCCCTCCATATGTTGTAAACATATTTTATTACCTTTGTTAATAAAGAAGCTTCTTTGGGCCAATGACAGGACAGAACTGAGTAGGCCAGGAATTCCCTGGAGAGAGAGAGGAGGGAAAAAAAGGCAGAGTCAGAAAGACTCCATGTAGCTGACAAAGGAGACAGATGTGGGGGAACCTTGCCAGTAAAACACAAGCCTCGTGGTAAAATACAAAATAGTAGAAATGGGCTAATTTAAGATGTAAGAGTTAGTTAAGGAGAAGCCTAAGCTATTGACCAAGCAGTGTTGTCATTAATATAGTTTCTGTGTAATTTCAGGTCTGGACAGCCTGCAATAAACAAGTAGTCTCTGCCTACAAATTGGCATGTCTACATGGGCTAACTACATCCACATAAAGTCTGAGAGAGCTTAAAAAGTTCTAGAGAAAACCAGCCTACAAACTACAATTCCAGAAAACTTAGACAACAATGAGGACACTAAGAGAGACTTACATAGATCTAATCTACATGGTAAGTAGAAAAAGACAAGATCTCCATAGTAAATTAGGAGCATGGGGACCTTGGAGGAGGGTTGTGGGGGGCGGGGGGAGAAAGAAAAGCAGAAAAAAATGTAGAGCTCAATAAAAATTAATAAAAATTTCTCGACAACAACAAAAAAAAAAACAGAATTTAACACAGCTTCTTGATAGCTGCACTTTTTTTTTTTTCAGATGGGCTCTGTTTGCTGGCTGTGAGTAGAGGCTCCATGGCTCCTTTAAGAGAAGTCTTCCTAACTCAGTTTTGGCAGCAGAGAAGGCTGCATGGTTTCTTTATGGGAGGTCTTACTGGTTCATGATTGTTGCATGAATAGCTCTGGTTCTTTCAGGAAGCTAAGCACTTAAATAGGGTCTATGAACAGTGTGTTAAAATTTTCTTAATGGTGACACAGACTCACTTCCACTCTGGAGGCTGGGTGGTATGCATGGCTCTTAGAGGCAGTGACATGCCTCTAAATTGTGGGATTGGGCAGAGCCAAAAGAAAGGGTCATGAAGTTTGTCCTAGTCATGCCTGCTTAGCATTAAAAATAAGCACTACTGGTCAAAAATAATTATATATATATATATATATATATATATATATATATATATATATATATGTATGCAATAAAGACAAATACAGATGGAAAAGACGTCTAAATGGGTCAAAGTGTTGAATAAATGTATGTGGGCTTGAAAGAAAGAGAGAAAATACACAGTTATAAAAAAGTATAGACAATCACTGGTTATATGAGTACAGATAATAAAATAAATATTAAACTATTATAGAAAAAATAATAGACTAAGATAAATAAGCCATGTAAAGATGGAATGTACTCAGAAAGTCTGTATTATGTAAATTATTGTATTTTCTTTGACATTTTTGACTGTGAATGAGCTAAGTACAGAGAGACATTTCGTTGTACAGACGGCTAAGATAAACCATTGCTTTGTAAAAGAGACTCTGCTTTTGTTTCTACAGAAGGTGAGAAGCTAAGATAACTTCTAGGCTAATATGGTTTGATCAAACAAGACCCACTGAAGCAATGACCCTGATGATACAACATCCATGACAGCTTCAGGATTTCTGGCTGAGATGGACCTACCATTCAGGATTCCCTATGAAAGACCTGATTAACAGCACCTGGTTCATCAGGAAGTAGTCTAGAGAATGGTGCCTGATGGAGGTGGGTCTTGTATCTTATCTGTTGCTTTCATTGGTTAACTAATAAAGAAACTGCCTTGGCTCTCATAGGACAGAAAATTAGGTAGGCTGAGTAGACAGAACAGGATGCTGGGAAAGAGAAGCTGAGTGAGGAGTCGCCATGATGTTTCCACGCCAGACAGACACAGGCTAGAATCTCCCCGGTAAGCACACCTTGGGGTGCTACACACCTTATAAGAAATGGGCTAGTCCAGGTGTAAGAGTTAGCTGAGAAGAGCTAGCCAATAATGGGCTAGGCAGTGTTTAAAAGAATACAGTTTCCGTGTAATTATTTCGGGGCATAAGCTAATCATGTGGGCGGCCCGGTGCCAGGGACACAGCCCTGCTGCCCCTCATTACAACAGGTGCCCAAATTCCCTAAATAATTGTTTATAAGTGTTTGTTTCTATTTATTGGGGGATATCCTACAGAGATGAATACTTTGCACTGGTATTGATCTTGGTCTATTGATAAAAAATTTGCTATATGTATAATTCAGTGCTAAATTAATGTATTGTGTTTGTGCAGCTCATTTAAAAATGCAATCTATAATTAAGAAATACAGGTTAATAGATAGTAAGCTATAATAGTCAAAGTTGTAATCATGTTAGGTTTTTTACATGTACAGAGATATATTTTAGACGGATAATTATTCTTCAGACCTTCCAAAGACTAACAGAACATGGCATTTAAAATATTTAGGGACTTACAACTTTCCATGATAATGAGACACATCTTCTTCTGTCAGCACCAGTCTACTTCAATAGGATGAAGAGCATCAAAGAGGCTCCTTAAGCAGTTGGTTAGCTATTTGGTCAAGAAGCTGCTCTTGCCTGGACTGCTTGATGGTATGCTGTATAAACTAGACATGCAGAAACCATAGAAAAATGACTGCTGAAATTGCCTAAAAAGGTGAGACAGTCCTTCACGGTTTCTGCGTTTTGAAAGAGATTGCCAGACATTCTACAGGACACAGAGGAAAGCAACTGATGAATTTTGCCATTACAAGACTGAATGGATCTTCAAATTTCAGGTTCATGGAAAAATCTGCTAGATACTATGGGCCTGTATGCTGAAGATGGGTGCTCCAATGTTACAGAAGAACTCTGAGTACTAACCAGGCAACGAGATGTCTCTGTCAATTCTAGAATTTAAAACGTTGCTTACAATGTACTTTCTGTTTACTCAGGTAATATATATCCTTCTGAAGTCTTTGATTGAGATAAAGAAAGATAATTATAATTATAAATATAGATTAGATATAAAACTTTAGCCTCACAAAAATAAGATAGATAATAGAGTATTTTCCTTATTTTACCAAATGTAAATGGACTCAATATTGCAACTATAATTCTTACTTGATAACTGTTTTGTTATATGTAATTTTATTATGTTAAAATTAAAATCTGCCTTTTTATTTAGATATAAAAAGGGAGGTGATATGAGATTTCCCTCTGTATGCTGTGAATATGTTTTATTATCATTGGTTAATAAATGTTTAAGGTTTCCTGTTGAGAACTCAGTGATTTCCTCAATAATTTGATTGTTTTTCGTCCTAGTTCTCAGGATCCTACTATGAACACTTGAAGTGAATTTTTTGATGTTTTCCAACTTGAATAAAACACTTTATCAGTAAGATAAAGCAAAGGAACCCATACTGATTTTGCATTATAGTGCAAATTACAATTAGTTTAATTCCCCTATTACCAGTTTCATTTCCTATGGACTATTTGTCCTTGGAGAGGCATATGGATTTAAAAAGTAATTTTGCAACTTTTTTAAAAATCAATCAGTGAAATCTGTATGAACTGTAATTCACACATATACACATACCTACACACACCCATACACACATACATGCATACTATTTAGGCCTCTTTTTAAAATATCTGCCAATACTTTTCTATAACTTGCCTGTGCATTGAGTTTGTTTTATTGACATGTATATTTCACCTGACATTTTACTACTTAAGTAGTTTATGACATATGGTTATAGAGATAATTGGTTATTTTAAAATTTGAATCAGTTATTTTGTAGTAAATGATATAACTGTATAAGCATAAACAATAAACAATATATGGCTATTTCTCTCTGACTCGTTTTATATCCAGTATCTTCGGAAAATGATAAACTTTATAAGCAGGTCTAGAGATTTATTTCTACTCAGTACCCCCAGTCAGAAAGTTTGTAAGTCTTCTTCCCATTTCCTGCGAAGTCTTTTGTGGTCAACAGCATATGGCTCTTTATAGCACAAACTCCTGACATTCCATGCTCGTATTTCCTCCTCAACTCTGAGCTTCCTAAATGGTGCTCTTAATTTAGTATTTTGCAGATAGAATTCTGCTAGGATTTAGAGAATCGTGGCGAGGGTTTGCCTCAGACTTATTACAGGACTGTTCATCTTCCTTTAATTTTATTGAGTACTTCAATCTCTTTCCTGAGTCCTAATCCTACTTGGACTAGATTTGACATTATGTTTTCATTTGAGCTTTGGATTGCTAATCTTATTACTTCCTGTTTTCCTAAAACTGGAGTGAATAAGCTCCTTACAAGAGCACGAGCCGAATCTGCACAAAGCCGTTTAGCTGTATTTACTCTGCTCTTTGGTTGATCCCTTTTCCCCAGAACTTTATCCCTTTAAAATATCTGGGAAGTTAAAAAGTCCATAAACAAGGTCTTGACAGGGGTATGACATTGCTGGGACATCTTTCTGCCACTGAACTTGCTTTGTCCTTTCTACAAGAAGGACATAAGCATGCCATGCATAGTTAGCAGTTTGGTCTTTCTCTCTGGCTCTTTGTCATTTTAGCTAATTCCAGCCAGTAACTAAATATTATCCTTATTTTATAGAAGAGATGCTTTAACTGAAAAGAGATAAATCAGTTGTTCCAAAATACACATTCAAATCTGGTTGATACCCACTTAGGACATCACAAAGCTCATGTGTAGTCTGAATGATCCAAGGAGCCTGTGAGGTGTGCTTCTTGAGAAACATTTGAGTGCACATAGATACCGTTGTCCTCAACAAGGCTACAGGGTTGAGGATACAACTCTTGAATAATGTTTACCTGGAGTACATGGCATGATTGTCTGCTCAAGGGTTACTTTAATATATGGAAGAATCCTGAAAATGGTATGAGCATTCTGTGTGTGTGTATGTGTGTGCTTATAGTACCCAAACCTAATTCAAACATTGCTAAAAAAATTAGGGCAATGAATGGCTTTCTATTTCTAAAGAAACCATACAAATGTAATTTTTCTGTTTTGCAGTTGCTCATCCATTAAGCCACTGTTTCTTCGACTCCTGGGAGTTTGTAAGCCGGGAGCAATTGTTTCTCAACTGATCAGGTCTCATTTGTCACTTCACAGACAGGGACTTCTATTTGCTTATAACAAAAGCAAAATAATTAGCTGTTTACCTGGCAGGTTGCTGATGATTATGTACAACAAATGATCACAATGAATGTATTCGCGCATTGTTGAAAGAAAAAGGCTGGGTCATTAGGCAAGACTTTGACCATTGATTTTTCACCCGAGACTGACAGTCTGAAACAACGAATATGCATCTGTGATTACAAGGGATTTGCCTGGTTGTCTTCCTGCAGACTCAGACACACCAGGACACTGTTTGTAACTCTGCCATTTAAATCCATGTGATTAGGAGCTGATTCTCAAACTCTGGGAATACATTTAATGAGAGGGTTGTTTTAAGGATCAAATGAGGCAAGGTGTGAAAAATAGCCAACACATACTAGCTTCTTAAAGCATCCTGCTTTCTCTCTGTATTCATGCTTCTATCACATGCACCTGAAGTGGACCACTCCGTTCTGAGTCTCATTTAATTTGTCTATCATATGCTTTTCTTTAACCTGCAACTTTTCTTGTAAAGTTTAAATAAGATAACACATTAGCAGTTCCAGTATTCTATAAACCAAGTGGTAAATTCATAGAGGTTTTTGATGATATAACAGAAAGTATTTCTGGGAGTTACCTTTCCTAAAATCTGCCGTAGGAAACCTTACAAAAGTTTTTTCTCCTCAGTTCCATATTAAGTCACCCTCCTGACATACTTACAGAGAGTCTTCATACTCTCCAGTCACCTAAGATAGACTGGACTTTCGATCTAAACTTCATCTGCTTGCCTTTTAGGAGTTGGTGTTGTAATTCCTCGCCTGTGACTGGTGATTATAGTCAGTTCTGGATATCCATAATTGCCTTGTTTTCTGCTCTATTGCAAATGCAAAAACATTTTCCACTTACTTTGCAAGATGATTTTTAAAAATTAAATATGATGTTCAATGGCACAGTCTATTGCATTTTGATTCACCGATGTCTGTAATGAATAGCAGCTTTCTTTAGCTACCAACAGTTGACAAGAACCTATTGTATACCAGGTAGTCCAATGACCTAGCAAGGGTCACATTGCTCCCACATCACTTCTAGGAGGGTGTACGTACGAGCATCCTTTTCCTTTCAATTTTTTATTTGTCTAGATACTGGACTCTGACTCCACTCCCTTGTTACCTCACTGACAATGATTTGACAGAAAGCAAAATTTGTTCAATTTAAAACACCTAGAGATAAAACAGACTCACAAATTGAAGGCTAGACCATGGGCATCTGTCAATTCAGCATAGAAAAGAAAAATATTCTAGCCAAGTCAAATCAAAGGTCACCCCACTTCTATCTATACTGAGTTTTCCAGGAAGGACAAATCAGAAGCTTATTCTAAGTGCACACCCCATAGCGCCAAGGCCAAGGTCAAATGAGGATACTGGGAGTGTTCCTTTCTCTGAGCAACTGCTGTGTGGAAGTTCTTGCTTGTACTAGGTTCTTCCATATGTCAAGGGGATGTGAGAGTTAGGCGCAGAATAAACAACTTAAATATGGTTGTTTAATCTCTATGCTTTTTCTGTTTCTTGAGGCAGGATCTCATCTAGATAGAGTTGGCTCTAGATTTGGTATGAAGCTGAGACCAGCCTGGAACTCCAGAACCACCTACCTCTAATTTCTAAGTGCTCGGGTTTATGGAAGTCCCCACCCGGCCTGGCTATTAGCAGCAGAATTTGAATTTTGACATTGCTACTTGCTTTACAAATTGTCATTTTTATACCTAAATATGTGCCTCGGTTTCCACGTTTCAGTGAGTGGAAAGATTACAGCATTTCCCCAAGGTAAGACCTCTGAGAAATGAAAAGTGTGGTACATACATAGTATGGTTAGGAGTTTTTATTCCTCCATACTTGACGTCTCTTTTCAGGAGCAGCTGACTAGTCCATTTCATTTTCAGGAATAACTCTTCCTGCATCCCCTCATTTTGCAAGTGAATACCTCTTTCCATCCCTTTCCTGTGGCTTCTTTGTCTCTTGCTAAAGGAACAGTCATAACTAGAAACTGCAGTGCTTCTAAATGTCAGTCAGTGACATTTTCTTAGGAGAATCTACCCTTCCACATACCCCCAAAGAACATTATTGCAAAGGAAAGGCAACTTAAGGATAAAGGCAGAATTGGTTGTTGATATTTTTGATGAATGGACTGCTATTGCCTTTCTTACCATTGCTGAACTTTGTAGACAGGGAGGCCTCCCTGGACCAGCAGGAGACTGCTCTCCCTCTCTCTGAATATCTCTGTGCCCTGAGCTTTACCTGTGATTTATTTTTTTTCCATTAGCAGAGAGTCTCTTAAGCTTTTATTAAACTATTACAGACACATTTATTGAATATTTCACATCCTTCTTGAGGACATTTTTGGAGAAGTGACAATTTTATTTGTTTTGTAAGAAAAGTGTTAGGTACGTATGAGTATTTCTTAACAGATAGCTGATCGGAGCTAGTAGGAGATCACTGACTTTGGACTGATAACTGGGGAACCTGTATAGGACCGAAATAGGCCTTCTGAATATGGGTGATAGTTCTGTTGCTTTGGCAGTCTGAGGGCCCACTAGCACTGGGACCAGAATTTATCCCCAGTGTATGAACTGGCCTTTTGGAGCCCATTCCCTGTGCAGGGATACCTTACTCAGCCTCAATACGGGGGGTTTAGGTGGGGGGAGGGACTTGATCCAGTCTCAACTTGATATGCCAGACTTTGTTGACTTCCCATGGGAGGCCCTGCCCTTTCTATGTAGTGAATGGGTGGTTGGGTGGAGTGAATTTGAGAGGAAGAAAGGGAGGAAAGAAGGAAGTGGGAACTGTAGTTGATATGTAAACTGAAAAAAATTACTTTTAATAATAAGAAAGAATTGCACATAGGACCATACTCACCTAGAGGTGGTGTTTATCCCCAAGAACTAAAGAAAAGGTTCAGCAAACCCACAAACCTGGTGCCCTAGGAGTTTCTGAGGACTAAAGTTCCCCTATCCTCTGGCAGGACTGCTACTCTGCCTTTATACATTCACTGAAGCTGCATCAGTTCTCTCCACTAGGAAACTAGAGCAACACTTTCTTTGAAGAATTCTACTCTTCTAAGATTCTCATTAACAAACATATTCTTGAGCTCTAACTATTTGACTAATAGTTGCTAAAATATTGGAGACTGTGTCTTATACATATAAACATCATAGCAACTTAATCTCCATTTTAGATATGAGAGGATGGAATTGCAGCAAGAATTATACACTGCTTGGCAAAGACTGGACCAGAACTTGATCTCAAGTGCTGTGTATCTTCACAGACTTATTTTTGTGTTTTCCAGAAAGAATAAATAATTATCCTTAAAAACTATTTTCATAGAGAAACCTACAGAGCAAATCCTTGGTGATAGCAGTAAATGGAAGTCTTTTATATGTGCACATGTATATTCTCTCTCTCTCTCTCTCTCTCTCTCTCTCTCTCTCTCTCTCTCTCTCTCTCTCACACACACACACACACACACACACACACACACACACAACCCACCCATAGATACATATTCACACATGTACACTCACACATTCACACAGAAACAAAAATTTACTCTCCAAACTCTGTGTCAAAGTAACAGAATCAAAGTCTGTGAAAAATCCCAAATCATGCATATCAAACTTAGTACACTGTGGAGTAGGGCTTCACATTAACAGGAAAAAAGGGAATGATTATTCAACAAATAATTTTGGGAAACTACCTTAACAGCTTTGGAGTAAAATTAACACATTTTTACCATATGTTAGAAAAAAAACCTGAATAGATTATGTCTACACATATACTGAAATAACTTAGAATAAGCTGTATCGTAGTATAACAGCACTTGGAATAGAGAGGAGAGTAAGAAAGTAAGGGATGAACTCAAAGCTACTCAAATTTTAAACATACATGCATGGAAAAATAAGATTCTAAGTAAAGCTAGGCAGTGGTTGTGCTTGCCTTTAATTCCAAAACTCAGGTTCCAGCACTCAGGAGGCAGAGGCAGGTGGAGCTTTTCAAGTCCAAGGTCAGCAAGTTCAAGGACAGCCATGTGTTCTTTATGAAATGCTGTCTCATAAGACCGAAAAAGATTATTAAAAACACAAAGGTAGAAAAAAGTCACTGGTATCAAATACAGCTGACATGATAAACATAGTTTCTATATCTGATGAGATGCTAATTCTTCAAAAACTTTCAGAAAACTTGCCAAACAGAATGCGTGAGTAAATAGAAAAATTTTGATATAAATATTCAAGTCAGTAATCTTAGAAATATATAATGAAACCAGTGCTTAAGCTATTCTTTTAATAGAATCAAGGAAATATTCGTGTTTCAAAACTAATGGCTTCAGTGTAATTGAAAAATCATTTGCAAAGGCTCATTAACCATTGCCCCTTTTCACCTGGCCTGTGGCTTCTATCCTAAAGGCACTATTAATTCTACTTCCCACATGCATCTGGGACTTTTCTTTTTACTAACTTGGTGTTTCTTGGTTAGTTTAAGTTTTGTCAACTCATTTGAAATTTTTTATTTCATTATTTTATTTTTATTTTTATTTCATACACACACACACACACACACACACACACACACATACAATCATGTATCATAGCTTTGATCTCAGAGGACAACTTGCAGGAGTCAGCCTCTTCTTCCAACCTGAAGGACTCAGAGATTGACATCAATTTCCCAGGAGCTGCTGATAACTGAGTACTCTGGTGCCAGGCCATCAGTTCTTAGTTAGAAGACTACAGTAATGGTATGCTTTCTCTTTATTTTGGTTCAACTCTTTTTTTCTGCACATGGAAAATGAGGGGATGTTGGAAATCATAAATTACCTTGTTATGCTGCTTAAGGGGTTTGCTGGTTTAATGTCTCCAGTAGAATAAAACCTGTGTGGTCAGTAGAATTTCCTTTTAGAAATAGTTACCTAATTGAATTTTATTTAGAGTCAGGTCTCACAAAGCTTGTGTAACCCTCCAACTCATTTAACAGCCAAGGAAAACTTTAAACTCCTAATCCTTCTGCCTCCATTTGCCTCCATAATTGATATATCTATGGCTGATAACAGAACCTGGAAATTCATGTATGGCAGACCAGCACTCTTCCAAGGGACTGCATCCAAAATGCAAATGGTTCTAAATCATTTTAGAAAGTGTTTTTGTTGTGTTGCAAGGCTGGCCTTGAACTTGAGATCTTCCTTCTTCAGCTTCCACACTAGCTGGAGTCATACTCTGTGCTACCACAGTTGGCTACAATCTACAGTCTCAATTATGACCCCCACATTTCACTCTACCCTCGCTATCACTGATCTTAAGTATCATTTCTGTCAGCCCAACGCTGCCTTTATCTCCCTTCTCCACCTACTGTATACCCAGCTATAGAATCCCATATGAGAACAGGGTTCCACTTCTTCTTGAAGCCTTGCCATATGTGTCCTACCTATATAAAGGATACATCTAACTTCAATTTTATATATTCGCTTACTCCCACTTATATCCTTCTCTCCTCCCTCTTATTTTCCTTTTCCATTTATAGTTCATGTAAATTATAATTATTCCTTACTTTTCTCCCTTGGCAATTACTTCACTCAATTCTCAGTTTTATGAGTGCAAAATCTGCACTAGTTTCTACCCTAATTTTAGGACTTTATGTGCACATTTGTGTGCACATTCAATTGGAACATGCTATCTCTTTAGAGGATGAATTAATGAACGAATGTCTTTACCCTCGGAACTCTCATGCTCCTCTTTCTACCTGGTTTCCCATTCAGGTTTATCTTTCCCATATGCCGCTGTTATGTCAGATTTTATGAGCCATATGCTAGTGGTTGCTTATTGCACTCAAGGTAAAGTGCAAGATGAACCCTCAAGCAGGTGTATTAGTTTCCTCTATCTTCAGTGACAAATGGCATGACAAAAACTGAAAGTGCAAAAGTATTTTAGGAAGACACTAAATTAAAATTATGACTGCATTAAAGTCAAATCTATGCAAAATGAACACAGATACAGAGAAGGACTTGATGATGGTCAGATAGTTAGAAATTAGTGACATACAAAGTGAGTGCAAAGCTAGGGGTTGCATTTGATGAGCTTTTCATTTCTTACCTGACTTTTCTATCTGCCAAATAGAGTCAATTTGGTGCAAAATTCTGATGAAATATAAATAACATCAATTTTGTTTTTCTTGCATGGTTTCTGGCTATTATCGCTGTGTCTTTTGATGTTTTGGAATAATAATTATTATTATTACTTTTGTGAAAATGAGAGTACAAATCATCTAATCTATGTAATCTTAATTTAAGAGGTATGCCAAAATTCTTTGTTTATCTTGTCCTTCATGTGGCATAGAAAGTTAGAAAAGTTTTCTATAGTCAGGGTTTTTTTTTTTTTTGACCCCTCCAGCTCACCAATAACCCACAGAGGCTTTTTCTTAATTACAGAAGCAAGGCCTTAGCTTAATTTTGTCCCACTATGTCTTATAACTGAAATTGACCCATTTATATTAATCTACATTTTGTATCATGCCTTTTTACCTTTATTTCACTCTGTAGGTTTGATCACTCTGTGTTTTGTTGGCATCTGTTTTGTAAGCTTCACTTCTTCCTCCTCTTCTCTTCTCTCCCTGGAAATTCTGACTACACCGACTGCCTTGCTATATAGGCCATTCAGCTTTTTCTTACACCAGTCACAGCAGTACACCTTGCCATGGTGTACAAATATCCCACAAAACTCCCCCCTTTTGTCTAAACAAAAAGAAAGGTTTAATTCAAACATAGCAAAACTATATGTAATAAGAACAATTATCAAGTAAGAATTCCATTCACAATGTTTAATTCGTATATATTTGACAAATTAGGAGAAAGTACTATGTTATCTCTCCTATCTTGGTGAGTCCGAAGTTTTATACTAAAACAAATTTTTATGATAGCTTGTATTACAATCCTAAAAATATCTTTTTAGAACTGAAAATATTTTCTTATATATTTCTTAACCTTTTCAACTATATATTTCTTATGTAAGTTTTTTTTTTAATTTGGAAACAAAGAAAACTATATACTTCATAGTCTGCAATACCCATCAGAGACCCCAAAATGATATAATATTACTTGAAAAAACAGGAACTGCAAAGCAAGCGACTTCCAAAACTGTGAGAAATAACAGCTGGCTTCCTGGAGACTCACCCAAGTTTCCTCTGTAACATTGGGGCATCCATATTTAATCTAGAGGCCTAGAACATCTGATAAACTTTTCTGTGAAGCATGACTTTTTTATTTTTTTAATTTATTAGATTATTTTAAAAACAATACCCATGAAATCAAATTGAAGACCTGGATATTATTCCACACACCTATGAACACCTGATTTTTGACGAAGCAGGAATTTTTTTAAGGATTATTCTGCCCTGCCTTATAAAAATTCACCAGTTGCTTTCTTTTGATTCATGTTTCCAGTTTGGACAGAATACTATCAGCAGTTGAGGCAAGGGAAATTTCTTACCCAAATTGATAGCTTTGCCACATTGCAAGCAAATGCCATATGAAAGGGTTCTTCGATGCCCATCATCCTTTTTGGAAGTAAATTGATGCTGCCAGGAACAGACATGTTTCACTTTTATGAAACGTCTTATTGTTAAAACATCTTAAATACCATATTCTGTAGCTCTTTTAAGCTGTTGAAGAGCCTTTATGTATTTAAAATATATCTGTTTTACCTTGAAAACATGTCTAAGATGACTATGTTTGATTGTAAACAGATTACTTATTATTAACCTATTTTCTTTATATCCTATATAGCTTTCAATGACTAAATCTATGTATTGCATTTTTAAGTGAGCTGCATAGTTAAAATGCTTTAAATGAGAGTATATATAAATATAAACAAAAATAACTTTACTTTTACATTAATATACAAAAATTCACACCAGTGTAAAATATTTGAGACAAGTTGCTGTTCAAAAGTAGACTTAACCATTTACCCTTTCGTCCCATCATTTCTGTACAATATCTCTCCTTTTCTCATTCAGAAAGAGAATCCTGAATCTAATCTCCTTTGTTAAGAGTATTTTCCTAACCATTGCTATTAACAACTTGTAATCAGCCCCTCTAAATGATAGCAACCAACCATACTCCACCAAATGACCATAAACCACCCACCCTTCTTATTGGGCATGTGGGCATTGTGTTCTCTAGACCACTTACTGTTGTCTTAGGGTAATGACATCTTTAGGGGACCCATGAAAAATTGTATAATGGACAAGTCCTGGGAGTGCTAACTATTGTTTTTTTTTTTTTTTGTCTTTGAGTGATGGGAATATGTAGAGCTTAGATGAGGTCATGGCTGGATAGTCTGTAAGGCTGGACCCTCTCAACTAGCAGCATAAAGCTTGAGGTTGTTCTGAATACTGAATTTTGAGAAAACTGTAATGGGGCTTTCTAAAAGGCTGGATAATATGCACTACTTGTCTTTATTGGTGTCTGGTCCTTTTTTTCTGAAAACACATAAACTTTTAAATTAACCTATATATTTGTATTAAAACAAGTATGGAATGTGTAGTGCTCACAAGTCATAATTTTTTTATTGTTCTAATCTTAAGCAGGTAAAAGACATCTCTTAAGTTTGTTTGAACTATATATTCAAATCTTGGACCATGCAATATGAAAGACTGTCATACAATAATAAGTCATAAGGACTCTGTAGCTAAAAAGATTTATCATGTCTCATCCAGTCTCAGAGCTATTTCCGAAGTAGAGAGATCATCATATAAGTTGCCTGCCTTGCAATCTTTTTCATTCATGTTTGTCACTAAGATTTTTAGGACATTTCTCTCAATTTAATCTAATCTTCATTAATTATGAAAAGAACAATAACTTTCTGTTTCCATGGAAACAGAGGTAGACCATCTCTCCCAATACAACATATTTTCGGGATTCAATTTTGAAGTTAAGACATTCTTAAAATACATATGCTGGTTTAGTTTAGCATTTTTCATAATTCAATATTTTCAGTACCTATAGTTTTTTGTATATTACCATTTGAAAAGTCTAAAGTTGAAAAAACACCATACAGGTTTCAGACACCCTATGTATTTTCCATCCTTATATGACTTAGTCTTTTTATATTACTCTATTTTCTTTTTAGACACTCTATTATTCTTAAACTATTTTTTCTATGACTGCCTATACCCATTTTCTTTTCTTTCTTTAATATCTAAGTACATTTTTAAGCATACTGTACATTTTTAGATGTTTGATTTGTGTGTCTTTACTTGACTTTCTGCATATCTGCAGCATTCTCTATTCTTGTAGTATTCTGGCAGCTGGCTCCGCTCCACTTAGTTCTCTGAGAGCCTAGCCCCATGCTGGCGGGTATGGGTAGGAGTCACTTTTACAACTCCAACTCTGGGAAGTTGCTGAGATTACTTTCTGGATTCCCTGCAAACAGCAGCCAACTGTTGTGAGTGCTCACATACAGGCCCACGCGTGGACTGACTTGGCACAGACTGGTGTTATTTCTCCATCTGTGTGGTCATGTCACACACTTGAGAGCCATTTTTTTCTCTCATAACTCTAAAAACTTACTTATTATCCAACATACAATTTTACTCACTGATTTTTGTTATATTTTGTTTGTTTATAGTTATTAAACTCTTCTCTGGCTTGTGAACTCCTTAAGTTGTATGTTAAGCCTCTATGGTTCATGGCATTCATCTGGAGTACTTGAAAATTGTTGAGGCTCAGTTCCTGCATTTCCTAGTCTCCAAAATAAGTTAAGAGATAGAATTAACTGTTTTAAGTCCTCTGGACAGTCAGTGTGGGGTTTATGATTTAAAGAGCAAGTCTCCTTCTGATCACAGTTGTCCTTGAACAGTTCTTAAGGAGTAAGTATAGGTTATATCTGGGTCTGTTAGTGCTTGGTAGATGTTGAAGATGAATGGACCCATATAGCTGTACACTATATCCTGGGATCTGAGTTTTTTAAAATTACTTTTGAGGTGTCTGTTAGAATCTATGATTTTGAAAGAGAAATCTTTTGGCCTCCTCTTCTAAAGTCAATCCATATTTTTCTTCATGAGAACATTCTGTCACTGACCAATTTTAGTTAAGTAAGCTGAGAGAAATAACCCCAAGATTCATACATTCTAAGGACGTAAATACAAGAGGTTTCACAATTTTCTAACCCATATTTTTTAATCTACATTTTCCCATATGTTCATCAACTCATCTCCATTATGCCCATCCTAGTTATTTCACATCAGATTGATGGCTCTGCGTTTCTTCTAGAATCCCAAAGCTCTCTCTGTTCAGAAGTCCCACCTATACTTCCTGCCTAGCTATTGGCCATTTAGATTTTTATTAAACCAATCCAGTGATACATCTTCACACCGTGTAAAGCAATAGTCCACAGCAAGAAATTCACGGGTAACACAGTGAAGATAACATTACCATGATAATTCAGTTTCTATTGATTTGTTTATTAAAGGAAAATTAGTAACTAAGAGAAGCAAATAATTTTTTTAGTAATAGATGCATAAGTTGAATAGGTCAAAGATACAAATGCTTGAAAGGGGTCTTGACCATTTTCTTCTTTTCATAGACACATGTGACCTTACTGATAACAAAATGCCATTCTCAAATAAAAAAAGAATACTTTTCTTCAGGAGAAGCAAAACATAGTTAGGGGTCACATGAGGCTCCCTAGGAAAGTATCTCTGAAGATTGTCCTGGAGGAATGTCTACCCTCCTCCCCTTTCCTGAGTTGCTTTCAAGTTAACAGCATAAGCAGTTCAGCACTTCTATATATTTCCACTTCACAATTTTATTGCTCATAGTCAACAAACTCTGTTTCTATAATTTCTTGATTCTGCAAAATTTAAACTGTCTTTATCTCTGTTAGCTGAAACCAGGTCAATTTTATTGGTTTTTAAAAGTGGATAATTAGTTGGTTAGAAAGACTATGAAAAGGTAACAGATAAGTTTATGTTTATAGAGATAGCTTTAAATTGATAGCTTCAAGTTTATGAAAATTCTGAACCTCAACTGTGCTGACTATAGCCGAAAGTGGAAATTAAGCCATCCCTGTGGATACTCGGCAGATTGATATAATTTTAATGATGAAACATCTTCAAATTAGGAGTAAAGCTATTTTAGCTATTTTGACCACAGAGGGAAATATACGAACTAACACCCTGAAAGAATAAGAAATGAAAGTGAATTGGATGAAAAACAAAACAACATCTCAACTTCTAAGATGATAAAAGTCTGTCCTCTGGGGAACCATTTTCAAAAGTGTCCTCTACAATAACATTCTTTCTCGAAAAACAGTGGTGTTTGCAAATAGGTCCCAATTACATGACTTGATTACTGATTCAACCCAGGGTCTTATGCACCAAGGAGAATCAATGCATTTTCTTTTACCCCTTTACCCTTTCAGTGTGGAATAAAGGACAGCTTCACAGAATTGCAAATACCTTTCTCCTGGACAGGAGGAAGAGAGAAAACATATCAGCTCAGTGATAAATAATACAGAAAGTGTCTACAGGAGTAAGGCAAAGCACTTCCCGACAACTAGCGGTGGTGTGTGTGTGTGTGTGTATGTGTGTGTGTATATCTTTCTGTCTGTCTGTCTGTGTCTATGTTTCATTGAGTATGCACAGTTTTATATGAATGCATTCACATCAAAAATCTTTATGTGCATATCATTTGTGGCACAAACTCCGGGTCAAGTTTTGTTTTTGTTCGTCTGAAAAATCTCTGACCTTTAGAAAAGTAGGAGTTGAAGACATCCCTGCCTCATTATACCATCTTTAATTTCATAGACTCCAGATTTCAGAATCTGCTCATCCACGTGAAGTGCAAGGTGCTCCTGAGTTAGTGCTTTTTCCATTAGAGTGCTGAATATGCACAGGCATCACGAAGACTTGTTCCAATGACAGTGCTCGGGAAACAGGTCTGGAATGAAGCCTAAGATTCTGCATCTCTAACAAGCTCCAAAGTTGCTTGTCCGGGCGCCACCCTTTGAGATGCTACGTACTAAATCACAGTATCCAGCCAGAGCACAATACTTAATCATACTTTGAGCCAAACATGCTGAGGTGAACTACTTTCTTCTAGGAGAGCGTTTTATTTTCTGTTTGTGGAGAAGATCCCAATTACGTTAAGAATATGAAATGGAAGTGTTGGGAAAAGTTAAGGTCTTTGAAGCACTTATTAATGCTAAGTGCTGCCATGGGTGTTTTCTTATTAAATCGCATCAATTCAGTTCTCACCAAAACAGTACATTATGCTTATTTTTGTATCCACCATTAAACATCCTCAAGTAGGTTAGCAGGCTTTCCAAGAAAACTCAGCTATTGCATAGAGCAAGGATCCTACCTACCTCTTCTTTCTTAAAATTCTATCTGTGCTTTATTTTACGACAGAGTAAAGATAACATTTTTTGAGCTAATTAAAATACACACTGTGACAATATTTATTTTTAGACTATTTCAGTATCTCTATGTCTGAGAGTATGCAATTTTTACAGTTACTACTTTATAGGTAGTTTATCTATCCTAACATAGGAGGTCCCAGTTTAGAGAAGATGCCGAGAGATTGCTGGCTAACATGCAATTTTAGATGGATACTAAAATAACCTTCACTTTCATCTCTTTGGTGTGCAAGATGAAAATCTTTTGAAAGCCTGGAGCCCAAAGAAATGTAAATATAGCTTCTTCAGGCCTGACATTTAAAAAGAGGTCACTCCCACCAGCAGAACTACCTCTTGTCTATTATCAGGTTTTCTGTCACTCATGTTGATTAAGGTTGATAAACAGTGCAAAGCTCTCAGGGTAAGCCAGGGGCACACTAAGAGATGTAGCTGACTTGAAAAGGAGCACTTTTCCTGAGAATAAAGATGCTCATCTTTCTTGTGTGTTATTGCTGCTTCTAAAAGGAAACATTGCTCTTTCAGGGATACAACAGTGGTCTTTGAGGATTCTGCGAGAATATCAACTGAGGGACAGTTATGTTACCTGTGGAGCCTCCTGACTGGGAGATGAGCCTCTAAAATCACACATGGAGCTAACCTTGAGACTCATACTCTATTCTCTCATAGTGCTTCTATGCTTCTTTTGGGCTAACACGGGAGACAGCTTGCTTATTTCACTTAAATGAGTACTTTTCAGAATCACCTGTGTTGTTGAAAATCTCAGAATCATTGCTTTCGCAGGCTGTATTAATCGTAATAAATTATGTAAAACACTGCTTTTTCTTTATCCATTCATATGTTGGTGAGCGCTTAGGTTAAGTCTAATTTATTTATGTCTATAATCTAGAAGATACTCTCATAGCAATATTGATGGATGATAGTTACTGAAGACTGATGGTAGGGAGATATTGGGGAGATCAAAGTACAATGACTTGATTAGATGAAAGGAGTAAGTTCAAAGTATTGTAGATGATTCCAACTATAATGGATAATGATGTTTTATCTACTTTAAATTTGCAAGTAAATTGTATTTTAAGTGTTCCTACCAAAACTAAATAATAATTGTTTGAGGTAATATATGTGTCAAATAGCTTGTATATGCTGTACATCAAAATATATTCTTTTTCAAGTAATACAAAGATAATTGGGATGCAAAAGGGGTTTTAAGTTCACTTTATTCTTCCCCAACCCATGTTCCTGTGAAGGCATTTCACGAGAGTATTATCTTTGTGGTACCACTGCGGTTCCAATGAGAAGTAAAGGGTTACAGAGGGAGAACAGAGAGTGTTAGTATCACTCCGTTCTGCTCACTAGCCACTGGTACTTAAATCACTCTGTTTGCCACTTGGAGCCTACCAAGATGAACAGAACCTTCTGAAATAGTGAGCTCACAGAAAACCTATCTAACTTTTAGATTTCTGCCCATATTTCTGACACAGCTATACAAAAGGAGTTAGTATATTTCCACAGTTGTTCTGGTATACATTTTAACAATATAATTCATGAATTTCTAGGAGGAAGACCTGTGAAAGGTTATCCTTTTCTAGAATTTAGGGGTCAGATGGTTACTGCTATGAACGTAACTAGGGAAGGAGTGTAACCACTAATCAAACTGTAGCATTAATCCTGGTCATAAGCATCAGGTTGTTGGGTCCAAGCATTGGGATAATGAAAGCATCTTTGGTCACAGGGATAAGGCACCAAACGTACAGAACTGCAGTAACCATCACCTTGTGTAGGGAGGTAGGAGGTTGCTAATCTTGTTCCACATGAATTTATCCTCAACACAGGCAGTAGAGAACTTGGCCAAGTTCTGGGCAATCACATAGCAGTGATTACCTCTTTGGAACATTTGACACTCTGACTGTCGACTCCAAAATCCAGTGTAGTCTATAGTCTATATGCAAGAATGCCTTAAACTGTATCCATTATCCTCTAACTCTCCTACTATAGATGCATGATCCTTAAAGCATCATCCTTGATGAAAATTCCCTGCCTCCTTCAAGGAAACATTAACAATATTAGGCCATTTAGCAGCTGTAGAAAGATTATGGGAGGAATTTAGTAGAAACAGGTTCATCTACGTGCTTACTGTGGTTATATTCTATTATTCAGAGGTTAACTGGGCAACCGTGTCTGTGTAATGCTTTCTTTCTACCTCGAAGAACAGAATGCCATCTTTTCAGCATGGCATGCTGTTCCTTCTGCAACAATGAGGCCGTTCCTTGTAAGCCCCCTGATATTCTATGTGAGGAACCAGCTCTATGTCCTTACATTTTGGGAGTCTCTGTTTAAATTTCTCCTTGCTAACCCTTTAAAACACATAATGCAGAATGTGTGGTGAATCTCAGCCATTGAAAATGCATTTAATAAGAGCAAGATGCTGAGTTTGATGTTTATCCTGAAAATAGACTTATTAATTAATAAAACATGTAACACAACACTTTCTTTGTAGAATTTAGGGATAGAATATGGATTATACTACTGTTTTTAACTTTGAAAGTGTCTACTAAGGCAACAAAATAGCATATTAGGTAAAATGCAGGAAAGACGATCAAATTCATCTTTTTATAAATTATAATAGTGATTAATATTCCCTCAGTTTTCTTGCTTCTATATAAGAAATGCTTTACGATAGCTTAACAAAGATTGTAGATACAATAAACCAAAATAGAAAGCTAATAGCTATGTGAGTGTATGAGTTTACAAATCCTTAAAGTCCTCTTCTGCAAATGATCCAAGAAATGACTGGGTTGGCATAAGGATGATGGCAAATTTTCTAGACACAATAGTTTTCACATTGTCCAGTAAATTGAATCTGTTGTCTTATATATGTCTAATCTAACCATAGAATTATGTAAATCATAGAAATAACAGTAATTGTGCTTTCTTCATTCAAAGAGTTTGAAAGGAAACATTATGACAACTTCAAATAATCCTCAAGCTACAACACTCTTAACTGGGACTAACCAATCAATTCTGTAAACTTTAAAAGAAAAGCAAAGAAAAGTAAAGAAGAAAAAGAAATATAGTAGAGTAGAGTTCCTGGATAAATTGATATCTCAATTTGTTTATTTAAAATATCAAGTCAGTGAAACTCCAAAATGCATGAACATAACAGTATTTCTGAGTCACATTTTATAATAAACAGAGCAGAGTATTTGCACAATATCCTGGATCACATGGATGAAACTATACATGATATAAAACAATGGACCTGGAGGCTCAGACTGCTCAGTCACCCATCTTTCAACCTTTAAAGATGGCAGAGTTAATTGCATCATCTCTCTGCGGCTCATCTCTCGTCAGGACCCATATGTTTGGTAGCTCTACATGAGGACAGAAACATATCCCATAAACAGTGTAAAATTAAGAACGTGATTTTATTAGGGAGTGGGCTTTACATGTAATTAAGTGATAAACAATCTATCTACTTACTTAATTATTAAAAGCTTCTAGAATTATTTAGTGCTTTTTTCGGGAAAGATTAAGAAAGAGGTGGTGCCAGATTTTGAAGGGATTAAAGCATATAAGGATGCTGTCTAAAAAAAACAAATCATAGTGCCCACTTCAGATGGTGCTGTATAGGCCATTTGCACATTTCTTCAAAATGTACACACTAATTCTGATAATATATTTTAATTAAACCATTATGTACAAAATGTTATCATGTAAGTTTGTATTTTGTATATTAATTAGATGCTTTTTAGTTCTTTCTTCTCCATAATACGTTGAAATGTACTATTTCCATCTCACTGTGGATTCTACAAGGTTCAGTAGAAGGAGGGAGAGAGCCAAGTGGGAAAAGAAAGAAGATCAGAATCATATTTCTCCTTAATATCACACCAAAGTAAAATACACATATTAATAGGAATAGTTTTGCTTTCCTTATTCACTTAAGAAAATTCCATGCTACGGTATCCAAATAGCTCTAGAAATTGTGAGGTAAAAATCTTTTCAAGTATCAACTAACATCCCTTGTTTATTTGTTCTTTTTTTCTACATTTGTAGATTGTCAAGCACATCTTCAAACAAAATTCATGTGAAATAAAAATAGAATGGTTTTCAAGGTGTTCCCTGTTCCCATTGCATTTCCCCTTTCAGTTGCTGACTCTCAGCAACTCCCTCATCTCGTTGTGGAAAACAAAGCAACAGAAATATGGACCTCATTGATCCAGAGTCAGAATGAAGGGGAAGGGTCTGATCTGGGCTGAGAGATATACAGATGCAGATGTAATTTGATTTTGATATGGTATTATATATTAATAAATATAATCAGGATGACTTTAAAACCATTAAGGCCTAGCTTTTGCTCTCATTTCATTTTTGGGAGGTGGCTGGGTCTGAGAAATGGTGACTTACTTAGGATCTGTTTGAAGAGTCAGCCTCTAGAACAAGACTAGGCAGTAAAATGAAGTATAATTGACTAAGTGGCGGAAAAGGAAGAAGAGAGATATAATTCAATAAGTAAAAGTAGGAGAGAGATATGCAAAATTCATGGATTTCTTCTGCCTGTCATTTTCGGATAAGGCTCTTCCTTATTTTCAAATTGTGCTCTTTTGCAGGATTACTCAATATCAGCAGCAGAGAAGCTGGCTTGGGGACTGTAATTTAAGGTGTAAATTAAGGTGACCTCAGCTAGGATGAAATACATTTAAAGAAGCTGAGATATAAAATATGAACCACTTTCTGGAAATTGTAAATGATTGAGAGTTGTTGAAAATGGACTAACAAAAAGTAAAAGGGGGAAAATAAAGAAACAGATTACAAGACAGAATCCTGAGCACCCAATTTAAAACAAAAATGGCTTTCTGTGGTTTATGATGAGTGATAAACAGAGTCCACTGTGTGGCCATAAAAGTATATCTTTAGCTCGGAAAATATGAGCCTTACTGTCAACTTAGAGCAGTGATTTAGGTTCAGAGTCATTTTCCTTGAAAGACTTACAAGGCTGAAGATACCAATCATCCTAAATTACATGTATTTAAAAATTATAAGCTATGACCAAGTAGCATTAGTTTTTAGTGTAACTTAATCATCAATTTACCTATTCCATGTTATTGTTTTGTTACATATTTCTTAGAGTACCCAAAATGTGAAAGCATTAGTATCTATAAAACTTCATTAAACTGGTATTAAACTTTGGAGGAAAAAAAAATCTATAAAATCTTAAAAGAGGCTCCATACTGGAGTTCAGCCTTTTCTGGCTCCATGCCAACTTTGTTATAATGAAGTCATTCAAAAGACTCTATGAACAGCCCAGAGGGTCAACTGAGCAAAGTAATGGTGGCAGAGCAGGAAATCTCTGATAAACCTAAAAGACTAATGAGAATAAAAACCACAGGAAAATCTGGCACAATGTTTCCTAAAAAGCATTAAAATAGTAACTGGGGATGTTGATTCTATTAGAAGAAGAAATGGAGAAACACACACACACACACTCCCAAAATGATCATTCACAATTCTCAGAAAGTCTGATGCCTGTGTCTAGGCATCAGAGCTCCCACCTTCAAGGTCATTTTTTTTTCAAATAAACATGCTCAGGAAAGAGCAGAATCACAAATCAACGAGTGTCAAATAGAGTTAAACAAAGTACAGTCACCAAGATATTTTTAATGTGGAGTATAATTAAGTGAATGACTTAGAATAAATACATACTTGTTTCTGTGTCCCGGGGTTTTCTAAAAGGAAGATGGAAAGAGGTCAAATCAGTCACTAACACTTTTAGTACATATTAAAATCAGATTTTATGATATTACCCTTCAGCTATAGTTTATGAAACATCAGCACAGTATTTCCTGGGAACACATTTGCAGATAATCTTCCCACACACCAGGCTATAAGTCCTTTGGATAGGATTCTCTGTGATTTTCTATACATACAAAAGGTTGAAGAGTAAAGTTTTGTATCGATTCTCTCTCTCTCATCTGGGGTCTGAAGTTCTTCCCACTGTAGCTTCAGATCTATAAAACTGAAGAGCTGCAAATTATTCAAAATTACCTTACCTCTCACTCACAAAACTGCAATACAAATTTAAACCAGTCATATCCATAAATAAAAATAGAAATATCAGAAAAATAAAGGAGGTTTCTTGACTTATTTGTTCGTATTAGCTCTTATTTGCATAGACTGATTGTGTATTGTTTAATAAAGAGTTGTTTGTGTAGTGCCTAAGCCATGGGAGGCATTGTGGATGAAAGGAAGTATATAAGACTATCTTACTGGGAAGACAAAAATATCGATACAGAAAGAAAGTATCAAAATGAGTGGCATAGATAGCAATGGCTAATCTATGCCAAATAGATGCCATTGCACACACCCTTGGTCAGAGGAATGCAGAGAGTTAGGTAAACAATATGCATTTTCAATAAAAAAAAGTAGTGTATATCATTGTTATAATAATTGAGTACTGACACAGTGGAAGGCCATGCATATTTTGTAAGTAGAAGGGGACATAGTACAAAGAAAATTTTGGATGTGCTTTGAGGCCAGATTTTCTCTAGAAAATTAAAATAGTATTATAATGGCAATAGTGAGCTACTGTTAGAGGTGACTAAATGATGAAGTAAAACCTCTGCAGGCATCTAAAAATATGAGTATGTATTGAACAATTTCTAAGATTTAAGACAGCCTTTTTAGCTCTTTAATTCCAGACAAAAAGCTATTGTACTAATGGGATGAAATGAAGCATTGAATTCATGAGAATAAATGAAATCTCTCTCCATGATTTTTACTGGGTAGGAAAAAAATTCTTGGAAAGATTTTCTGAATGCTAAAAGGTGAGATTAAGTATAGTTATCACAGTTACTGATTCAGCTCATTCTTCCCTTTTCTGCCCCTACGTTTATATCGAACACTTCAGATACAGAGATATAGGTAGATAATAGTTGTCTATCTAGATGACAGATAAGAACTCGATGCAAATATATGTGATAAATAACAAACTTATGCACTGTTGAAGAATATTTTCTTGTTGGGCATAGCAACCAAAGAAGAGAAGAAGATTCCTAAAAGGCAAAAGAGTTAGAGATTCTCTAACCCATTCTCACAGTCAAGAGTCTCATAAAACATACTATGCTAATTACTGTAGAAGAATCGAACAATCTTTGTACAATGCAAATAGGTATTACTCCTATTGATTAATAAAGAGCTGACTGGCCTATAGCTGGGCAGGAGAGATTAGGCAGCAGAGTCAGACTAGGGGAATTCTGGAAAGAAGAGTGGAGTCAGAGGAGTCACCAAGAGATGCAGAGGGAGCAAGGAATGCTAGAGGGTAAGTAAAGCCATGAACTATGTGGCAGCATATAGATTAATAGAAATGGATTCATTTAAGTTGTAAAAGCTAGTTAGTAGTAAGTCTGAGATATTGGCTGGACATTTATCAAAAAAATTCTCAGCACAGAATCCATTGGCTCTTCTAAGGTAGACATTAATAAGCACCAATATATTTGGCCAATTGAAATATTTTTATTGAGTATGTTTATTATAGAAGACTTTTAAGTATGGCCCCTTATCATAGTTGGACAATATTAATGGAGATTTCCAAATAGCAAAATAATATTCAATAAATGCTAAGTTGAATGAAGAAAGCTTTTCATTCTATAAGTCACTCCCAAAATTTAATTGCTACATTCAAACTGCAAGACAGATTTTATATTTTCTCTTTATATTTTAAAAAAGTTAAGGCCATTGTATTTTTAAGTCACTGGAATAAGAACTCTAAGCTTATGCCACCTTTTCTTAATCATTATTGGAATTAAATATAGTCATTCAAAGTGAAATATTCTAGATTCCATTCCCCAATCTAGGTTATGGACAGAAAAATCTCTTGAAATAAAAGAACTAACACTTTGAAAAATAACTTGGCTTCAAATATCAGTAAAAATCATCAAAAACAATTTCTGTTTACAGAACCATGGGAGAAAGAATTATTTTACAAAGTAAACTCTCAGTCTAAAAAACATGGAGGGGAGTATGTAAGGAGAGGAATAAACTATAATAAACTTCCTTCCAAAAACTATGTTTTTTTCTGTTCACTAAATTCTGTGGTTATTTATTTTTTTCAAAAACTATCTTTTAAGCAAGAAATTATTTTTTGATTTTTTAAAAAGTTTGACTACTGAGAGTTGCGATAAAGCAGGCTTCTATGATTGATTTTCAAAAACAATATCTGAGTACTCAACTTTTTCCTAACATAACTAATCTACTCAAATGTGCTAAAACTTACAGTGGAAGATGACTTGACAATGTTTTTTTTTCTTCAAAAAGTAAAGCTGGTATAAATTAAGAGGGTAGGTCAATATCCTATTTCCCCTCCATTTATGAAGTAGTTGTCCACATATTGACTTTGAAATGACCTTATTGGACTTATTCGATTTCAAAATGTTACTACCTGAGTTTCTGAGCTATAAGAAAAGTGATTGTCTGAGACTGCTTAATGAAGATGAAGCAGGAAGGTCCTCTAGTAGACAATAGCATCTATAAGAACCAGACAGAATTTCTGTTTATTATGGTTACTCAGGACATCGACACCAGTGATACGAGTGAAAGGAAATGGAACATTTAATTCTATTTTGAGGCCTTTGATCTCATCATCCAGCTTCTACTATTTATCCACAGTGTTACTAAAAGTCATCTGATGGCCACTATCTTAAGCAAATTCATGGTCATGGAGTAGATGATATATAGGACAGTTCATTGATTCAAACCCATTCACGGAAAAGCTCTTCCTCTAGAGCAGAAATAAAATGGGATCACCGAGAAATGGGCTTACTTTACAAACATATCAAGAAATTTTCAAACTAAGGGAATTGATTGAGCAGAAAACAAGTAATCAAGAACCCCAATGCAGGGCCCTTTGTTCGCGAGACACCCAAGCAGCAGGGAGATCAGATCCAGGTGCCAGGAGAGACATCGCTGGGGTGAGTGAGTTTCTGACCGCGGCAGCAGCCCGGGACAGGGAACTCAGACGTTCCTCACCCCCCCCTACACTTCCTGGTCAGCCTGCAGGGGCTATACTGCTTGATATCTCCTCTCTCTTCCTATCCCACCCAGCTTGCATCCACAGCCCTCCTCCACTCCCTCTGACTCCCTCCCCTCTTTGAACCACAGAACATTTCCCAGCTCAGCCTGTTTGGGCGCTGGGACAGGGTCCGAATTGGGAGGACATCGGGAGGGTAGTAGCTCCTTTGTCTAGGTGGCCTGCCTGAGGCAGCAAGGTCGGCCCTTTGTATGCAAGCCACCCAAGCAGCAAGGAGATCCAATCCGGGCACCAGGAGAGACATTGGGCTTGCATCCACAAGCCACCCAGAGTGGTGCTGAGGAGTTCCATCTGGATGGTCGTCCATGTTTGGGTACTGAGGAGTTCAAGCTCAGAAGGACGGTCCCTGCTTCTACACTGAAGAGATACACCCAGAGACTCAGTCTCAGCAAAGACTGGACCAAGACACCAGGCCTCTCTTGGCTTCAATTGAAGGAGGAGATGGGAAGGCGCCAATGCAAGAATTCCTCCAACAACCTGAAAGGAAACATGACATCACCAGAACCCAGGGATCCCGAAATAAGAAGAATTGTACACCCTACTCCAGAAGAATTAGAAGAAATCGACCCAAAAGTGAATTATTTGAAAATAATAGAAGACCTTAAACAGGAGGTGATAAACTGCCATAAACAATTAGAGATTACAAACAAAAAGGTAGAGGAAATGAATAAATCGCTCAAAGATACCCAAGAAAACCAAGAGAAACAAAAAAAAAAAAAGCAATCAAAGAGGTAAGGGAAGTAGTTCAAGACCTGAAGAATGAAATGGGAGTAATGAAGAAAACACAAACCGAGGGAAGGTTGGAGATGGAAAATCTGGGTAAACGAACAGGAACTACAGAAACAAGTACTACCAACAGATTACAAGAGATAGAAGAAAGAATGTCAAACACTGAAGATACCATAGAGAAAATTAACACACTGATCAAAGAAAACAGCAAAACCAACAAATTCTCATCAAAAAACATTCAGGAAATATGGGACACAATAAAAAGACCAAACCTAAGAATAATTGGGATAGAAGAAGGAGAAGAAGTACAGCTCAATGGTTCAGAAAATATATTTAATAAAATTATAGAAGAAAACTTTCCCAGCCTAAAGAAAGATATTCCTTTGAAGGTTCAAGAAGCATACAGAACACCGAATAGACTGGACCAAAAAAAAAAAAAAAAACATCTCCTTGCCATATAATAATCAGAACACAAAACATACAGAATAAAGAAAGAATATTAAGAGCTGCAAAGGAAAAAGGTCAAGTTACTGATAAAGGTAAACCTATCAGACTTACACCTGACTACTCTATGGAAACCATGAAAGCCAGAAGGTCCTGGATAGATGTACTGCAGAAGCTAAGAGAACATGGATGCAAGCCCAGACTACTATACCCAGCCAAGCTTTCGTTCACTATAAATGGAGAAAACAAAATTTTCCAGGATAAAAACAAATTTAAACAATATGTAGCCACAAATCCAGCCTTACAGAAAGTAACAGAAGGAAAATCACAAACCAAGGAGACCAACAATGACCACAATAACTCAAACATCTAGACACCCTTCACCAGCGCAACTAAAAGAAGGCAAACACACAAACTCTATGACTAAAAAAGTGACCGGAGTTAACAACCACTGGTCATTAATATCCCTTAATGTCAATGGACTCAAATCACCTATAAAAAGGAACAGGCTATGAGATTGGATAAGCAAACAGGATCCAACATTCTGCTGCTTACAAGAAACACACCTCAGCCACAAAGAGAGGCACCTACTTAGAGTAAAGGGATGGGAAAAGGTTTATCAAGCAAATGGACCTAAGAAACAAGCTGGTGTGGCCATACTAATTTCTAACAAAGTTGACTTCAAACTTAAATCAATCAGAAGAGATGGAGAGGGACATTTTATATTCATAACAGGAACAATTGATCAGGATGAAGTCTCAATCCTGAATATATATGCCCCTAATATAAAGGCACCCACGTACGTAAAAGAAACATTACTAAAAATCAAGGCTGCCATCAAACCGCACACACTAATAGTAGGAGATTTCAACACTCCTCTTTCAACAATGGACAGGTCAATCAGACAGAAACTTAAAAGAGAAATAAGAGAATTAATGGAGGTATTGAATCAATTGGACTTAACAGACATCTATAGAACATTCCACCCAAATATGAAAGAATATACCTTCTTCTCTGCAGCTCATGGAACTTTCTCGAAAATTGAACACATCCTCGGTAACAAAGCAAACTTCCACAGTTACAAAAAAATATCCATAACCACCTGTGTCTTATCAGATCACCATGGACTAAAGTTAGAATTCAACAACAATGCTACCCCCAGAAAGCCTACAAACTCATGGAAACTGAACAGTCAACTATTGACCCACACCTGGATCAAAGAAGAAATAAAGAAAGAAATTAAAGTCTTCCTTGAATTCAATGAAAATAAAGAAGCAACATACTCAAACTTATGGGACACTTTGAAAGCAGTCCTAAGGGGAAAGTTCATAGCCCTTAGTGCCCACTTAAAGAAAACAGAGAAAGCATACATTGGAGACTTAACAGCCCACCTTAAAGCTCTAGAAAAAAAAAAGAAGCAGACTCACCTAGGAGGAGTAGAAGACTGGAAATAGTCAAACTGAGGGCGGAAATCACAAAATAGAAACACAGAAAACAATCCAAAGAATCAATGAAACAAAAAGCTGGTTCCTGGAAAAAATCAACAAAACTGATATACCCCTATCCAAACTAATCAAACGGCAGAGAGAGAATTTGCAAATTAATAAGATCAGAAATGAAAAGGGGGACATAACCACAGACATAGAGGAAATTCAGAGAATCATTAGATCTTATTACAAAAGCCTGTATGCCACAAAACTGGAAAATGTAAAAGAAATGGACACTTTTTTAGATAAATACCATATACCAAAGTTAAATCAGGACCAGGTGAACAATCTAAATAGACCTGTCAGTCGCGAAGAATTAGAAGCTGTTATCAAAAACCTCCCTACCAAAAAAAGCCCAGGACCAGACGGTATCAATGCAGAATTCTACCAGAATTTCCAAGAAGACCTAATACCTATACTCCTTAAGGTATTTCAAAATATAGAAACAGAAGAGTCATTGCCAAATTCCTTTTATGAAGCTACCGTCACTCTGATACCGAAACCACACAAAGACTCAACCAAGAAAGAGAATTACAGGCCAATCTCACCCATGAACATCGACGCAAAAATCCTCAACAAAATACTGGCAAACCGTATCCAAGAACACATTAGAAAAATTATCCATTATGATCAAGTAGGCTTCATCCCAGAGATGCAAGGCTGGTTCAACATACGAAAATCTATCAATGTAATCCATCATATAAATAAACTGAAAGAAAAAATCCATATGATCATTTCATTAGATGCTGAAAAAGCTTTTGACAAAATTCAACATCCCTTTATGATAAAAGTCTTGGAGAGATTAGGGATACAAGGGTCATACCTAAATATAATAAAAGCTATTTACAGCAAACTGACAGCTAACATCAAACTAAACGGAGAGAAACTCAAAGCCATCCCACTTAAATCAGGAACACGACAAGGCTGTCCACTCTCTCCATACCTCTTCAATATAGTGCTTGAAGTTTTAGCAATAGCAATAAGACAACATAAGGGGATCAAGGGGATTCGAATTGGAAAGGAAGAAGTTAAACTTTCGTTATTTGCAGATGATATGATAGTGTACATAAGCGACCCCCAAAACTCCACCAAAGAACTCCTACAGCTGATAAACACCTTTAGTAATGTGGCCGGATACAAGATCAACTCCAAAAAATCAGTCGCCCTCCTATACACAAAGGATATGGAAGCAGAGAGGGAAATCAGAGAAGCATCACCTTTCACGATAGCCACAAACAGCATAAAATATCTCGGGGTAACTCTAACCAAAGAAGTGAAGGATCTATTTGACAAGAACTTTAAGGCATTAAAGAAAGAAATTGAAGAGGATACCAGAAAATGGAAGGATCTCCCTTGCTCTTGGATTGGGAGGATCAACATAGTAAAAATGGCAATCCTACCAAAGGCAATTTATAGATTCAATGCAATCCCCATCAAGATCCCATCAAAATTTTTCACTGATCTTGACAGGGCAATAATCAACTTTATATGGAAAAACAAAAAACCCAGGATAGCCAAAACAATCTTATACAATAAAGGAACTTCTGGAGGCATTACCATCCCTGACTTTAAACTCTATTATAGAGCTACAGTAATGAAAACAGGGTGGTATTGGCATAAAAATAGAGAAGTCGACCAATGGAATCGTATAGAAGACCCGGATTTTAACCCACAAACCTATGAACATCTCATTTTCGATAAAGGTGCTAAAAGTATACAATGGAAGAAAGAAAGCATCTTCAACAAATGGTGCTGGCACAACTGGATGTCAACCTGTAGAAGAATGAAAATAGACCCATATCTATCACCATGCACAAAACTCAAGTCCAAATGGATCAAAGACCTCAATATCAATCTGAACACACTGAACCTGACAGAAGAGAAAGTGGGAAGCACCCTACAACAGATGGGCACAGGCGATCGCTTCCTAGGTATAACCCCAGCAGCACAGTCATTAAGGGCAACATTGAATAAATGGGACCTACTGAAACTGAGAAGCTTCTGTAAAGCAAAAGATACTCTCAATAAGACAAAAAGGGAACCCACTGACTGGGAGAAGATCTTCACCAACCCCGCAACAGACAAAGGTCTGATCTCCAAAATATATAAAGAACTCAAGAAACTAGACTTTAAAATGCTAATTAACCCAATTTAAAAATGGGGCACGGATCTGAAGAGAGAATTCTCAACAGAAGAAGTTCAAATGGCCAAAAGGCACTTACGGTCATGCTCAGCCTCCTTAGCGATCAGGGAAATGCAAATCAAAACAACATTGAGATATCACCTTACACCTGTCAGAATGGCTAAAATCAAAAACACAAATGATAGCCTTTGCTGGAGAGGCTGTGGAGAAAGGGGTACCCTCATCCACTGCTGGTGGGAATGCAAACTTGTGCAACTACTTTGGAAAGCAGTGTGGCGGTTTCTCAGGAAATTTGGGATCAACATACCCATGGACCCAGCAATGCCACTCTTGGGAATATACCCACGAGATGCCCGATCATATGACAAGGACATTTGTTCAACTATGTTCATAGCAGCATTATTTGTAATAGCCAGAACCTGGAAACAACCTAGATGCCCTTCAATGGAAGAATGGATGAAGAAAGTATGAAATATATATACATTAGAATACTACTCAGCGGTAAAAAAACAATGACTTCGCGAATTTTGTATGCAAATGGATGGAAATAGAAAACACTATCCTGAGTGAGGTAACCCAGACCCAAAAGGATGAACATGGGATGTACTCACTCATAATTGGTTTCTAGAGATAAATAAAGGTCAGTGAGTCTATAATTTGATATCCTAAAGAAACTAAATAAGAAGGTGAACCCAAAGAAAAGCATATAGCTATCCTCCTGGTTATGGGAAGTAGACTAGATTGCTGGGCAAATTTTGGGATCTTGGGGGTGTGGTGGGAGGGGGGATAAGGGGAGAAGGGGAGAGAAATGTGAGAAGGGGAGGGTGGGGGAAACTTTGGGAAACGGGATGATTGGGATAAAGGAAGGTTGGTTAGGGGAGCAGAGAAGCACACATCTTAATTAAGGGAGCCATCTTAGGGTTGGCAAGAGACTTGGATCTAGAGGGGCTCCCAGGTGCCCAGGGCGATGTCCCCAGTTAGTTCCTGGGGCAGCTGTGGATAGGGAACCTGAAATGATTCTATCCTATAGCCATACTGATGAATATCTTGCATATCACCATAGAAACTTCATCTGGCGATGGATGGAGATAGAGACAGAAACCCACACTGGAGCACTGGACTGAGCTCCCAAAGTCCCAATGAGGAGCAGAAGGAGGGAGAATATGAGCAAAGAAGTCAGGACCACAAGGGGTGCGCCCACCCGTGGAGACAGTGGGGCTGATTCTTTGGGAGCTCACCAAGGCCAGCTGGACTCTGACTGAAAAAGCAGGGGATAAAATGGGACTCTCTGAATTTGGAGGACAATGAGGGCTGCTGAGAAGCCAAGGACCATGGCACTGGGTTTTGATCCTACTTCATGTTCTGACTTTGTGGAAGCCTACCCAGTTTGGATGTTCACCTTCCTAGACCAGGATTGAGGGGGGAGGACTTTGTACTTTCCACAGGGCAGGGAACCCTGACTGCTCTTCAGGCTGGAGAGAGAGGGGGAGGAGTGGGGGGGAGGGGAGGAGGAGAGGGAGGAGTGGGAAGGAGGGAAATGGGAGGCGGGGAGGAGGCAGAAATTTCTTTTCTTTCCAATAAAAAAAATAAATATAAAAGAACCCCAATGCATTAAAGTTTCTGTAATTGAGATAAACACAATGACTAATACAAATTAGAAAAAAACTGTTAACAACAGGAAGAATAGTTGAGAGTTTACATATTGATCTATGAGCAGAAAAATAAAAAGAGGATGAATGGTTTTTGGAATGGCATGAATATTTTGAAAATAACAAATTCCATGTCCCAGTCATACCTCCTCCAATAAGGTCACAACTTCTAATTCTTCCCAAACAACTTTACTAACTGGGGCCCTCTGTTCAAACGTACCAGACAATGGGTGTTCATTTTATTCCAACCTATGTCTTATGCCATATTTGCATTTAAAATAAGAGATGGAAGCCCCCTCTAGCCCCAACTAGACATAACGTATGTTTGATCCAATAAGTTACAAGTCCGTATGTGTAAATTTTTCCAATGCAAAGTACATCTAAATATTTCAAAGCAATTACTAGAACAATAACTGTGCAGATGAAATTAAAGACAGTGTTGGAATTATGTCCACGTATAATTTTCTGCATAGTAAAATTCCTCCCACTTATAACTGCTCTGATGACATTAGATTGAACAGTTAAATAATTGTGGAGCAAAAGACTAACCAGTCGACAAAACTTAACTTCAAAGTACAATAAGGCTATCCTTGGTTTTTTGTTTTTCCATATAAAGTTGATTATTGTCCTCTCAAGATCTGTGAAGAATTTTGATGGGACCTTGATGGCGATTGCATTGAATCTATAAATTGCCTTTGGTAGAATTGCCATTTTTACTATGTTGATCCTCCCAATCCAAGAGCAAGGGAGGTACTTCCATTTTCTGGTATCCTCTTCAATTTCTTTCTTCAATGTCTTAAAGTTCTTGTCAAATAGATCTTTCACTTCCTTGGTTAGGGTTACCCTAAGATATTTTATGCTGTTTGTGGCTATCGTGAAAGGTGAAACTTCTCTACTTCATGTTCTGGCTTTGTGGGAGCCTAGCCAGTTAGGATGTTCACCTTCCTAGACATGGACAGAGTGGGGAGGACCTTGGACTTTCCACAGGGCAGGGAACCCTGACTGCTCTTAGGACTGTAGAGGGAGGGGGAGAGGAGGGGGAGGGGGAGAAGAGTGGGAGGAGGGGGAGGGAAATGGGAGGCTGGGAGGAGGCAGAAACTTTTTTTTCTTTTTCTCAATAAAAAAAAAATTTTAAAAAGTACAATAAGGACTTCATGTTAGGACTAATGTTAAATCACCGTTCCTATGACAAAACATTTCACAGTGCTTAATCTAATCTCTAAATAAGATTTTAAAACAGAATTTATTTTTGTTTGTCAGAAGGATTGGGTACTAGATGGATGTAGAATGAATGGAGGTACAAATTTGTTCTGTGTATGCTACAAAGACGATTTGACTGAGCTGAGCAAATGGACCCTGCTAATGAAACAACTATACCAAAGTATAGGTTCACTGCTTTTGTTGCACTAAACCTTAGGTCTAAAGAGGAAGCAAAATTGGAATGTGTCCAATAATACTGGCAAGAGAATGGTGATGATAATTATGATAAAGATAATTATAACTTTCCCTCGTGTAAATTATAGATGGAACCCTTGCCACTTAAGTTGGTATCTGTTTTTTTCCCCTTTTACAATGGCACAAATCTTTTGGAAAACCAAGTGGGAAAATTTTGAGAAAAGCATTTCCCAGCATTTGTTCACTCCAATATCATCAATCAAAACTAAAAAAAAAAAAATATGACTCTGATATACTAACTGCTCATACTATCATTTTCAACACCATTAGCATATATTCTTTGTCGAAAAGGAAGATTTCACTATTACTTAACTATACCATATACTTTAACGGTATGAGTATCCATTCATGTTTTCTGATCCATCTCACTCTCCCTCTTACCTCCTTCTTTTGCCTGAATTGCTCTTTTTCTAACTTCATCATATACGTATATAGAAATGGCTTTAAATATAAGGGTTATATATATATAATTATATTTAATATATTATTAAATATATATAGCATTAAATACATAACCAATATTAGTATTATCTTTATGAATTTTATCTAGTTATTTTGGTCTTCATATTCACTGTTAGATTGCATGGTTCTTTTACCAATACATTTTTCTAATAGTTTTCTATATTAAGTGACACAATAGTAATTGCACTTTTTAAAGTGTTTAGAACTTAGTGATTTTTAGTTAAAGTTTGCTGAAGCTCTCCCTCTTATTTCCCCCCTCACACACATACCACAAATGCTATAAAGGGATAAAAGTATAGCTGCATAGGGAGAAATGCAGAAGGAAGAAAAAAAGGAAGGAAGGAAAAGAAAGAAAATATTTAATTTGTTCTACTTCTCTCATTAACTGCAACATAGAAGTTAAGGGAAGGATAAATAGAGAACAAGGGGTATTGAAAGTGTATTGAAATTACAATTATGACATTATTTAAATCCCAATCAAGTATAAATTGAGTATTCTCACTGGTCACAATGGCACATTCCTTTAATCCCAGTATTTGGGAGGCAGCCCAATTTCTGTGAGTTTGAAGCCAGCTTGATGTATAATTGGGGTTTTAGGTAAGGCAAGGCTACATGGTGACATCTACCTTGAAGGAATAAACAAAAGGTTAGTTGAAAATTCTCTTAAGTTTTCTTTACCTCACCATTTCACACGTGAGACCGAGGGGCTATTAGGAGTTAGGTGTCAATTATCTGATCTGGATTTTAGTTAGAGAACAATTGTTTGTATGAAAAAAGAGGGGACGACAGAGTTGGAAATAAGGAGGAGAACACAGAGAGGGAAGAGGAAAGGAAGGGATCTGAGATACCCAACAAGTTTGGGGCAATTTTCAACTGAATTTACTCTTGTCAACTTCAAGGTTTATTTTTTTCTCATGGAATGACTCTCCTCCCCCTCTCCCACCTCAGGAGATTCAAGTTAAACTGCTGGCTTGGGAGGGATGCTGAATTTCCACCTGTGCTCCCACAGTGGTGCCGCCAGCATAACTTACTCACAATGCTATTAACAAGATAATTTATCGCGGAATAAGAGGACAGTGATAAGAGGACAGCTAGTCTTGTGCACAGGGAGGAGCACGAGGAGGCATTCAACTGAGGAGAGCAGGGCCAGATGGGCTCGGATGGATCAGATCCCAGGTTCATCACTGTCCTGCTGCTCTCTGGAGTGTGAAGTCCAGAACATTTGTGCCAAATTGCAACAGATCAGATCTTGGATCTAGCTTCTGCCAAAAAGCCCCATGACCTTGGACTGCATTTACATTCTTTAAGTCTCATATTTTATTTAAGCTTTGAGATAAAGGTAATAATGCCTCTATTTACAATGTGCCATGGCTATTAAATGACTTGAAAACATGAGGTCCCTAGCATGTGGACAATACTTGATATTCAATAAATGTTAGCTCATCATTTCTTCCCTGGGAGGATATTTTCATTCACTCATTCAATTATTAATCTATTCAGCAAATATTTACTGACCAAGTCTAAGATGTCTGGCACAATGCAAAGCAATGAAAGCAAACTGATGAAGGAGAAAAGAGGCAAATTCTTACTTTTTTTTTTTTTACAGTAAGATTCTTATTTTTATTTACTATTGGAGGGGATGTTTTCAGTTTGGAATTGCTAAGGTTCCTAGTGCCTTCAGATTAGGAGATGTCACTTCACTTTAATAATTAGAAATGTTCTATTCATTAAAAGATGATTAGCATAGTACAGAGTGATATTTTTAAGTGGATATACCATATTTTTCACTCAAGCACAAAGCTCTGCAATTTTCTTGCTCTCTCTTTCCCTTAGGCAAACACTCTACCACTGAACTGTATCCCCAGCCATCTAGGTGCTCCTTGCTGCTGGGATACGTGATGTAAATGACTGTTTATAAACTAGTCACTGTGATTCATTTTCACTGACAACTTACATTGTTTTAAATTTGCTTTTTCTTCCAATATGAACTTGAGGAGGTTTTTCATGTATTTATTATCCATTCTCACACATTCTGTGAGGCCAATACCCATGTCTTTTGCTCTAATTAGTTTAGCTGTTGATCCTGTCAATCTTGTATAGTGAAGATAATCACAAATGCTTTGAGTTCAAAGCTATAGTAACTACTCCTCATGTAGATGATGATAGTTTACAGCCTTCCCCATTTTCCAACTCTCACCTTTCTTCGGAACCTTCTTCAATAATATTTCCTAAGGCTTCAAGTGAATGGTACGATATTCTTGTCTCGACTGAGCATTTATCAATCACTTATTCTTGGCCCTTGAGTAGACATGAGATTTTGCTTTCGGTGCTGTTCATTGTGATGAGAGGTTCTTCTGATTAAGGTTGAAAGTAAGGTTTGTCTGTGAGTCTACACAGAGATATTACCAAACAGTTTGACGCTATGTTAATTTTATCTAAAAAGCAGAATTAATATCTCTGACGTTCCCAGTCATGCGTTTTTAACTAGGTTTACAGCAGTACTGAGGCAGGATCTTTCTTGTATAGCAAACTTGAAATCCAATCAGAGAGCAGTTGATTAACTACATAACAGTAATGATGCTATTGCACAAGTGAGCATATCTTACCTGGCTAATTGGTACAAAGGTCACTCAGCTGAGAATGACTACAGATGCCATTTCTCTGGTACTAGTCTACACAGCAGCTTCTGGCACTGTGCAAGCCAGAAAGCAAGAAGAAATTTTCCAAATCATTTCTCTGTATATGACAAGAAAAATGTGTAGTGTCATGAATATAGGGTCTTCTTTTGAGTTCTAGTGGGCAAGCAGAAGGAATAGTAAGAATGTGCATTGATTTAAAGAGTATTGGGAAATTGCTGTACGTCTTATAAGGAGGTATTCTACAGCTGGTACTGCCATTTTTGCTTAGCTAACCCATGGCTTCTAGGAGAAGCATTACCTTCCAAAGAAGGGTATCTCACTTCTAATTGCTTTGTTTTTGTTAGTTATGGTTTTTTTGTTTAATTTGGTACAAGATAACAAATTGCAATATGGTATATTCATAGTTTTATTTTGGTTAACCATCCTCCCACGTTTCCTCATGCCCTCATTCCTTCATTCCCCTCACTGCTGAGAGCATTCTTCTTCTAATAGTCTCCCTTTCAACTCTCATTTTACTTATGTCCTTCTATCCTTCTTCTTAACACACCATAGCACAATGAGCTTTCTTCTAATATCCAGGCTTCCACAGTATTCCAAGTGCATCAAACATGACTAAAGATTTGTGGCATGGATTCATATGTGAAGATGAACATATGCGCATATATATGTGCATATTCACACACATAAATATATAAATATAACCTGAACATTATTCTATATACTATTATCTGTATGTAAATATATTTAGAGCCAGCCATTTGGTGTATTCTTCCTCAGATAAGAATATTTCTCCTACTTTTAGCAATCCTTAGTTATCAAGAAATTGAAAGAAAGCAAGGAGAGGTATATGAGAATATTTAGAGAAAGGAAAGGGGTGGATACAATGAAGTCATTAGAGTATAATCTTTAACATGAAAAATTATATTTAAGTGGGTGGAGGGGAGAAGAGTGGGAGGAGGGGGAGGGAAATGGGAGGCGGGGAGGAAGAAGAAATTTTTTTTCAACAAAAAATAAATAAATTTAAAAAAGATAAAAAAAGAAAAATTATATTTAAAAAGAACATGCAACATTTTTCTTTCTGGACCTGAGTTAAACTCAATATAAATTTTCCATTTCTATTAATATATGTATTACCACAATACTGTGGCCCTGTGGTAAAATTCTGGTGTCTGTCTTCTTCAGTATCTGTATGGCTTCTCTTTGACTCTTATTAATCTCTCTATATATCTCTTCTGCCATGGCTATATTCTGCCCTGCCATAGGCCAAAGCAGCTATATTCATTAACCAATAAAAGCAGCACATACACAGAAGGACATCCCACGTAAAACCTCATTTTAAAAAATTGAAAAAAACAACTGATTACTGCTGTGGAAAATGGTTTTTACTGCTGTAAAGATTGGTTTCTTGTACTTGTTTAATAAAATGCTGATTGGCCAGTAGCCAGGCAGGAAATATAGGTGAGGCAACGAGGCAGGAAGTAGAGGCAGGGCAACGAGAACAGGAAAAATCTGGGAAGAGCCTGCTGTTATCACAAAGGAGGCAAGACACAGAGCAAGCAGATGAGAATGCCTGACTGATAAAATGTACCAAGCCATGTGGCTAATACAGACAAGAATTATGGGTTAATATAAATTATAAGAATTATAAGAAGCCTGAGATAATAGGACAACCAGTTCATAATTAATGTAGATCTCTTCGTGTTTCTTTGGGAACAACTGTGGTACTGGGAAGGACAGAAACCTCTGTCAACAACTGCCAGGGATACTCACATCAGTGATTCTAGGATCTTCCAGGGTGTGACAATGTGTCTAGGGAATTCTTGCTTCATCTGAAACCACTCAGGTAATGATCTGATCCATTTGATCCAGTAGGGGTGAAGAATGAACTAGACTGAATGACCAGTGAAAAACAGCCTAGACTTCCTCCAATGATGAGAAGATATATGTAAATTCTTATTCCAATACAGATTCTGATGTAGATAGGGAAGGAGACAGAAGAAGGGTTGAATTCTTCCATGCTCCCATGTGACAGTAAGATATCATAGGAGTTACCATTTAAAGATTCTAAACTAGGTTTATTCCCCCCCGCTTCTCTATCATTCTCCTTTCTTCCTTTCCTTTTTTCTTTCTCTCTTTGAGAGACTTTTGTTTTGTTTTGTTTTTCAAGGTAGGGTTTCTCTGTGTTGCTTTAGAGGCAGTCTTGGAACTAGCTCTTGTAGACCAGGCTGGCCTCGAACTCATAGAGATCCACCTGCCTCTGCCTCCCGAGTGCTGGGATTAAAGATGTGCGCCACCACTGCCCAGCCTAAAAGACTTTTTAAGCCTGTGTGCGTTCACATGTCTAAATGAGAGGATGTGCACATGTGCTAATGAGTGCAGTTGTTCAGTGAACCCAGAAGGTGTTGCATCACCTGGAGCTGGAATTTCAGGCTGGTATAACCATGTGATGTAAATGCTGGCAACAAAATGTAGCACCTCATCAAGAGTAGTTTGTGTCCTTAACTGCTTGGCATTCTTTTTAGACTGTAGATCAAGTTTTGAAACCAGGCTCCACTGATAGTCTGGCAAAGAAAACAAGCAAACAAACAAAAATAACAACAACAAACTTATTTCAGAAATGATACACAATGCATTTTGATAAGTTTACCATCATTCTTGTGACTACTAACTAGATACCAAGAGAATTTTTCAAGATGTAGATATGAAGAATCTCCCAAAGTTTTCCCAAAAGACATTTTTTTGTTTATTTTATTTTTTTTAGTTGTTGCAAAAAAAATTTTCCGCCTCCTCCCCATTTCCCATTTCCCTTACCCTCCTCGCACATATCGCCCCTCCTCCCACTCATATTAAAAACTGTAACACACACATCCTGCTTCCTTTTGGTCACACATATGCCCTATGGACCTTTTGAAAAATTATTATTATTGAAATTGTGAGCTGTGGCACATTTTGCATTCAGTTTCCAGAGCCATGCTTTCTATTGTAACTCCCTTGACAACCTAACTTGCTGAATTTTCACCCATGTATGTAACTGAGATACTCAGCTGAAGAAAGAGAACCATTGACCTTTCTTCCCACACTGTACTTTAATTTTCTAGAGACAAACATTCAAGTCAAGGAATTCGCAACTGTTGTAGCACAAATGGGTATCTTAGTGACCAGAGTTATTATATTCAGATGTCCACTATCCTTTTTCTTCTCTTTTACAGAAGTACATTTTACTGTATCTTCTTTACTTTGTTTTAAAGAAAGAATGGTGTTCCACATAGAGTAGGAATCATCAGAATTCGGAGTGCCAAATGGGATTCAAAATACCTGTGAATAATCTCAGCTTAATATGCTCTTAGCCCTGGTTTAGATAAGAAAACCAGCCATAAAATTGTGCAAGAAAATTGCTGTAAAATACAAAGCCTATATCTTTTGCATTTGAAAACCTTCGATTACCCTTACCATAGTAATTTCCAAAGATGCAATCTATTTTTGAAAGATGAAGGTAATGTCTAAAGAAAAGTCTGCAATAACAGAACTCTGAAAATTTGAACACCAAATATACCAAGTGCTTGCTTTGAGTTTTCTGTATGAACCACTCAACCCAATTCAACCATGACTTCAGAACATCCATTACCTCTTATGAGCCCTTAAAAATGTGAAAGCTTCCAGAACATTAAAAAATGTCTGTTCCATTTTTTATGAACTTCATCTCATCTCTTAATGAGAAAATGAGAAATGCAGGTAGATTACTGGTACTCTAACCATTATACCATCACCAGTCACATATTCATTCACGCTACTATCCCCATGATAATTCTACATCAAAATATATTATTATAAATAGACAGATACAGAACATCACATCTTTCTACTGCTTTTATTATTTTGTGCAAAACTTCTGAAAAAAGTCTTTTAATGTATATAGTATTTTATAACAATGGCAATGTGTTTTTGTAACAATGGAAGGAGGATAGACATTGGGCACCCTTGTAATGTTTGCTGGGAAGATGACCACATTGCATTTTGTTCTACTTCAGCCAGAACAAAGAATTGTACAAAGTCTGGAGACTATAGGTGGGAAAGGGGCAAGCAGTATGAGAATGTGTTGGAAAGTACCTAAAAGGAAACACAGTTTGTCCTTGGCTATAATTCCAGGAACTTGATGGTCTCACCAGAGCTCTTAAGAAATTAGTGTCTGAAAGCTTCTCCTGCCATTTCACTGAATGGCAGTGAATTTAAGTCTCATATCTACAGGAACAGAGCATAGAAGGGCATCAGGAAAAAGAGTGGAAGCTAAGATATCCAACAACACGGGCAAGATACTTTGATGTCAACAGTTGACACTAATGGAAGGATTATTGTACCTAGGAGAACATATTTTTTGTAGAGTTAGATAGAAAGAAGAATTGTCATGATTTCTGTTCTCATTCTCTGTTCTTTTATTTCTTTTTCAAACAAGAAATTGAAGCCAGAGGCTGGTTTTAGTTACCCTGACTAAGGGTAAGTGATAAAGAACATTAGTACATTGGTGGGGCTGCAGGTAAGTTTATCTGGAACCTTTGTATGGCCCCACACAACTGACTTGGGGCTTGAGATTGGCAGCAAGCTGTATTACTGGGCCAAACAGGGTATTTTCCAAATCCTCTGGGATTGTAATTTCAAGCATATCTGGCACTAGACTATATAAATTGAAAGAGCATATCATGGTAAGAATGCCAATCTCTACCACTGATTTCTTTCAGGTATTCCATCACGTTATGGCTGCACACTCTCGCAACAGTTGATCGGCTCAAGCAGTCTTGGAGTTTGTTATCATCTTTGATTTGAACCTCTCCTGCTGAACAGACCCAAGAATTTAAAACTATAGTTAATTTTGTACATCTTATATTTTAACAAGTCTCAGATCTAAGGTCACACTCCCTTGGACCTAAGAAAATCTTACTTTCCCACAGTAATTACACTGATATTTACAAAGTCTCACACAGCAAAAATGTAATTTAATCCTATGTGTTCTCATTTGGTATCATTTAATAGTTAAGGAATCTATGCACTGGAATCTATGCACTGAGAACTATATACTTGTGTTAACTAAAGTGAGACATTCAAGGGTTATAGGATTCACCTTAAATTATACAACTTACAAAGACCCAAGCAAGTATTTGACCCTTGATCTGTATGCCTGCACAGACTATGTTTTTATACAATACTGCCTTTTCATTATGGGCAAGTCAGGTGTATAATGCCAGGGCTTGTTGATCTATCTGAGTTCAGAAAGATGCCTTGAGAACATCCAACAAGGGATCAATGCCTTTTCATGAAAACTAAAAGCAGTTCTCTGAAAATGGTTTATACATCATCAGTCAAATAATAATCACTTCAGTTTTTAATGAGTGTGTCGACAATGATTGAAAAGGAAGCACAGAAAATAAAAATTGGCAGAATCTGATCAATTAACAGTTAAGACACTAAGTGAACCCCCAAAATAGCTTCCTAGATGTGAACTCCAGATTAGTCTGTTACATTTAGCCAGTCAGGAATTATAGAATGATAGGATTCCTTCATTAGTGAGCAATGCTGTTCTGGGAAATTTTATATAAGATAATCATGGGAAAGAAGAAAAAATTAAGCCTTCTTGCTTTCCAGTGAGGCTATTTAGATATACATATCTAGAAAATATTAACTGCAATGTGGTCCTATATTTCCAATTAGTTTTGCTAAGAGAAATTATTCCTAAAAACAAATGATTCTGGAGTGAGCTCTTAAGTATTTTAGAGAGTCACTTGAAGCAGGGAAGATTGTCAGTCAAAGCCTAAGGAGGAAATCAAATGTCAGTCAGTATAGAAAGCATAAAACTCGGAAATAGATCATGTTATAATTTAACTGTGAAGTGGACTGGACCAAGCTCGTAGCAAAAGCAATAGTGGACTGGCAGACAGGTCTTTGGCACAGTTAGAGTGAATGACATTTGAGCTCCTAGGATTTTGCAGAGAACTCCTGCAGCAAGCCCCAAGCTTTGCCCCCAGGGTACACTTTCAGAAGCTTTCACAGCACGCAGTAAACTTGCAGCATAGCAGATCCCCCTGGAAAATGGACACTCTTAGAAGTTAGAGTCTCTTAGCACCTACTTAATGGTGGCAAGTATGTAAGACATTGAGAAACCTTTTTCTTAGAGCTGATGGTCAAGTTAATCTTGAAGTAATCTTCGTATAATAATAGACATCAATATGATGAGTGAATAAATGAATGGAAACAAAAGCGTTCTGGAATTGCTTGCTCTCTCTCTCTCTCTCTTCCTCCCCCCACCCCGTGTGTGTGTGTGTGTGTGTGTGTGTGTGTGTGTGTGTGTATGTGTGTGAGGGGGGGGAGGGGAAAGGTCTGCCAATATCCCCCTGCACTTATAGAGATGCTGGATTTTGGAATGAATAATGAGACATTTCTTGAAGAATAAGAAGGATGACATAAACATTTTAAGTTTCAGTTAACTCACAGTAATGGCAAACCATCTACTCTTTTGGAAACTGGGGTGATGGTGATAATAACAACATTTACAGGAATGACAATAGAAACAACAGTCATGAGTTCCCACCCGGTACCAAGTGTTACGTGATGTACTTCATAAACAGTTTCTCAGTTGATGTCCTGGATTCAGAGCTGGTACCACAAAAAGTCCTTTTTTCTGTGTACACATAGGTTAAGTAACTCCACAAGGTCACTTAAGGTAGTATATACTGAATCCAGACATCCATTCCATCAGAGCCTAAAAGAGCCTGAGGATTAAACAGAGCTAATTTTAGTAATTTTCCCTATTTCTCCTCTTTTAAATAGTAGGACATGCAGGGGTTGTGTAAAAACTCTGTTTCTGTATTCTAGGTGAATTCTGCCATGTCTCTATTATTTGTAGAATATGTCCTTCATGCTCATTCTAGCTGTCAGAACTTACATAATAGGCATCTGGAAGTGAATAAAACAGGGAGTTGAGTTAGTGGTTACTTCTTTAGGGTATTACTGTTTACCAAGACTGGTATGCTTATCTCCCCCCTTCCTCCTTGTTTCTAACAGGTAAGCCACTTGCCCACAAAAGGCAGGTTTTTCTATAGGATCCTCACTGTAGATGTATGCTCACTTTTCTTATGTCAAATGTCTTGAGTCCTTGGAGGCTGATGGAAGTTGCAGATGAGATATGGATGTTGAACAGTTACAATCATGAAACAGTCTTCCACAATCCAAACCTGAAACCAAGATGATTAGATACTAATACAGTTCCTAGAGGTTTTATGAATCCTCCTTTCTGATGTCACCATGAGATCTTGAATATGCTCATCCAATAGCCTAGAAACAAATTAAGAAACTCATGTAAGTACATCCCACAGCTGGGCTTACAGGTTTGCTTTTGGGCTCTCTGTAGAATCCAAGAGTTAATAATATTCCAGAAAATGTGGCCATGTGTTCAAATTAAAATATTGTCTCTAATTGAATTTCAGCTGTAAAAATTTGGACTGCTCCTTCCTTCTGTTGAAGAAGATGAGGGATATGTTGCAAAAGTGGCCTTAAAAGTTTGCTGTTCTGACCTTGAAAATTGCAATGAATTGTTTTGCATTTTATCTTAATAAGAAAGAAAAATACCCTAAAGTTTATATTTCTTCCATATTCACCCACAGCAGGGACTCATAAATGCCTGCTAATGAAATTAAAGAGAACTAGTGCTTAGGCACTATTAGCCTGAAGCCCTGAAAAAATAATTAAATTAAATACTTAATGAGAGGCTTAAAAATAAAACTCCATTCTGAAAAGTTTGGGCTAGGGGAACATTTTTGACCTTACCATATCAGATTCTCTTGAATGGAAACTTTTGCAGTGTGTTTCCCCAATATACGTGGTGGCAATGAAAGACAAAGGGGTTTGAAATTTTTAACAGCAACATTCACTTGTGCACATTCCATTTTTAGGTCGTTGGAATGTTATCCCATAAAACATAGAGAGCTGAGAAAGAAACCCTTCTTTGTTTGGTCGTAATGACTATTTGGAAATTTTTGAGAGGAAAACAATTTTTAACTATCAAGATCCATATTTGTATGTATGTTTTCCCTGTTCCCTTGGAGTTTAAGGCAGCTCTGTAAATCCCATAGGAAAATAAAGGTTCTACAGGAAGCCATCCAACATCAATTTCAGCCTTCATCTCCAGGAGGGTTCCTGTTGATCACTGTACTCTGTATTTCACAAGCAACAGAAATGAAGGTGCTACACACGTACAACATATGGTCTAATTTTGGGGAGCAGAAATGTATTGACTGAACTGTTTTTTTTAAAAAAAAAACTGACATTGTTACTTAGAATGAAAAAACATAGACAAAATTCTAGAAGATTGGAAGGTCTGGAACAGTGGGTACATACTCCTGCATTGTGCAGATACCTAAAACTGGGGAGAAAATATAGAAAAGGACATGCTGTAGGCCAACGTGTGACTATTTGCCACAGTCTCTCCTGGTCTTGATTGCCTCATCTCTAGCACATTTTCTAATATAATTTGTCTACTAGAGTCATTTGAGTGTGTGCTTCCTGTACTGTTCTACCTTCTTGTTCTTGTTTACAGTCCCCTTGGCCTACTTTTTTGCTTTTCTCCTTCCTATATCTTGTAAATAACTTCCTAGCTTCTTTCAAAACTTCCTTTTTTATGTGTGTGTGTGTTTTATATAGAGATACTTTTAGCCCTTGTATAGAATTTAATATGCACTTAACTGTCTTTGATCATTCAGCAACATTTGGAGATCATACACTGTATGTCTGCTATCCTAGAAAACACTAGGAATTTAGAGGTAGGTGAGATATGTATATTTTCTATCTCTCTATATTTGGTGTGCCATTTGATCACATTCCATTAGTGTCAGGATAAGCATGTGCATGTGAATCCAAATCGATGGATAATTATGTTCTTCCTTAATAATTGAATTCATCCAGGAAAAGGTAGGCTCTTAGGGAATTCTCTCAATGGATCCTAATGTGATTGTTGACTGGTTCTGGATGGTGACTCTCACATCTAATAGGAGTTACTAACATGCGCTGACTGTTCACCACGTTCCTTTTTCTTTTCTGTTAAAGTGAGTCCTCTGTTGACTTAGGTCCCATAATAAGATCAACTTGGATAGACTCACAAACAAACAAACAAAAAACATGATTGATAGGGGAAATTGATAGGGGAAATAAACTTTTATACTTTTAAAATTTTTTATTCTTTTCTAATACAATGCATCCTTACTGTAGCTTCCCCTTACTCGACTCCTCCCAGGATCCTTTGTTACCCTTTAGCAAAGAGCAGGATGCAGAATTCCCAATGATATCAACCAGACACATCCTAACAAGTTATAATAAGACTAGGCACAAATCCTCATGTCAAGGCTGGACAACTCCATTTCTACTGTTCGGAGTCCCACAAAAACCCAAGCTAAACAACCACAGCGTGTATGTAGAGGACCTAGCAGAGGCCCATACATGCTCCATGATTGCTGCTTCTGTCTCTCTGAACCCCTTTGAGCCCTGCTTAGTTAATTCTGTGGGCCCTGTTCACCTGGTGCAGTAGACTCTCCTGGCTCCTGCAGTTCTTCCTCACTCTCTTCTGTGGGGCTCCACAAGTTTCACCTGATGTTTGTCTCTGGATCACTGTATTTGCATCCAACAGCTGCTACAGGAAGTCTCTCTGATGATGGTTAGGCTAGGCTCTGGTCTATGAGTATAGCAGAATCTCATTAGGAGTAATTTCATTGACTTTTGTTTGGTTGGTTATTTGCTTGTTTGTCAGTCTTATTTGGTTCTAGCCTAGGTCTTTGAGCCATCCAGCTTTGGTGTCTGGCATGGGCTCCCTTTTGTGACTTGGGATTCCTGTTAGACCAGGCACTTGTTTAAAGTCTTGAGATTTTAGTTTCTTTGGCACTTCTCAACTTACCTTGATGTAGCACAAATACTAAAAACCCAGGGTCAGGTATTGGAATTCAAGTTGAAGAAAAGCAAAATAGCCAAAACATTAAAGAAGTCATACCTCTGCCAAGGATGGGCAACTGAAAATTGAGCCTTAAGCCTCTGTCTCTTCCTGTGATCTATTTCCCTTTAGTTCTGGGATTAAAGGCATGTGATTCCTTAGCACTAGGATTAAAATATAGGCCACCACCACCTAGATCTCTGTCTGTACCGATCATATGTATTCCAGGGTAGCCACAGATATTTGTCTCCCAAATGCTGGCATAAAGGGTGTGTGACACCAGTGCCTGGCCTCTAGTGGCTTAGTTTTACCCTCTTATCTTCAGGCAAACTTCATTTATAAAAAATATATAAAATAGCATTATACTTTGACTGCTACTTTTAGTGCTTTTCCAACTACAGACAGAAAGAAGAACTGTCTTACAAAATACTAATAATCTAAACAAAACTACATTTTAGGATTTAGAAAATCACCTTTTGAAGTTATTGTACTTGCAGCAATTGAAAACAGATTTAATAAGTAGTTTTATTTTGTTAAATATCACTCAGTTGCATCTAGAGTGAACTCTTAGGACTTTATTTGGTGAAAGAATATTTTATTTGGAGATTTTTCATTTTAAGAGGTATTTATCTCATTGCTATAGTTAAACACTTGACAAAATGAGAGAGGGGTGGTTTTATCTGTTTTACTGTTTGAGGGTAAAGGCCATGATAGTTGGAAAAGCACAGAGAAGGCGCTCCAGGGCTGCTAATCACGCTGTGTATACAGTCAGGAAGAAGAGGATGCTGGTTGATCAGCCAATTTTCTTCTTCTGATTTAGTCCAGAGGCTCCTGCCCATAGAATGGTTACATCCACTTTGAGGTGCAACATTGTGAATCTTCCCATTTCTGTTAACCTAATCTAGAAATTCAAGAGCATGTCTAGACTTTTACTTGCATATAATTTTAAATAGCATCAATTTCATAGTATTTGCTATTATACCTCTTAATGCATAAATTAGAGAATTTACTCTTCATGCTAAAACATTTTCTTTCATGTTTTATTTTTGGGATAAGTTCCAAGGAAAGAGCATAAACACAGAAAATTGTATTAATCATAAGTCAGCTTTTTAAATCAAATGAGCTCAGTTTTTACTCCTATAAATATTAAAAGACAAGAAATTTCTCAACAACCCCTTTCTCCGAGCTTTATTTAACCCTCTCCCTCAGCAATATTTACTTGTCCAGCACTTCCTCTAGAACTTCCTGAGTATAGACTGTAAATATTCATTTTGCATCTTTATGTAAACAGAATCCTCATTTATCTACTCCTTGGTTCTGGAGGACCCTTCCTTTTGTAAGTGTTTATAAAATTGATTCACTTTGACTTGAACAGCTAGAATTTCTTTAGTTTTCCCCAGTTCTGCACAGATCCCAGGACAGACTTTATTAGAATGGTGAGGAAATAAAAAAAAAAAACATAGACAGATGGACACACAGACAGGAAAGCTGAGATTGGCAAGACTGGGCTTTCCAAAGGAGAAAAATCAGCATGCCAGAAGCTCAGAGTGTGTACTTTATAGAGTTGACAAAGAACTGGACGTTATTATAGATAAACTTGGAGGTGGGGCTTATAGTATACAGTAGGAACAAGGAGTCAGGTTTTCCTAATCTTGCTAGAAGTAGTCTTTGTAGAGTAGCAATATTCATGCAGGAATTATGGAAGAACTATTATACCTACACTTTCAATGTCCACATCTGGACCAGAAGAATGCATTGTCGTTTCCCTCTGAGCTTCAACTTAGGGGCAAAGATTTGCCATTTTGCCATGTGTCTGAGGCTCTGAGGTCTTTGACATGCCTATGCCCATGTCAGTAATACATGTTCATTCATGACTTCATTCACTTAGGTCACTTCACTCCCTTCAAGATTTCTTATTGTATTCCAACCTCGTGTGTACATTATCCATATTTCATCATTGCTAATCGGCCCATATCTTTTTATATATGACAGCACAGGGCATCATTTCCAGGGTAGTAGCAGAGAATGCAATCATTTCAAGGTAGGGAAAGAAAGTGAGAACTTAGGATGAAACCATGTTCACGGTCCCCTCACTCAAACACATTCCTACAATCGCCTCACTTGTACCAGACTCCATCTCGTAAGGTTGGATTACTTCCAGGAGGGCCACTTTCTTTATATGTGTCTCTGGGGAACACTTTAGAGCCAAGATAAAACATGAGGTTTTCCTGAATCTAGAACAAAGCCCTATTCATTAGTCCCTACAGGGTTGAATATTCATCATTCTCTTATGTATGTGATAGCTATCTTTAATTGTCAAGCAGACATAGCCTAGACTCACCTAGGAAATGAGGATTAGTAAGAAACTATTGGGGGGGGGCAGGTTGAACCATAGGCATACTTGTGAGGACATTATTTAGATTAAGTTTATTTCTATAGGAAGACTGAAGCAAATGTGGGCAGCTCCGTTTCCTAGGGAGGGGTTCTGAACTGTGGAAAAGTAGGGAAATCAAGCTGGGCACAAGCTATCAAGTGAGCCCCTATGTGTTCATTTGTCTTTGTTCCTGACTGTGGATGTGATGAGACTTGTTACTTCAAATTCTTGTCTCTGAAATTCATCTGGGACAGTTCAGTTTTGTTTTTGCTCACATTTGCTTTGAGACATATGATTCTTGCTAGAGTTTAATAAGCTTATGTCAGATCTACTAAAGTTGCAGACTCAAAGATACCCATTTGGATAGGAGAAAGGGGTAATTTTTGAAAGCCTCATGCCTTAGCAAAAGCATTGGTTCTCCTATAACCCATCTCAATTTACTAAACTTATGGGTGACAGGCGTTTACAAACCAACACTTTGCCTTCTCTTTGCCTATGCATACTTATCCCAATGGAGGCTAATGATAGTCACAGAGCTGGTGAAGTCAGGATTTCTTACACGTTACCAAACTAGTGCTCTTTATTAACTTCTAATAACTCAAGTTAAAAATATTATCTCATATTCCCATGAATTTTCTGGCAAATCAAAAATAATAAAGTAAGAACAATATAAATAATTATTGGTTGGATTAAAAAATGAATCTCATGTTGATAAAAGAGAGAATTGAATGAAGGGAAAGGAAAGGAAATAATAGTACCCCCTGGGCATAATTGTAAATCAGCAATACCACTGGAATTAATGAGTTAGACTAAACAACCATCTCTTTCTAACATAGTCGGGAAGAACTGTTTTTATCTTTCACTTGGACAAAGTATTCCTGAAGAAAGCCCAAATATTTACTTTCCCATTATGAGCATTTGAACTCAACTGACATTTTCTAGAAACCTCAGAGCATCCATTTAAACCCAACTGCTCACTTCTGTCTTTTAATTTTGCACACTGTAATTTAACACTAGAGTTACTTTTCTGATGTGTTTGGTATGAATAAATTACATTCTACAAATGTTTCAAGAATTCAGTAGGCTCTAACCAGTCATCATTTATCCATGAGTACCCTTTAGAAAATGACAGAATGATCTTCATTTTTCTGATTTGTACAATTTAAATCTTAAAAATGTGCAGTTATGTAAGTGCAAGATTAAGAACTTCTCGAGTTTCTAATCCTGCTGTGGGATTATAAACTCCCATGCTCTTATGAAGTTTCTCTCTCCACCAGGGTCTTATAACTGACTGCAAGATTGAATGCTGTATTCTTTTTGCCTTTTTATATATGTTTGAATCATGGGAGTCCATTAGAAAAACGCAGTTTCACTGAAATTAGGAGAACATACACCCTTTGTTCAGCATCCAATATTACATTTCCAATTCACATATAATTGCTTATACAATTTTCCATCTCCCACAACCCAAATAAAAAAGGTTTTATATTCTATAGTTGTAAATTTCTAAAGACAACGTCAAAACATTCAGCAGAACAGAACTTTCTTATCGCTCCCAGCAGACTCTCTACTCCAACATGGCAGAGGGAGAAAGAGGCTTAATTATAACAGCTCCCCTTCACATAGCCTATGTGGTTCCCACATGTTGCAAATTTAACAGACAGGAAAAACATGGATCTTGTTTCTTTCTGCTTATATTTTAAGATGTTTAGAAAGGGAGTTGTTCTAGTGGGCAGCATCTTGGCCTTTGGGGTTATCCCTGGCAATCACCAAATTTACATTTAAATAAACAGAATCTGTCCTGTGTGTGCCTCGACTAGTGGGCTGTTTTGTAGATCTCAGGTCTTACTTAAGTCATGTGTATAGAGAAAAGTCAGTGGGCTTTTCTTGTGAGTTTCAATGTGACAATAAAAGCATGAGAAGAAGGGAAAGAAATGTATTGTGCTATTTTTGATCAATTTTTTTTGGGAGAAGTGTGCTGCTAGTGATTAGGCTATAAGTCCTGATGTCCAGGCTTGTCAAAGTACCTAAAATGCACTAAGGGAAGGAAGCCAGTCTATCTGCACAGACCTGTGAGGTTAGTTATGTTAAAGAATGAAATGGCAGGAAGACTGCATATTAACAGGAAGCCTGAGCTACAGAGTGAGGTGAAATCCATCCAAGCAAATTAAAGAGACTCACTCCAAAATAAAACTAAAAATGAGAATTTGCTTGGATTGGCTATAACTCTGTGTTAGGGTATTTATTTAGAATATGCAAGGTTTTAGGTTCAATCCCAGGTATGAGAGAGGGGAGAAAGGACCTAGGAAGGGAAGGAGCATTGGGGAAAGCCATGAGAGGGTGGAGGAGTAGGATAGAAGAGGGAGAAGGGTTAAGGGGAGGATAAAGAGAGAGATTGATTGGTACATCCTCACAGTGGAATTAAGGACAAAGGTCAGTGTTATATGGGTAAAGGTTTAAAGCAATCAGTGTGCCATAATGACAGTCCTTCTATCTATGCCATAACTATTATGCAAAATGGATAGAAGGGCACCAAGAAGCTTATGCAGTTCGTAAGGTGTTTGCTATGCAAACATGAGGATCTGAGTGTAAATCTTGAACGCTCTTGTAAAACCCAAACCTCCAACATTCTTGGGCAGCTATAGATCCTGTATCCTGTAATACAAATATGCCAAGTAGTACGTACCTGCTTGTGTAACAGGGGCTTGGCTATCAAGGATAAGACCAACAGCCTTCTCCTTGGATTTGTGGCCCACTACAGAAGAGGGACTTTACCTCTGGCACTGCAAGAAAGACAAAACTAGGTGGCCAGGGAATCCTTAAGTCTCAATGGAAAAACAGTTCCTACTGTTGTACTAGATGGATATGATGTGCCTGCCAAGATGCCTTCTACTCACTTGTGTTTATGCCCATAGATCACTGCTGCTATCAGCCTCAACTCAAACCACTGGAAAAGTTCCTGAGAACAGGGGACTGTTACTGTGGCATAGATGTTGCAGGGGACGGGGGGCATTTGTTGTTGTTGTCCAAAGCAGTTTCTTTCTTCATTCATTAATGGTAATCACAGCATACAGAGGAAAATCCCACATCACACAGTGGACTATATTTTAGCCACAGGTGGACATCCACTATTACCCCCTTCAAGGTTTAGGAATCACTGTGGAAATGGGGCAGGAAGAATGTAAGAGCCAGAGGAAGAGGTAGATTGTAGGAAGCTGCTTAAGCAAGATGGTTAAAGAAAGAAAAAAAACTTGAAATAGTTTCAGGAATCCTTGAAACTGACCAGATACACAAGCCACACCCCATGCCCCACCTTCTGTTAGACTAAGCCTAAAATGCTGAGAGTCACCCAGATGAAAGAAAGCTAAGCTGCAAAGAAAACTTTCAGACCAACCAATTGCCAAGAGGACTCAAAAAGCCAAGTTGTAAAGAAGACTCTCAGACAAACAAAGCATCATAAGAGACACTCAGATCAGACTGCCTGCAAGAAACAAAAAGTAACTGAGCTGCCTGGAAGAGGTTTATACCCACTGAGGGGCATGGAAAGGACCATCTCCAACCCACTGAGCTGTCTGAAGGCTGTGCAGTGTGTTCCAGGTTCCTAGCTTTGTGAGCTGCCAATCATGCTTGGAAGGACTTTGGCGATACAGCTATCTTTTAGCCATTTGAGCTCCTGTAAATAACCTCTCACCAATAAAATTATTGGTTCACCAAGTTGTATTTTGGTGTTATCTGTTCTTTAGTCTGTTGTGGGTTCCCTGTCTGGGGTAAGTAGACATGTATGTGTTGTGTCTCCCCAAGACAAATTTTTGTCATACAACAATAAGAAAATAGCACACACACACACACACACACACACACACACACACACACACACACACACCCCAAAATGCTGACTAGAGCATAGGACTTGAGATGGTGCTATGTTCCTGTAAACCATGAACTGGAGAGGCTGGAATTGAAGGATCATTAGTTGGAGTTCAGTTTGGGCTACAAAGCAAGATCTTTCCTCAAAATATAAAAAAGGGGGAGAATAAAGTAAATGGGAAAACAGAATCATGATTCCCTCTCTGAGTTTCTTGTAACTATATCTTGGGTACTAATGAAATAGTATCCAGAACAAGTTGAACTCTGCTTGGTAATCAGAAATGAAAGTTGAGCTAGACTAGGAGGCTTACTTTCTAAACAACATCAGCCAGAGGGAAGACTGGGAGAGAAATCAAAGAGGCCCCCGAAATTCATTCAATCCTAGAGAAGGTTTTACTTTCAGTATTCTGTAGAGATATGCTTGGTCAGATAAAAACAAAAAATAAAAACAAAAAACAACAGGTTAACTCTACAACCTAGCCAATGGCCAAGGTGAGCAATAAATAAAAGAGACCTTAAAGCTACGAAAGTAAGCTCTACCAAGCTTATGGCCTTCATCCCTCAGCTGCGTCTCATTTGGGTTAATAAAAAAAAGCACTGATGACTACAGCACCCCAGACGCCATCATTACTGCCCATGTTTAACAGTGTTAATATAAGCGTACATCAAACCAAACATAGAAATGCTCTTGGAGACCTTTTAAGACACAAGTTCTACATCAAACCCATTGAATTATACTTCTTTAAAGAGAGAAAACATGGAAAATTAAGAAGTATTCTCACATGGTATTTTAAAAGTTATAACCTTGACAATTATTTGCAAACAGAGTTTTGTCTTGTACCCTAGGATTGGCTGGAATTACTGATTCTTTTGCCTCAGTTTCCCAAAAACACATGAAGCCCAGAAATTGATGATAGAAGATTTAAATTTAATCCAACATTGGCTCATTTTCCCATTTTTATGTTCTTTTCTCTATTTCTCCTCCTTCCCTCTCTATCCCTCTCCTGTTCTCCTGGATATTTGTTCTTACTTGTACCTGACCCCATCAAAACATTCCTATAAATAATAAAGACATATCTGTTTCCTTGTACTGCTTGCTAGACTGTAGGAGAGATCAGTCAATGCGATCATATTATAATAGATAAAATATTAAATAATTTCAGAATGGAATATGAAGTCTTAAAAAATGGAAAATATGAAGGGTGATAGGGTCATTCCAGGTTCTTATAAGAACTGAATTCAGTGTTCGCAGGGAAACACTATGAAGTCTTCTATAAAAAAGAATGTAAAGTGGAGGTATCAATGGAGTGGGCATCAGCTTTCCTAGAAAGCCAGGATCAGAAGCAACATTTACATCATTGGTGGCCCTCATCCCTGCATATATATTTTTCCTGCTACACAGCTAGTTGTTCTTGATAAATTTAAAATCCTGGCTAGTGGAACTGAAGTAATGATTTAGCAGTTTAGAGTCTTTGTTGATCTACAGATGATCAGCCCTCAGTTCCTGGTACCTATGTCAGGTAGCTTACAGACAGCTGTATCCCCAGCCTCAGATGCTCCCAATCCTCGCTTCTCACCTTGCTTTGGTTTAGTATTTCCTCAGGATGTCCCTTTCCTCTTTTTGGAATGGTAATGTGCATCCTATGCCATTATGTAAGTAGCATGCTGATTTTCTTATTTTATAGGAGTTTACAGTTAACTTTTAAGAGGAGGCTAAGACTTGCCTGAGTCATAGAAGAGATTTTGAACTGAGACTGTGAGAGACTATGGGGAGTTGTGAAGTTGGGTTATTTGTATTTTTGCATTATAATATGGCCATGAGTTTAAGGAGGCCAGGGGAAGAAATACATTGATTTGAATGAGAAGTGTCCCCTATAGGTTTAGTTATTTGAATATTTGGTCCCCAGTTGGTAAATCCCTTTGGAGAGGTTTAGAAAATGTGGCCTTCCTAGAAGATGGGCTTTAAGAGAAAAGGACTTGCCCCACTCACAGTTTGCTTTGATAGATTCTTTTCTCCTTAGTTTAACTTGGTCATGGGGTTTTATCACAGAAGCAGAGATACTGTATCATAAAACTGAAGGATAGAAGTCATCTTCCTGGCCTCCATCTAGTGTCTGACACCTGAATTGAATTTTTTTTTTTTTTTGAAATTTATGCTCTGGCCATGCTGAAGCATACATGGGCAGCTAGTATACAGTGGTTCTGTTGACTTGATGTTAATAGTCTCAGCCTTCTCACTGAAATGAACAAAGTGTAAAGAGGCATACTGGTGGGTGCCAAGTTAGCCATTGTATTTCCTTCTTAAAGTATAGCCAATTCTTCAGATATACTCTAAGGCATGAAGTACACACAGGATGGGACAAGTCACTTTTTATGAAAACAAAAGTTTGAAAAGATAATAAGACGAGGCTGTTTTTCTTTGTTGCAGGAGGTCTTTCCACCCCTCCAACCAATAGCTGCTGAGATACCAGCCCATTGGGGCGTGGTTTCTATCCATTCATAAAGCCTCTATTTCCTTCCGCTGAGATACCAGCCCATTGGGGCGTGGTTTCTATCCATTCATAAAGCCTCTATTTCCTTCCGCTCGCTCTCTCTTGGCTTCCTGCTCGTCTGGCGACTAGACTCTTTCTCTAGTTGTGCAGAGAGCTGTTGTCTGGGATCGTGATCTGTAAGTTTTCCCTCTTTAAATAAATACTACCCTAATAGTAATAACTCCAAACTGGTGTGGCATTGTTCGTGGTTTACGCCTTTACCTGGCGCCCGACGAACTTTTGGCTTTTAGGACCCCCCCCCTCGGCTGCCGGCCGCAAGTTCGGCTTGGCAGGAGCGAGCCCTCCCTTCCTCTGCCCGGGCTTGCGCCTCGCGGCCGTGTGGCTTGTGCCTTGTGCGTGGAGCCAGCAGTTTAACTTGAATCATCACCCACTGGCTTTAGTTCCTGACTTAGGCCCCAGTGCCGAGTCTGAGATACACTTGGCCTTAAGGCCCATAATATCCAGAGAGGCAGGACGATCTCTGAGGCCGGACAGGTGGTGGTGGCGGCATACACTCGGGAGGCAGAGAAAGGCGGATCTCTGTGAGTTCGAGGCCTGCCAGGCAGTGGTGGTACACGCCTTTAATCCCAGCCCTCGGGAAGCAGAGACAGGCGGATTTTGGATTTCGGTGAGTTCGAGGTCAGCTGGATAATAGGTAATATGGCAGTTTTTGTTTCCAACATGACTTTCACTGTTTGGGCTACCAATACAATGGGTCTAATCATGCAAAATTTATATGACTATGAGGATAAATTAATTTACTGGTTACTAGGTTTTAGTATTCTTTTGAATATTCTATCATTTAGGAAGATTATGGTACTCTCAAGAACTCATGCAGGTCAGGAGATTCAGGAGATTCAGGATTCAAAAGAGGCAGTAATAAACACAATAATAAAAAGACTTGAAATGCTTGAAAAAATGATTGGAACTGGTGAACAGAGTAATAAGGCACAAGGACAGGATACAAAGCCAACACCAGCTATTAGAACTGGCTTACCCAGGGTTTTAGCGGCATACCCTATACTTAATTCTGACAAAGCGTCAACTTCTAAAGGCTCAAAGGGAGTCAGAGAAGCTAGATGGATGCCAATAGCAATGAATGATCTGAAAGAAATTAAACAGGCTATTGTTACTTTTGGCTTGCAAAATGCATATGTACAGGAAATGATAAGGACTTGGGCTTCTAATGCTAGAGCTACCCCCTATGATTTCCATCAGTTAGTGTCTGCAGTTTTAGATAAGGGACCTTCCTTGATGTTTGGAATTTATTTCAGAGAAGAATCCAAACATATGGAACAGCAAGGAAGAGCAAAAGGTGTCGAGGTTTCCCAAGATCAAATTCTTGGTGCAGGAGAATATGCTGATCCACAGGTCCAAGCTCTTTATGACGATGAAGTACTGCATCTATGTCACCAAGCAGCTTTAAATGCTTGGAATAGGATACAAGATTCAGCAAAAAGGGTTGAATCATATACCAGAATTAGGCAGGGACAGAGAGAACCCTTTATTGACTTTTTGCAAAGATTAATTAAGGCTCTGGACGTAGGGGTAACAGACCCGGAATCTAGACGAATACTTCTTGAATCTCTAGCGTTTGAGAATGCAAACATAGAATGCAAAAAGATAATTGGGCCTTTAAAGTCTAGATCAGCACCTATGGATGAATGGATTCAGCATACGATGAATGTGGAGACATTTAGCTATAATGATGACTCTTGGGTAGGAGAAGCGATTTCCACAGCAATGAGGAGACATCAAACTGCCAGGTGTTTTAATTGTGGTAAATTAGGACATCTGAAAAGGGATTGCAGGCACAGAATTTCTAGGAATAATATCTCCTCTGGGAATGACAAAAATAGGGGACCTAGGCCTTCAGGTATATGTAGGAGATGCGGTAAAGACCGTCATTGGTCCAACGAATGCAGGTCAACAACAGACAAACAAGGCAACCAGATACCATCAGGAAACTCCTTGAGGGGCCTCTCGCAGGCCCCCAAGCCAACAGAGGCCCAGTCATTCCCAGTCACAGTGGAGAACATGCCTCACCAAGAAATCTAAAAGCTCCAATTTCTGCTGTAAAAAGTAATACTAGTCTAAATGGTGAATTACGTGTGGAGGATGAGTCAAAAAACCCAGTAGGACAGAGTAAACGTATATTTTGGCAGACTTCTATTAACGACCAAAGACCAAAGCTAAAAGTCTGTATAAATGGCACTTTTATTGAAGGCTTATTAGACACAGGTGCGGATGTAAGTATTATTACCCCAGAATCTTGGCATCCAAATTGGCCTCTTCAAGAGGTAGATGTTCAGTTTCTGGGAATTGGAACCCTATCTCGTGTAAAACAAAGCACAAGATGGGTTGAATGCATTGGGCCTGAAGGGCAAATAGGAAGACTAAGGCCATATATAGCCAATATTGCAATAAATTTATGGGGCCGTGACCTGTTACAGCAATGGAATACCCAGATTAACATTCCTGCAGTTCCAGGAACTCATAATTCTGGGAAAGATATGATGAGGTATTATGGAAAAAGGTCACCAGCCATTCAGGCTGTACAAGAACATATAGCAAATACCAAACCTTTAGAGGTACAAACAGCCCTACCTTTAAAATGGCTAACTGAGAAGCCAATATGGATCAAACAGTGGCCTCTAGCGGAAGATAAATTACAGGCATTGGAACAGCTGGTGCAAGAGCAATTAGATGCTCACCATATTGAAGAATCAACCAGCCCTTGGAATTCTCCTGTGTTTGTTGTAAAAAAGAAATCTGGTAAATGGAGAATGGTGACAGATCTAAGAGCTGTCAACAAAGTAATTCAACCTATGGGCCCACTACAATCTGGAATTCCTTTGCCTTCTCTATTACCAAAAGGATGGCCTCTTATAGTTATTGATTTGAAAGATTGTTTTTTCACTATACCGTTACAAAAAAAGGATAGAGAAAAATTTGCCTTCACGGTGCCTACTTATAATAATTCTCAGCCTAATAGGAGATATCAATGGACTGTCCTCCCACAGGGTATGCTCAATAGTCCTACATTGTGCCAATATTTTGTAAGTAAGCTATTGGAAATAATTCGTAAACAATTTCCCAAGTCCATAATTTATCATTACATGGATGACATCTTATTATCTGATTCAAATAAAGATACTTTAGAAAGGATGTTTGAAGAAGTAAAGAAAGTCTTGCCTAGGTGGGGATTACAAATTGCCCCTGAAAAGATTCAAAGAGGAAATTCTATTAATTACCTAGGTTACAGAATAGGGTTAGAGAAAATTAAAACACAAAAGGCACAAATTAGGAGAGACCGGTTAAAGACTCTTAATGACTTCCAAAGATTGTTGGGAGACATTTCCAGTCTACGACCAGCTGTTGGGATAACACCTGATCTAATAGTTCATTTAAACAAAACCTTAGATGGTGATAAAGATTTGAATAGTCCAAGAAAACTGACAGCTGAAGCAGAAAAGGAACTGACAATGATTGAGGAAAAATTACAGGAAGCACATGTGGATAGGGTGAACCCAACTCTTAGCTGCATCCTAGTCATATTGCCTTCCAGAATCTCTCCTACAGGGATTCTAATGCAGAGGGGAGATATTATTTTAGAATGGATATTTATACCCAATAAACCAAGTAAAAAATTAAAAACTTATGTGGAAAAAGTCTCTGAACTAATTATAAAAGGTAAGCTGAGACTTCGTCAACTAGCAGGTATAGACCCAGCAGAAATTATAGTGCCTTTTACTACTGAAGAAATAAAAAAGTTATGGGAAGACAATGAACCGTGACAAAGAGCTTGTGCTAATTTTTTGGGAGAAATTAATAGCAACTATCCCAAAAGTGGTAGACTTAACCTCATAAAGAGAACTTCTTGGATTCTTCCTAAAATTGTACGTGATGCTCCAATAACTGGAGCCCGTGCATTCTATACTGATGCAAATAAATCAGGGAAAGCAGGTTACAAGTCAGATGAATTGAGTAAGGTGGAACAAAGCCCTTATAATTCTGTCCAGAAGGCAGAATTATATGCCATTCTTATGGTGCTAAGGGATTTTAAAGAACCTCTTAATATAGTTACAGATTCACAATATGCAGAAAGAGTTATCTTGCATATTGAAACCGCTGAATTTATACCAGATGATACAGAGTTGACTTCATTGTTTATCCAGGTACAAGACATAATCAGGAACAGGCTTTGTCCAATGTACATAACACACATCCGGTCCCATACAGGTCTGCCTGGTCCTCTAGCACAAGGCAACGCTGAGATTGATCAATTATTGATTGGAAGCGTGTTGCAGGCCTCGGAATTTCATAAAAAGCATCATGTCAATAGTAAAGGCCTAAAGAAAGAATTTTCCATTACTTGGCAACAAGCTAAGGACATTATAAAGAGATGTCCTACTTGTTCTTTCTATAATCAAACACCGTTGCCTGCAGGGAGTAACCCAAAGGGTATTAAGAGAAATGAAATCTGGCAGATGGATGTGTTCCACTTTATGGAATTTGGTAAATTAAAATATGTACACCACACCATAGACACGTATTCAGGTTTTCAATGGGCTACTGCCCTGATCTCAGAAAAGGCAGATTCAGTAATCACACATTTATTGGAAGTTATGGCCATCATGGGTATACCTGCACAAATAAAGACAGATAATGGTCCAGCATATGTATCTAAGAAAATGAAACGCTTTTTTGATCATTATAATATAAAACACATTACAGGTATACCAAATAATCCTACAGGTCAGGCAGTTATTGAAAGATCAAATCGTACTATAAAGGATATGCTGAACAAACAGAAAGGGACCGAAAATACCCCCAGAAATAGATTACATAATGCTTTATTAACCTTGAATTTTCTTAACGCTAATGAGAAAGGAACAACAGCAGCAGAAAGACATTGGATAATGGAAAAGTCTGCTGAACTAAATCAACCGATTTATTTCAAAGATGTGCTGACCTCTCAATGGAAGCCAGGAGATGTGCTACGTTGGGGAAGGGGTTTTGCTCTTGTTTCCACAGGAGAAGAAAAATTGTGGATACCATCAAAATTAATAAAGTTTCGATTTGAAGAGGAGAAACCTCTTGGAAAGGAGAAATGACAACTCATCCACAATGATATTCATACAGGTGGTAAGAAAAAATATATAGAATGGGGGCAGGGTTCTGTTCTTATCTCCACAGGAAAACACTCATTAAACCATATTTCTAAATTTATAGAGCTGGTTTTGAAGTTGGACTCTGGCTCAGTCCCTCTCCAATTCCAAGCCTGTTAGTAAGAGAAAAACCCAGAGTTTCTGGAGGTTCTGTCTCATGTCAAGAGCCGTGATATGGGACAGAAAGAAATATGAGTTTAGAAAACATCTTTGCTTTTCTTCATATCTATCATACCTTTCATTGAATATATCTATCATGCCTTTCATTGATATATATATATATATATATATATATATGCCTATATATGTCTATATGATTAATGTTTAAGTTTTTTACAATAAACAATGAGTCTTTTCTGAAGTGACATTTGAAGTTTCCAGGAAGAAGATGGGGCCCCACAACAACAACTCTACCTGGTTGATATGACGTCATGATACTGATAGCGCTACTACAAGACCTGTTTTGGGTACCAGCTGCACAAGAAGATCCCAACTTGGTTAGCTGAAATGGTGCACATCTTGTACAACATTCTGGCCAGACCTCCACAAAATACTCAGAGACTATTTGCAATTTTAAAAGACATTGATCTTGAAATTTAACCATCATTTTACTTTCACAGGATCCCCCAGAAAGAACGTCGCCCCCATGACAGCTGGAAGTAATTCTAGAGGACGACGTCCCCTCTCCCAGTAAAGTTTGCCCCCGGGTTTAGGGACATCATTTAGGGGTTGGGAGGTTGGGGGAGGAATTTTATAAGCTTAGGGATCATTTTGAAAAAAAAAAAAAGAGGGATGATAGGATAATAGATTTGTAATTGTGAGTTACAATTTTTAGACAAATATATTGGTATTGATACTTGTATATTGATACAAAGTTAAATTATATTGACTATTGTATGCATGCATGTTTCTACCTCTGTTTAAAATATTTTTTATGTATTGACATATATTGTATCGATATTTACCATATTGCAATGTATATTTGTACATTGTTTATATTTGGAGGTCATTATCCTCATTTATTACACAGATGTTTATTGTCTTAGTCTTTAAGTTAGATAGATATTGAGAATTATATAGATTAATAGTCATCTAAGTTTGCCATTTATAATTAGACTAATTAGTTTATTTAGATATATAGAGATTATACTCAGTATAGATAGATGATCTTCAACCTCTTCAAAGAGCTGTAGAAAATGGCCTTTAATCTAACTCAGAGTTTTGTGGTAGTGAGACACAATTGCTCCTGGCAACACCGCTCTATTCCCGAGAGAATGTTGAGCACCAAAGACACTCCACCTGGAGCCTTTCTTTTTGAGAGAACTGGCCTTGGGGCAAATAAATGCCCATACCTTAACCACTGACAGAGATACAGAGTGTGCATCAATGGATAAAACAGGACTGTCATATCCTGCCAAGACAGGGTAAGATAGTTTTGAAAAGTTGCTTGCCTTTGAAAATGGTATGTCAGTTACGTTAGGCCTTAGCCAAAGTTGGTTGCTTCAACGCTGCAAATGTGACTTTGGGTGATTGCCCAGGTAGCTAGTTGTCCCTGTGATTTGTTGCAGGTTTTGGAAGTTGTTTTACTGAACTTCCTAATTACCCAGGTAACATTATTTCCCTTCTCAGATCTTTGATGGAGTTGAAGACTATATAACTATAGTTACTTTTCTCTCATGACTTGGCCAAGTTATTTATTATACAAGTCCTAAGCTAGTTAGAATAGGATATTTGTACTTATTGTATATAATTTCATAGTAGGTTTAGAACTCTCTTACTTAAACAAAAGGGGGAGGTGTTGCAGGAGGTCTTTCCGCCCCTCCAACCAATAACTGCTGAGATACCAGCCCATTGGGGCGTGGTTTCTCTCCATTCATAAAGCCTCTATTTCCTTCCGCTCGCTCTCTCTTGGCTTCCTGCTCGTCTGGCGACTAGACTCTTTCTCTAGTTGTGCAGAGAGCTGTTGTCTGGGATCGTGATCTGTAAGTTTTCCCTCTTTAAATAAATACTACCCTAATAGTAATAACTCCAAACTGGTGTGGCATTGTTCATGGTTTACGCCTTTATTTCTTCACTGAGTTCATTCTATTCTTTTTTCTATTGATTTTTATTGAGCTCTACATTTTTCTCTGCTCCCCTCCCTGCTTCTCCTTAACTTTGCTTGATATTAGTTTCTTGTAAACATGGTTTACCTAGGAGGTGGGGGAAGTAGACACGGTAACTGGGACTTTTGACATAGCTGTTGCCTTCTGAATCACTGACTTTATGTGCTAGGATAGAAATTAAGCATATATTCAGCTATATTTCTATAAAAATGGGTATCATAGTTGTAAGGAGGCTGCTTGTTCATTTCCCAGTTGCCCAGACTCCTGAAATAACCACACAGAAACGGTATTAATTAAATCACTACTTGGCCAATTACTTAAGCGTGTTGCTAGCTAGCTCTTATATCTAGAATTAACCCATCTCCTGTCTCTGGCGGCGGCTTCTCTTTGAATCTGTCCTTCTTTCTTCCATTATTCAGTTTAGTTTTCCCTGCCTAGTTTTTTTCTACCCTATCAGGCCAAGCCAGTTTCTTTATTAATCAATGGTATTCACATCATACATGTGAAATCCCACATCATATCATGATATTTGACTTTGAGCCTGAGGACATAGGAATATTATTTGGGAGATCCCTGCTTGCTGAAAATATCCCGTCTTCTTAGTTGAGTACTAAGGATAATTCTCTTTACTCAGGCTCCTTAAGAGTACAACACATACTAAATGGAGCTTCAAAATTAAAGAATTTAAGTTTCCTGTACTGAATAGAAACTGAAAAACACTGGCACAATTTGATACCTCGATATCATGAGTCCACTGCAGGCGTAATCGGTCTTTGCAATGAATAACTAGGCCAGCTCAAGAACAAGCTGTATTTTAATAATTGAAAAAAAAGGGGGAGAACTCACGTTAGAAGAGAGGGTGATCCGAAATCCAAAGTGGTCCGGCAAGCACCGCGTGTAGAGGGCAAGTGTACCTGGATCTCCAGGTTTTCTTCCCTGGGGACCTACGCCCCAGATTGCCATGCCCCAATTCACTGTGATTGGTTAACAGAGTTTCCCCATCAGTCCATGCTGACAAATAAGCCTTTCATTGGTACATCAAAGGTACCTTTCAAGAAAGTGTTGGCTATAGGAAATGGCTGAAGAAGGTCAGAGAATGTGGCCCAGTTCTTCCTTATTCAAAAGTTCAAAAAAAGACACCTAAATATAAGGATACAATTAGCTGGGCTTTAGCTGATTTTGTGACCCTTTGGAAATCATTTTCCATTTTTGTTCTCATTTTTTTCTTCCATATAAAGTTTTAGGTCTCAATTGTGTAATAACAATGTTTCTTCAGACTCTACAATGTCAGGAGTGAGAAACTGAAGGTTTTTTTTTTCCCCCAAGAGCAATCAGCAAATCAGCAGAGATTTTACGGTTTTAAGACTCAGGTAAATTGGAACAGTGACCTGGAGCTATGGAGCTATAATGTGAAGCTCCAGGTATGTTACATCCATTGGACAAGGAGAAATTGTAGGTTCAGGGATGCTAACATTAGTGCTCTGACTGTTAGTATCTCATGATTTTTTCTTTTTCTTTTTGGCCAGTGTGTTTTCCAAGCATCAGAAATATTTATACCATTCTTTGTTCTATTACAAAATCAAAGCCTTAGATTCTAAAACAACATATGCAGATTTTTTTCATACTGGGGCTTGATAAACAACAGGTTATGCTAATAATAATCATTATGAGGATTTTTTCATGCTAAAAGTATATCCATGCCAAATTCTCTAGGCACCTACGAATGCCAAACTGAATATATTGCCTAATAAAAGGGCAGCCTAGCTCCATAAATCTCAAGCATACTGAAGAAAAATTCTCTATAACCACCACCACTACATAATAAATAAAGTAACTATTCACCCATGTAAAACAGGGAAAAGACTAGGCTTAAAAAGCACCAGCATTTGTATCTGAGGACTTTAAGGCTGAAGTCAAAAGCCTTGGAAAATGGTCTACCACTCCCTCAAAAGTTTAACTAAACCTTTCCTAAGGTTGAAGGGTAGACCAGACATCCATTGGCAAGTTTATAGTAGTTGAATTAATGTAGAACAGGATATATGTTACATTGTTACACTTATTTCTTCAATTTTACTGGCGGGTTACATCAGACATAATTTTATATTTACAGTGACTTCTGTGTGTGTGCCTCATTCCTGGTGTTATGTCCTATGTAAAGTTGAAGTTTGTTACTTCATGCAATATTAATGTGTGAATCACAGCTTGACCTTTCTCCTTTCCCTCTAGTAACTCTAAAAGTCAATTATTTTAATGACTTAATTGGTCTTAGAAGTAAACATGCCAATTCTTCTCATAGCCCACTTTATAGACCCAACTTCATCCCCAAATTTGCTATATAAAAAACTAAAATCAGCAGAATTGAATAGTGTACATCACCACCATATAGGAATCCTCCTTTTTTCATAGTGGCAGGTACGCTGTGCTTATGGTTTATAATTTTTCTTACTATGACAAATACTTAATTTAAAAACATTTTAGGAGAATAAAGATTCATTTCAGCTGTGGCTTTAGTGGTTCCATTGCTTCTGTGTCTTGTGAGACAGATCATTCTAGCAGGGAACATGTGGTAGAAAAGAGCTGTTAAGTCAATAGCAAGCCAGGAGCAGAGAGAGGGGCCCACATGTATCCTCAGACGCTTGGTTTACTGATTACTTAATCTCTATACTCAGGATTTGCAACATCATGGATCTTTCATCTTTTACCCTAGTAACCTAGCTGTGGTGATTCAGAATGGACCACATAGACTCCAATATTTGAATGCCTGGTTCCTAGTTGGTGGGCTATTTAGGCATTATTAGGAGATATGATTTTGTTGGAGAAGTGTGCCATTAGGATGCAAAGGGTGGCCTTTAGGGTTTTCAGAGCCCAAAGCTGACCCAGCATTCCTCTTTTCCTCCATCTGGATATAAGCTCTCAAATATTGCTACAGCATCTTGTCTGCTTGCGACTGGTCTTGCTTTCCTTCTTGATGATCATAAGCTAACCCTTTGAAACTCTAAGCTAGCTCCCATTTAGACGATTCCTTCTATAAACTGTCTTGGTCAAGGTGTTCTTAATAGTAGAAAAGTAGCCAAGACACTAATTTTGTTTTAAACTCATTCTGTTATCATTACCTCATCAATTTCATATAGAACAATAGTGGGTAGGTAGCATTACCCTATTATCTTTTCCACAAGATGAAACTGGGTCCTAAGAAAGATTATGGAATCATCAACATTCCTGTTAAAGAACTGGGATTAAAAACCCTAGGTGATAGCTTAGAGCACATTAGACTCTGATCACTCAAATTATGTTTCCTTTACTCAAATAATTATATGTGTATTACTTTAGGAAACATTACAAACATGGTATCAAAAAGAGATAGGTGAGACTATTTGTGTTATTCAGCTAGAACTTCTTTGTTTATGGTATAACAAAGGGAAATGTGTGTTTTATATTTTTGGTGGCCAGTAGAAATTAATATTTAATTAGATGATAGAGAGGCTTGGTTTTGTATTGATATCATCACAATATCTAGTAGAAACAAATCAAGAGACAAGGGAGGAACAATGCTATTAGGGATCATGGTTTCAGATAATTTCTACAATTTATGACTATAAAGCATGAAAAAACCACTTAGTTCATGGAGGTGGCAGAATTAACATTGCATCAGACCTGGAAGCAGAAAATAGGACAAAAACCAGGGTCAGGTATAGATTTTCAAGCTCCAAATCTTGTAGTACACTTCTACTAACTTGGTTTTACCTCCTGAATGGGTCCACCTCATCTAAGAAGAGCACTAGCATCCAGAGAATGATTATAAAAACCGTGACACTTAGGGGTGAATGTCATGAGACACCGCGGTAAGAACTTCAAATTTCTTGTATTTAATGCTGTACCAGCACAGGAGGCATTTTCATGGAGATGGTTGTGTTCAATCTCCACATCTGCTGATTATAACTCATAAATGCTCTTGAATTTCTATCTACAGGACAATGGTTGGTAAACGGGTGTCAACATTACTTTTTCTTAGGATGAAAGACACAGGTGATTAATGGAAAGCCAAATCATATAAATATATCTTACACTGAGACTCAAATTTAAGTCATAAACTCACCAGTGGTGCTTTGAAGTGAAGATAAAATTTGTGGTGACATCTTTAGTACTATAGTGACTTTATTAAGGAACTTTTAGTGTTGAGCTATGTAGAGACAAGTTTCAGGAGTTGGATCATGCTGTTAAAGCTAAATCTTATCTTCCATAGATTTGTGATTACTTTAATATGCACCAATATGATAGTCTGTCTGTACAATTTTTTTCTTTAAGTTCATTTATATCTTGAGTATGTGAATTAGACATAAACACTCTCACGCAGATAAAACCAGAAAAAAACAGGAGGAAAAACAGACCATTCTGGTTATATTTATAAATTTTTATATCTCTAATGCTGAAAAAGTTAAATGTAAAGATGGTGTATGTGATATATATCTTTAGATGCCGCAAAATAGACACAATTCAGTAATAGGCACGTTCTCTGTGCTACAGCAAATTCTTTTTAATATCAACCTCAAGTTAAATTTGTTCAGATTGAAGTGTGATTTCAGGATGAAGTTGGATATAATCTTTATGCACTGTAAGTCAACAGCTCATAAACAATGGCAATAGAACAGAAAAGAAGTTTGGTTCCTTATAATTAGAGAAGTGTTTGAAATATAAAGTTAACATTAATAGGAAGCTCATTTTGCCTATCTACTTATCATCTGGCCATATTTTTTTTCTAGCATGAATAATCTGTTTCCAGAGGGTTTTTTCCCCCTTCTGAGTATCATGTATTTGACTTTAATTTTTTGGTTAGAAGTAAATTGTATAGCATGGCCAACTAGGCTCCTGGAGCTTGACTGAGGAGTTGTGACCAGCCATGAGTTACTAAGTATCCTTGGACAGGCTGTCGATTTTTGCTGTAAGTTGTAATGGTGACATTTTCTGTTCATGTTACTGCTCAGACAATATTGGTGTTCCAGTACTGAAGAGGAGAGGTAGCCAATATGTAGAAAATTTTCCTCATAATAAAAAGAGCACAGAAGGATACTAAGAAAAATAAAAACAATGAAAGTTATTTTTCAAATATATAGACAGCAATAATTTATTCATTAAATTCTGAACTCATAGTCATTTGGATCCTTCAATTAAAGTGCATACAAATTATTTCCAATTTGAATTGATATTTTTTCAGGGAAAGGCAGTAATTTTGCATCTGTGGCAAACTTTGTAACTGTGTGTTCATATATGTATATGAATATTAATTCACATATACATATATCACACAAAATTTTCTGAGAAGTGATGGCTTTTGAGAAAGTTGTATTAGAGTTGAAGAATCAATCTTTATAGAGGCAAAAGATGTTACTGGGAATCATACATAAAATAACATGAAGTTCCATTGTGAAATATTAAATTAATAGTTTTAGGATTAATAAAAAAGCCTGAATTATGAACAACAAGTTATATAAAATCAAAATGCTTTCCTTCCTTGAAAGTAGGTTTTTGACTTGATGAGTCAGTAATAGCTAATGAATATATTTAGTGCCAGTGTGTGCAGTGTGTGCCATTCACAAAGAAAAGGTGATCACTGACAAAACCTTGTGTTAGGAGCTGATGCATCAGAGAAACACAGGCAACTGACACGCTAATCAGTATCTCCTGTGAGAAGTAAACCGTGCTGTTTCATGAGGTGAGATTTGCACCGCTGGTGACCATCTTAGGCCTCAGTGTATTCTAGAATTGTTCTGCAGGAAAGTAGTGCTTCTTCATGATTCATTAGATACTATATGTTGTGTGGTCATGAAGAAACTACAAAACCCACTCATCATGAAGGGCATGCTACTCACCATGTAAATGCTGTCAGCTCTAAAGAAGGGTATATGTGCTTTGTTGTCTTTGACTGTACTTTCAGTGGTATGTGTGAATGCAGATCCTTCTGTGAAGAACTGAGCTGTTTTTCTCCTAGCCATATAATTGCTTGTATTTCAATTTTATGTTTATAAAATATATTTCTTTACAACATAATAGTAGTTTAATTATGACTTGGAAATAAGCTGTATATAAGATATGCATAAATACTAGAGAAAATAATTTTAAATTGGATATGCTCAGAATAAACACCATGACACTATAATGAAATTACAAATCTTGTTCTTTCTGCATGGAAATTGTGTGTGTGGGGGGGGTGCATATGTGTATATTTTCATGTGTATATGTAGAGGCTAGAGTTCATCACTGTGTGTTCTTCCACTATCAGTGACCGCCATATGAATGAGAAAAATTCTCTCACTGAACCTGAAGCTCCTTGTGTGAACTAGACTGACAGCTTAGTGGTACCCCAGACATCTCTTGTCTCCTAGTGTCCAAGAATTGGGGTTAATGATGTGCTGCACCATTTCTGAATCTCACTTGTATTGTGAGCATTCGAACTCAACTCCCCAAGCTATGCAACAATTACTTCATTCAGTACAGCTATCTCCCCCGAACCAAAATTTATACCCTGGATTTAGGAAAAACTTCAGTGATGAAAGGCTTGGATGAGGTCATCATTTCCTCACCGTTCAGCTGTACTGAGTGAGAGAAGACGCTGTTATCAGAAATGAAGGAATGACCCTATCCAGAACGCAAAAGTGCATTTGCTTAATGTGCATTTCTATAAGAATGCACACTTGCACTGCATTCAACATTTTCTAGACATTTTGAACATTTTGTTCTCTCTCTCTCCTTCTCTCTTTTTTTGGTGTGTGTGTGTATGTGTTAGGAATCACCTCTTGTCATCTGCTTTGCTTCCAAACTCACTAAAATATTTTGTGTACCTACAAAAGGTTATTGGTTTGTAGTGAACTGTGACTTGTACAAAATATAATTGCAACAATTCATCTTAAGTTGATGACATCATTTTGACAGCATGAATTAAAAACTTCTAGTTCACACTTCTGGCATTTTTTTGATATAAAATTAAATGGTCTTGTATGGTAAATTCTGTAACAAAGTGCTTTTTTATTTAAGTTTTTTTTCCCTTTTAAGCTTTATACCAAACCTATAAGTAGATGAGTTGCACACTATTGTAATCCTTGAGAATTTTGGGTTGGTATTCATTTTACTCTCTTAGATTACCAGTACTTTTTATGCTTCTCCATATTTTCATATTACTAGTCACTGTTTTTTGTTTGTTCAGTTTGAAAAAAAATGACCTTTTCTTTTTTTTTCTTTTTTCTTTTTTTTATTGGAAAAAAAAAAAAGAAATTTCAGCCTCCTCCCCGCCTCCCATTTCCCTCCCACTCCTCCCTCTCCTCCTCCCCTCCCCCCACTCCTCCCCCTCCCTCTCCAGCCTGAAGAACAGTCAGGGTTCCCTGCCCTGTGGAAAGTCCAAAGTCCTCCCCCCTCAATCCTGGTCTAGGAAGGTGAACATCCAAACTGGGTAGGCTCCCACAAAGCCAGAACATGAAGCAGGATCAAAACCCGGTGCCATGGTCCTTGGCTTCTCAGCAGCCCTCATTGTCCGCCAAATTCAGAGAGTCCGGTTTTATCCCATGCTTTTTCAGTCAGAGTCCAGCTGGCCTTGGTGAGCTCCCAAAGACTCAGCCCCCACTGTCTCCACGGGTGGGCGCACCCCTTGTGGTCCTGACTTCTTTGCTCATATTCTCTCTCCTTCTGCTCCTCATTGGGACATTGGGAGCTCAGTCCAGTGCTCCAGTGGGGGTCTCTGTCTCTATCTCCATCCATCCCCAGTTGAAGTTTCTATGGTGATATGCAAGATATTCATCAGTATGGCTATAGGATAGGGTCATTTCAGGTTCCCTATCCTCAGCTGCCCCAGGAACTAACTGGGGACATCGCCCTGGGCACCTGGGAGCCCCTCTAGATCCAAGTCTCTTGCCAACCCTAAGATGGCTCCCTTAATTAAGATGTGTGCTTCTCTGCTCCCCTAACCAACCTTCCTTTAAACCAATCGTCCCGTTTCCCCAAGTTCTCCCCACCCTCCCCTTCTCACATTTCTCTCCCCTTCTCCCCTTACCCCCCTCCCACCACACCCCCAAGATCCCAGTTTTTTGCTCGGCAATCTAGTCTACTTCCCATAACCAGGAAGATAGCTATATGTTTTTCTTTGGGTTCACCTTCCTATTTAGTTTCTTTAGGATATCAAATTATAGACTCACTGTAAAGGCGGATTTGAATTAAGTCAGAAGGATAATTATAAGGTTATACAGCTTTATTAACTCACGCAACCAAAAGTTCCCGCGCCGAACAGGAGAGAGCAGGCAAACAAGGGGCGGCGCAGCGTTTGCGCAACTTATTTAACACTCCAAAACCTGCCCCGGGCGAGCCCACCCACTAGGGGGGTGGGGCTCATCCCTACATCTCCCCCTTTTGTCTAAATAAGACAGAATTAAACCAAATACAACTATAAACAATAATAACAAAAAATAAATATAATAAACAATATTGAGAACAAAAGTTTTACCAGACAGTCTATCTCAAAGAGTCTAACTAATATAGAGAGTAATTACAGTTATATAATCTTCAACTCCATCAAAGATCTGAGAAGGGAATAAATATTACTTAACAAATAAGAGATATCCAAAATGTGCCAAAAATAACAGAGACAACTGACTACCTGGGCAATCACCCAAATTCTCGTTTGCAATGTTGAGTCAACCAACTTTGGCTAAGGCCAAACATAACTGACATACCATTATCAGATGTAAGGAACTTTCTTAGAATCATCCTACCCTGTCTTGGCAAGATAAGACAATCCTGTTTCAAAACTTTGTCAGTAGTTGAGGTATGGGCTTTTCTTAACCCAAAGGCCAGTTCTGCCAAGAAGACAAGCTCCCAGTGGAGTGTCTTTGGTGCTCAACGTTCTCTCGGGAGTAGAGTGGCGTTGCCAGGAGTAATTGTGTCTCATTGGCATAGAATTCTAGGTTAGATTAAAAGCCATTTTCTGCAGCTCTTTAAAGAGGCTGAAGATTATACTATCTATACTAAATATAATCTCTATGTATCTAGAAGACCTGATTAACCTAAAAATAAACATGACAAACATATAATTCTCAATACCTATCTAACTTGAAGATTAAAAGAATAAACTGTGCAATATATGAAGACAATGATCTGTGCAATATATGAAGACAATGATCTTCATCTGTAAACAATGTCATTACATATCAAAAGTAAACAATGGAAGGAGCTCACATTCAATATTGATATTACATAAATAGTATTAGAGGTAGAAATGTACATCGTATTATGGTAGAAGTATCAATCTAATATAAGCATATTCTTATACAAAATAGAGGTAGGAACACTCACATTCAATATACAATATATCAATATACAGGAAACAGTCCGAAAACAATTTTCTGAAATCAGTAACTCACAAATACCAAACATCAAACCAGTTAATCCCCCCCTCTTTTTTTTTTTTTTTTTTTTTTTTTAACATACCCCTAATTCCATAAAACATCCCCCCATCCCCTCAACCCCAAACCAACCATTAAAAGATGTCCCTAACCCTGAGGGCAAACTCTGTTGGGAGAGGGGACGTCGTCCTCTAAGATTGCTTCAAGCTGACATGGGGGGCGACGTTCTCCTTAGGGGCTCCCGTGAAAGCAAATGAAGATAAAATTCCCAAATTAACCTTTGACCTAAGAAAATTGTAACTAGTCTCTGTGTATCTTTAGAAGGTCTGGCCAGAGTGTTGTCAAAAATGTGCACCATTCGAAATTGTCTCGAGCAGTTGGTACCAAAAAACAAGTCTATTATTAGCGCTTAAAAAAGAAAGAAAAAAGAAGAGAAAAAAAAATATGTATATAATCATGACGTCATAAAAACCAGATTGAGTTGATGTTGTGGGGCCCCATCTTCATCCTGAAAACTTCTAAAATTACTGTAGAAAAATTTGTTGTTTGTTATGGGAAATTTAAACATTAACAACAAAGACACATACTGACATATAAAGAAAGACACAGATATGAGAAAAAGTAAAGAAAGTTTACCAAGTATATAATTATTCTTATCCTGTGAGATATCTCTTATCAACAGGTTTGGAATTGAAGAGGGACTGGGCCAGAGTCCAACTCCAAAACCAGCTCTACATATTTATAAAAAAGTGTTCATTAAAACATATAGATATGTATATATATAGAGTCAATACTTACTGATCCTTAGTGGGTTGTAACCATTTTCCATCCATCACTGAGTAAATATTCAGGGTCCCTTAAATTTTTTGAAGATCAGTATTTATCTGTGGAGATAAGAAAAGAACCCTGCCCCCAACCTATTTATGTTCCTTACCATTAGTATGCTCGTCGTCCTTGTGAATGAATTGTTATTTATCTTTTCCAAGTGTCTTGTCTTCTTCATACCGAACCTTTATTAATTTTGACGGTATCCACAATTTTTCCTCACCTGTGGAGATAAGAGCAAAACCCCTTCCCCAACGCAGCACATCTCCTGGCTTCCATTGTGAGGTTAGCACATCCTTGAAATAAACTGGTTGATTTAGTTCAGTAGACTTTTCCATTATCCAATGTCTTTCTGCGGCCGTTGTTCCTTTCTCATTAGCATTAAGAAAATTCAAGGTTAACAAAGCATTATGTAACCTATTTCTGGGGGTGTTTTCCACCCTTTTCTGTTTGTTCAACATATCCTTTATAGTTCTATTTGATCTTTCTATGACTGCCTGACCTGTAGGATTGTATGGTATACCTGTAACATGCTTGATATTGTAATAGTCAAAAAACCGTTTCATTTTCCTAGAGACATAAGCAGGACCATTATCTGTCTTTATCTGTGTAGGTATACCCATGATGGCCATGACTTCTAATAAATGAGTAATTACTGAATCAGCCTTTTTCCGAACTTAAAGCAGTTGCCCACTGAAAGCCTGAATAAGTGTCAATGGTGTGATGAACATACTTCAATTTGCCAAATTCTGCAAAGTGGAACACATCCATCTGCCAGATTTCATTCCTATGGGTGCCCTTAGGATTAGCCCCTGCTGGCAGTGGCGTTTGGTTATAGAAAGAGCAAGTAGGGCACTTCTTTACAATCTCCTTAGCTTGTTGCCATGTAATAGAAAACTCTTTCTTCAAGCCTTTGCTATTAACATGATGTTTTTCATGAAATTCAGAGGCTTGTAGCACACTACCAATCAATAATTGATCAATATCTGCATTACCTTGTGCTAGAGGACCTGGCAGACCCGTATGGGATCGGATGTGGGTTATGTACATAGGGCAAAGCCTGTTCCTGATCAAATCTTGAACCTGGATAAACAATGAGGTTAGTTCTGTATCATCAGGTATAAATTCAGCAGTTTCAATATGTAAAATAACTCTTTCTGCATATTGTGAATCAGTAACTATATTGATAGGTTCTTTAAAATCCCTTAGTACCATAAGAATGGCATATAATTCTGCCTTCTGGACAGAATCATAAGGACTTTGTTCCACCTTACCCAAGTCTTCTGATTTGTAACCTGCCTTCCCTGTTTTATTGGCATCAGTATAGAATGTACGGGCTCCAGTTATTGGAGCATCACGGACGATTCGAGGAAGGATCCAAGAAGTTCTCTTTATGAAGTTAAGCCTCTTGCTTTTTGGATAGTTGTTATTAATGTCTCCCAGAAAATTAGCACAGGCTCTTTGCCATGGTTCATTATCTTCCCATAATTTCCTTAGTTCATCAGCAGTGAAAGGCACTATAATTTCTGCTGGGTCTATGCCTGCTAGTTGACGAAGTCTCAGCTTGCCTTTTATAATTAACTCAGAGACTTTTTCCACATAAGTTTTTAGTTTCTTACTTGGTTTATGTGGTAAAAAGATCCATTCCAAGATAATATCATCCCTTTGCATTAAAATTCCTGTAGGAGAAATTTTCGATGGTAATATGACGAGAATACAATCGAGCTCCGGATTCACCCTGTCCACATGTGCATGTTGTAATTTTTCCTCAATCATTGTCAGTTCCTTTTCTGCTTCAGCTGTTAATTCTCTGGGACTGTTTAAATCTTTATCACCTTCCAAGGTTTTGTTCAAATGAATTATTAGATCAGGTGTTATCCCAATAGCTGGTCGTAGACTGGAAATGTCTCCTAACAGTTTTTGAAAGTCATTAAGAGTTCGTAGGCGATCTCTCCTAATTTGTGCCTTTTGTGTCTTGATTTTTTGTAAACCTATTTTATAACCTAAATAATTAACGGAATCTCCCTTCTGTATTTTTTCAGGAGCAATTTCCAATCCCCATTTAGGTAAAAGTATCTTTATTTCGTCAAACAGTCTGTTCAAGGTATCCATGTTTGGATCAGATAACAATATGTCGTCCATGTAGTGATAAATGATGGATTTGGGGAATTTCCTGCGTATTATTTGCAATGGTTGGTTCACAAAGTATTGGCATAAGGAGGGGCTATTTAACATACCCTGGGGAGGACAGCCCAGTGGTACCTCTTGGAAGGTTGAGAATTGTTGTAAGTAGGCACTGTGAAGGCAAATTTTTCTCTATCTTCCTTTTGTAAAGGTATTGTGAAAAAACAATCCTTTAAATCAATAACTATAAGAGGCCATCCTTTTGGTAACAAAGAGGGCAATGGAATTCCAGATTGCAGAGGGCCCATAGGTTGAATAACCTTGTTGATTGCTCTGAGATCTGTCACCATTCTCCATTTACCCGATTTTTTCTTAACCACAAATACAGGAGAATTCCAAGGGCTGGTAGATTCTTCTATATGTCCAGCATCTAATTGCTCTTGTACCAGCTGTTCTAAAGCCTGTAACTTTTCCTCAGCTAGAGGCCATTGCTTTGTCCATATTGGTTTCTCAGTCAACCATTTTAAAGGCAAGGCTGTTGGTATCTCTGAAGAGACTTCAATTGCTTGTTCTTGTATGGCCCGAATGGCCGGTTTTCTCCGTTTATAATATCTTTTAATATTATTTTCAGAACTATAAACTCTAGAAGTAGCAGGAATGTTAATTTGGGTATTCCATTGTTGTAATAGGTCACGACCCCATAAATTCATTGCAATATTGGCTACATATGGCCTTAATTTTCCTATTTGTCCCTCAGGCCCTATGCATTCAACCCATCTCGTGCTCTGTCTTACTCGAGATAGGGTTCCAATTCCCAGTAGCTGGACATTCACATTCTGAAGAGGCCAATATGGATGCCAAGATTCTGGGGTAATGATACTTACATCAGCACCTGTGTCCAGCAAGCCAGTAATAAAAATGCCATTTACACATACTCTCAGCTTGGGTCTTTGATCATTTATAGAAGTTTGCCAAAACACACGTAACTCATCTTTCTGATCACTATTGCTTGTAACAGTAGGCATGGGGTTTCCTAATTGTCCTGACGAGGCACGTTCTCCACTGGAACTGGAAATGATTGAACCATGTGTGCCATGGGGGCCTGTGAGGACCCCCTCTCACGTTTCCCGTCTGTATCAGGTTGCCTTGTCTATCCCTTGTAGATCTACATTCATTCGTCCAGTGTCTGCCCTTTCCACATCTTCTACATAAACCTGAAGGCTGAACCCTCCTATTTCTGTTATTTCTAGAAGATGCATTATTATTATTTCTGAAAGTCCGTTGTTTACAATTTCTTTTCATATGACCCATTTGGCCACAATTAAAACATTTGGTATTCTGGTGTCTCCTTTTACCATTGGAAATTGCTTCTTCCACCCATGCTTCAGTGCCATAATCAAATGTATCAACATCCAGTGTATGTAAGACCCATTCTTCCAAGGGTGCTGATCTTACCCTTAAAGGCCACAAAATCCTTTTGCATTCCGAATTTGCATTTTCATAAGCCAAATTTTCAATCATTATACGCCTTGTGTCTGGGTCAGGTATCCCTATTTGCACAGCCTTAGTAAGCCTTTGTAAAAAATCACTAAAGGGTTCTCTCTGACCTTGTTTAATTTTGACAAATGATTCTGTTTTCTGTCCTGGGTCTTGTACTCTATCCCACGCATTTAAGGCTGCTGTTGTGCATAGGAAGAGTGTGTCCTCATCCAGATTAGCTTGGTCCTGAGGGTCAGAAAAGAGTCCTTCACCTAGAATTTTATCTATGCAAATGTTACCTCCCTTCGCCTTTTCTTGCTGTTCCAAACGTCTAGCCTCTTGCCTGAATAAGCATTTCCATTTTAAATGCGGCCCGCTATCAAGTACCGCAGAGCTGAGTTGCACCCAATCCATAGGAGTTGCTCTGCTTTTTGTTGCCCAGGATTTTAGCATTTCCTTAACAAAAGAAGAGTGCATCCCAAAAGTCATGACAGCCTGTTTAATTTCTTTGAGATCATTCATACGGACAGGCTCCCATATATCCTCCTTGATGACCTTAGGGTTTTTGGAACCAATCACCTTTTCTGTTGTTATTACTGGAAAGGCAGGTAGAGTCTTGTGGAAATTTTTCCGGAGGGATTTACCCACAGGCGTAGTTAAAATTTGCCTTTCTACCGTTTGTTCTTCTTCATCAGAATTTAGAAATTCCTCAATCTTTTCAATTCTATTCACCATTGCCTTCTGCAATGTTTGAATCTCCTGTCCAGAATTATGTTCCAAAGCCTTCATTGAGGATTCTAAAGTATGAATTTTGTCCATTAGAGATAAGTTCTCTTCTTTGGACATAATTTTAATGGCGTAAACCGTGCCTTCTTGTACTGACAATCTTTCCGCCAATTTGTCACAAGTTTTAGACAAAATTCGATTGTCACATTCAACCGTTTTGGTTCTCTCAATAAGTGTTTCAATTCCTTCAGAAAGTGACCGCTGGAATTTATTGTTTAAATCAGCTGATCCTTCTTCCATAGTAATAAATCTCTCCTCCATATTGGCCTTAACCTTTTCTAAATTTTGCTCAGTTACCAGAGTCTTATTAAACAAAGATCTATTCTCTTCCTGTAGAACTTCAAGCTGATTCTTGAGAAGATCATTGTCATGCTTAATAGTTTTCAAACATTCAACCTCTGCCTTAAGAATCCTGGATTCATCTCTTAAAGACTCCATCAAACTTCTGTTGTCAAACCATTTAGTGCCAAGGAAAATTACTAATCCCAGAAGAATCCATAGATGTGGGGTGCCAGACACCTCTTGTAAGATGTCCCACATGGCACACTCAAAAAGCCTGCTACAGTCCTGAACAGTAATATTCTCAGACATTTTATTTATAAAAGAAGAAAAAAAAAAATTTTTTACCTGCAATGACTGGTTCCTGCCAGTGGTGGCAGATGAGTCCACTTGAGTCCACGTGGAGAGCCGGTCTGAAACAGGAACTCAAAACCAAGATTTATTTATCTGCGTGCAGAGCTTGCTTTGAATCAGACCAATGCTGTGCCACAGGGAGGCTGGATTTGATTCAATGCAGCTGCTACAGCTGGGAGCGCAAAACAACTCCGGCGGCTATGCTCAAAATGGCGGCAGGGCGCTGCCGCGGTGGGGGTGGGGAGGCGCAGTTGCGGGAACCGGTCAGGCTGCGGTGTCGGCCTGGTAAGGGAGCGGCCCGAGGCGCGCAGCGCAGGCCCTAGGTTCGCGGGGCAGACTGTATCTCCCGAGGCTGGCTCAAAGCAGCGGCCCGAGCCGCACAGCGCAGGCCCTAGGCGTGCGCGGGGCAGACAGTATCTCCCGCGGCCAGCTCAATGCAGCGGCCTGAGGCGCGCGGCGCGCGGGCGCACAGGCGGGCTCGGATTCAGAACCACGTTGGGGCCAAATAAAGGCGGATTTGAATTAAGTCAGAAGGATAATTATAAGGTTATACAGCTTTATTAACTCACGCAACCAAAAGTTCCCGCGCCGAACAGGAGAGAGCAGGCAAACAAGGGGCGGCGCAGCGTTTGCGCAACTTATTTAACACTCCAAAACCTGCCCCGGGCGAGCCCACCCACTAGGGGGGTGGGGCTCATCCCTACATCACTGACCTTTATTTATTTCTAGAAACCAATTATGAGTAAGTACATCCCATGTTCATAAATAGACCTTTTCTTTTTTTAACATATTTATTAGTGATATGCAATGAACATCTTCACAATTTATTGGGATATATTTATCTATTTTGTTTCTAAGGAGGACTTTACCAGGTAAGCTCTCTCTCTCTTTTTTTTTTTTTTTTTTTAGTTTTTCGAGACAGGGTTTCTCTGTGGTTTTGGAGCCTGTCCTGGAACTAGCTCTTGTAGACCAGGCTGATCTCGAACTCACAGAGATCCTCCTGCCTCTGCCTCCCCAGTGCTGGGATTAAAGGCGTGCACCACCACCGCCCGGCCAGGTAAGCTCTTTTTGTCTTCAGTTGCAATTCACTGTTCAGCCCTTTCAATGTTTCTGTCCACTCTCCCCAGGTTTATAAAGCTTCTATTGAGAAGATATCTGTCTGCTCACCTCACTAACATCCTTTCTTGTGAGACAATTATCCTATTGCTGTAGTGAGACACCATGGCACAGGCATGATTCTGTAAAACAGTTCTTATACCTAAGGTTCTAATTGATGACCTTGTGCTCAGAAAGGCATAAAACATGAAACATGGCTCTGTATTGACATGTGTGTTCAATGGTTCTGTGTGTTCTGCCTTAAAGTGGCTCTGAAGACTGAATATAAAAACTTATATTATTTAGGGGAGGGTCAAGTTTTACATGGCATGATGTATCTGGATACAGACAATTTACTGAGATCAAGAGCATGAAGGCTGACTGAGAACAGGATTTTACTGAAGTATGATGTGTTTGGGGGTTCGATGAAAAAGTTTTAGAGATTGTTTCCTCTCAAATTTTAAAGAATGTGTTTATTTTTCTACCTTGATACTGTCTGGCACTGGAAGAATTGTGGAGTGAGTAACATCTGTGTCTTCTCTTTCGTTGTGATTTATTTGGGTAATATAATCTCTCACCTAGTTTCCTTAACTATTGCAAAATCTACTTTTGTGCATTGTTAGTTGTGTATATTCCTGTATCTTTGAAAAGATAAGTCCTAGGAAGTCCTACTATGTTGCTAATATCTGAATTGAAGTTAAATTAACTCTCAACATTTTTAAAGTTGTCATCTTTTCTTGGATATTTTTAGCATGGAGATCTTAATGTGAAAAACATCAAATAAAATTGACCATTTGGTTCTTATCTAATATTGTGTCAAGAGAAGCAAATTAAGAGGAATTATATACAGCTGTGTGTCCTATGTAAACTTTGCAGTTACAACAGTACCAGATGCATAGTAGGACCCCAAATATTTGGGAATGAAAGTAAGATACAAGAGAGAGTTGTTGCAAATAAAGGCTGTAATATTAAATTTTGAGAATGTTTGATGTATTCATAAAGTCAGGTTTCATCTTTTCTCACCATCATAAAGACAGAGCTGCAGCCTCAGGTGCTAGACAGAATTATCATCACTTTTTGCACATTCAAGCAGAGACCTGGAGCCATTTAAATGTGAGTGATGACGTGCACATATATACTTCAACAAAAGTTCCTCAATGTTTTCCAAAGATCTAGGGGGAAAAATCACATCAGAGAAGAGACTGAAAAATAAGTAATTAAAATTAAAACAGAAATAGAGGGTATGAAATATTTTCATGTGTTATTAGAATTTTTGAAAATAAAGGAAATGCAATAAACATTCATACTCGTGATGTACAGAAAATTATAGTCACTATGAAGTGGTTTTTAATCAAAGGTTGAAGGACATATTTAGTAGCAAATGGCATAGGTGGAAAAGAGGAAGTGTGGTCGAGAGTACTAGTATATAATGAGAAAGTGCAGTGTTAGAAAACACACAGAAGCTGTCAGAAAGCAGAGACATATGACTCTCAGGTTATGCCTGGGAGAATTCTTATATCAACCTCTGACCCAATATAGCCAATTTGAAGGAGGCAAGAGATTGTATATTTACCCTCTGTTCCTCGCCTTTTCATTTCCTTCTTGTTGTTAAGACCTCACTTAACCTTGCCTTCTCATTCTCTGGACTCCTAGAGGATAAGTGACAGAGGTACCAAACCTAGTTTTGGTACCAAGGATTTTAGGCAGTGGCTATAGGATGGGCATCTACATTTGACAGGGAACCTCTGAAAGCATCAGAGGCAAGTCAGAAGGGCTGAAGTATTCACCTACAGAAAGTGTTAAACAATGAAAAATTTTAGGTGTTTGTTACTCTTATTTTATAATCCATTGTCAACCTTAGAAATAGGCAGAGATAATCCCAGTGCTAGAGTACACAAAAATAAAAGCAAACAATCACTTCATTTAATCTCCTTTGCCAGATATTGCTGGAGGAGCAATCCTATAGGCATTTATGCTATTTCTCTGTCTTTCTTATGCAGAACACAAAGTCTATGACACAACAGAACAAGACAGAGTACTAGTTCTCCTTATGGAAGTATAAAACTCGTACAAAGATAAGGGTGCAGACATTCTTCTGAATTTCAAATTCTTCTACACAAACGCTCTGAAGTCCTGGCCTCTATACTCTCAGGTTTAATTTAATGATCTTTCAACCGAACTTTAATGTCAAAAACGAGTTTTTCTGTACATTTAATGTATATGTATGTCTAAAAATTTGTACAGGAGTACTTATGTGAAGGTTAGAGGAGGATTTAAGACACATTCCTCTGTTGCTGTCTGCACTTAAACTTTGGAAAAGGTTCCTCACTAAACCTGGAACTTCTTTTTAAGGTGAGACTGGTTGCTATCAAAGCTAATGAAGGCCCACTTTTCCCCATACTTATCTTCCAGTGAGGGAGTTGTAGGCACACATGGTTTTAATGAAGATTCTGGGGATGCAAACAGGTTTTATTGGATATTCAGAAAGCACTCTTGTTTATCTACCCATCTCCCAAGTCCACAGGATATATTCCTTCTCTCCTCAAAAAACCTTTATTTTAAATTCTTCTCTAAAAGTCTAACTGACTGATTTTTCAAGGTTTGTCAGACAGTTGCTTCATGAATGAGCCTAGATTAAAAACCAGATCTATAATCAGAGGGATGAATGTCTACTTGATGTGGGAGTGGCCATCCTACATTTTGCAATGCTTCTTTCAATACCACTTACTGTACTAAATGAAGTCTCACTAAGGAGCTGTGTTCACAAGGAACTGACAGAAATTAAACTAAATATTTATTCTTTATGTTTGTATAATTGAGAAGCCAGATCCCCGAAAAGACAACGAACAACAAACAGAATACAGAGCAAAATTGGGTTATTTGAAAAAAGTATTTGGTGGAAGTTAGGTTTCTCTGTAGCTTTGGAGCCTGTTCTGGAACTAGCTCTTGTAGACCAGGATGGCCTGGAACTCACGGAGATCCACCTGCCTCTGCTGGATAGATGGGCTGGAGAGATGGCTCAGCAGTTGAGATCGTCTATTAATTTTGAGCCAAGTCTGAAAAAGTTTTTATTCAAGAATATAAAATTTATTTTGCAAAGATCAAATATGCATTCAGTTTTTAAACTATTATTACAGTATGCAATGAAGTTTTGTCTCCAGAGAGTTCAGAAATTTGAGGAAATTCCTGAATACAATATTAAATGATAGGGGTTAGCCAAAATATGTCTTCTGCTAAATTCTTGTTCTCTTTTATTGGGACTCAGTTTCTTATAGCCATCCATCCATCCATCCATCCATCCATCCATACACCCAGCCATCCATCCATATATTCATCAATTCATCTATCTATCTATCTGTCTGTCTGTCTGTCTGTCTGTCTGTCTGTCTGTCTCTATCATCTATCCATCTACTGTCTATCTACTTTTTATCATCTATCACCTATTCTCTACCTATCAATCTAATGTCTCTATCATCTACTTACTTTCTCTCTCTGTTTCTAACTTAGTCAGTCAATGTTCAGTAGCTCTAAAAACTATGTGTACCTTGAACCTTTTACTATTTGGCAAAATAAATTAATTGCTGTTTTGCTAATCTCTGCTTTAGAAGAAACATATGTTCACAATATGAGACCTGGGGAGGTTTAATTTTCTGCTTCAATTTTTTTAAATGAAATTATTCATTTGGATGCATTGAGAAGAAAATTTAATTTATTAAAATATTTTGTAGAAATGATACTCTGATAAATAATTGTTAAAGAGGAAATTATAATTCGATGGAGAATTTATAGATTACCCCGTTAAAACAATCATGAGTAAAAAAAAAACAATCATGAATGAGTAGGAGAGATTCATATTCTGAGACTGACAGTTTCTAAAAGCTACTGCAGAGTCAATTTTATGATCAACATTATATTTCCTACTTCTTTTGAGTACATAAAAAATTAATCATTCTCCAATTTTTACTTGAAAGATAACATTCATGGAGGAAACATGACAGAGAGAATATCATTGAAAGACATAAGTAATAATTCTATATATCAACAAATGTTCCTACTTTTATAGAACCTTATTTGTAGTCTTAGAGTCCTTTTTAAGGTAAGGTACAGGCAAGCTTTTACTGTACCTGAATTTGTGTTTTTTAATTGCAAACATTATGTTCATTTCCATATGCTCATAATTTCGAATGTGGTGACTAGCAGGCATTCTGCAAGATTTATTTGAGTGTTATTTCCTGTAGGCATTCATTTGGTGAGGTTTTAATGTGATGAATGCACCTCTAATTGGTATTATTTACATAGGCATCTGGGTCCTAGTTTAAGGATTCAGTAAAGGGACAGGAAGACTGGGGAACATCTGTAGGCGCCTTTAACATTTTCCACAGTGGTGGCTCAAGGTTCATATCATGCAATTTTTACCAAGGATGTGTCATGGCAGAAAGGTTGTCATAGTCCTTTCTCGTTTTTAAAGTCTGTGGTTCTGTATCCTCACACCTTTATCTTTATATCATCTGTGATACATGTATAAGGGTTAAGAAGAGAACAACTGAACAAAAGAACAACCCAAATTTAGTCTGGTGATCTGTTGATTTTGTTGGTTGGGTCAGGATGTAATGAAAGAAGAAGCCTCCAAAAAACTTGGGATAATCTATTACTCTTCAAATGTTGGCTATGTGCTTAGCCAAATAGATACAATGAGAAAATCTAGAATTAAAAGCAAAAAGATGTTCTTAAATAGATTTTTTTTCTTGAAAATGTTTCTGTTACTTTAAATATAGGGCATGTCACATTTAGACATTTATTAAAATTGTTTAAAAATTGTTACTCCAGATAGCTAGCTTTCCTATAAGCAATTTGGCAATTCAGATTTACATTAGTTATTTTTCTTGGTGTTGTAACAAAAATATTTAAGCAAATGAAGCTAAGAAAAAAAAGAGTTAACTTTAGTTCAGGATTTGAAGACTCAATGTGTCTTGTCAAGGCAGTGTGGTATCAGGAGAATGAGGTAGGTCGTCATGGTTCATCTACTATCAGGAAGCAGGGAGTGTTGAATGCTAATACTCAGGTCATTTTTCCTTATAATGTAGCCCAGGATTCCAGCAGATGAAATGGAGTATTCACATTTAAAATGGCTTTTTCTTCCTCAGAAAATTCCTCACAAGCATCCCCTGAAGATTATTCCCTTTATATTTCTAGATCTTGTCGGGTTGAACACCAATATTAACCATTATTAAATTTGAGGGAAAATCAAGATTATCAATAATGCTATCAAGGCTTTAACATGTCTAGGACTTCAATGTGCCATTTGGTTGTCATTGTTTTAATTAGGCCATAACTCAAATAAAAGTAATATAACTGTTCAGTAGAAGGGATATGAGATTGCAGGAAAAAGACAAAACCAGAACCAAGATGGAATCCCAGAAAGCTCGAATCTGACTGGTAGATGTGCATTTCAGAGTAGTATAGGATCATTATAAGAAAACAATAGTATATTATAAAATTTTGTTTTAGTCTCCAATAGCATCCTTTCTCAAAGTCATGTGATCTGTACCCCTTTGAACTTGAACTTTTTCTACTCTTTAGTTCACTGTGATCCAAAAGACAGCCAAATTTGTGACTGTAAAAACTTTCTTCAGTTTCTTCCTGTTCTAAAAAATAGCCTTGTATTTTGTCTATTTTTATTTACCAAATAACCCCATTATACAGTGGCATAAAACAAAACCGTCCTTGCTGCTTATGCTGAATGTTGGCTAGGTGGTTATTCTCAATGCAATATTGACTGAGTTTACTTATATGATTTATTGAGCTAAAAAATGTTAGCCCTAAATCATTTGAAAAGGCCTCACCTGTTGTTTGGCCTCCTTGGTTCTGGTTGTTGGCTGAAGGATCATGTATTTATCCCTATAGCCTCTTACTGTCTGCATGGTGCCTTCTTATTAAGTAGGTTATATGCTAATTTTCTCATATGAAAACAAAGGTTGATGCTAATCCTATCTCTGAAGGTCTAGTCACAAATTTGGTATAATAATATTTCTGGCATATTTTGTTAGTTCTCCCAGGCAAAGGAAAATGGACAGATGAATTTGATAGGCAGATCTACAGATACTTAATAACTTTTTGGATTGTACACTATTGCCTTTTAACATAATTGGCCATACTCCAATTAGTGGAAGTGCTCAGAAAACACAAATTTACCATCACAGAAAAATTGGTTATGTCCTATTCAGAGAACTGATGAAAGATTAGGCATATATACAGAATACTGATAAAGAAGCTTGATTATAAGGGTCTAGATAATGATCTTGGGGGAAAAATAAAAAAATTGGCTGCAAGAATATAAATTTAGAAAATTCATATATGAATTCATTATATCAAGTTTCACCTTGCAGATCCCAGAAATTTTGCTGAGCTAATGTATATTATTAATATCAAAGTATGGATACATGTTGTAGTGTTTTCAAAAGGATTATTATATATATGTATATATAATAAACATTCTACTGTACAACATACATTGTATATCGCCATGTATATGTTAAGCATGTATGCATGTATATATGTATGTATGTGGATGGCATATCCTCAATGATTTCAGAGAAGCCTAAAATAAAAAATATGTATGTATGTGAATGGCATATCCTCAATGATTTCAGAGAAGCCTAAAATAAAAAATTGAACCAGATATAATGGTGTCCTGTAGTGGGACCAGAGATGTGATTGCTGTTTCACCAAAATTCGGAGAGTTTGAGCTTCTTTTTACTATTTCAAAGTTGTTGACAACAGGTGTGGCTACAAACAAGATATCCTGACCTAAGGTGTACTTACTTAGTGTTTCGACATTAAGATATCCCATAGAGATTAATTTGTTCTATCCTGAACAATAGCCAGAGAATTCAAGACTATTCCTACTCTTCATTTTAAAACAGGTTTGACATATGGAGTGGCTGCTTACAGGATACTCAATCTAGGGTACATTTGCTGCATATCCTGCCCAAACATCAGAATGCATAGCTCAGGAAATATTGCCTTGATGCCTCAAGTATTGCAACATATAACCATTCTGGCTGTCCTTTGTGCCATGTTAAAGTAATCTTTTGCCTTCTTCCCTCCTTTTTTTGTATTAGGGTATATAAGCACATGGAAAATAAATGTGGGCATATTCAGTATTCACTGAGTTGCCCTCCTGGTACTATCCAATGTCTCTGTTTTTCTTTCATATCCTTGCTCCACCTACTTTATACTTCTAATCTATATGCCCCTACCCTAGAACGTATGAACCAGTCATGGCTGGACCATGACAAATGTCACCCTAATGTGGTGCTGATGACAAATGCTGCCAAGACGTGTGGCCATTGATACAAGGGGGCATGTGATGGACAACACAGATAGATAAGATACTGCAGGTATAAAATTAAAAGGTGAACAGTCAAATAGATATCAGTAATTAATATGGAAAGATGGTGGTAAAATATTCCTGGTTCGTAACCTGGCTTATTGGAGATAAGCCCCTATGATGGGATGCCATGTTCAGCCTTAATGCAGGGGTAGGGGCTTGGTCCTATATGCCAGACTTTGTTTATTTTCAACTGGAGCCCTTACTCATTGGAAAAAGTGAATGGGAGGTGGGCTTGGGAAACAGGCATGGGAGTTGGAGCTTTGGATGGGAGGGAGAATTGTGGTTGGAGTGTAAAGTGAAATTTAAAAAAAAATTAAAAAGAGAAATCTCTCACTTTGAATCTATTTTCTGGGATATAAAAGTTATAATTCTATAATATATATTTTCAAATAGTTCAGTATAAAAACAGTTTATTACTTTTCAGTCAAATAGATATATATAATCTTTTCTTACTAAACACATTTTTCATTAACAGCTCATCTACTTTTTGTAATAATTAATCTGAAGCACATCCTTCAACCAAAATACCATAACATCATAGATTATTCAAAATTACTTTATATCATTTGATTCATAAATAGAGAGATTTTGTTTTTCATGTAATTTTGCAGTTCATTTAAGAGTGGGTTAAAATATATAATATAATTTAATTTCTGCAGTATAAGTAGCTCACAATCTTCAGGGTTGTTTATCATTCCTACAAGGAAGTCAACCAAGGAGCTTTGACAACAAAAGTGCCTTACTATCACCCCAGTGCCTGTAACTCTGCATCTCTGCAAATAGGTCTGGGCACTATTTAAGACTCCAATATTATTCTCAGTTGCAATTACATGTTGAGAATTAAACCCCCTGTATCAGTAAACTTATCAAAACATACAGATAAGAAACATATTTTCAGAGGTGTGAAATGTACATTATATCGGTAATTTGTCATGCTTTCTTTGAGCTCACTGAGTAGAGGGCTAGGGAAACAGGGTTTCTCCCACCCTACATTTCAGAGATAGCCAACCAGGTGTCAAGTGTCCTCCAAGAAACAAAGCAATCCAAACGTGAAAACCTTTTGGGCTTGAGGACAGCTAGAGATAAACGGCTTCCAAGAGACATCGTTCTTGCCCAAGCCATGACATAAAAATTACTGCTGTGAGAAAGAAGAGCTGGCAGTGCAACCAGGAGAGTCTTCTCCAGGGAGTGAAAGCTCAATCTGGAATGCTAGATGATTGACAGCTTCTTAAGGAGGTTTCTGCTGGATCATGTGAGTGCCTGATCTGAAGTCATCATCTCTAACCATTGATCTTCTCTCTATTTGGACAACTTTTTCAATATGACACTCTCCTCTTTCTGAGCATTTCCTCTTTATCAGGAACTCCAGCTGATGGCCCCAATGGGCTTCCCTAGTTGTTTCTACCAGATGTATAAAAGATCCCTGATTTAATTATGGTACCTTTCTGATATTATTTGTGTTTTCACTGGAAAACTTCACCTGAGAGGACAGGGAACACCTCTTGGTCAATCACATGTTCCTCTGATTGCTTTGGTTTCTGAAATTTCCCCAGTCAGATGCCTCTTCATCTTTATAATGGCCTAATCTGAAACTTTCCTTTCAGATAGATGTTCTATTCTTTTCATCCTCCTTGCTAGATACTTGACAAATTCATTTAACACCAAAAGCATGACTAGGTAGCTAGGTCATCATTCTCAGGAACAATGCAGAATTTTAAATATAATATAGAAAGTGAGTATATTTCCGAAAAATAAAAAAAAATCGTTGAATGTCATTGCAGGAATTGAAAAGAAATATTTTGGATTTTATTCCCATCCTCTCTGGCAGGTATTGTCCAGAACAATTGTGGGAATGTAAATGGGCATGGGAATTTAGGGCTAGGGTAAAAATCAGAATAGAAGTTTACCAGCTACAGGACTTTAAGTAACATATATCACCATCTCTATAACTTTGAATTTATTGCTCTCTTTCCCAATAAAATAATATGTGTATTATAGGCTTCTATGTGTATTAAATAGTGAAATGGAAGTCAAGTGTGTCTCAGCTCTTGGTACAAAGTTGGTACTCAACAAATTTAATTTAAATCCTCTCTCCCTTGCTCCCCACATCTCTTAAGAGTGAATACCCCAATAAGCTTGAAGTTAAACAAAGTAGAGTAAGCAGAAAACCAGCTTTAATTACATGCCAGAGATCATTATGCTATGTTTAAAAAGCATGCCGTGGCTCTGCCTGCCCTCCCAAATGTTATTAGATACAATGTCCTGACAAATATTGCTGGAGAAACATCTTAGAAAAAATGTATTTCTGCCCTTTTCATGGAACATTTGCAGAATTCATCGTAAAAATTAACACTTGTTCCAATGGCTCACCATAAGGTTAATTTAGTAAGGTAGTAGTGACCTTCCTATTTGCATTAAATTCATACCCCAGGAAGGAACAAAACACAGGCTGAGGAGCACCCTACAAAAAAACTGTTATTACTGCATAACTGTAATGTCATACCATTCAGTATACTTTTCAAATTTTGCTTTATATTAGGGAAAATAATTTCGATATTCTTAAGTTAAATCTCTTGGTTTCCCACTAATTTGTTTTGTTGAATGAAAGATAGCAAATTCTTGCCTTTGATGGATTTACTGTTTATTTATTTGTTTGTCTTTTAGTTTAAATATATCATTTCTTTTGTTTATTTTTGATATTGTGTTTTAATTACATTTCTCCATTCCCTTTCCTTCCTCTGAATCTGCCTACATTCATCTCTCTGTTCCATTACAAATTTATGGTCTCTTTTTCATTGTCGTTGCATGTATATATGTATCTGAATATGCATGTGTGTTTCCTAAATATAATCTCTTCTTTTAAAATTTATATTTAGCAATTCAAACCAAAGTAAAATAGACTGTAATACAAAATACATATATATGTATAATATATTATATGTATGTATTATTTATATACATAGATTATATGTTGTGTTATATACAATATATAACACACATATAGAGAGATTGTATATACAATAATACACACACATATATATATATATATATATATATATATATATATACACACACATTTGGAGAACCTTAACAATTTTATTGCTAGTAGTGTGAAATTTCAGCTTATGGACTCAGAAGTAAAGCTCTTTCAGCCACATCAGCATGACCTCAGTCCCATCTCCAGTATCTAAGAAAAAATGATCATGTTTCAAAGGAAGTAAATAGATTCATAAGGATGACAGGGTTGCCCTTTGAATTACATGTGCACGAGCACAAAAATGTACAATGACCTACATTAGTGTACACAGACCTGCACAGATGTGTACACACACAAATGCACCCCAAAACCCCAAGCACACACATGTACACATACAAAAAATTAATTATACGAGTAATTTTTTTGATTTATGTCTAACAATAAAGTATAAATAAACTTGTTAACACACAAAAAAGTCGGCATTAAATAAAGGAGAATGAAAAATGGCCTTGGGACTCTTGCACTGATTCCTTCTCAAGTCTACCCCTGTCCTACTAATTTACCTGTTGTCCCTGAGGAAGTGTGACCACCAATTTCAGCAACATCTGGGCAGTTCTTCACCTTGCTACTTGCCAATTCTTCTTAAAGGCTTTAAAGCCATTGACCCCTCCATTGACTGGCTACTTACTGTGTGCCTGACAATGTTAATATGTCTGTATCTTGTTATCTCCACAAAATATTTTAATAAAATTTATTTTCTGTCTGTTTGCATGTCTGATATATCTAAAATGTGAAATAATAAGATGCTGTCAAATTTTATAAATGATCAAGAGCCCAAATGTATTTTAATAAGCATGATTTGTCTCCCATCCTTGTACTTAGAAGAATTTGTTTTCTCATTTTGACAACTTTGGATCTGATAGCCAGCACGATCGCCTCTAGTTAGCTGTACTTCAAATCTCTAAATATGTTTCTACACATCATTTCATTCTCATACATTATGCCAGAATTGTAAACATGTTTGCCCATTCATTTGTAAACTTAAGATATTTTAATAATTTGGTACCATTTAAGTTTGTGCCTTTAGGTGTGAGCACAGGACCAGGCACAAGAACAGATGAATGGATGGAAGCAATTTGAATGCAGCGTTCACTACTCTCACCTTTTGCTTCCTGTTTTAGTTACACAACATCTCTCGGAATCTTAAATGCACTGTTCAGAGTGGCTTAGGATAGAGCATCTTAGATAAATATAGTTGTGAGAATGCTGTCGTGAATGTCTGTGTGGAACACTTTCTTTTCTTTTAAACTATAAGCGGAAGAGTTTGTATAAGAATTGTTTCCAATTCATATAATTATTTACCACTGCAGTGAAGAAAAGGCAAAGTCAATTTTCCTCCAGAAACTTGTGAGCGGTTGTGATAGGGCTTTAGTTAATTCACCTCAAGGGGATCTAAATGATAGAGCTTCATAGGTTCTCTGTCTGTTTTGAAATACAATACACATACCTTAGTTAGCTGCATCCAGATGCTATGATAAAATAGAAAATTCTGAGGTCTTTAGTACCATTCACTTCAATAAAATACTGTGTGAAAAATTGCTGAACTTTGAATTTTCTTTATTAGTGGTTTCTTTTCAATTTTTGTGAGTCAAAATATATTTTTGCATTTTATTTTGTAAAATCTAAGATAAAGCATCATAAATATCCAAAGCAAATACAAAAAAATTGTTGCTAGTGTTCTTCATTGCAAGAATATTAACTTCTAATTTCTAAGTCAGATTTTAGAAACAGAGAAACTGAAAAAAAAATATTTTATTCACATTATGGCTCCATATCAGAAATTTCACCAAGTTACATTTATATGTGCTAGTGCATACTATTTTAATAGTTTGTTCTGAGTATAGTTAATATTATCAAGAAACACATTTTATATGTAAATATATAAATTGTATGTGTATATGTACATATACGCAAAAATATATCTACATCTATATGTAGTATAATGTATCTGTATGTGCATAATGTGTTCTGTTGCTGTGATGCTATATCCTTAACAAAAACAGCTTAAAGGACCTGATTTTCGGTTAGATGGTACAGTCAATGATGATAGGGAAGGAAGTGCAAGAACTTCAGTTGCTTGTGATGAATGCCTGAGCTCTGTTCATTTTTTTCTTTTGATTCAGTCTAAGACTTCAGTTATGAAATGGTGTTGCCTACCATTAAGATAGATCTCTCTATCTCAAATAACTTTTTTTTTCTGTTAATGTAAGAATCCTTCATAAGCATGTCCAGGGTTAACCAATTTAGGTCATTCTCAATGTCTTCTCTCCTAGGAGATTCTAAATTCCATAAAGTTGAAATATGTACATATTCATACATTATATTTGTTATGCATAAAATAATTATGTAAGTCAGGAGAATGTTGAATACCACCTTTGAAACTAAAATTACTAATCCAGAATCACCCTTATCACTCTTTTCTTAAAACTTTCCCGATAAACACTAGAAGGGACTGAGCTCAAAGTAATAGCTGCCCTTTGGGTAATAACAACAATATTTGCCCAAGATTGATGACAGTTGTTGGCATTTTGAATAATTTCTCAGCATACTGGGTGAAAATAAAACCATTATAGGAGTCAGTGTAGTTTCACAAGCAAACCCTAGTGCCAGGAATGTGCCTGGTTCTTTGTCGTGGAATATTAGTATGAGATATATTCCATTCATTTATGCTGTGGAATATTTGCTTAGTGATGCGAAGATGTGCTTTGTTCTTTTATGTTGCATTTGTATAACTCTGTATAGCTGTGTTACGTTGCCTGCCTAAAATACCCGACTGGTCTAATAAACAGCTTAACTTCCATTAGCGAGACGGAGAGAGAAATTGGTGGGGATGGCATGCAGACAGAACAGATAGGAAGAGCAACCAAGGGAAGAGAGCAGGGAGCAAGAAAAGGAGAAGAGGAAGAAAATGCAAGGGGCCAGACACGAATCCACACAGCCAGTCATGGAGTAACAAGGAAAGAAAGATATGTATAATAAAGAAATGTATAAAGCCAAGAGGCAAAGTACAGTTAAAGAGAGATGGGATAATTTAAGTTACAAAAACTGGCTAGGCCAGCTATTCATAAGTAAGAATAAATCTCCATGCATTTATTTGGGAGTGGACTCTTAAAGAGAAAAACAAAACAAAACAAACTAACAAACAAAAAGAAACAACTACAGTTCTTCTAGATTAGTTTGGGATAACTCTATGAATTAGGATGGATGAAGTCATTTCTTTTCGGATTGATATGGATGCCCCTGAATTTTTCCTTTTTTTTTTTATTCTTCTTTCATACAATACATCCTGACCACAGCCACTCCCCCTTTCTCCTGTCTCTTTTCATTTCCCTTCTCCCCAGATCCGCTGCTTCTTTGTTTTCTTCCAAAAAAGAGCATTCCTCCCAGGGATATCAACTGAACATGGCACAACAAGATTCAATAAGACTAGGCACAAACCCTTATATAAAGACTGGATCAGGTAGTCCATTAGGAGGAAAAGAGTCCCAAGAGAAGGGACATTTAGAGTAAGAGACAGTCCCACTCCCACCACTAGGCATCCCACAAACACCAAGCTACACAAACACAGTGCATAATCAGAGGCTATAGTGCAGACTTACGCAGGCTCTGTGATTAGCACTTCATCTCTGTGAGCCCGTGTGAGCCCTGCTTAGTTGATTCTATGGACCATATTCTGCTGGTGCCCTTAACTCTTTTTGCATCCTACAATCCTTCCTCCCTCATCTATGAGGTTTCCTGAGTTTGACCTAATATTTGGCTGGAGTCTCTACATCTGCTCCAGTTGGCTAGGCTTCCTCCAGCATCCCCCTAGCTTTGTCACAACTTATAGTGCCCCACTCGATCTTGCTACCACACGGTAACCTTCTTCTTCAATCAGAAATCAATGCCAATACTTAGAACTCTGTGTTGTCTGGACACTTCCTGCCTCTCTTCTTCATTCACATGGCACCTTCAAGATGGGCTCCATACACTGTGACAAAGTTGTCCTGCAATTTTCAACTCTAGAGATGACTATGAAAAGACACCAATAAAGCCCTTTTGCTGCTTGTTAATGCTGTGGAAATGTAGTGTGAGGGAAGTTAATGAGCCATCCCCAAATGAGAATCATTCTTCTCTAAGAGACAAGTCAAATCTTTATAGTTAAACTTCTAATTTATAACTCTGAAAGGGAAAATTAAAGTATTAGTGCAGTGGAAATAAAATGAGTGCATGGTGGTTATACAACTATGCATCAGCTGAAGAAGTTTAAGAAGGAAAGAAGAGGTCACATTTGGTTTGACCTTTATACTGAAGTACAAAATGCCTCCGTTCATATTCAAATTTATGGTTGCCTCAAAACCACAAAACATACGATAATTTCACATTTTCCAAATAAGTAAGGCATTTGCTTAAAAAATTAAGGGAAATGATAAGCCTCTTATTTTAAAAACATATAATGGAGGCAACATCTATTACTTGCCCATGAAAACATCACTGGACTTAATGTTATACAAGTAAATGATGAAGCCTATTTGTTTCTACAGTTTCTTTTATTAAGACAAGGGATAACCTTCATGCCAGGGCTGCTCAGGCCATCTGCTTTCTTCATTCCTGTAAACCTGTGCAGATGTCACGGCATTTTTATTTTCTATGCCTCTTGAGCACCCATTGTTTATTTTTTTTTTTAAATTGAGGATAGAGAACTGGGCATCTAAAGTCCACGGAATCACTTACCTGTTGCAGATTCCTCTTTGCCAGGGCTAACTGTACCAGTATCTCTTAATTCTCTGAAAAAAAAAATGAACATTTGGAGTTAGAACAACTATGTGAACTATTTCCCCGACCCAGCTAATTATAATGGCTTATTTATCTATAGATATATTTGCAGAGCAGCTCATTTTGTCTCTTAATTTATTGAACACCTTGTTTTTTTCTTTTTTACTGTATTTGATATAATAAGGTAATCTTGTATGAAAGAAGGTATTTTTAAGATTTGTTACTTTTGTTCTATGTGTTTCGATGGTTACCCATATGCATGCATTTGTAGCATGTTTGGGCCTGGTAGTCATAGTGGCCAGAAGAGTGTTATGCATTCTATGGAACTGGAGTGACTGAAGGTTTTGAGTATCCTGAGTATTGGAGAATAAACCCTGTTTTATATAAGAGTAGCAAGAGCTTTTATACACTGAGACATCACAACCACTCCAGAAAAGGGGATTATAATGACACCTGGGGAAAAGAGATCTTTAAGTAGTCATTTACAGAAAGAGTTGGGTGCAAAATAAAAACAGCTTGTCCAACTTCTGACATCTAACCTATAGTGAAACTGTGAATTAAGTACCAAATCCTGGAGAAAGTAATTAGGAAACAATTTCTTACTCTTTGGGGGAAATAACATTATATAAACCTAGTGATTTTTCAGTTTTTCCATTTCAGATTCCTTTAAAATTTGGCCATAAAATAGACATCAGTGTGTACTTTCTAAGAGATATGAATTCCCACATCTCTTCATGGTCTTCATAGGTATTTTGACAGAAAGATGGGCAGGATGCTCATCAAAGGCCATCATAAGACAACTTTATGACTCTCTTTTGATAAAGGATGGGCAGAAGAATATTCTAGGCTCAGCTTCAGAGCACTTTATTTCCCTCTTATGTATGCCACTCCTTGTCAGTATAAAAGTTTAGATAAAATTAATGTGTTCTCTATACAAAGCCTAAATGACTTAATTTTGGATATATAGACATTTTCAATGATTAAATATTAGTATGTGAAAATTGAAGGGCCTCCCGGGAATGAGACAGATCCCAGCCCTCCTTTATGTTTTGTCTAAGGCAGGATTTAGAGGGTTTTAATAGACTTCAGAAGGGCCAGAAATCTCCATATATACTGTCTAGCCAGGCCTGATTTATTGCTAAGTTTCCTGTGGAATTTTTATGTGATACTTTATTTTCTCTGAAGGGTACTTGTTAACTCTTGATTGGGTAATGTAAATTTCTAGGCAAGATTAAGCACAAGCAAAGCTGAAATTCATTTATTTTGATAAGGAAAATTGAAGTTTTGATGATATACATCTTCTTTTGCAAATAAAGTCGTCTGTCAGCTAACTGCTTAAAATATTTGGGAGGAATTGAAGAGGAAAATATAAATATAATTCTTTAATGTCTGGATTGTTCACAAGAGTTCTGAAGTGGGACAAGAGTCAAACATCAGCTTGCATAGCCCCTATTTCTCACTGTGTGTCTCATAGGAAAAACAATTGGAATATGTATTAATTTCTTCCATTTCTTGGGTTTTAGTTCTTCCTGATCCAAATGACATACTATACTTATACTTCTCATAAAAGTTAATTTAAATTTTCTAGCCATGGAAAAAACAGTAATATATGTGTACTGGATAGTGTATATTCTACTTATAAGTTTTCATCCTGTATATCTCCCACCAAAAAAATGCTGATTTAATATTGCAGTCTCTTGCAGTGCAAATGAAGGCATGTGATCGAGTGGAAAGAATTTTTGAGAGAGATCAGAAACATTTATGAGTTAGACATGGCATTGAGAAAAAGTGGGTTGTAACTTGAGCACAAAGAGGAAATAATCGCCATTCCAGACTTCTTGAGGGAGTAAGTTGAAGACAGATTTACAGATGAGAAAAATAGAAAGTAGTGTAGGTATATTATTGGTTCAAAGGTGAAATACCTAACAAACAAACTTAGGATGTATTCCTTTAAGGTGCCATTGGAACATTGAAATGCCCATATTTGCAATTTGATCTATAGATCCAGAACCTCTAGGACAATCTTAGGATGTGTACATATTTTGGGATAGTGTGCCAATCAATTTACTAAAAACTCTAGATACTGAGATTACAATATACATAATTTTCCTTGCTAACATCCTGGTACACTAATGTCTATATAGTTCAAACATGTGTTTTGGTCAAATCTATGAATAAAATATTGGTGATCAGTGACTCAACTTAAAGAGATACAATTGAATAAATTATATTGCAATTAATACAGACGTGTCTTAAAACAAATATTTCATGACTTTGTCACTATGTATATTCCTGCAATTTTCTCTATTAATTTTGCAAGTTCATTAAAAGTGTGTGTGTGTGTGTGTTTACCTATGATACTCTACATGTGTATGTCAGAGAACAGTGGGAAGTCAATGATCTCTTTCTACCATATGTGTCACTGTGATCATTTTTGGCTTTTGAGGCAAATACCCTTATCTCCTGAGTCATCTTTCTCACAAATTCAGTTCTTTTAACGGTTTCAACCCTTTATCTTCTCTGATGATATTGTAGCAGTAAGGTCTTGCCACAATTCTTCTGTAAGAAATTAGTCCCGAAGTCAATATCATAAAAGAAATACTAATGTAGTATATTATTTCTTATATGTCTTTTTGTTAGTTACTGCTCAGTTGGTCTAACCGGCAACAACAGGGCTGGATATCAGGCTGAGTTTATATGCAATATCCTTCAGTGGCTCATCCTCTTTGAAACAGTACCTAAATTTCTTCCAAAAGAGTTATGAGAGGAAAAGTCCAGCATTAACACTCTCAGAGAAGAATTATGAGGGCCAAATATCAGCACCTACACATCTCAAAGAAGAGTCAGGAAAGGCAAATCCTTATGCCCATGAACATTTCAACATATTTCGAATCTACTAGCTTAATATCACCTGAAAACTATTACATAGCGAAATTCAAAATCCAGGGCTGGAGATGCCTCTTCCCTGTGTAAAACCCTACCTATTTTGCCTGTGAAAATTAGCACCTAAAGCTATGGATTTTCTCAAACTTTAATTCTTTAACTTACATAGTATCTCTAGCCTTAAACTCACTGTGTCATTTCTAAGTGGCATTTACTGATACACCAGACTGATGAGCTCTTTACACATAAGAGGTTCTCAGTTTACATGAATTCTAGGCTGAGCAGTAGAAAGCATTGCATGCTTCAAACACTTCATACCAAAAAAATAACTGAATGTTTTCAAAGTCCTTTGTATTTTTCTCTTCTCATTTGTTTCCTCATCTCTTTCCAGTGTACTCAATCCATCAATTGTTCATTCTAGTATTAGTTTCTGAGTTGTATGCAGATTCAACTCATATTCCACTGAATTAATTGCAGAGTTTTTGCTTGTTTGTTTATTGCTCTGTACCTACTACACAGCACCTTTCTCATGGTAAACCCCAGTAAAACATAGTTTAACTATTTTCTTAATGTAGCAAGATCTACTCGCTAAATACTGGCGATACTATCATATGAAAGGATAATATGGTATATAAAAATAGAATGCCCTTTAGCTCTTGTATAACTCTAATCTACTGAAACAAAAGAGAAAATAGATTTTTTAAAAAAGATCTAAAATGCATTGTAAAATTATTAAGTAATGACAGTTTGAAGGACATGACTTAATAGACAAGTCATACTTAAGGCTGTACAGGAGAGGATTCTCTGAGGACATGAAATTGAATTAATACTTGAATAGTAAGAAAACAACAGAAATGCAAATATTAGTGGTAATAAAATTCTAAGAAGAGTAAGCCACTGGTTCTCAGGTAGTTCAGAATCCTTGATGTGTATCAATAGCAACCTTAGGGCTGATAAAAAATCATATAACCAATCAATATGGCTGAAGCATGAAAGACAAATATCAGTAGATCAATAAATAATATTTTAAAATTGCTGATAACCATTGAGAATTTGAGACAAAAACACAAGATAGGGGTTCAATATAAAAATGGTAGAAAAATTTAAAGAATCAGGATTTTTTCAGAGGATGTGCTTTTTTCTGCTTGGGGGCATCGACTACTACTACTACATGAAGTCCTGATTGTCTTTTTCTTGAGCTTGAGAAGAATGAGGTAGTTAATACCTCTATGAAAACATCTAAAGGATAGAGGTTGCCATGGCTTCCCGAGCTTTAACTATGGAATTGTTTCGATGTATGTGATGTGTTTGAATATTTTCGACTAAATTAAATACTTCACTACTCCTCTCCCCAGATTTGTTATGCTTAGCAATCCAGTCTCACCGACTGCACTGGACTTCCTTATGGTTCAGCTATTGCTGATTCATTTTACTATCTTAAATTTATCTTTCACTCTTCAGTGTCCCTTAATTTAATTTAGTTTCCTGGGTATTAATCACACTAGTCCATAATATTTTCTTTTCTTTTCTCTAACATACCAAATAGCCCACACTTTTTTTCTTTACAAAACTCAGACAATTTTATTGTATTTTACTATATCACTGAATAACTTCAAGGTTCAATTCATGTAACAATAGCCTCATACTACTTTCTGGTTTGGCATCAAACACTGCACAGATGAGGAAAGTCTCCATGGGGCTAGATGTCATAGCAACAGCTGGGTTCAGAACCAAGGTAGTAGTGATATTTCAAGGGTAGTATACTTCCTCTACATGCTTTTGTCTTATTTTATTCACTATTGTGGGTGAGTGCACTATGAATATTGAGCACAGGTACCAGAGGGCATTGCACCAGTTAGAAGAGAATTTTTGAGAATCAATTCTATCTCCTTTTATGTGGCTCTAGATTTACGACATATGGTAGAAAGTGTCTTTTCCCATTAAGTCATCTTGTCAGCGTGATGTCTTACATTTCCCTAGCACTTAGACAATTATATTTTATGTTTTGTTTAGTTATATAATTTTCTCCCTGAATTTTGTTGAGGTATTATCTTATTATATCTTCTTTCTGGGGTTTCATATCCTATTTTAATTAAAAAGACATTAGGAAAAATAAGGGGTTTGGCATGAGAAAGATCTAAGTCTGGATTCTAGTTGTATGCTTGGAGCATTGAGATGAGTTATTATTTAATATCACTAAATTCTTAATTTTCTATACTATAAAATACTTCATACTGGTTTCTCTTTAAACATGTTAAGACATCATGATAATTATAATACATAGAAATTTATTTTATAATGTTTTAGACATTCAAAAGTCTTGGAAAACATTGGGTTTTCTTTATTTCATTGTATAATCTACTCAAGGATTGGGCTCCCATTAGGAGCTGCCACATGCTGTGAGGACAAGAACAGGAAAAACATAATTGCCGATGAATTTCTAGACCAAAGATTTTTGTTTGTTTGTTTTTCCATTTGCAACACCCTACTGTGGCTCCCTTGATTTTTCTGAAATGTCCTTCTTAATCAAAGTGCTTCATGGGCTGCAATTTTGCAAACTGAAGTGGATTCAAATTAGTTTTGTCAGAGAATTGCATGACACCCTCAACTCCCACCTGGAAATAATTGGAGACACCCTGGGGTATCACAGGCCGATTTCAGGAATCACCACTCTCTATGCTTCCTTGCTGGTGTGTTTATGAAAACTAAATTGACAGCGGCAGTTCATTAAGAAAGTGTGATTGAGTGTACACAGTTTGCTGACAAACTTGTAAGGCCTTAGGGAACCAAGAAAACCTGCCTTCCTTCTTCCACGAAAATTGAGACCTAAAGGTCAAAGTTTAACGCATGTGCACATTTGTGTTCAATAAACATGAATTCCAAATAAGATTCTCCAGATATCTGATCCAGGAAGGGATTTGTCAATATGAGATAGGTCTGGCATGTTTGCCAACTTCTCCTGTAGTTTCCAAAAATAAGAGATCTACATCCTCTATGTTTTCTTCCAGTAAGCTGCGCCTAGTCTAAAAAAAGAAAGAAACCAGACAGAATAAAGGAGGAGAGAAGAGGGCATTAAGGAAACCTCCCTGTCAGCTTTACTGAAGGTTTACTATTAACTCATGGTTTGAGGGTGAAGCTCTTCATTCATCTCAAATTTCTGGAAGTTGGACAAAGAAAGCAACAGCAGACCCTGAGTTGGATAGCCACCTATTATGGACTAGAGGAAAAACTAGGAACCCAAAGCACAGGGCAAAGACACGTAGTCTTTTTAAGTATCCGTGACTCAGTCCTGTTTCACTGCATCGGTATGGTATCACTGCCTGCCTCAGGTTTGCATTTGAAAATGCATTGTCTGACTTGGCACAGCACGCCCAGGATGGCATTGAGAATTATTCCAACTTCATTGCATGTTTAAAGGATATTCTATGGCTATGTTAGTGCTCATTAGCAAACGACCTGCACAGCATTTTTTTTTTTTTTACCCCAAAGGGCTTCCACCAAGGAGGGATCTCATTAAGAAGCCTACTGACATTTCCTCCCCTCTCCTTTTCGTGTGTTTGCTCCTTCCTGTGAGAAACATGTACCCTTCTTGATCTGCATCTCTAGGCCAGGGGCTCAAACTTAGGAATGTCAGCAACACTTGAAAAGTAGATTCAGGGAAAGTGGCCTCCTTTGAATACCACGGGGACCCCATCAGACTTAATTATAGAAAATGTCTCAGTTGGGTGTCTTGTCCTTAAACCTGGATAATGGGTCAAGAGCCAGAGCTTCAGGGGCCTCCCTTCTTGTGTTATCTGAAATGCTTTTGATCTTAACATGTACTTTTTTCCTCCCATCTTAGCTGTGGGGAGTTTCATGAAAGTCAGAGCACGGGGATAAAATCTGATTGGAAAATTTCAACTATTGCATCAAATTAATATGATGGAGTAGCTTATATAATACTACTACTAACTGAATTTAAGGGAGGAGGGGTTTACTTGTTTATTATTATTTGTTTTATATTCCTTGAGACTCAAACATTAATTCTTGCTTTGATTGGGTCTATAATTTATTTTATTTTTTAAACTTATTTTTAATGCCAACCACAGTTTTCCCTATCTCCCCTCCTCCTGCTCCCCCTCCAATTTCCCCTCAACCCACTCTCCATCCACTCCACAGAAAGGATAAGGCCTCCCATGGGGAGTCAGAAAAGCCCGGCACATTAAGTTGAGGCAGGACTAAGACCTCCCCAACCCCAGCATCAATGCTGAGCAAGGCATCCTTCCATAGGGGAATGGGAGGAGGAAGGATTTAATTGGCTTATAATTTCATGTTAATAACTAATATTGCAAGTAAGCAAAGCAGCTGGTCAAATCACAATTAAAATCAAATGGGGGACGGGAGAGGGAGAGAGAGAAAGAGAGAGAGAGAAAGAGAGAGAAAGAGAGAGAGAGAGAGAGAGAGAGAGAGAGAGAGATTTTGAATCATATATGTGCATATCCTTGTTTGCTTGTGTTTATCCAATTTCTGCTAGGGAATGGTGCCACGCACAGTAAGCTAGGTCTTGCTGTATCAGTTGACTTAATTGAGATTACTTCCTACATTCATAACTATAGGACAACCCAATGTAGACAACCCATCACAGAGATTCTGTGTTCAGATAATTCTATTTTTTGTCAAGTTGACAAATAAAGCTGACCACCACATCAGAATCCATTTCATGCTATAACTCCTGGCAGTTTTATCTTACTGGACCACCAAAGAGTAAATGGCTGAAGGAATATTTTTCAAACACAAGAAAATGCCATCACCAGTATTTTCTAAATATAAAGATACTTGGTATCTAGAGGAAAAGATCCTGTGTACAGGCAAGCTTTGAAGAAATTATAATGGAAAATTGTTCCACCCAGTAATGATTATTCTAGATCAAAATCTATCCTCTCTGTAAGGAGAAATTGTAATGTTTAAGCTTACTTTAACAGTAAAGTCTGACTTGGTCTTTATCTGGGATGTGTCTTCTTTTGATTTTTGTGTTCATTGATTTGGTCTTCTTTCTCATTATTAAAAAGTCATTGCTTAAGTTTCATCCTTAGTGTCCAGAATCTTCTCTTATAGATCAGTCTCACCACAAAAAATATCAAAGTTAAAATAGATTTAGAGAATTTATTTTTAAAAAAAATCATGTATGAAGAGGATTGTAACTCAGGTTGTGGATGATTTAGTCTTTGCAAAGTTATACAACTAATATTACATAAGGAATCAGCATGGAGACAGGTTATTATAGGGCAACTGGGAAGGGAGGACAAGACATAGATTTTTCACTATTCTGCTAAGAAGTGGCAATCAAAGTGATTTAGAGATACTGGTCTTCTCAAGATTTATATTATCTTGCAAGGTCTTTACACACTGATGGTGATTTGGATTTGTGTCCAACTTACTTTGCATGACCAACAACCGTGGTAGTCTAACTTTTACTCATCTGTTCATAAAATTGCCAGAAACAACTTCAAGCTGCCCTTTGTTTTCCTACATGAGTCATAAGACCTCATGGTATGCATATTACTGCAAATTTAAAATGAACTCCTTTTCCTTTCTATGCCCTTAACCTGTGGTATTATCTTTTTTTCCTGAAAATGTCTCTATTCAAAATGCCTTTGAATAGACTGACTCGTGTTATCACTGGGAACCAACTTAAGTTAATACCATGCCTTGCCATCCTTTCAAACTATGTGCTCAAGGATGTCTACTTGGTATTGGATGAACAGGAGGTGTTCTCTTCACAGGGAATGACAATTGCTCCTCCTTTCAGCATTCCTTAGCTGCCTGTATTTCTTTGTGTAGGGCTGAGACCTTGTGGGTTTCTTTCCATCACCTTTAGCATGTCTAATGTACTTCTTGTGTAGGTCATGTTGCTCAGTAAGAATGGTGCCATTTTATTGATGTAGGTTCTGACATTTCCAAAATGCAAATTGTCACAGTAAACTCCATAATCTTCTTAGTTTTATTATCTTTCTGCTCCCTTTTCTCAAGTGTCCCTTACACATTAGATACATGGGTTGTTTGTAGATGTCTTCATGAGGACTGAGCCGCAAAATTCTGCATTTTGATTGATTATATTTATCTACAGTTTGCTCCATCTATTTCAACAAGGGGTTTATTTAATGAGGTGTAACGACTACATTTTTCTGTGGATCTACAAGTAAATAACATTATGGAGACTGAGAATGTTATATTTAGGAATATATATGTACATTCATATGTATGCAACAATAGTTAATGAAGAAGACACAATGAATTTGAAAGAAAGCAAGAAGAGGCATATGGAGGGTTTAGAGAGAGAAAAGTGGAAGGGAAAATGTGATTATATTGTATTCTCAAAACAAAAACAAAAGCGATGTACTGCTATTGTACTGTGAGCTAAACATGTTTTATTTAACTTGCAATTATAGAAACAATGTAACGAACCTTACTGTTGTGGAATATTACTTTAATTAGGCAAAGGTGTGTTACATCTGTTTAATGCTGTAAGGCTGTATGCTTAATTATGTAAAGAGGGGCTGCATTTGTTTCACCTTCCCTGAATAAAGCACCCGGTGGACCTAATAAAAAGTTGAATGACTAACAGCTAGGCAGTAGAGGGATAGGTAGGCCTGGCAGGGAGAGAATAAGTCAGAGGTGGAATCTAGGATTGGGAGAGAATGAAAGAATGAGTAGGAGAGAACAAAGAGTAGGAGAGGGGAATGTCCAGGGTCAGCCAAGCAGTCACACAGCCAGTCACATGAGAAGCAGTGAAGGTAAGATTTACAAACAGAAAGAAAGTAAAAATCCCCAAGGCAAGAGGTAGATGATGAGAAACAGGTTAATTTCACTTAAAAGAGATAGCCAAAAATGAGCCTAAGTTAGGCTGAACATTCATAACTAATAATAAGTCTCTATGTCAAGATTTGGGAGCTGGTTAGTGGCCCAAAGGAGGCCGGCTTTTTATAATTTATTTAAATGAATAACTTTAATTTTTAAATATGTTCTCTCCCATGCCTGTGATCCAAATTAATGCATGTGTGCATGCACATGTGGGTTGTGTAAATACTTGATGAAACAAGCCAATGGATTGAATTCAACCTTAAAAACAAATGTCCCAGCTAGGCAGTGGTGGCACATGCCTTTAATCCCAGCACTCAGGAAGCAGAGGCAGGTGGATCTTTGTGAGTTCGAAGCCAGCTTGGTCTACAAGAGCTAGTTCCAGGACAGGCTCCAAAGCCACAGAGAAACCCTGTCTCGAACAACCAATAAATAAATAATAAATAAATAAATAAATAAATAAATAAATACCACCGTAAATGTTGGAATCAATCTGTGGATACTGTGGATATGTGTAGATAATATATATTTGTGGTTTTGAGTGCTACTCTGAGCCAGTTCAGGCCAGTTAAGTAACTTCTTCCCTTGTAAAATTCTATTAATGATTTATCTTAGTTTTGTTTTCTCACTTCATCTCCTTGGAAAGAGGAGATACAGCAGTGAGTAGAATTGGGACAAGTTTGGTGGAGACAGGAACAAGAGGGATCAGGTGGGGTGTAGAAGGAGAGAATGTGGGAAGAGATGGAACATTCAACTACTGATATAGCCCATTTTAGTCATTAAGAATGCATGTTTTATACTTTTGGATGTAGGCCTAGCCTTGAATAGCCGAATCATCTCTAGGCAGGGGAAGGATGGAGAAGGAGAGCACAGGAAGAAACAGTTGGAATTCTGGGGCAGTGTGAAAACAGCGCAGTGGTAACTTCCTAGAATCTATGAGGGTGGCTTTAGCAAGGACTTCTAAATAATGGAAGATACCAAGTCTGCCCCTGCCATTTGCAGCCAAGCAAGGCTTCCAGTGGTGAGACTGGGTTTCATTTGTTTGAGTTGTCAGCTGAAGGGATCCCTTGGAGATCCCTGAATACTCTAGGCTGATGTGAAGTCAAACAGTCTTTCTCTGAAAGTATAAAGTGAAATAATCCCTTTTCTCTTCAAGTTGTTTTTGTTTACAGTCTTTATTATAATAATAGTAGCCCAAGATCACATCTCTCTGACCTACAATCTATTATTAACCACATTGATTTTTTTGTAATTTTATATGCTTGTTAAACATTCCTTTAATGTAAAGTGTTCTCCACCTCTTCTTTTGTTACAGTTTTTTGAGAGGATAAATGCAGAACATTTAGTTATAATCCAGTCTTGTTTTGCTGATCACATATTCGTGGTGCGGCTCAGCATATTCACCTGTCTGTTGAAATTATCATCAATGAAGTAACTGTATGGTCTCACCACAGTGAGTAGAGACCCTGAACATTGGAATTATAATGTTTCTTGGCATCATTTAAATAGTCTTCATTGATCTGGGGTCATAGTGAATTGTGAGTGATGTTCTAAAGTGTCCTATACATTTTTTATACCTAAAGAAGTGTTACTTATTTTTCTAAAAGGCCTCATTTCTAATTTTTAGTTTTAAAAATATTTTTTTCAAGATTATTATTTGGTGCTAACACCGCTCATAGCTACTCCAACATTTAAGAAAAGAAATTTCATACATAGCAAAAATGTCAGAGTTGATCATTAGAGTTGTTAAAATTAACCTATTATGAGATAATAGAGTAGACTGATTGATAGGCCAGTAAGATGTCTAAAAGTGATGATGTTTGCTACTAAGTCTGAGTTCAGTCCCTAAGACCAACATAGAGAGTTCTATGAAATCTTCAGACAAAAGAAAACAAGTTCCTCTCTCCTACTACACCAGAGGAGCATTCTCATAAGGTCTCATCAACCTGACTCCCTGAATATGTTATGAACAAGAACAACAAAAAATATATATAATAGTGTGATGAGAAAGTCCAGGAGGCCTCAAGTCTACACAAAGAACAACAGGCGGTTAAAAATTCCAGAGTGGAACAAATAGTCTTCTCCAAATGGTTAGTGTAGATATTTACATTCAAGTAACATTATACAGATGCTACGATTTGTATATATATATATATATATAAATATATATATATATACACACACACTCACAAATATATATATATATGTAAAAAAATTAAAGAAAATATAAGAGCTATTAATCTGATGAGAGAGACAGGAGGGGTATATTTGAGGAAATTGGAAAAAGAAAGTGAGAGAATATGATATAATCTCAAAAAAAAAACCCAGACATAATTTCTTAAATAACTGAAAAATTAAAAACAACAAGTGCCATGCTCACTGAATCAGCTTGCAGTCTAAATGAGCTCGTAGGAATGACAGATCTTTGCAGGATGCTTCTCTATTTATCTATTCTGAGCTGAAAATGTCAACATTGTCTCCCTCCCCCATTTTTTTTTTTTTTTTTGCTGAAAGAAGTCAATTACTGTGTCACCAAGTAAATTATTACTTACTTGTAAAAGTGACTTTCAAGATATCAAATTCAGACACCTATTTGCATGGACAAAAGGACTTAGTGCACTTCTGTTACCACAAGGTCTTTCCATGCCTTTATCCAAGCTTAATTCCAAATTTACTTTTTGTTTTTGAGACAGGTTTGCTTTGTGGTGTCTTAGCTGTCAGGGAACTAGTTCTCCAGACCAAGCTGGCTTTGAACTCACAGAGAACCACCTACCTCTGCCTCTGGAGTTCAGGGATTAAAGGTGTGGGCAACCACTCCTGACTCCAAATTTAATCTTTAATTGCACCCACCTATAAGTAACCAAGAATTTTGCTTCTACAATCACTTTCTTTTTTCTTCTATATGACTTCCCATTCTTTTCAGCCAACAATTTAAAACCATTCCTTGCTTATTAAAGAAGAGAGGAGTTCAAAGTCTTCCTATTCAATTAATCCAGTATTCATTAAGCTGTCTTTTTGTCCTTCTTATATAAGAATATGTAAAATGGAAAATTGAATATATTAAGACGTTGCCTCCATTTTCTCCCCTTTGTGACTCTCATATCTGCCAGAAGCAGGATGGAATCCTTAATGTCTTGCCAAAGCAGTCTTCCCAGAATCAATGAAGATCTCTACCACGAAGAAACAAATGCCAGTTATCAACATCTGTATTTCTTAACTTTCACCTGCACTAAGCAGAGCCATTTATTTAAAAAAAAATAGTTAGGCACTGTTTTGAGTGAGTCACAACAAAGAATATCTCTCCTATAACCTCTTATTTACATCAATAATTTTGCTGTTATCATCACTATCAACAACAACATTATTATTGATTTCTTTTTGCTTCCTACTGCTAAGCATGGTGGATCTTAAGGCTTTGGAAAGAGATGTTTCTCTAAATTAGAGATGAAAGAATCTGAACTTTTGACAATTCAAGTATAAATTAGAATTATTTCTTGCTATAGATAGTGTTTCTTTCTCCTATGTTCTTATGAAAGTTTGCTAAACATTCAAGAGTGGAGAGCACCTTAAGTTCTCTGTGGGACCTCTGACTGACTATTGAAATTGGGAAAATTCTCCTTCATCTGTTCTGACTGGGGCACAGCTTATGGAATGTAGGAGGTAATGCACAAAGTAAGGTATTGAAAGATTGACTTATATGCTTTTTATATGGAAGCCCAATATCAGTTGAAGAGAAATGCTTTCATAGGAAGCCTTTATAAGGAACTCAATAATATATGGGGCTGAATGGTAAAATATCCTTTAAGCAAAGAACAATAGGTCAAGGTCACAAGATATACTCCGTGCCACAAATAATTTATTGTATTCATAGGGAATTTGATACTCGAATCATATGAGATTTGTATGTTGATGCTTTTATATGAATAAGAATTAAATGATAACGAGCAAGCCATGTGGAACCATTAGCTTAAATAAACATAAATGTGGCTGGTGTGGTGCTCTGTATACCTTTAATTCTAGAAAATGTGAGGCAGACTAGGCCAAAAGAACTTGTAAAATAAACTTTATGTTCTCAATTTTAGGTAATAAGATACCAGTGACATTTGGTCTGTTTATGCTACCTAACTTACATTTTTCTGCTGAGGTTGCTGTAATATAGTATATCAAGTTCAGTGGTTTGGATAACAGACATTTATTGTCTGTATTTTGAATGGTAGAGTCTTGGAGTTGGCAGGACCATGTTCCTTCCATAGGAACGTAGGAGAAAGAAACACTATCTACAGCATGAGAAAGAGAGAGCTGTTTTCAAGGGTGTTCTCTCAGGCCATGAAAGTTTCTTAGCTCATAGTAAAGTAACTCCAGTTTTTATCCCTAACATTTTCCCTGACTAGTATATTTTCATATAAATTTCTCCTCACACAGACATGAATCATAGTGGATAAGGAGGCAATTGACTCCAAGAAGAAAGCATTAACTAAATATATATCCAGTATGCTCCTATTTCCTGGTAAGGTCACACTCTGCATCGTTGAGAGTTAGGTTTTCAGTCAAATTATTTAGGAAGACACAAATTAGCTCAGAATATTTTTATCAAACCAAAACCATTTTATATCTTACACAAATTCCAATTCACCAAACAAAACTCTACTTATTCCCTTTGTGTTTAGAGAACAAAGCCGCCAGGGAATTAAGGGCAATGGCCTTATGGCAGGTCCCCTTTTGGATTCTTCATTGGCACGCAACATGGGTGAAAGTTGGACTATGCCACTGTTGTACACTGTGCAGCCAGCATTCACTGCTCTTGGATGGGATCCACAGGGCAGACAGAAGAAGCCAAAGCCAAAAATGGAGTTGTAGGCTGTACCTCAATGTCTCTATGGTTGTTACTCAAAATAGCCTCCGTTTTCTGTCTGGTAACATTTGCCAAAGTTAGGCCAAGAGAAGTCAAAGTAATTTAGATTCAATCTTCTCTCCAAAATGAAATGAACAGAAGTTTTATTAGAAGGAAATGAAGAGGAAATTGAACTTTCTTATTTGATTGTGCAATTGCTATGACAAAACACAATATTCGTGAAGAGAAGTTTGAAAGATTATTATTTATGTGCCTCATCCAACCCTGAATTCACCTAAACTCTTCTTGCTCTTGTCAAAATAGGGGCCCAGGTTATCTTTCCTCTTATGAGTCAGTTCATGAAAATAGCAAATATAGTTATGGCTGAGATGCTCTTTATTAATATTTTTAAATGCCTTAGTCACATTTTCTAATTTATGCTACTTAAAGTTCTAGAGTGTGAAAGATAGTCAAAGTTATGATTTATTTTGATATCTTTATCAGCTAGCAAGTAAGTAAAATAATGTTGGCCTTTTGAATAGTTTCCTAAGTTGAGCTTGTTAGAGCACTGCTATAACAAATGAAGTCATGACAGGATCCAATGAAGCTTGCTTTAGAATAGTTTATTTCAGGGAAAGCTGAACATATATTTGTATGATAGAATTTGTTTCGTTCAATGTAGAGATAGTGTGATGGAAGTGAAGGTCCTTAGATATTGGGATTTTTTCTGTTATTTTATAATAAAACTGGGTGCCAAATATAAAGATAAGAACCTGATTTCTTGATCTGTTTGTGGTGCCCCAGACAGTGGTATCAAGACTTGATGCAGGGGGCAGGGGCTCAACTTGGTATGTCAGACGTTGTTGGCTCCCCAAAGAAGGTCTTACCATCTCTGAGGAGTGGGATGAGGGGTGGGATGGAGAGAGATGAAGGAACAGGAGAAGGGGTGGGAGAGGAACTTTGGGTTTATTTTGTAAAATGAAAAAATATCTGTAAATAAAAAAAATAAATAAATTTTTAAAAAGAACCTGAGATAAACACAAGGGCTGACATACACCTGCACCATTCACTTCTAGGTTCTAAAAGGCATGGGCAACCTTCTGTCCTGCCTCCTCTTTCATGGAGGTCTCTTTCTTGGGTTGGAGAAATTCTATGATCTTTGTATATTTTGGAGATCAGACCTCAGTCTGACGTGGGGTTTGTGAAGATCTTTTCCCATTCTGTAGACTGCCATTTTGTCTTATTGACCATGTCCTTTGCTTTACAGAAGCTTTTCAGTTTAAGGAGGTCCAATTGTTTCTCTCAGTGTCTGTGCTACTGGGGTTATATTTAGGATGTGCTCTCCTATGCCAATGTATTCAAGTATTGCTCCCACTTTCTCTTCTATGAGGTTCAGTGCGGTTGGTTTTATGATGAATTCTTTGATAGATTTGGACTTGAGTTTGTGCATGGGGATAGATATGGATCTATTTTCATTCTTCTACATGTTGACATCAGTAATGGCAGCACTATTTGTTCAATATGCTTTCTTTTTACCACTTTATATTTTTTGCTTCTTTGTCAAAAATCAGGTATTCATAGATGTGTATATTGTTATTTGGGTCTTTGATTTGATTCCATTGGTCCACCTGTCTGGTTTTATGCCAATACCAGGTTGTTTTCAGTACTGTGATTCAGTAGTAGATTTTGAAGTCAGGGATTGTGATGCCTCCAGAATTTTCTTTATTGTACACAATTATTTTGGCTGTTCTGAGTTTTTAGCTTTTCATATGGAATTGAGTATTGTTATATTGAGGTCTGTGAGAAATTTTGCTGTGATTTTGATGGGCATTCCATTGAATCTGTAGATTGCTTTCGGTATGATTGCCATTTTTACTATGTTAATTCTATCTACCTAAGATCATTTTCTGGTGTCTTCTGCAATTTCTTTCTGCAAAGATATAAAGTTCTTGCCATACAGGTCTTCCACATGCATGATTAGAGTTACTCCAAAATATTTTATTATGTTAGTAGCTATTGTGGAGGATGATGTTTCTCTGATTTCTTTTAAGGCTACATTGTATTATGGAGGGGAAGTCAAGGCAGGAACTCAAGCATCTTGTCCCATCATATCCACAAATGGCACTTCTTTTCATTTTGCCTGTCCACCATGAAAGAGTGAGAAGTTCTCTTGTGTCTCATATAGTCTCTCAAACATCCAGGCTCCCAGTGGCCTCACCATTTCGTAGCTGCACCCCATTGTACTAGAGAAGTGCAAGATGCAGGAAATTTGTCTATCATGTTTTACTGTCACCTCTTTAAATTGACAATAAGCATTTTTGACTCCCTGTAGGAGCAACAAAGAGCAACTGCAGCTCATTTATTTCAGACATCATGAGAAATCTTGTGAATATTTAGTAGTGAAAATCTTGGTCCAGTTTTTGTTCTTACCAAACATATACAGTTTCTGTGGCCCTCCATATCTGTGGTTAGAACTCCCTGAGGCATAGTGTGGCATTTTTTTTTAATCAATGGTAGCACTAACAACAGATGAACTAATATTTCTTAAACACAAACAGCAATGAGGCTGAGATCAGATGGGAAAATGAGCGAGAGGTAGTCATCTGTATTAGTTATGACTATAGAAGTCTATTCTGGAGTCAGCACATATCCTTGACCTTTTTCCCTGCAGTCCATCATATTGTCAACTCTCTGTCCTATTTATTGTCATGGTCTATCCATGGGCTCTGTGTCTAGAACAAAATAGCCTCCCAAGAAAAGAATGAATTCTTTGAGGGAGAAGAGGTAAGGAGGCTAATATTTATCGTAAGGTTTTGACAGGTGACATTTCTGGCTTTGAAACTACTTAGTTATTTCTTGTAAAGAAGTTATTTCAGCAGTTCTTCTTAAAGTTCAAGTTGTATCTAAGAAGCGGGGACTGTTCTTCATTAAAGCAGGGAGTCCTGAGGTCTGAAGTCGAACAGCTTCTGCCCTTGTGTACAATGGATGTGGGGGATGATTATGAGTAATAATAGACGGAGAGGGGATCTATATATTTGGGTAGCAAAAGACCTAGAATTTGGAGATGGGTGTGTTCTTAAATTGTATCAAATTCATACCATTAATTTGATTGCCGGAATTTAAACATGAGGAGAGTACTTTGAATGGGTAGTTAATAGTTATTACTGGAAAATAGTGTTCTGTGGATAATTAAGCTTAGGAAATGCTGCTTAGACAAAGTTAAGAAGATATCTTTGCTTCAGGGATTTTTTTTTCAGGCTTTAATATGATAATGTACAGAGTTGCTCTCCTAAAAGGGAATACATTAAGAAACACTTCCTCCATATCTGATTTGCTGTGCATGATTTTTCACAAATATAGTCTCTCTGGCTAAATAAATGCATAAAATTGCAATGAGCAGATATTTCTTCCTTACTTTTGCTTCTTTTCCTCAGCATTTTTGTTAGCATAGATATGTACACAGCATATCTTTTCTAACTCATATATATATATATATATATATATGTTGTTGTTATTATATATATATATATCAATGATATATATATATCAATAACAGTGACTCAAATATCAGGTCAAAATAGTTTTCTTGGGGTAATCTTACTGCTGCCATTTATCTGATCTTTGATTTCTTGGTTCTTGGGTATTCAGTTGGAGTTTGAGTGACACCGAAAATGCCGGGTACAATCGAGTCTCCCCTCTTGCTCTCTGACTTGAAATCTATTCACTTTGATACATGATTCTGCTAGCATCTGCCTAATGCACTGTACCAAGATGGTTTGGCAGTTCAGCAGAACTAACCTGAAGATAATGATTAGAACCATCCTAAATTACTTCTCACACTGAAAATTTGTTTTCTGTCTATATTACTGGAGGGATAGAATTTCAGAAATGAATTTGACTATGCTTGTTTTGGATGAAGCCTCTTCTGTATGATTATCTGATGCATCAGAGCTACTAAAACTGTGAAATCTAACAAAGAAAGAAACATATGACTTTGGATATATGTGGTAATATCGGATTGATTTTTAAAAAGGGGGTTGGGGTGGTTTAGTGGACAGAGTGTCTGCTGGGAAAGCATGAGAATATAAGTCTGGATCTCTAATACCGATGTAAACTCTAGACACAGCAACACACATTTGTAACATATCAATGTGTGTGTTTGTTGGGGCTATGGATTGGGCAGAGAGACAGATATATCCCTACAGCCCACTGAACAGCCAACCTAAATGAATTCATAGACTCCATGTTCAGTGAGAGACTCATAAAAATGAGGTGGAAATAGGTTGAAGTAGACACAGGAAGTGGAATTCTAGAAACCAAGTACATTTTTGCATGTAGTAAGAAGTATACCACATACACCCACCACCACCAACCACTACCGCTGCCACCACCAACACCACCACCACTGCCACCACCACAATTCTTTATTAGCACAGGCAGGCCATGTATGTTTCTGACAGAAGATAGCCAATGAAAACAAAGGATCTGACATTTTCAGTTAAGAACATTTAGGAGGGCACACCATGAAGCTCATATTGGTCTCTTGTAAGAGTTGCTTCTGTCTTATTTCTTTGAGAGCAGAAATTGCAGCAGACCCTGAATTTATGACTTGCTCATTTAGTTAGTTCTTGAACCATGGAAAGTTTAAGTTGAAATTAAAATTCAGTGAAGGTCAGTTCTCCAGGCTATGAAATCAACATCACAGTTTCAGAATGGCTGAGTGGATCTTAAGATTGACCTACCAAAGTTATCAATAACAATTCCTGAGGCAGAGCAAGCAGAAAGGAACTACTGGAAACAAAATGGTAAAGTTTTGTAGAAAAGGGAGTTAGGGGACAATGAAAATGAATTTGCTCTGATAACATAATTGAATATATTCTCTCTGGGATCATTGCTTGAGTAGTTGTCCAGAATACTTTATTTGTATTAAAAAAGAAGCTTTTATTCCTGGGATGTTACATTATATCAATATCAATAGAGATTTTCAAATATATTTTCAAACTATTTTTTCCTGGAAGGGGTTTTGATTCTATTTGCAGAGCTGAAATGGAGCAGAGAACTTTTTCATTTTGTTGAGCACTTTGGCTGGGATACAAATACCACCAGTAGTTACAAGGGTCTGCTTGGATTTTCTAAAACAAAACAGTTGCATGACAGCTTTAGAAGTTTTCAAACTGATGGACTTAATATGGGATTTGTTCTTTGATCTTGTCATGATTTTGGAATGTAGGGTTGTAAATCCAAAAATGAGTAAGTTGAGCACTAGGCTTATATGCATACTTTGAGACAAGATGGATGTAAGCCTCTTGGATATGCGCATGTAAGTATTAATTTTACTTAAGTGATGTACACATATTAAAATAAGTTGATAAATTAAAACATTAACTTTACACTCAAAGGTGCAGGATTGTTTTTTTTTTTTTTTTTTTTTGGTTTTTCGAGACAGGGTTTCTCTGTGATTTTGGAGCCTGTCCTGGAACTAGCTCTTGTAGACCAGGCTGGCCTCGAACTCACAGAGCTCTGCCTGCCTCTGCCTCCCAAGTGCTAGGATTAAAGGCGTGCGCCACCACCGCCCGGCTTCAAAGGTGCAATTTTATTTTTAAAAGGCAGAATATACTTTGCAGCATTGATAATAGCCCTGTCAATATTATGCTTATTTGTTGAATTCTAACCCTTATGAGCCTCCAATGAAACAAGTAATGTTAAAGAAACCAGTATTTACAATACCTTAAAAATCCTTAAGAATCTATTAAAGCTTTTACAACTTTAATGTGATTAAAAGCTTTCACTGCATGAATACACGAAGGACTAAGCACCACACAGAGCATGGGAGAAGTCATCTTTCTACATGGAGAAAACAAGGATATGTTTGTTTTTAGGGCATTTATGAAGATATGGTTTGAGGTGTTATCTTATTTTTATCAGTAATAGGAATAAAACAAAGAGCCAGATGTACTCTACCATTGAGCCTTATCCCTATTTGTATCAGTCCATACAGCCACAGAGTTTTGCTTTTCAAATGTGTACTTTGTATGTAGCATACTGTGAACACTGCAATTTTAGTATTGACTAAGATCTCAATTTACTTTCTTAAGGATATATGGGGAAAGTGTCTATACAGAACAAAAGCTATACAGTGAAAGTGTATGTGTCCTTAGCTCTTAGATATCTTAGCATAATTGCAAAGTTGCTGATAGGAAACCCCCATCTGTTCCAAGTTAGTGTTGTAGAATAAAGAAGCACAAACTAGCGATATACCAGAGTGATGTGGGATTCCCCTCTATATGCGGTGAATATTTTTTATTACCATTGGTTAATAAAAAAGCTGTTTTGGCTTTTGGCAATGGCTTAGCAGAGAAAAGACAGGTGGGAAATCAGAACACACATACAGAGAGAGAGAGAGAGAGAGAGAGAGAGAGAGAGAGAGAGAGAGAGAAGGCAGATTCAAAGAAATGCCATGTAGCTACCAAAGGATGACACTACTGGAACATTACCTCGTCAAGATGAGGTCACAGCCTCATTGTGATACACAGAATAGAAATGGGTTAATATAAGATGTAAGACTTAGTTAATAATAAACGTCTCAGCTAATAGGCCAAACACAGTGGTAATTAATAAAGTTTCTATGTGATTCTTCAGGTCAGGATGACCGGGAAACGAAATGTAGTATTCATTTACACTAGAGTCTTTGGTTTATTAGCTTTATGAACAATTTTACCTATCTACAAGGAGTCAAAGTTTTCTTTATGTCAGAATCAGTGATAACGTCATTCCAGGACAAAGCAGAGAACATACCACGAGTCCTGAAAAGTTACCTTTACTACTCTTCTGAATGCCTTGGAGTGGAATGACCCTACAGAGATCTCTTTCCTGCAGCCTAAATTTTATCAATCTAACCAAATAATTTCCATGAAACAGGGACTATTTTGTATGTTTTTTTTTTTAGTAGTGAATCCTCAATGCCTGAATGATAACCTAACAGAGTCAGCCATTTTTACTATTCCCATGTGGAGCCCAAGAAAATCAACAGGATCTTCTAACTCACGCTATCATTTTATCAGTCTAGACCTTAACTACGTCCTGTATTCAGACAGAAATAGTATTCTTTTGCCGTTTTAAAACTGTATTTTAAAAAATTGTAGTATCCCGACAAAGATACATAAATTAATATTTTCTGCATTCTTGCACCGAGATTCCTTTTATGAATTTTTACCATTAGCTAAAACCTAAATTACTTTTCTTTCAAAGCATTATTATGCTGAAGATAAATGAAATTTATTCCTTTACTTTTATTATAGTTATGAAATAATTGGTAGATGATGGCATACATTAGCCATTGTGTATATGTGGAGGTCAGAAAACAGTTTGTCAGAGTTGGTTCTCTCCTTCTACCAAGTGAGTCCCGGGGTTTTAAAATCAGATTATCCAACCTTGCTTTACTTTTATTCTTAATTTATAGAGCAGGTTCCAGTCCACCACTGGAGATGCTTAGTCCTTGGTGATATAAGAAATAAAATTGAACTGGGACTGAAAACAAGTCAGTGAGCTTTCTTTCTCCATGCTTCCTGATTCTTCTTCTTCTAGAGTTCCTGCTCTAACTTCCTTCAATGATTGGCTGTGATCAGAACATGTAATACAATAAACCATTTCTCCATAAATTCTTTCAGTCTTGTTCTCTATCACAAGAGCAGAGAAGCAAACTAAACTCCTCATGACAGGGTATAGGGACAGACTTGGACAAAGAACTACACATGAATAAGGTATTAATCACTGAGTATGGAACTCGGAAACACTGTCCATTGGTCTAGATGAGTGTCATTGAAATAATTTCTGCCTAATACTCTGGGAGAATAAACATTATCTTAAAAATCCCCAAGAAAATTAGACAATCCCAGATTTATACTATGTATTTTAGCACACTAATTTTGATACCACACTACTTGAAAATACATTATACAAAAAGGAGTGACAACCTTGAAGAAGAACACAAACCTTACACTGCAGCCGTTTAACTTCAATGCATGGCACAATAGATGCCAACGAAGACTGTTCCTTTTCTCAGTGAAACTTCAGCTCTGTCACTATACACCATATGTGGAAATGATGCTCCCTGCCAGAGAGACAAGAGAGACACATGAGCTGCAACTTTATACCAAGCACAACAAATAAGCAGAGGGTATCTCATGTTCACACAGCCCCATCTCTCAACTGTGTAATTGTTTGTACCCGTAGTAATGAAATGGTATTCAAGATATTTTAGCTTATGAAGAGATGCAGATAGTGAAAATTACCATCATTAAACTTTCTATATGTAACCATCAACATAAAAATAAATTTAATAGTGCGTAAAATGAAGATGGTAATAGAGTGATGGGCTTAATTACATTGATGTATATTGAATAAGAATAAAAACTGAAAGAAGCAAAAACTCTACAAGGTTGAAAGAAAGATTCTCTCACAGAATGTATGACTGAAGTAAGGTAAGTTCTATTTCTATGTCTATAAAGATAGTAATACCTTTGTTTTATTCCTACTGTTTATAGTCAGAAACACAAAGCTCCATTTGACTAGAATACGAATTATATTGAACAAGAGCAAAGATGATTCTGAGCCTGTGAGATCACTCTCTAAACAAATGCATTTAACTAAGTTCCTGGAAGGGGAAGTTTGCTGCATAACACAGTTCACCAAATTAAATTCCATATCAATACAATGTTCATAAAAAGTGATAAAATGCCTCATTTAAGTGTTTGTGGCTAATAATTAAATGTTAACAATAACTGAAGCAATTGTTCAGCACTTAGAAAAAATTAAGGCTTTTTAATAGGACAATTTTATAATTGGTATTGACTAGAACTGCATGTGTTTGGTGACAAAAAACATGTTAATATGCCACTGTTTTATACAGGCTTAAATTCTACAGACAGTATCATTTTTACTGCTAGGACCTCTGCATCATGGTTAGTAGACCAATGACAGTACTCCCAAATATTGAGTTATGAAAGCCAAATTAAAGAGAAAACAATAGCAATCAGAAGGAGAATGAAATCTCTATTGTTTACTTTATTGCTACAATTTAATTTCACTTATTTTTAAACAAGGATTAACCAAAACATTATAGAAGAATGTGCAGATTTTATAAAATTAATCCATTCAAAGTGTTTTTACATGTTTTGGAAAGAGCATAGTGAGGCACATTATTTAAAACTTACATTAAAAAAGTTAAAAGCCCATGGATATTCAGTGTGGCGGTTAGAGTAAGAATGCTCTTCATAGGCTGATATATTTGAAGGCTTAGTTACCAAGAAGTCAAACATGGTGATAGATTGGAATGACTTGCAGGTGTGTCTTGTTGAAAGAAGGATGTTGCTGGGGGTGAGTTTTGAGGTTCGGGATAGACCCAGTCTCTTTTTCTCTGTCTGTGAATCAAGGGGAGGCTCTCGGTTAGTTCTTTAGCATCATGCCTTCCCACTACCTCATTTCCTACCATGATGATAATGGACTAAACCGCTGAGATTATAAACAAACCCCAATTAAATGCTTTCTTACAAGAGTTGTCTTAGGCATTCTGTCTCTTAACAGCAATAGAACAGTGATGAAGATAGATAACATCTAGTGGTATCAGGGAATGAGGTATAGTGGTGACAATTCTGACCTTGCTGTTTGTTGGAAAATACTGAAGATTTGGGGTCTTTAGGCTAGAAAGGTGGTTGTGCAGTTGAAACTGAGCTTCATGAATCATCCTAGAAGAAGCATGGAAGAAAGAAATTTCAACTGTGGGAACCCAGATCAAGAAGTTTCAGAGAAGTAAGTGGCCTAGAGACAATTCATATGATATTGTATCAAAGAACATGCCTGCTCTTTTCCCTTCTTCTAAAACTCAGCTTGAAGCTAAAATAAATAGTTTTAGATTAACTGCATTGGCAGAGCAGATCTAAAGATGTCATATTGTTGACTCTGCCCTGTAGTTGTTATTAATCACTTGTATGTAGATTTATAGTGAAAAAGAGAAAGCTGGACAAAGGGCAACATAAAATGTACAGGTCCAAGAGAAAAGGGGCACAGGAAGTATAACGGAGCTAAGTCCAGTACTCAAGGAGATGAGATAAAATGTTTAAGAAAAAGCATGATGCTAGATGGAACACAGTGAATAGTGACCTCTGACCAAGACCCCAACCAGCTAAGTTGTGGACAACCAGCTAAGTTTTGGGTCTGTGGCTCAAACAGCAGCCAGGGCCTGGGATAATGTCCACGACTCACATTACCACAGGGGGTCATAAGAACAATGCCTATTAAAATCCCAGGGCCATGATGAGCCAACTCTAGGCCTGTTCTTCTCTGGACACTGCAACAGGAGTAAGCCTTTCCCCTTACTACACGTGTGGGAGACCTGGCTCCAGTGGTATGGGTCTAGGAGAGCTGGCTCTGGCCCTTGCTTGAGGGGGCAGTCCCAGTGCCCCAGACCTAATAACACCCACATCCTGGATGTGGGGTTGGCCTACCCTAACATCTGCCCAATTATGACCTGGTGGATTGTGTGAAGGGACTTGTCCTGTGGAACACTAGCAGTAGGAACTCCATGACTGACAGCGATATATCTGAGAGGGGTTTCAGTGAGTGACGATGGTGACCGGAGGCCTTGAACCAGACCAATGGCTTATTGCAATGGACATTGTCCAGGTGGGGCTGATTGGACAAAGGAGTACACCGAGTGACACACTGCAGCTCCTGGTGCTAGTGAAATCAATGAAGAGGTGTTGAAAAGATGGAGGAGTAAGGTTTTTGTTTTAATTGCTTTTGTTTGTTTTGTTTTGTTTCTACTTAACTGTGGGGGCACAAGCTGCAAGGCTATTGGACAGATAAGGAGGACTAGGAGGTGAGTTGAATTGGGGTGCATGATGTAAAATTTCCAAAGAGCCAATAAAGAATTACCTACCAAAAAAAAAGTCCTCATGGCTCTGGGACAGAGTGAGACTTTGCCCTAGGAAGAGGTTTAAGCAGGGGATCAACTCTGAGTCAGACCTCAGATGGCTGAAGAAGGGACATTATGCAGGCACTGTGGCTCTGTCACACAACAAAACTGGAAGAAGGTGAAGTTGTAAAAGCACCTTGACATTAGGTGTGGAGATGCAGAATACAGAGTTTGCCCTGCTGGTTTTGGTCCTGTATCTCCTCACTTTGCTACCTTTCCTCACTCTTGGAATAGCATTGTATATTTTGTTCCATTGTATGATGGGAGTAAGTGATCTGCTTTTATATTTTGAATTTACGGGGCTTAAAGTTAAGAGAACATGAGACTTAGAAAAGATTTTGAACTTTGGACTTTCATACTGTGTTGAGATTGCTAAGGACTGTAAGTACTTTTGATGGTAGACTAAATGCATTTGCATTATAATATGACTATAAGGAGTGGAACACTATGATTTGAATAAGAATGGCCCTTGTAGGCTCACATATTTGAGTGCTTCAAGGAGTAGCACTATTTGAGAAACATTCCGAAGCATGGCTTTGTTTGAGTAGGTGTGGCCTTTTGGGAAAGTGTGTCACTGGGGGTGGACTTTGAGGTTTCAAAATCTCATGTCTGGCCAATCTTTCCCTCTCTCTTCCTTTTCCTCTTCTTCTCTCTCTCTCTCTTCTCTCTCTCTCTCTCTCTCTCTCTCTCTCTCTCTCTCTCTCTCTCTTTCTGCTTATGGATCAGGGTGTAATTTTCAACTGCCTCTCAGATATCATTTTACCTTGATCACTGCCAAGTTGATCATGAACTAAACCTCTGACACTGCAAGCAAGTCCCCAATTAAATGATAAGATTTGCCTTGGCAAATTGTCTCTACACAGCAATAAAACAGTGACCAAGATTCTCATTGAACTGTGAAAATAAGACATGCTTTGAGAATAATTACTAATAAAATGATCCAAAATTTAGTAAAGAAACAACACTAATTGTTGAAGGATTGGCCGGCTGCGTTCCCGCCTGGATCCCGAGTAGCTTACCCCCCCAAAATAATTACACGGAAACTGTATTCTTTTAAACACTGCCTGGCCCATTAGTTCCAGCCTCTTATTGGCTAATTCTCACATCTTGATTAACCCATTTCTAATAATCTATGTAGCACCACAAGATGGTGGCTTACCAGGAAGGATCTTAAGCTGTGTCCATCTTGGAGAGGAGAGCTATATTATCTGCCTCACTTCCCTTCTTCCCAGCATTCTGTTCAGTCTACTCTGCCTATCAAATTAAGATTGACTTCGACTTGAAATTATATGTATATTTAATGAAAATTATTAATTTGTTGGAGGCATTTACCATCTATTTCATATTGTTCATTTAATTTCAGAAGCTGTATGGTTGATGACATAAATGAGTGCATTCACTTTATATATATATACTCTTAAAATCTAAGAAACAGCAGCTCACCACATTTATTTCTAATTTGACACCAGTAGATTTTGATCACATATTCTGTAATTTGGTATCATCTCTCCACTGAACCTGGAGTGTGGTTAAGACATAGAAAGAAACACTATTGGAATAACCTTGAAAATTAGTGCAACTTGATATAAGTTTCTATATATGATTAAGTCATATTGATTAAAAAAAACAATAAGACTCTTCTCCTTTTAGATTAAAAAATACATGTTCTTATTCTGAAGATAAGTAAATGGAAAGTATTTATGTGTCATTATTATTTATTTCCTTGAGGGTGTGAAGATGTGTCAGATACCTATGTTTCCTTTCAGTTTGGTTTCCTAATCACAAACAATTTTTTCACTTCTATATATTGTTCAAAGTCACACTTAAAAATGTTTAAAATGGGTCTAAGGCTGCATGCTTTTCAGTAAACTTGCAAACATGTTATTCTGTTATGCATTTGAGAAAGGAGAGTATCCCAGAAGAGGAAGAAAAAAACAAACAAACCAAAACAGAATTTAGAAGGCTAAGATATGCAATGTAAATCCTTGAGGAGGTAGGTACAATAGCAGAAATAGGACTGTTCAGAAGCATGTGTTGGCTAAAATGTAACACGCATAAATCCTGTCATCCATCCATCCATCTGTCTGTCCATGGTGTGTATACTTCTGTGTATGATCTACAAATCATCTGAGTTCACCGTGATAGCCTTTGACAGAAAAGATGTTAAGGGAGCTGATTAATGAAAGGCAAGAATGAATTGCAGACATATCAGAAGAGGTAATATTCTATCAAATAGTAAGAAATATTTTCATATATCCGTATTTGGGTGTGTGTCTTTCAGATTCAGATGTTAAGTAATTACCCTATTGAAACTGAAATGTCATGGACTAAACTAGGTAAACCTGAGACTCATTGCCTATGGGGAAGATAGAAGTGGTTTTCAGCTCAAGATGCTTTGCCTTGCAATGTCTCAACTTTCCAATAGTGTGAAAGAGATGCATAAGCCAGAGATATTTGCATCAAAGCTTGAATTTTGATGTTTGCCTGGGTTTCAGAAAAGTCATGGTCCATGATATCTCATTGAGTTGCTGGGCAGTAATGATTAGGACCACCTCCTCTTCAGTGCGGCAGTCACATGTGTGGAGAAGAGCACTCCATCATGTTCTGTGTTTCTAAGCATTAGGTGTATGTGCTGCTTCCGGCTTCCGGACTGATGTTATTTTTACTTCAGTCAGGACATGACTTTTTCATAAGCTAAAGAACATCTGTGTATATGACAACAAACATTTCTTAAATGTCAGCTGTGTGCCAGACTGCTACATAGTACGTTTCATATTTTCTCTTCAGAAGTTCCAGTCTCTGGTTCATTCATTCAAAAATATAATTGAAGATAGCTTTCATGGAAATATTTCCTTGCAGAACCACTCATTTCTCCTTAAAAATAGAAACTGAGGACATTTTAATATTTCATCTGAAAATAAGGTTGCTACCATGCAGGGAGAGTTTGATTGATACAGCATGACATTTTTAATAAAATAAATGACACATGTATAATTCTCAATTTGGAGAAAGTGTACTATGGGGATACACTAGTTTTATATCTTGGCTATAACAGAATAATTAAGGGCTATTTAATAGCATATTTAAATTATACTTTTACACTTCATCACCCCGTTACATTCCATTTGTTTGTTTATTGGTGCTTTTGGTTGTCTCATACAGAGCTTGCATTGGAGTAGTCTTGCTTCCAGTGTGAGATTTTTCTGCCTCAGTACCCCAAGTCTTGGGTCTAAAGATGTACGCCACTGTGCCATACCTAGATAGATATATGACTTAAATTTGCTTTGGCTTCTGAATGTTTTCTATATAAAAAATGATATACAGTATTCTTGAAGTACGTAACTTCTAGTTCAAAAAACTTAGAAACTTATCTCTGACTGAAGATACTATTTTTTCTCATTTCAATCTTTAATATTTGATGTTAATTGACAATAAAATGTTCCATTTATTCTTTTCCCTAGTACTCTAAGCCATGTGATATTAACAATATTTTTAAATCTTTCTTAAAGTGCCTGCCTCAGAGAAATAACTCTTTTACAATTGGAATTCTTCAGTGTCCAGAAGGAAATATCTTTCATAAGAACTTGAAAGTTTTGTGAAAGGTTTATAAAAGAAGTGAACTAGAGGGCTATTGTGAAGGATTTTGTTGATTACCATCTTGATAAGGTCTATACTTCCCATCCAGATAAAACTCCAGGCACGTCTGTAAGGGACGTTCTTGCTTACTTTAGCGGATATTAGAAGATCAGTCTAAGGCTATTCTATGGTCTGTGGAACCCAAACTAAAGACAAAGAAGAAAGCAAACTGATTTGCTCCCAGATTTGACTACTGATGCAACATGATCAGCTTCCTCAAGCTCCTATGCTATGACTTGCCATTCCTGTAGAGTCTCCAATTAGTCAAAAGAGACCATGCTTCCCGTTAGTTGCTTTAACAGGCATTTTCCCACTGCATGAAAAATAAACAATAAAACCATTAAGATATTTAAAACTGAATAAACACAAAAATAGATCTGATCACATTGATCTTTAAGTTAAGTAGTATGTTTTATTTAATTGAGGTATCATAGTGTAAAGTATGTCAGGCTAAGAAGCTAAATACATTTTGGTTGCAAGCCTAGCTTTAACAGCTGAGCCTTCTCTCCAGCCTTGATCAGCCTAGTCCCTAAAGGGTGGTGTGTGGAGGCCCAAAAATGTGAACTTTTGAACAAAGGTCAGAGAATTGGAATTTACCTCTATTCCTTTAAGGTTATTGTGTTTCTACCACAAAGGTCCCACCTAGATTTAGATCAGAGAGTTCTGGCCTCTAAAGGTTATTATCAACAGGTGTGGCTAATAGCCAGATCTTTTATTTCAGGAATAGAAAATAGTCCTCAAATAAAGGACTAAGGATCCAGTTCCTTTAAGAAGAAAACATTGGATTCCACCCAGGGTGTGGTTGGCCTATGAACGTTTTGGTCTAGGGTGTGAGCATGACTTGTTTTGTTCTAGCAACAGAATGTTTAACTGTGGCGATAGCCCATGACCTTCAACTGTCTGTTCATTTCCTTGTATGCAGTTTTTTTTGTCTTACTCCTACCTTTTGAGGTCAGGGATAATTTAAGCAAATGGAAATTAAACACAAGTGATTTCAGTATTCACTGAAACTCCTTCCTGGTAGTAATCTATGATTTTCTGTCTTATTATTTTCACATCTTCATATTCTAAATACCAATGCCCTTAACCTGGTGAGTAGTATTTTTGTGGAGGTTGATCATGAACAGTGGGAGGTGGGGGGTTAATCCAGCCTGAAGGAGGTGATGGGGCAAACTTAGTTGACTTCCCAGGGGAGGACTTACCATCTTTGAGGAGCAGATGGGGTGGGTGAGCAAGCTGGGAAGAGGTATCAGAAAGAAAGGAGGGAGGGAAACTGTTTCTATTTTATCTATATCAGCCTTCAATTTGATTTCCTTCAACCTGCTGGACCAGGAAGAGTTTGCTTCTTTTTATTCTAGAACGTTCATGTGTGCTGTTAATTCTCTAGTGTGGGATTTCTCCAGCTTTTTTATGTAGGCATTTAGTGCTATGAACTTTCCTCTTAACACTGCTTTCACCGTGTTCCATAAATTGGGGCATGTTATACAGTAATTTTAAATGAATTTAGGAAGTCTTTATTTTCTTTCTTTATTTCTTCCTTGACCCAGTCATGATTCATTTGAGTATTGTTCAATTCCCATGTGTTTGTGAGGTTTCTGAAATTAGTGTTGTTGTTGAATTCTATCTTTCAGTTGCTGTGATCCAATAAGATATCTGTTGAATTTTGCTTTGTTATCGAGTATGTGGTCAAATTTTTAGAAGGTTTTGTGAGGTGCTGAGAAAGGTATATTCTTTTGTCCATTTCTATGCTAACATCAAGCTGTTTTCATTACTGTAGCTCTATAGTAGAGTCTGAAATCAAGGATGGGGATGCCTCCAGAAGTTCCTTTATTGTGTTTGATAATTTTTGCTATCCTGGGTCTTTTGCTTTTCCATGTAATGTTTAGTATTGTTCTTTTGAGGTCTATGAAGAATTTTTCTGGGATTTTGATGAGAATGACATTGAATCTGTAGATTGCTATTGGGAAGATTGCCATTCCTATTATGTTAATACTACCTATTCAAGAGCATGAGAGATCATTCGATTTTCTAATATCTTATTCTAATTCTTTCTTCAAAGACTTAAAGTTCTAGTCATACAGGCTGCTTTGGAAATGAGTATGGCAATTTCTCAGAAAACTAGTAATCAGCCTACCTTAAGGCCCAGAAGTACCACGCTTAGGCATATACCAAACCGATGTTCAATCATACCATAAGTATGTTTGCTCAACCATGTTCATAGCAGCATTATTTGTAAGAGCCACAACCTGAAAACAATATAGATGCCCCACAACTAAATTATGGATAAGGAAAATGTGGTACATTTACACAATGGTGTACTACTCGGTGGTAAAAAAAAGTAATGATTTCTTGAAATTCAAATGTACAGAACTAGAAACAAAACATGTGTAGTGAAGTAACCCAGACCCAGAAAGACAAATGCAATACATACTCACTCATAAGAGGCCTTTATACATAAAGCAAAGAATTACCAGCCTACAGTCCACTAGCCCAGAGAACCTAGAACACAGAGAAGATCCTAAGAGTGACATACATGGATCCACCTAGAAAGAAGAAAAAGACAAGTCCTCCTGAATAATTGTAAGTGCGGGTTAAGAATGGAGGAAGGCAAAGGGGTTGTGGGGAGGAAAAAAGGGGAGTGAGGAAAATGTACAGTTCAGTTAAAAGCAATAACGTATACAAAAAGTCTCTCAATATCAATGGCCTCAATCATCTAAAAGGACACATATTGACAGAAAGGATACAAAAACAAGACCCATCCATACAAGAAATACATGCCAACCTCAAGGATAGACATTACCCTAGGATAAAAGGGTGGAAAAAGTTATTCCAAGTAAGTGAACCTAAGATGCAAGGTGTTGGAGCCATTTCAATATCTAATGAAATAGATTTCAAACCCAAATTAATCCAAAGAGATGGGAAAGGATGGTATATATTCACTGAATGAGTCATCTACCAAGATGACATTTCAATTTTTTACTTCCATGCCACAAACTCAGGAGTGACCCACCTGTGCAAAAGAAAGACTGTTACAGCTTAAATTACACATTGACTCTTAACACACTGACAGTAGGAGACATCAATGGCTCTCATCAATGGATAGGAGAGCCAAACAAAAACTAAACAGAGTAATGGTAGCGATAAGTGACATATAGAAACAAATGACCCTAACAGATGATTAAAGAACATTTGACTCAAACACAATAGAGTATTTATTTTTTTCAGCATCTTGCAGAACTGTCTCTAAAATTAAACACATCCAAGGACATGAAGAAGGTCTCAACAGATACAGAAAAAAATGATCCTCTCAGGCCACCACAAATTAAAACTGAACATCAACAACAAGAAAAAGCTTACAAACCCATGGAAATTGAGCAACTCTCTGCTAAATGAAAAATGGGTCCAGATAGAAATAATGAAGGAAATTAAAAACTTTCTAGAATTCAATGAAAATTAATACACAACATACCCACACTTACACAATGAGAGCAGCGCTAAGTGGAATGTTCATAGGACTAAATGCCTGGATAGAAGAAATCAGAGAAGTATCATCACTGCAACCTAACAGGACATCTGGAAGTTCCACAACAACAGGAAGTAAGCACACTGAAGAGGAATAGACAGCAAGAAATTCCCAAATTGAGGACAAAAAATAATAAAATAGAAACAAAGAAAACAATACAAAGAAGCATTGTATCAAAGACTTGGTTAATGGCAAAAAACAACAAGATAAGCAAGCCCTTATCCAAACTAAACGACAGAGAAAAATTATCCAACTTAATAAAAACCAGAAAGCAAATTGGGGGCATAACAAACAATGAGAAAATTCAGAAAACCATAAGGACATACTTTAAAAACTTGTACTCCACAAAATTGGGGAAAAAATAATAAATTGTTTTTTACCACAGTTAAATCAAGATCAAATAAACAATTTAAATAGACCTGTAGCCAGGAAAGGTTTCCAGTGGTGAGTCTGTGTAATATTCATTGAATCCTTGACCCAGAACTTCCCCTGGAAACCCTAAATAGCCCATGCTTATGTTAGGACAGAATGTCATTCTCAAAACCAGATAGTGTGGCCCCATTGTTGAGGACAACTTCCACTTAGTTCATTGAACACAGAGAGGTCAAGCTGGTGTAGGCTTGAGGATTTCACTTATACTCTAGTCTCTTTGGTGTCTCAAGATAGTCTGTAGGATACAGAAAGAGAAACCTGGACACCAACCCAGCCACAAAATCCTCCACCTACAATCTGTCTTTCCTGCAAGATATGTTGGAGGCAATGATAGTACAAAACCTGTGGCAGTGGCCAATCAATGTTTGTTTTAACTTGCGGCCAACCCTCAAGACTCTATAACACAGAGACATAGTGTTGAACCAAACACAACTGACAAAAAAACAAACAGAAACCAAAAACCAAAAGACAAAAACAAAACAAAAGAAACAAACAACAAAACAAAGCAATAAAATAATTCCTAATGATGTTTAGTCATATTCATAGTTGAGTACATTTTCAAGTTGTCATCAGAAAGTCTTTCTTAGGCATCAGATCAGTGTAGGTACAGAGGCACACAGCTAGACATAATGCAGAGGGAGACTCTAAATTGGAGTCTCCATCCTATCCTTTTTCAGGGAGGTCAGAAACGACACTGAAGAGGGGGAGGAAAGACTGTAGAAGTAAGAGGGGATGGAGAGAACCAGGAGAACACGGCCTGCCAAATTAACTAAGCAGGGTTCACGTGGGTCTACAGAGCCTGAAAGAGCAAGCATGGGGTCTGTCTGGCTCTATACCATGTTCTCTGTTTATATGTTACGGCTGTTAGATTATTGTTCTTGTGAGATTCCTAGCAGAGGGAGTGGGTGTATCTCTGAGACTTTTTCTGCTCTTCTTTTATTCTATTGGGTAGCCCTGTATAACCTCCATATGAGGACCTTCACTTTGTTTTATTTTGTTCTCTCTGACTGCTGTTTCTTGGAGACCTGATATTTTCTTGAGTGAATATGAAGGAAGAATAAATCTGGGAAAACTGGAGGTGTCCAGTTAGTTAAAGGAAGAGAGGAGCAAACTGTGTTCGGGATGTATTGAATTAGAGAAGAATCCATTCTCAGCTAAATTAAAAAAAAAAAATCATCGAACCTCAATTCAATGAAACTGGAAGTTAAAAGACAGAAGACTAATTCACAAGTATGTGCCAATTAGAACTTGGATTGCTGAATCATGATTGCAATAAAAGTAGAATGAACATGAAATAATAAGATGCACACTAAAATGAAACTGTAACATACTTAAAAGGTTGGCAATGTAGCAAACATCAAAATTAAGGTTCGCAGAAATAAAAGTCGATATTATTAGCAGAAACTTTACTGAACAGCTAACTGGCAGGGTTTGTAAATGGAATTTAAGGTTGAATATACATATATGTATGTATATATTCATATATATGTGTGTATGAATATATATATATATATTATGAGTTTGTTCTGACATTTTATGAAAAATAGCTAAACTAAAAGACACGAAATGTTTGCAGGTGCAAATATGAACTTGATATAGGGAACTTTTTATTGTTTTTTAAAATTTCATGTTGTTATTTTAAACTATAGTTATTCTCTAAAATTTGTATGTATATAAGGAAGTTCCCCACATTAGCTACCCAGTTTTACTTTTTAGAGTATATGAAGTAAGCCCAAAGCTCTCAGTGGAATAAAGTAGTAGCATTAGGATATGTGCATCAAAACAATAGAGAGAACAATAAAGAAAGAGTTTGCAAAGTCAAGTTTTGGCTTCAGTCTTAGTAATAAGGCTAAGACGTAAGGAGTTGATTCACAAAAATGTAATAAGTGTGTAAATCATTTCAGTAATCAAAACCTTCGAGCAAAAGCCAAAAATAAAAGGAAGTACCAACCAAAAAAAAAAAATCACACAAAGCAATCAAAGTTTTTACTGGCAAATTATACCAATCATTTCAAAAGGAGTAAATCCTTCTCAAAACTTTCAAAAGGTTAAAGATGAGGGAACATTTTCAAATACATTCTAGAAAGGTTACATTTCCTTATACCAAAGCCAGACAAATGTGATACAATAAAACAAAGTCATAAGCCAATATCTGCAGTTATTACAGATGAAAAAGAGACTCCTCAGAAATTCTTGCCAACTAAGCTAAGCAGCAGAATGAATGCATGAAACACCCAGTGGAATTTGACTCCATGCAAAGTGAAGACTGGAAGAATTAAAATGAGCTCGTGTGTATAAAATATCATCTCTATAAAAAATAAACAAAATACTCAAGGTGGTGAAACAACAACTATAAAAACATAAGAATAATATATCACAACATTGATTGTAGCGATGCCTTTTTATGATAATAAACAAGACCAACAGTGAACCAGGAGAATGATATCGAAGTTAAAATGCTTCAATAAAGGGAACTCATTAGCCCAGGGCAAAGCACATCAAAACACTGAAATTTGTTCAATAGAATTTCTCCCCAGGGTTTACATGATAAAGATTTTATCTCCAGAGTGCCAAGGGCAGGTAGTGGAACTTATAAAAGATGAGACTTAGCAGGTACTCTTTAAAGGCATGTCCTCCAAAGGAATCATAGACTAGGAGTCCTGAACCTTTCTCTTGCTTTCCTCCCTGGCTTTGGCATGGACAGTTTTACTCCAGCGTGGATGTGCTACATCTCTGAAATCCAAAGCAATAGAGTCAATTATTAACTCCTGGGTACCAACCTCTAATATCTTTAGCCATATTAAATCTTTCTTTTCTAATCGTTTTGGGATTATTTTTATGGTGAAAAAACTGAAAACTATTATGAGAATTATTTGCTCATGACATATGTAAATATTTAAAATCTGAAACTCTAAATAAAAATTTAAAAAAAATAAAGAAAAGAAATGCACCTTAGTGAGGGAAAAAATGAACTAAGACTTCCACAGACATTTCTCCCAGGAATACATGCAAAGTGTCAGCAAACACAAAACTATAACCAAAATCACTTGTCTTCAGCACAAATATCAAAAGCACTATGAGATTAACTAATAACTTTTTGGATTCCAAAATCAATAATAATTCACAATAACCAAGATGTGAAAACAATGTAATTCACATTAACAGATGAAGAAAAAGAAATGTGGTACATTTTGTACAATGGAATGCTGTCCTTCCTTAAAAACGATAGTTAAGTATATTTATTATCTTGATTCTAGGACACATTAGTATACGATATACCCAAAATTATTCCATGTTAGGAGTTCTCTTTATAATAAAAATTAAAGAGAAGCAAACAGCTTACAAACCACAATCACAGAGAACTTAGATAACAATGAGGACACTAAAAGAGACTTACATAGATTTCTTCTACATGGAAAATAGAAAAAGACAAGATCTCCTGAGTAAATTGGGAGCATGGGGACCTTGGGGGAGGGTGAAGTGGGAGAGAAGAGGCAGGGAGGGGAGCAGAGAAAAATGTAGAGCTCAATAAAAATTAATAAAAGAAAACAAAAAGAAAAGACATTAAAAGCTGGTGATGTTAAATAAATGTTAAAGCATAACTTTTATATTTAAGATTAGAGTAAAAAGATTGTGTTAGAGTTTGTGTATGTGAGTTTAAGGCTGGCATAATCAGATAAAGGTATTTTATTATGTAGTATTTTCTGTTTCATATGAGTATTTCTTTTGTTCTCTCCTTTCTTTCTTTCTGTCTTTCTTTCTTTCTTTCACTTCTTTCTTTCTTTCTTTCTTTTTTTTTTTGTTCAAGGCAATGTAACATAGTTCTACATCACACAAGAGTCTGAGTAGTTAAAAGCACGTGGACTCTCAACAACAATTAGTCAAAGATAAAGATTTGTTACAGCAATCCCTCATTCCAGAAGGGAATTTCAGGACATGCATGTGTGGCAGCAGTGTGGTGATGAATTGTCTCAATGTAAATGGGCTAGAAAAGTTCCTCTGGTCCCTTAAGTATCTCTACACATTTGAGAGAATTTGGATTTTTAAACACAGTAGTAGTTAAAACAATATCATGTATCTGTCAATTCTTATGGCATCCCCAGGCTCTCTAAAGGTATCTGGGTGACTATTCTTAACAAATGATAATAATCTTATTTTTGGGATAATCTTATTTTTAAAATTTTTGAAAAAGACTTCAAGTAGCTTATATTCAGTTGTCTAAGGGAAAGAATGATGCTGGCTTTTGGGAGGAAAGACTCAGAAAGCTTTATGTCTCTAATAAAGTTATCTGTATCTTTCTTGCCAAAAGAAACTCCACCTTTAGGCAATATATCACTGTTTTGAGTTTTTCTTCAAGCACAGAGCTGTAAGGGGTGGATGAACATTCTTCTGGATTAAATTCAGTGTTATAGTTCTTATAAAATTGACCATAACTAAGAAACATGAAGAGTACTCGAGGCCATAAACTGGAGGAAGAATATGCTGAGCAATGAATGGCAATAGCTACTGCTTATGCAACCGGCATCTGTGTAAAAAATTGGATAAAGATAAAAACTGCAGAATATAGGAGTGTTTCGACTTTATGATGACAGGGAGTTGAATGCATTGCCAACACAACAGTTCCACTTGTAAGAAACTTAAAGGTTCCAGGAGAGCAGCATCTTTTTGAATCACAAATGACTGATATGGTTTTAAAAAAAATGAAGGACACTATAGCCAAGCTTTATTTCTTTCATTTTAAAAGTGGTGCCAGGCTGTAGAAGTGGATCAGCAGTTAAGAGCACTTATTGTTCTGCCAGAGAACACTAGAGTAGTAACTCACAGAACCTGCAATAGGTGGCTCATGTCTGCCAGTCATTCCTATACCAGAGCGATTTGACATGGTCTTCTACCCACACTCTAGCACATGGCAGGCAATCTCCAAAATACATATACATACATATGAACAAAAACAAAAATTAAAAAATACAATAAAAACAAATAAGTAGATAGGATTTTAGTAGCAAATTTTGTTTGAGATTTTGTCCCAGATAGATCTGTTCTGGAATACAATTTTAACTGCTTAGCTTTGGATGAAATGTTCCAGAAGAAATGATCTAAAAATTTTTGCTCTGCAATGTTCTCACCAGTAAAATGAAGATGAACATGCTCCATGTCGCATTTCCACAAGTGTAAGGTAAAAACTAGGTGGCGGGTAATTGGTTTTATTCAGTATTTTCTTCTTCAATCCATTTATATTAAGGATAAAATAATTTTTAAATGTGGAACTAAGGGGTCACTTAATATCCTCACCGTACATGGTTCTATTTACTAATCTCTACAAGCAATATGATTTTACACATCTAGACATTTAATATAGTGAAATTACTGAAGAATTTTCTCATTTCTGCTTATTATCCTTGCATATTGACAAGCTGGCCATCAGGCCCTCAGGTCACATTCAGTTATTTTAATGAACAATTTAAATGGGTAAGTCAGAAGTTGTGACTAAATTTAGTGCTTTTGAATATTTGTTTTCCTTCTTGGACACTTAACATAAATCTTACCCTTGAAACAAAAATAAGAAAAAAAATATACAACTTTACCTTCCTAATATCATTAATATTTTAGAGAAATGTGTTACTTTTAAGCTGTGTATTTGTTAGATATTTTTATTGGCTTATGTCTCCACCTTTGTATTGCAACTTCTTCCCTCAGTACAATTTTTATAAATAAGGAAATTGTATGCAACATTTGGTAATGGACACACAATGAGTGAGATTCTAGTAAACGTAGTAACTGGTCTTCTGGTCCAGTGTGCAAGGTGCCTTCTATAGAATAAGATAGTGTATTCATGTCTGTGATCGCTTCTGTGTCACTATCATCTTTCAGAAGGCTGCGACTATTTTATGTATTCCTCAAATACAATCCTTTGATATTCTGTATGTAAATTATCCCATGTAACTCTCCTCCTTTCGGGAAGTTATATATGCTAGGTTCCAAAGTTGCCCAGGAAATTTGTTTATAATCTCAAAAAAAGTTAAAAGAGCAGTTGTGATATTCAATCACTATATTATTTATATTTATTTTTGTCAATTATAAAGGAGTTTAATGTGTTTAGGCTATGCAGATATTAGTCCAAAGAATTTTGATAAAAAAATAAAATAAAATAAGAATTTTGATAGAAAATTGGTTCCTAAACAACTTAGAAAAGCCAACAAAGATCAACTATTCCCTTTAGTTTGATTTTCAAGAGCCAAAAGAATTCATTATAGTGTTTCATTCCCAGGAACATTTAATCAAAAAGAAAAATTCAGATCAAGTTCAAGCTTTTCTCTTTTAAATTTATCTCATGAGTTGTGTAGGTCAGGCATTCTTTTCTCTATAGAGATAGAAGCAGATTCAATTCACCTGAGCACTTACCAAAGTTGACTAGTACTGAGGTTAGAAGTGCAACTCTAATCTCAGCACTGGGGAAGCAGAGGAAAGAGAATACAGAGTGGGAGCCTAACCTTTTCTACAAAGCTTGACTGTGTAACAAAAGCATTGCATAATGAAGTGTTTGTATGTGTGTGTGTGCACATGTGTGTGTGTGTGTGCGTATGTTCATTTGCTAGATGGGGTAAGTCAGAAGCCAATCAAATACCCCTTTTAGTCTCATTACACCTTTTCCATTTCTCTACTTTTCCACTGATTCCATGTTATTGTGTTGCAGTGGTGTAAAGAGCAAGAAACTCTCCATTCATCACAATGAAGACATAGAAGGAACTCAAAATACCTTTACCTATATCTCTCTCATTTCAACACCTAATTCAAAGGAAAACAATTGTAAGGGTATTTTGAAATTTTGTAAAATGTCACTGCTAGATCGTTTGTGTCAAAACAAAGAGGAAGATATAATGGTAGACATTTGGACATTGATGCAAAGGATATATAGACATGTTCAATGAAAGGAAGAATCAAAATAAACTAGGGTTGCTTTTTGAATTGGATTTGTGAGAAAACTCTAGTTGTGACATGTTGCTTACAAGGAAGAACAAAATCCTCAAGTTAAGAAAAACCATGCCAATACAATAGCTTTTCAGCAGAGTTGACAGCAGCCAGAAGTGTAACTGTGGGGATGACAAATTGCAAGTTGACATAAGAAATCAGGAATCAAAGTGGCATTTTTACAAAAAAGAAGCCGTTAAGGATAAGTCAGCCACAGAAGTGCATCCCCTCAGTAGACAATGAGTGGACTGGAAGAATATTGTCTTTGAATAAGACAGGTCTAGATCTGCAGGACACACTTATCACTGTCTGAGTATATGGGTTAGAAAAGGGCGTTGCTTCATTTCCAGTGCAAGCTACAATATCAGCTTCTCCAGCATTGAGTTCAGATTGTATAAGTCCAGGAAACTAGCCCTTGCCATGCTGAGACTATTCACAGCCAATACACTGTGCTGAATTCTTATTTACTTATCATCAGTATAACCACCACCACTGCCACCATCATATCCTCCAGATAACTTTCATTGTTATTTCCTGCCAATGACCGCAAGACTTGTATTCATGTACTGTCATGGGAAATAGAAATTCACCCATACAAGTACTGAAAAAAATATTATTTTTTATTTTTCATGTTTTATTTCTAAATAATTTTTAATTTGAATTAGAATAAGATCACTTTCCTCATTTTTCACCAACCTCAAACTAGTCTCTCTTAAATTTAAATCCTTCTAAACTCTTTGTGATTCATGTAGATAGACTCCGTTTCTTTAATTATTATTGTTACACACATTCACATATATCCCTAAATATATCAAAATAAACTGAGTCAGCTTTTAATGTTTGTGTGTATATGTTTTCAGGCCTGTCTGCTCTGCATTAGACAACCAACAAAGGGGATCATATAGGACAGGGTAATTCTCCTTACCCTAGCAGTTTTTAATTGCTTGTAGTTCTTTGTCTAGGGGTGGAATCCCTATAATTTTATCCCTTCAATGTTAGCATGTCCATTGATTTTGCCATTGTTCTGGTCCTGTTTATGCAGCCATTTCTAGGAGAGAGTACTTCCTAGAAGATGTCCAGGTATTCTCACTCTTACATTACTTTTGCCCCCTCCTATGCAGTGTTACTTTATTGATAGATGTACCATCTGTGCTTGATGTAGATGTACAGGTTGGGACTGGGATCTTCAGGGTCCAGGCATCTCTATATGGCACTCAGTTGTTGTCTGTAATCATAGATGTCCTGGATCTCACTATGTGGGCCAAAAATGGCTCTTAACTCATAGAGATCTGCCTGCCTCTGGCCCACAAGTGAAAGTACTAAGATTAAGAGTGAGTACCAGGGGGGCTGGAGAGATGGCTCAGTGGTTAAGAGCATTGCCTGCTCTTCCAAAGGTCCTGAGTTCAATTCCCAGAAACCACATGGTGGCTCACAACCATCTGTAAAGAGGTCTGGCACCCTCTTCTGGCCTTCAGGCATACAGACAGAATATTGTATACATAATAAATAAATAAATAAATAAATAAATAAATAAATAAATAAGAGTGAGTACCAGGGTTTCCTGATTTTAAATCTTTATTGGTTGAATATGTATCTCAGTGAGTATGTTTATAAAGAGCATTCTGAACGGGATAAAATAAAAAAAAATAAATGAATATAAATAAAATTATAAATAAAAGTTATAGCCAAAATGACTTCGTTTTTCTCCGAATTACAATGTTTGTCAGGGCAAGAAATGTAGCTAGCATGATTTCCTATGAATGATAACTAGTACCACATTGATCAAACACCATGGCACAAGCATATAAGCAAAGGGATCTGAGGGTAGGGACAGGAGAATCTGAAGTTCAAGGTTATCTTTGGCTGCCTAGTTAGTTTCAGACCAGCCTAGGATACATGAGACTATGTCTCAATAAAATGAAAACACAAATAAAAGGTTTATCATAGGCCATCTTTATCATAATCATTCTTATTCTTATTAGAAATATTTTACATTCTTCTGTAAAATTGCACCAAGATTTCATAAGGATTTGATTCTCCTATCCCATATTATTTTGGTTCCTTTTCCTTTCTGATTGCTGGTCTTTTCCTATAATGGCATAACATGCATCATTTTGCATGAACCACTACAATATTCAGGAGCCTGCGATTGCTTCTGTGTGAACAGGAATGACTAAGAAATGATCTCTGTCTCTAGCAAATGTTGAGAGAAGCAGCTTTCTAAACTTAGATAACATAAACGAGGACATGTTCCATTACACAGTAGTGTTGGTTCAGTGCCCCAGGCTATCTCACCTCCATACAGTTGGCAAAGGTTTGAGAACTGAAGTGCCCCTGAACCTTGAGGAAAGTAGAGTTTTGTGCTAGTGGCAGAATGCCCTTTTCCCTCACTGCCTGATGTTGTTCTTTTCTTTCTTTAAAAATAAAGTTTATTTCCTAAGAACTATAAAATGCTGACGTGCAGGAAATTAGAGCCAAGACCACAAACAGGAATCCTTAAGTTGCTCAATTCCGCATAACTTCTAGTCCTTTCTCTCTTTTTCTTTTCTATGTCACTTCCCCTTTCCCTCTTCTCTCTTTTCCCTTCCTTTCCTGTATTTTCCTCCCCCATTTCCCTCCACCTCCCACTTTTTTTTCTTTCTGTAAAATTATGTTGATTTCCTCTATGACTTGACAAATGAGAACGAAGACACAAGGTTTACTTCTCCTTGGAAGAAGACACCCCCCCCCCCCCCCAAAGCCCATCCTTTCCTTTCCTCGCTGAAAGATCCACATCCTTCCTGGCTATCTCTCTTTCTTCTTAGCACCTACCTAGGCAGAAGACTCGCATAGGGTTCTGTTTTTGAACACATAAGGGCTTATTCTCAAGAAACGCCACCCACAGTTTGCATTTGAGATCAATCATCGTCATAAGTGTAAGAGAACTGATAAAGCCATTATATTAGTGATGGGAATATAAGCTCACATCTACAATCTAAAAATACTTAGAAGACTGGGACAAGAGGGTAATAAAGTCAAGTTCAGCCTGAGTTAGACAAAATCAGACTGCTAACTCTTACTCCATATAAAAGCAGACACAAACAAAAGAACTCCGAATTATGCAGCTCTCTTTCTTTTTTTTTTCTGCCTTTGGGGATGGTTTATTAATATATAGAAAACTATTTTGTAGTATTTTTTCTCCAAATATTATTATAGAAATTTAAGGATCTATTTCTATTCTTTATATCATTTAGGTGCAGTGGTTTTCAAGCTGTGGGTCATTACCCTTTGAGGCTCCAAGGCCCCTTTCACCTGAGGCCCTAAGACCATATGCATACCAGATAGTTACATTACCTATTATTAACAGCAGCAAATTTACAGCTTTAAAGTATCAAGGAAAACAATTTAATGATTTGGGGTCACCACAGCATGAGGAACTATATTAAGGGGTCACATTATTAGGAAGTTTGAGAGCCACTTACTTAGAGTATAGGTAGCATATATTTAATTCATAGCTTGTCCTTGCTCTTCAACAACTTACCTATCAGATCGAACTATGTTTAATTTGGAACAAGCAGAAATGTACAACTATTTTTGAGCTAGTTATGCATATTCTATTACTGTAGTATGAAGATTTTGATATAGCACAATTAAGGAACTTATGAAAAACATGTTATAAGCAAGAAACGTACATCTTTAATTAATTAATTGACAATTAAGCCTACTAGTTAAGTACATCAAAGAGACATAAGATTTAGTTTCCTTTCTCCTTTTCTTTTTTGACAGCTGATTCTTACCGTTAGCTTTCTGAATGAAGTGACTAGAAGTGTGGAGAACAGTACAGATGGTAGAGTTCTGGAAAAGAATGTTACTGCTGCATATGGCATGATGTGAGCTCTGCCTTGCCTTGTTTAGGTCCTCACACATGTGTGGCAAGCACTTTACTCACCGAGTCCTCTCCACAGCCCCCCAGCTATGGAATTTGACCATAAAGTCTCTGGACAGACAGTAAAAAGTGTCATGAGATGAGTGCCATTGTCACTAAGACAATTAAGACAATTATTCCAATTTTTAGATCTCTTTGTGGTTGATTTTACTAAGAGTAAAAACATCCCCTGAAATCTTAAAGGAAAAAGCTATGAACACACATGAGAAAGAGAATCCTTAACTCCTGGGCACATTGAATTTTGCCAAACTTTAAATTGTAAATTCCAAAATTTCCTATTTTCTTATTTCTAGTTTTTGCAAAACTTTCACAGCAAGCACTTGAAGTAAATCTGAAATTCAACAACAGAAGATAATGAGAATGGCCTTCCAGTGTTTTGTAACTGGCTTCTTAGCTCACTAAAAAGGCTCAGCCTCACTCTTTCACTGATTTGTAAACTGAGATAATTCAATTACTCTGGATATCCACAGCCAGCTTGCTCTATGTCACTGAGAAAGAAATATCTTCCCATCTAATACTGACCACCAAAGAAGCAACGTTTTTCTGAATATCTGTGTATAAGCTTGATGAACAAAGGATACAGTCTCTTCTGTTTCAGAGGAAGAATTAACCATGCAAACTCAGAAATTCTTCCTTCTGTAGGTGTTTAAAAAAATGGGCAGTATGACATTTCTTTCTTTCTTTTCTTTTTCTTTTTTTGGCTAACATATAATTGCCTCAATTCCTCACATCATGAATGTGAAATATTGCCTTGTAATTCTTACATTAACATGTCTTATTGCTGAACTAACATTCAAATTCTTCTTCAAGTATATGGTAGAGAGTGTGGCATTAGCAGATTAAATTAAAATGCAATTAAAAAGGTAATAATTCTCATTCTGACAGGAGCAGTGTAATAGAGATGGTACTGAGCTAGGGCATTAGTTTTTAACAGGATTCTGAAAATGAAAGCCTCCTATTTCTCCTGCAATCCTCCTGTATTAGTCTTTACCACATTGCTAAACATTGCTTTAGCTTTTCACTTTAATAGTTGCAAACTCTGAGGTCTGACATGAAATAGGCTATTCCATCTGAGATGGGTTAAGCTAGCCTAAGGAGTGACAGGAGAATACAGTGAGCAGCCAGTGCTAATGACAGCATACCATTTTTATATACTAAAGGCCAGGCAGTGAATTTCAATTATAGAGTGTCAGGAGGCCCAAATGCAGGTGCCTGATAACAAGTCAGGAGCTCACTGTTCCTGTAAAGCTTCTGTAGAATTTCAATAAAGCTCTTAGCCCTTAGCACCATCTTTTTTTTATGTTTTTTTTTCTTTGCCGGAAGCCAAGATATGTAATCTTTTCTGAACAGTTCCATCTCTAGCGCCCTTCAGCCCTCATGTTGAAATAGCTAAATGAAGCATGCCTTTCTAACATATGGGCTTCCCCTGTGGCTCATCTTCCAGTGCATTTGGGAGTGACATAGAGAGTAGACATAGATTATCATCTGCACCATTTAAATGGAGTTTTCCAAAAACGTATTATTAGTTCAGCATTGAAAAGACGGCATGATGACCTGATAAGGCCATTTTCCTGCCAAATATTTGAGCAGGTTGGAGGCAAAAATGTAATTTTAAGGGACCACATAGCTCATTCCAAATAAATCTTCAAGTGAAGATTTGTAGTTCAAAAGGTAGTAAATATCACCAATTCTATCACGTTCACTTCTGAGAATGTCTAGGGGAATGGCTGAAACAGGCAAAATGAGAATGTTCTTTGTATTCCATCTTTACATGATGAAATGAGTGATGGATGCAAATGATTGAGTTCTACTTCACTTTTTTTTTTAATTTTTGTAAGCTGTGTCCCCCTACCCCACAAGCAAATTCTAATCTCCTTCCTTAAACCAACTTCATCCACAGTTTTCTCAACTAAGCGGTTGGTGGTCCTTTTTAGGTGCTGAGGTCAAAATAGCTCTTTGTTTTTAAGTTTTTCTTTTCTTGTTCATAACCCCCAAAGTGCCCATCAGGAACGGAACGTGTGCTGAGCATAGATTTAAATGGTAGCCAGAACTGGTAGTTCCCTCCACTCCACTGTCACCATTTTATGGCCACTAGTGGACTGTGACGAATGGGTTTCTATTAGACACTCACGTGCTTCCCCTGACTTACTGAGAACCATCGTCTTGGAATATGTCAGAATAGGTGATTATCGTATTACCTAGAAAATTGTACCTTTCTTTGATACAATATAATTTACTAACTTACAATACAATTTAAATATTTTATGAAAGCTCAACAGGTCCTGCATTATCTGATCATTCTCCTTTACAGTTGTGACCACACTTTCTGGGCTCATCCTTTTATCCATACTAAAATTCATGCTCAACTCTGTCTGTTTTCTTTGCAAATTGCACTGTTTGTTTCCACCTATTATTTAAACCTTTTTTTGTGTGTGTGTGTGGTTTTCAATTTATTTATTTTGCATTTCACTTTGTTCTAGTATGGTCTTTAACTAAATTGTCACTTTTTTGAGTAATATAACGACTACTCAAAAAAAGTGAATCTATCTTAACCTCTTCCTATCATAATCAAAACCTGTACTAGTTTCATATTTTGCCATCAAGTGTTTTTATATATATATATATATATATATATATGTGTGTGTGTGTGTGTGTGTGTGTGTGTGTGTGTGTGTAAATACATGTATAAATATAATAAAGTTCTCTTCTTTTGATATTTGTTTCCACCTCGGTTGTTTTCTTTCATTAGAATGCAGAAGTACTCATATTTTGTTAAGTGCCATAGAACAAGCAGTGTTGTGAGGGTCCTTCTCAAATATTTGTTCAATGAGTGAAATAAGCAGCATTTTCCATCTGAGCATTTAACTTTCTACAAACAAATTTATCCCTCAAAACCCTATGTTAGTTGTTGCATCACTGCGACAAAGTCCCTGATAAAGTAAACATAAGAAAGAAATTTCTGTTCATCATTTCAGAGGTGTCAGTTGGCTCCATTGATTCGGTGCTTTGGTGTGATTGGAAATCATTGCAAAGTAGATATGACAAAATGAAATTGATCACCTCATGGCTGCTAACAGAGAAGAAAGTCTAGAATGGAGACAAGATATATTTCTGAAGGCACCAATTATGTGATCAATTTTTGAGAAAGTTCCATGCGATGCTGAGAAGGTATATACTTTTCTGTTTGGGTGGAATGTTCTATAGATGTCTGTTAAGTTCCAATTGGTTCATTACATCTGATATCTAAGCCATAATACTTTCTCATCTTATATCTAGGTCCAAATACTTATTTCAGATCCCTTATTGGTTTGCTCTAGCAGAATGCCCAAGACGTACCGATTTACAAACATGATTACAAAATTTAACTCATAGTCTTGGGGGCTGGTTGTACAAGATAAGGTGGAATATCATATGGTCCTTTTCTTGTATCATAACGATAAAAAGTCTAGGTGAAAACAGATACAAGTAGAAAAGACAAACTATAAGGGATCAGCTCACTTTAAAAGAGCTTCGTTTTGAAATTAATCCACTCCTGTAAGAACATCTCCAACCTTTTTTAATTATGCAGCCTTGTCATAAAGAGCCCTTACAATTCAACACTGCTACAATGGCCTCAGATTTCAGCTCAGTCTTTTAAGCAAGAGATCCATATTACAGCCAGCACAAGTGAGGACAATGTTCATCTAGGGAGACAAGAAATATCCAATTTTGACTGAAGAAAGCTCATTATGTAATTTCGAATAAAAATTAGAGAACAGCTACACTATAACTAATCAAAGGGTTGTGAAATATGGAATATCTCCACAATGAGTACAGCTTCAAGTGTTATGAAAATCTATCTTAATGTTTAATTTGTGTAAAAGGCAAAATGACTGGAGTTGAAATTATATATGAATTCCTGTGCAGTGACAAGTGAGTGAGTGAGCATTCAGCAAGTTTGAAGAAAAACTTGTTTTGATCTTAATTTATCATGGCCAGTGACGATGAGTTGTAATGGGACCTTAATTCATGATAACTGTTATGAACCAAAGTATGCATTACCACAAATAAGACAAGAACAATTTATTTAAAAACTGGAAATTCCAAATCACTTGAAACTTTGTACTACAGAACGAACTACTTAATTTTGTGGATGGCCAAATACAAATGATAACTATTAAATGTAACTCTGACATTGTGCAGAGAAGAAATGATCATCTGGGAATATTTTACCCAAAGTAATTATTAACTAGGAGCTCCTGCCTGTCTCCTCTTTCTGCCTGACTTAGTTATTCATATTTTCCTTTTGCAATTTGTCTTGCTTTATGTCCTCTGGAAACTGGTATTTTGTTCTTTCATTTCCATAATTTCAATCTGGCTTGCACTTCTCTTAAATGCATGCTTGTAAATTGTGTATGCATATCTACTTTGAAACTTTCAGTAAGTTTACTATTAATATATTTCAAAGGAAACACAGGAAGTTTCTCGTTTTTCTATCCAAGATGCTTGTTTTAATTATTTTCATTTAAAGTGGCCCTGAGGCTTATTTTCCACAAATAATCATGGGCATATAGAATTTTTGAGTATTCATTTTAAGGTTAAATAATACCAATTTGTGAGCATAGGTGGCTAAATACCCCTTAAAAAAATCCAGTGTTCATTCTTGGTCTTCGGAGATTTGTGAAACATGTGATGTTTTCCACAGAATTTTGAAATGTAATTTGGCAGGTGTGATAGGCATAGCTAATGCTGTGCATGCTTTTGACTGGAGAATTTGGATTTTGTGTTGTCCAGTGCTTAGCAACAATCTGTCTAAAGGCATAGCTGGTCATCAAGATATTCTATAATTAGGTTTAAATGTGTTGGGCAATATATATGCCTACTCATTAGTGGAAAGTAGTTATTCCTTCCGACATGTGGAAAACCCTATCACACTCATACCTCAGAATTTACTCTCCTATTTTTTTCTTTTATTTATCCTATGTGTCTTTTACATCATTATTTCTGGATCTCATTTACATCTCTTACCCTTCACATCTGCCCTCCTTTCCTTGCACCCCTACCCCAAATAGGGACAGTCTTACTGCTCTTATGACCCCAAATATGATTTTTTATTCCAACACTTTATTTCTTCTTTTGCATGCTGATAGCTCCACAGATGTGTAAATAAAGATTTTGCATTGTCTCAGTTTTGCTATGCATTTATCTAATAGAGAAAAGATAATTCCTGTTCTTTTAAATCTTACCTGAAATGTATTTTTAGACATTTTTAAATGATAAAGGTATCCCATATAATTCCAGCATTTGTGAGGCTAACTCAGGAGGAGCTTCAGTTTTAGTCAAATACTGACTTCATGGTAAGGCCTCATGTCTAACAACCAGAATTAATTAACAAAATAAGTAAATGTAATTCTCAGTATCTGTTACAAACATACTCTTCTTGGAAGCCCAATGTTAGTTTTTCTCTCATTTTTCCTTTGGTGAATGGTATTATAAGCATTATTTTTCATGTTTTAGTATCCAGAATTGTAGACTAGATTCAACTTACTACTTTCTAAAATGTAAAAGATAGAGACTTTCTCTATGTGTTTTATTAAAATAAGGCCAAGTATTGAAAAGGGTTGTGAGCGGAGCTTTTATAACTGGCAAAGACATATTTTAGGAATAAATTAAAACACCCAATTTTGTAGAGTATTTAGTTAATTTCAAAACTAGCAATCTAAGTACTTGCATGGGAAGTGTTAGTTATGAGATATGATCGTTTTCAGTCATACCAGGATAATTCAATAACAGCTTAATTTCTTTTTATCATCATTCTTGATTAGAAGATTAGAAGGGGCATGGAATATCTGTTAGATGATAGATAATGAAGATGCTAGAAAGACTTAACTTTCTTCTAAATTATATTATAACCATTTTAGATGGTTCAAAGGAAACAGGAGATTCATTGTGTTTTCTCTAAGTAACTACTTCATGGACTTGAAAATTTTTGCCAGGATTCCCATGTTAAAACTACACCTTTCTAACAGACATAGAAAAATTCCTTGTCCCCCGCCTTGAATCTATAATTTTCTTAAAGTCATGCTTTGGAAAATAAAAGAGAGAATTCTACTGAACTCTTTTAGCATTGAGTGTGAAAACTGAGAAATTGTTATTGCTAGCATATTAAAGATTCTCTATTCACTGTAACAAAAGAAAGACTATGCACAGTTATCAGCATTATAGACCTCTATCCATAGTACCAAATAACAGAGTACTTCATCAAGAGTAGGAGAGGGGCTTTGGTACCACTAGTGGTTACTAACTGCCTAAAAATATGTGTTACCACAAATGAAATATTATCTTATGAAGTTGTTATAAAAACCATTCATAATTCATGTTTTTCATGTCTTAAACAATTTTTATACCACAATTCAAACTCTGAGGTCATATTTGAAAAAAAAATTGGGACCAAATTGTCTCCCCAACCCTGAAAGTAAGCAGGAAAAGAAAATCTGCATCATGTGTGCATCAGGAAGCAAGGATTAGCCTCGCTATGTCTCTACTTATTAAGTTTGGGTAAATAAAAATATTCTACCATTGTCATCTCTTAAAGAAAAAGGAAGCATTTGGAACTCAGAAGTAAAGCTTAGTAAAATCTGTCTATAATCTATCTATCATCTATCTATCTATCTATCTATCTATCTATCCATCTATCATCTATCTATCTATCTATCTATCTATCATCTATCTATCTATCATCTATCATCTGTGATCTACAAATAATATAGTATATATACTTATATACAAGGTTAGAGAAAGTTGTTCTTATTAGTAGTACTACCAAATAATTAAAAATAAATGTTGGAAATAAAACCAACATTTATATTCTAGAATTAAACAAAAAGAATTAATGATGTTTGTGACACTAATTATTCTTCTAATATTCATGAAATGGAACAGAAATGATTCACTCCATTACTGTTGGGAGCTAGGATATTAGCAGCTACAAGCATGATTCAGGTTATAATTCGAAAGCATAACCAAGAATTTGCTTTAGAGGACAAATAAACCATTTTTATATATACTTTTGTTGTTTTGTGACCATGAAAGTCAGGATAGGACAAATTTGAAACAGGAATGACCTGGGAAGTGTGAATTCTAGAGCTTAAAAGATTCTGAATACTGAAAATAGAAAACATTGTTCCAGGTAGGCACACACTGCTGCTTGTACACAGTTACCCAATCACATGAGGGCCCAAAATATGTTTCCTTGTTCTAAACAGCAACAGTGTAAAAATGGTAACTATATGCACAAAATACTAGCTGCCATTTGTATAGATGGAAATAGAAGGAGATAATGAGACTAAAACCTGAGAGAAGTCGAACTAGCTGCCTTTTCTACGCATTAATCTTAATAGAAAAAAAAACATTTAAGGTTGTAGTTTAACAGATGAATACACACAAAAGATCTAGAAGATAATATGTGATTGATAATGATTGCTATATTGATAAAAGAAATCATTGACATCAAAGAGTAATTCCTTCAGCAACATTTACATATAATAGTAATTAGTTTGGGAAAAGATAATATAATCGTAGAGTGTGCAAATAATATTTAATACAGAAATGTTAAGGTGTGTTGGAGATCTTTGGAGATTTAATGACTTTATTTAATCTGGAGAAATCATGGCAACCAATAAATATAGCTTTTCTTAGACAATGTATTCTCATTACAAACCCATATTAAGCTAGTATGATAATGTTTCTTAAAAGAATTACTCATAAAATTCAAACTATGTTATATAAAGCTATAATAAAATTATTTCTTTACACTTCTTAGTTATTATACCATAGACTAGACAATGTTGAGCTATAATTAATAATAAATAAAATACAACATTCAAGAGACAAAACTGAAACTGCTCTAAAACTTAAAAGGCAGAAGCATGTTCTTATACTCTGGCTATGCCAGAAAGTGATTTAACCTCTTCAAATATTACATTTTCATTGCTAAGGAATAAAATTATTTATATTTAATTTATATTTATTTGTATATTAAGATGATGCAATTAGAATATTATGTTTGTCTGTCTCTATACATATTGTATATATAATACTCAATCTTTTATATGTAACTATATAATCATTTATAAATCAGGAAATATGTATTTACTATATTAAGAATATTATAGCTTTATGAAATTTATGAGATATGTTTACATTGATGTACATTTAATACAATGTTCTAAACTGGGAGATTTATTCTTGAATTTTACATAGTATTTTTGTAATTCAAATAAGAGTCATTAACATTATTCAATAATTTTCTAACTTATTGAAATAAAATGTTTTATCAGATATTAAAAACAAATGCCTCAAGTTTTAAAATCTGCAGACTTTTGAGAGGTATTGGAGGGTATCATTGTGTTGGAAAATTATGAAATGATCTTATAAATGTGATTTCTAGTCTAATTTTTGTTGTTTAGAATTAACAAAAATGTGAACGTTATTCAGCAAAGAATTAGATGCAGAATAACACTTGGAGGAAATAAGAACCTTATTTGAGTCTATTGTGCAACCCTAGTGATAAGCTATAAATGGTATAATTCTCCTTTTGAAGTTGAGTTTTCTTAATTCTATTCTGCAGAGTGATTAAAGGATTTAATTAGTCAAGTATCAGTTCTCTGTGGTTTCTCATATTGTCAAATTGATTTGACATCAGTGTTTTTACCTGAAAACAAATCCATGCCAAGTTGTAAAAAGAAAGCTTAATATTACTTCTCACTCTTAAGCTGGTATTTAAAAATGTGGAGAGTTCATTTCTCCCACATGTCAAGTCAAATATCTCTCATGATTTACTGAAAGGATCATGTAAAATATTAGATAAGACTTTTCAAACAGTAAATGCTTATTAACTTTAATTCATTCCATTCAATTAATGTGTTCTCTAACATCAAGGAAGCTATTACTTAGGTAACAATGGCTGCATTTGACCTATCCTGGATTTTCTATCTTAATATCTATGATTGTATAAAACTTTAGAATTTATTCAAAGATTTAATTATTAAAGAATAAACTCTTATCAGCATTGAAAAACTTTCTGTCTTCTGAAAGGTCAATTTTACGTGTGGTATTTAGTATGTTGCAACACATACACACAATATTCCTATTAAAATTGATTTGTTACACTCTCAAATAATACATACCAACTACATTTTTCCCTTTCTCCATTCCTCCTAGAGTCCTCATCTACCCTTTTCCTCTAATCATCTTCCTTTTACTTTCTTCTTCAGTAAAGCCAGGCCTCCAAAGGATGACAGCCACATGGGACAAAACAAGAAACAAAAAGACATGGCAAAACCCCTCATATTGTGTCTGGACAAGGAAATCCAATTAGAGGCAAAGAGTCTCGATAAGACAAATAGTCAGAGATACACTAACTCCTACTATTAGCAGTCCCACGACACCACAAGTTTGCAATATATTTTTAATCCAATGTAGACTTTCAAAATTGTTATATAATTTCATTTTCTTCACTTTATATTCTCACAAATATCCTGATGTGTTAGCCACTTCTGACATTGTTTAAACATAGTGACATATATTCCAGACTCTGGAGCTATTATATGAGCATCCTGTCTCTCAGTTTTAGAGAAGAAACAGTCAGCAATGTTCATTCCCATTGTCAGATGACCAGTGAGCCATGATGGTCAGGGCAAACTGCAACTGAAAGATGAAGAAATTATTAAGAAGTATTGGTCTCCATTCATTCCATAAGGGGAAAAATACCTTGTAATTTTTATGTCTTCTACCTATCCTTCCTCACTCTTGCTTGAATCTGTCAAAGACTTAGATATCCCTGCCTATGACAGAACTATATCAGGTATGAGGAGTGATTATGATTATACCATGTATAGTAAACCAGGAGGCACACATATAAGAATTAATTCCTTGGTAACTGTGTGGTATGTCCAATAAGAGAATGAATTTCAGTTTTTTGTCTTGAAAATCTCCTAACTTTACAGAGTCTCACTTATCAAAAAATAAATAGAAGATACCAGTGTTACATTGTTTATTCTATTAAATTTGGGAACATTTATATTTTCTCTAGTTACCTAATTATGATGCTTCATCATTTTTGTAAAAATCTCAAGTACTAATTGGTTTGGGAATGACCAAAAAAGAAAGTTAGATTTTTATAAAGGAAAATATTATTCCTCTCTGTTTTTTTTTGTTTGTTTGGTTTTTTTTGTTTTGTTTTGTTTTTTTGTTTGTTTGTTTGTTTGTTTTTTGTTTTTCGAGACAGGGTTTCTCTGTGGCTTTGGAACCTGTCCTGGAACTAGCTCTGTAGACCAGGCTGGTCTCGAACTCACAGAGATCCGCCTGCCTCTGCCTCCCGAGTGCTGGGATTAAAGGCGTGTGCCACCATCACCCAGCTTATTCCTCTCTGTTTTATTCATACATTTATTTCTGATTGAATATTTGTTTCACACTGTATAACAGTGCAATGCCTGAGGACCTAAAGAAAAAGATGGCACATTGGAGATCCTCTTCCACCAATCAAACCTTGTATCTAAAAGCTTGAATCAGCTGGAGGGTGGTGGCACATGCCTTTAATCCCAGCCCTTGGGAAGCAGAAACAGGTGGATCTTTGTGAGTTTGAGGCCACTCTGGTTTACAAGAGCTAGTCCCAAGACAAGCAGGTCTGTTCTACAGAGAAAACGTGTCTCAAAAAACTAACCAAACAAACAAACCGACAAAAAAACAATCAGTCCTTCAGCAATTAAACTGACCTCTTTACATCTGTGTCACAATGCTTCTCAAAACAACTCCAAACAAAATTTTGCTGTGTGTGGAGTTGGGGGAATTTACACTTTCTAAGAAGTACATGGCTCAAGATCTGCTTATTCTTGCTTGTACTTTTAGAACTTTCTGAAATCCAAAGTTGTTTATTGTCACATGATGATCAGATGTTATGTCAATGCGTGCAGAAAATGTAAAATGGAATAGAATGCAGAAATATGAACAAATCTGTACCCAGTTCTGAGACAGAATCAAGAGATTAAAGTAAATGTACCTCCAAAGTTCACCTTGGTGAATCAAGGTTTTTAGTGAAGTTACTTAAAAGTATAAGTGATGTGCAGGAATGATTCAAAGACAGATTCATCACCAAAAGATCACCCAAGCTTGTTAGTTAATGAAAGTTGGAAAGCTGGACCTCACTGTGCATGCAGTAAGTTCATCAATTTGAGAGTATCTTTTTCAGCCACAAAGTTTCTTTTGTGTCTGTGTGACTGCTTAACCCATGTTGCTCTTCTAGTCTTCTGTTTCTTCTATAGTGTATCTCAGAAGTCGATATTGTTTTTATTTGCTTAGGGAAAGGCCTAGTAAATTTGATCAGTTTTAGGGATTTCCTAAAAGTAATGTACTGTTTATTTTCTAACTGTTAATGAGCTTCCCTTCTGATGTCACATGTCTTAAAGAGGTTCCAGGCACTATGCAACAGTTTACCTACCCTTAGAACATCTCAAATCTTAATGAGCTTCCCTTGAAGATGTTTCCCTTGGGAGAAATTGCTACACAATAGCATGAAATAGTAGGATAATTTATTTTTCATAACATCTGTGATCTTGGCCAGAAAAAGACACTTTAACTATAAATTGATAACCAGAAATAATCTGTAGTCTGAGGCTGTTCATTCATTCCCGGCCACCCAGACTTGAAATAGCACAGAGAAACTATATTATTTGCAATACTATTTGGCCAATAGTTTAAGAATATTTCTAGCTAGCTTTTATATATCCTAAACTAACTCATCTCCATTAATATGTGCATCATCATGAGGTTATGCTCCACCAGCAAAGTTTCAGCAGACTCCAGGGGAGGTGTCTGTCTTCTGTGGTGAGAACATGGCTTCTCTTTGACTCTGCCTACTTTCTATATGTACCTTTTCCAGCTCTGCTATATTTTGTTAAGCCTTTGGCTGAAAGAAGCTTCTTTGCTCATTAACTAGTAAAAGAAACACATATACAGAAGGACTTCCCACACCAACTAACACTGCTTCATTATTCACAGATGATCACTTTACATTTGATGAATGAAAAGAAATTCTTACTCAATAGAATGCAATAGGATTATTTGTATTTAATAAATGTGAATTGCCTTAGCACACGCTCTTCAAACATGGCTTTGTGTACTTGAGTGCACTTCTGTAAAGACAGATCAATTCATTCTTCTGTGACGGTTATAAAAACTAATTTACATCTTCCTATAAGAACACTTGGCTAGATGTCTGAATCACTGGCTACATGTGCGGTAATTGTGACACACTAATGTGTATAGATCAGACATTGCTTCACACACCTAGTAATTAAGATCTACTTGCTGTTGAGAAGCTGTAACCTTGAAATACATTTTTGACTCAGTGTCTCACAAAACAACATTTTATGATTGTTCATAAAAACATGTATGGGCTTAGTAGTTCTGGTTATTAAATGAATAAATAATGTAGCAAATACAGAGAAAAATAGCAATTTGAAGAATAAACAAGAGTTGTTTGGGTGTTCAAATGATTTATTTATACCAATAACAGCTTAAATTAGATACTAGGGTATTCATAATCATTGTACAAACTCAAGTTGAATATTTTAACTCTATGGGTTTAGTACACGATACATTTTCCATGTATGCCAATTTGTCTAATAAAATGATGAAAAAAATCTACCCGTTCAGTGAAGCAGCTTTATAAAGACTGTAAAATAAGGACGTTAGGCTATTAAGCATTCATTTCCTGCTGTTACTTGCCTGCACAGTGAGCAGTGCACACACAAACCTAAATATCCCGATGTTTAGGAACAGTTCCAAAAATTTGAAGGATCAAACAGAAGTTTTTTCATTGAAACAGAATACTCCCCAGGAACAAGAGTCAGAACAATACAAATGTCTAGTTCTCATCTCTCATAATCAGCCATGCTTTCAGAAGTGCAATTAACTCGATGCTGAATTTGATCTGAATGGTTATATGTTTGTTAATACCAAGAGTTTGAACTTCTTGTTTTTAAATTCTTCTTTTGTTCCTTTGCAAAAATCATTTATATTGTCTCACGAATTTTGCTAATTCAAATTTACACTTGAGCCCTAAAGTTGCATGTTTGGGCTTCTCAAATCAGATGACTTTTTGAGAGATGGTATTATATTTTTATTGCTATAATTTATGTTTGACTTAATCAGCTTATAAAGAAGTGAGGTTTATTTGACTGATGGTTTTCCATGTTTCAGCTCTATGTAGGTTTTCCTGTGACTTTTGTGCCTTGTCATCAAGTGATGATAAAACAAGACTGGCCAGAGAGTAAGAGGGAAGAAGAGACTGGAATGCTCCAGTTCTATTCAGGGTCATACTCTTAACTACCTAAGCACCTCCCAGTAACATTTACTTCTAACAGCCATACTAACTTAGAGTTGAGTATAATAAAGGGTTATTTATTTAAGGGTAGATTCCCAGTTCATAGTCTTCTACATGAACTGGGAACAGGAATCGAATCCAGCAACCAGAAGAGGACAAGTGCATACTTTATATCAGCATTTATAGTATAAACACACATACACACACACACACACACAAGTGGGCTGGTATCTTAAGGGTTATTGGCTGAATGAGTTCCTACAGCACCTCCCTCTTTTATTTAAATAAGAGAGTTCTAAGCACAATGCAAAAAATCAAGAATATATATGAGGACACAAAATAGCCAAATGAAAACCATATTTTATTTAAATAGTGTAATTGAAAGACAGACACAACATCAGTAGAGTTGTACAACCTTGAGGTTGAAACCAATGAACTGAAAAGTAATGACTGAGAGCTCACAAGGACAGACTGAAGTTGAGAAAAAGGCAAGAAGAGAGATGCATATGCAAAATTATATTATTCTGAAGGAAAACAGAGAAAATTAAAGGTGAAATATTTTAAAATCTGATCATTTGTTTAGAAATGAAGAAATCCACAGATGATTAAATTGGAATGTCATTAAAACATAAAAACATAGTTATAAAACTATAATGTATAAGTAAATTTCAATTGTAAAGATTCCAAAAGAGTGAGGGTAATAACAAAGTACTTCTTTTCAGGAGGAAGAAGAGGAGGAGAGCAGTCAAAAGAATAGATGTGAGAAGGGGGAGGGAGAAGGAGTGATGGCGTATGCCCCAAGAAAATACCATTTGTAAAGATGGTTAACCTCATTTGGTGAATTTAATTAGCAAATGACTGCAGATGAATTGGGAACATGCATCCATGGAGTCTTCCTTAAGGAGTAGCTATTGCAAGACTTTGGGGAAAGAGAAATAATAAAGTAAAATGCATAGAGATAAAGTGTAGTAGGAGGCTGTTTGTTTGTTTCTCAACTGCCCAGACCTCCAAACAGCCTTCCAACAGAAACTATATTGTTACAATACTGCTTGGCCTATTAGCTCATGCTCATTATTGTCTAGCTCTTATATGTTAAATTAACCTACTTCTACTAATCTGTGTATCACCATGTAGATGTGGCCTACTGGTAAGGTTCCATCTAACATCTGGCATCTGGAGTCTGTCTCCTGAGGCTGGCTTCATGGCCTCTTCCTGACTCTGCCTACTTTCTCTCTCTGTATATATCTCTTCCAGCCTGGCTATATTCTTTCAGCCATTGACTGAAAGCAGCTTCTTTATTAACCAATGAAAATAAAACATATTCATAGCATACAGAGAAAAATCCCATATCAATAATGGGACTGTTGGTGAAGAAATATCAGATTCTTGACCACTTATCAACTAAATTATTTCATAAACTCAGCATTAGTCATGACAGCCAAATCATTTGTGTCACCTTAAATGTAAATGTGAGATAATATTTGTGTAACTTAATGGTAAAAATGAATTTATTAGAATATATACACAAAACACAATCACTCAAACGATCAAAATATTGTTAAAATGGTAAATTAAGCTGCATTAAAAGAAAAATCATCTATTTAACAAAAGACCCTATAATCAAAGTAAAAAGATAAAATGGGAGGGGAATAAATAATAATTACAGTGAGTGGAATTGAAAAGAATTAGCAGAAAAATGTCAAAATAGTGTGACCAGTATCTTATAATCTACTAGTTAATTATAACAGGCTGTTGGAGTATAATCAATGAGTTAAATATGGTAAATCTTATTTGGTAAGTAAATTAAAAAATCTATCCTAAATATAAATGAGTAAATGCAATTATCTACCACAAACAGTCTTGAGGTTAGGACTCAGAAAACAATGAATTATTTTTTATCTTTTTTCCTTACTGAAGTCCAATAAATTACAAACAAATTTCTTTGAGAAATTTATAAATTAAAAAGAAAGAAAAGAAGCTGTTTTGGCAGTAAGTTTACTGCATTGGAATTAACTAAAATCCACCTTTAATCTCTGCCACAATTTCTCCTGCCAGTCTATATAATGGACACCTGAGAAGGGAGCTTGCTCTGTGTCTTTCTCTAGCAAGTCCATTCCTTCACCAGCATTGCCCTCTAGTTCTTGGGATTACAACATATACTGGACCAGATGAGACATCCAGCCTCATAAACGCAACAGCTACTAGATTGTGGAATTTCTCTTGGTAGAAAACCATTGTTGGGCTGTCAGAAATGTACAGACTGTAAGCAATTATAATACAAAGGCCCATGTATACAATTCTATCCGCTATTTTCATCTATAGAACCCTGACCAATAGAACCCTGACCAAAATAGAGTGGGCAGATAAGAGTGACAGAAACCTGAGAAGAAAATAGCAGAAACTACAGGGAAGAGAGACTAGCAAGAGGAAATAAAAAACACAGAAAGCAGGGCAAACATATTCTTATTCAGAAGTACTGAATAGACATACAGCAAGATATAAGCAGACTCTAGATAATTACGAGGCTCAATAATACCTAGTGATTTTTGCCTGGGGCTTACTGTAGATGGTACAAATTGGAGGAGGAGTTTATCAGTAGGGGCAGGGTGGAGTTGGTCTCTCCACTTTTTGGACATGGGTTATGTGAGCATTAGTTCATCACATGTGTCTTTTTTCCATGGTGTATGATTTGGATAATATGCATGTTCAATCATGGAAACATAAGATTGTAAATAGGGATATTTTCCTTCTAGAAATTCATTGAGAGGTCAGTTTGCTTAATTATGCATACAGAAGAACAGTCCAGTACAGGCATGATGGACCCAATTTCTCTAGCTGCAAGATATATTTTAGTGTTTTGTTCTTTACAAATTGGCAGTTAATAAGGAATGATAAGGAGATATAAGTTTTTGCCACTGAGTTTGATAAGGGAAAAGCATACATAAAGCTAGGTGCACATGAGAGTCTCATGTAGCTGAGGGCATTGTTGGGGCAGGAAAATGATGTAGCTCATTGCAAAGTTTTGCCTTTGCTTGTGTGACTCAGCATTGTTTTTATTTCTGCTTTCCACTTTTGTTTAGAACTCTTAATATTTAATAAGCTTTGATTTAAAACACTATTAAGTTATTATTATTAAGCTTTTAAACAGTAAAACATAAGTTGTTTTTTCATCTTTCTGGTACTCTGTAAGACACATTCTTATGGCCATGAACACAACAGGCTCTGAGGAAGAATATAATCTCTACAAATTTTATAAAACGTGAAATGATTGCACACTTTCAATGGGTTTCATCATACCAGTATCTTCCATCAGAGTACATCATGAAATCCTGAAAACCACTACCAGTGTCCATCCTTCATAAACATCTCCCTACACTTCATTATATTTATACTTTTGTGAGTCCACTTAAAAAACATGGGAAACAAGAACCAATTAAATGATTTTGGTTTTGGAGCTGTGACTGTGATATACTAGGGGAGATACTTGGTCTAATGGGCTATACTAAGTAATTATGCATATTACTCATTTATATTTGTGTTAAAGTAGCCAATTATTTATTCAGTCATTTGTCTATTCATAATAGACATGCAACAGAAGATGGCAATGGTTGACAGCTATAAATATGCAAACTTGACCTTTCAGTGCATATTTGGTTTAGCATCAAATTCATGACAGGAAGAACGGACTCCAAGTCTGGACTCATGTTTTCAGCACTGAAGACTTTAGTTACCAGATGACGGGAACTATCTCATTTTAAATTTTTCAGTCATTAATGAAGTCCAGCCCTATTTCAAATAACAATTATAATTATCAGAAAAAAAATCTCACAAATCTCGCTTTTAAGATGTAAAAGCTAGCTAGGAATGTGCTATTAATATGTAAACAGAGCCTGCTTGTTTGTCTTCAGGCTATCCAAATCCAAATAATTACACACAGAGAAACTATATTAATTATGATACTTTTTGATCAATTAGCTCAGGCTTCTTATTAACTAACTCTTACATCTTAAATTAATCCATTTCTGTTAATCTATATATTGCCATGATATAGTAGCTTACCAGAAAGCTCCCAGAAGCATCTTTCTCATTTGGTGGCATTTTTATGATGTGTGGTGTCTCCCTGAATCAACTTACTCTTTTTCTTTGTCTCTTTTTGGATTTACCACCTAGCTTTACTCTGCTAAGCAATTAGCTCAAACAGATTTATTCATCAATCTATAAAAGCAACACATATACAAAAGGACATCCCACATCCTCTCCACTTTTTTGTCTAAGAATAAGGAATGTTTTACCTTTAACACAGTGAAATTACATAAATAAAATAGTTATAGAGCAACAATTATGTTAAAATATTCAGGCAGTATCTTTGTCCTTTGGCAGCTAAATGGTGTCTCTCTGACTCCTCCTACACATACTTTATTTCTGTTTGAATGTCTTTCCTGGCTTTACTCTGCTTAGCCGTTGGCCCAAACAACTTTATTCATCAGCCAATAAAAACAACAGATATACAGAAGGACATTACACATCATTCTCCTAAACTTTGTGTGTTGATATTATCTATTTATCATTCATAATATTCTTTTGCAGAAAGTCTTAAAACAGATGCCCAAGCTATAAATCTAACTTAAGAACTAGGGAAGCTATGTATGTCTCTTCACATGGTGATATAGTCTTCTAGTCAACTGACATATTTTCTTTATTAAATCAAAAACTGCAACCCCATCCCAGGACACCTGGGTACTTACTTGCCTTTCTCCCATGGGTCAAGTGTGACATATGTGTGATATATCTTAGTCAATGGAACTCGTTTATTGATAATTTACTTCTGAGTGATGGCATAAGTTTCAAGTTGCACTATCATTTGACTAGAAATTTTTCATCTTGTGTATTTATGGGTTCTGATGTTTATAAGAAACTCTCTTGCTAAGAAGCTGGAATAAAAGAGTATCCCTTTAGGTGAATGTGTTAAATGCAGTTGCTTAAATCTCAATTATTTAAGAGGCTATAAAATTTTCCAGGCATCGTAGACATACCTGTACCTCCAGCACCCATAGGATGAAGGAAAAAATTGTTAAACATAGAGACTTTGGGGGTTATCTATCAAGACTGACAAAAAATTAGTGATGTTTATAATTTAATCCAATATTGACACTGTGTATGTTGGAGTGAGATCTACCCCTTCTATAAATTTAAAGTCCTTCCATATAATAAATAAAAGGTGTAGTGAAGCAGTCTCACTTCAAATTTAAAAAAAAAAAACAAAAGCTCAGATGCACAGATAAAGATATTTACCCAAGGACACAGATCTAGCAAGAGTTTTAATGAACTCAAGGAAAGACAGGAGAAAGATTGTTCTTAATATTGTATTAGGATTAATGAGTGATGTAAATAAACACACACATACATGCACACATGCACACACACACATGTACATGCACACACTCCATTAAATTATTTTGAAAAACAGCCTATTTTGTCTGAAAATGCTTTTGGTAAAAAAAAAGAGAAAACAGGCACAAAAGCAAAAATATTAACTTAAACATAATTTTCCTTCAAATATATTTTATAGAAATTAGATGATGCAATTAAAGTGTACACACATTCTATTTTAATGATGTTAATTTATTTCCTAAAAATTTACACATTTAGAAATCTGTGATTTGAATCCTATTAAAAAGTATATTAAACTAAAATAAAATATTCCAGGAATAATTTTGGTGACAGAAGACTATTTTGGACACAGTTAATTGAGAACACAAATCATCCCACTTAAAGCTTTGTTAAAGATGACAAAATTGCAAATTAAATTGAGAATAGTTCTGGGACTTCTTGGTCATCACTCTTCAAGACAAAATACTGTATTTGGAAGAGTGCTAAATTCTTATGAGAATACTTTTAAGCAACCCAAAAATATAAGCATAACCTTGTAATATCATAGATGAGGCTTCCCATTGGTGACACACTGTTCATAAAAAATATTGGAAATTAAACAATGATAATGACAAAATATTAAAATTTGGAGTTTATTAATATGATCACAGAATATATTTTATATTTTCTATGTATCTTTATAAACTGATCCTGATATGTTTTACGCTTTATATAATAGTAGTAGCTTATGGAGGAGATTCTAAAACTTTATCTCTTCCTGTAAATCTTACTTTCTCCTTCTCTCTGTCTCTCTTTCTTACTCTCCCTTATATTCATATATATATGTGCATATATACAAAATTGAAAGATTACGTGAATTTACTTATAAAAAAATGGAACTATATCAGATTTCTTTTCCCGTAATTTGCCCATGACTTTCGTTTATTGTACACACTACTATCAGTAAGTCCACTATTAGTAAGATCATCTTTGGGACCAGAGATAAGAAAATTCACAGTCTCTGAGGAAAGTATGCCTTTAGAAAAAATTATGAATAAATAATTTTTGTTTATTTGTAAATTATTTTTTCTGATTTTATTGTTGTTACAGTGCCACACTGCTTTTATTAGACTGGGCCTACAACATCATTTTTCTTAATTAGTTAATCATTCTTTTTGCTCAATCCTGTCTTAGTCCTTGCTCCTTAATAGGTTTTCACATGCAAGGTAACAAGGCAAAAACAGATACAAAAAATGGAATAACCCATGTATCCTTTGGATCATGTAGGCTTAAAATTAAAATTCAACAGTAACACGAATTGCAGAAAGCCCACAAACACATGGAAATTAAACAATGCTCACCTAAATCATCAATGAGTCAAGGAGGAAATAAAGGAAGTAAGTAAAAACCTCCTAAAATTCAATGAAAATGACTGTACAACAAATTCAAATTTATGGGACAAAATGAAAGCAATAATAAGAGAAAAGTTCATAGCACTAAATGCCTATATAAAAGCTGGAAAAATCCCAAGCTAGTGAGTTAATAATACATTTGAATATGCTAGAACAAAAAGAAGCAAACTCATCAAGGAAGACTAGAGGACTGAAAATAATCAAATTGAGAGTTGAAATCAACAAAAGAGTAACAAAATTAATGCAAAGGATCAATGATATAAAGAGTTGGTTCTTCCAGAAAATCAACAAAATAGACAAACCTTTATCCAAACTAACCAAAAGGCAGAGAGAGAATACCCAAATTAATAAAATCATGAATGAAAAATGGGACATAGCAACAAAGATGGAGAAAATCCAGACAATCATTTGGTCATATTTTGAACACCTGTACTCCACAAAATTGGAAAACTTAGAGGAAATGGACAATTTTCTAGATAAATATCATTTACTAAAATTAAATCAAGACCAGATTAGTAAATTGACTAGGCCTATAACTGCTAAAGAAGTAGAAGCAGTCATCAAAAGTCTCCGAACCCAAAAAAAGCCCAGGACCAGATGGTTTCAGTGCAGAATTCTACAAGATTTTCAAAAAAGACTAATAATGATACTCTTCAAGTTGTTCCACATAATAGAAACAAAAGAAACATTGCCAAATTCTTTTTATTTGGCTAAAATTACCTTGATATGCAAACCACACAAAGAAATTACTAAGGAAGAGAATTACAAATCAATCTACCTCACAAACATTGATGCAAAAATACTCAATAAAATATTTGAAAACTGAACCCATGAACACATCAAAAAAAAAAAACATATGCCATGATCAAGTTGGCTTTATCCCAGAGATGCAGGAATGGATGAATATACAAAAATATGTCAAGGTAATCCACTATAAAAACAAACAGAGGAAAAACAAAAACACAAGATCATTCCATTGGATGCTGAAAAGCCTTTGACAAAATACAACATCCTTTCATGATAAAGGTCTTGGCGAGAGCAGGGATACAAAGAACATACCAAAACACAAGAAAGGCAATATACAGCAACGTAACAACCAACATCAAAAAAATGGAAAGACACTCATAGCAAGTCCAATGAAATCAGGAACAAGACAAGGTTGTTTATTCTCTCTATATCTATTCAATATAATTCTTGAGGTTCTAGCTAGAGCAGTAAGACAACAAAAGAAGGTCAAAGAGATACATATCAGAAAAGAAGTCAAACTCTCACTATTGTCTAATGACATGGTAGTTTACATAAGCAACCCCAAAAATTCTACCAAAGAACTTCTATAACTCATAATGTAGTAGGATACAAGATTAACTAAAAAATAAAAATCAGTAGTCATCCTTTGCACAGATGATCAATGGTCTGAGAAAGAAGTCAAAGAAACATCATCTTTTACAATAGCCACAAATAGCATACAATATCTCCTACTAAATGTAACCAAACAAGTGGAAGACCTGTATGACAAGAAATTTAAATCTTTGAAGAAAGAAATTGAAGAAGACACCAGAAAATGGAAAGATCTCTCATGCTCTTGTGTATATAGAATTAACATAGTAAAAAAATGGCAATTTTATCAAAAGCAATCTACAGAGGCAGTGCAATGCCCATGAAAATCCCAGCAAATTTCTTCACAGACCTTAAAAGAACAATACTCAACTTCATATGGAAAAGCAAAAAAACCCAGGATAGCCAAAACAATCCTGTACAATAAAGGAACTACTGGAGGCATCACAATCTCTGACTTCAAACCCTACTACAGAGCTACAGTAATAAAAACAGTCTGGTATTATCATAAAAGCATACAAGGGGACGACAATGGAACCAAATCAAAGACCCAGATGTCAATCCACACACCTACAAATACCTGATTTTTTTTTTTTTTTGGTTTTTTTCGAAACAGGGTTTCTCTGTGGCTTTGGAGCCTGTCCTGGAACTAGCTCTGTAGACCAGGCTGGTCTCGAACTCACAGAGATCCGCCTGCCTCTGCCTCCCGAGTGCTGGGATTAAAGGCGTGCGCCACCATCGCCCGGCTCAAATACCTGATTTTTGACAAAGAAGCAAAAACTATAAAATGGAAAAAAGAAAGAATTTTCAAAAAATGGTGCTGGTATAACTGGGTATCAACATGTAGAAGAATAAAAATAGATCCATATCTATAACTATGCACAAAATTCAAGTCCAAACTCAAAACAGAACCAACCACACTGAACCTCAAAGAAGAGAAAGTGGGAACAACACTTGAATGCATTGGCACAGGAGAAAACTTACTAAATACAACCCCAGTAGCATAAACACTGAGAGAAACAATTAATAAATGGGACCTCCTTAAACTGAAAAGCGTCTGTAAAACAAAAGACGCAGTCAACAAGACAAAACAGCAGCCTACAGAGTAGAAAAAAAATCTTTATTAACCTCACATCCTACAGAGGGCTGATCTCCAAAATATATAAATAACTCAAGAAACGAGTCATCAAAAGAACAAATAATCCAATAAAATAAATGGGATACAGACCTAAACAAAGAACTTTCAACAGAGAAATCTAAAATGGCTGAAAGGCACTCATGGAAATGCCTAAAACCCTGAGCCATCAGAGAAATGCAAATGAAAACAATTCTGAGATTCCATCTTGCACCAGTGAGAATGTCCAAGACCAAAAACTCTGATGATAACTTATGCTTCAGAGATTATAGGGTATAATGAACACTCCTTCATTGCTGGTGGGAGTGCAAACTTGAACTGCTTTTGGGTTATCAGTATGGCAAGTTTTCAGAAAATTAGAAAACAACCTACCTCAAGACCCAGCAATACTACTTTTGGGTATATACCCAAAGGATGCTCAATAGTACCACAAGGACATGTGCTTAATTATGTTATAGCAGCACTGTCATAGTAAGTACCTGGAAACAACCTAAATGTCCCTTGACCAAAGAATGGATAAAGACAATGTAGTGCATTTACACAATGGAGTACTACAGAGCAGAAAATAAAATGACATCTTGAAATTTCTGGGCAAATGGATGGATCTAGTAAGCATCATATTGAATGAGGTAACCCAGACCCTGAAAAACAAATATCATACATACTCATTCATAAGTGGCTTTTAGACATAAAACAAAGTAATATTAGCCTACAATTCACAGTCCCAGAGAACTTAGACAACAATAATGACCCTAAGAGAGACATGCATGGATCTAATATAAATGGGAAGTAGAAAAAGACAAAATCTCATGAGTAAATTGGGAGCATGGGGACCATAAGAGAAAGTAAAAGGGGAGGAGGGCATAAAGAAGGGGAGCAGAGAAAAATGTAAAGCTCAATAAAAACAATAAAAAATTTTTAAAAATTGAACTCCAACATTAGATAATGATGAAATTTATGGTGCATATATATTGACACCTACTAGGATATATAATTTGTGAAAGATTAAATGTATGAAGGCTCACTTAACAAGTTCATTCTGAAGCATATGTTTTCAATATTGTCAACTTTCTGCAAAAAATTGTGTGCTAATTGTGCTTCTTTATAGAATTAAAAATAGTTCAACAACATATTGAAAAAAATGTTTTGCAAAAGAATTGCTCTACCACATCTAAAATTATCTCATATTTTTTAAGTTATAATGTTCTTATATAAGTTATAAGTAACTCATCTGTTATGATGCAACATTGCAACTAAGAATCTCTCAGTACTTTTTAAAAGGAAAAGAGAGAAAATAATAACACATAAATCTTAGACAAGCTGAATAAATTAATGTGAACATATGAAAAAGTTATTGCATAGCATAGAAAACAGCAGGTATTTAATGAAATGGCGACTACTGTTGTCCTTGCATTGTTTTCTATCTGTATTTTCTAATATGTAATATACTTCCTGATAAGAATTACTATCCATGATGTTCAAGTATTTTTCTATTTTGCAGATTACTGTGTATATGTATGTGCATGTGCATGCATGCTTACTCTGTACCTATAGATGTGTATGCATATGTGTTTTAATTGCAAATGTAATACAGTTGAAAAAACACAATGTCCATGTTTGACATTTAATAATAGGCTGGGGTTTTGATAAGACTTTTACTTTAAACAAAAATACAATTCAAATGAACAAAAATTTATGAAAATGTAGTCGAACTATGGGATAAATAGTATAAGGGAAATGGGTGCTGACCGGACAGAGATCCAAAGAAATGGATAGCAGGTTAAAGTCAAGGCAAGAGTAAGCAAACAAAATAAAAATCTAAGCCCTTCCTTCATGTTTCCCAAAGAAACAAATGTTGGATTGAGTTCTAGGCAATGTCTTTTGGATTGTGTATCCATAAAAGGATAAAACAATTTAAACTGAGAAAATTAAAATTGTATCTACGAAATAGTTGACAAGAATAAGGTAAAGGTCATTCTTTCAACTGACAGTGTTCTTCCAGTTTGGCTCCCATGGAAAAAAAAAAAATCCGGGAAAGTCTTCTTATGCTCCTGTCTCTTACCTATGATCTGTCTTCAGCAAGGGACTGCCACCAGGAGATTCAATAACTGTAACATTGCTATTGACTTTACTTCAGTCAACTCTTCAGCTGGCTGAAATTTTAGTCAGAACATTAGGAACTGGGAGAGTGAGTTCCTGAATTTTGAAGAGGTGATGGACATACATCCAATCATATCCACTGTAAAACCTATGGGTTTTAAAATTTTATTGATCTGCATTTTTGCAGAGGAATATAATTAGAGCATAGGTTGGAGAGAGAGTTGGAGGATCAAGAGAGGTCACACTTCCTCTTTCAAGTATTTTCAAGAAAGTAATATAATCTGGAAATGGCCAGAGCTCAGACAATTTTGATTTTAGAAGCACATACTACTATTAACATTATGAGTGGTTATTGTCAATGAAGATATGTTTTAATTAAACTACTTTGGATTTAAATTTCTTGTGTGTGCAGCTGTTTCCAATTACATGATTATAGCTTACAAAGCCAACAATTGAAATCATGTTTTTTTTTTCATCCACAGAAAGCAGCATACTGTATAACTATAAAAGTAAGCACTGATTCTGCAGTAGTATGCAAAGTAGAATGAGGACTACAGGGTCTAGCCATTGAGAGAACCCATGCAGAAACATCTCTAGCATGGTCTCAGAGCTCCTTTGCAAAAACACACATTTACATTAACAACAAGAGCGTGAAGTCTGTAGACGAGCAACATAAAAAATGTGTTTCCTCATTGCATTGATTTCAGGTTACGTGTCACAAGATCACATGTGTCCTCAGAGAAAGGATTCTGAGGAGCTTTAATACCTAGACTAGGTGGTGCATTCTGCACCCTGTGGACTTGAAGCTAAGGAGAACAAGTAGCCTATGTAGTCAGGAGAGCATCAGAAGCTCAGCCCCCCAAAATATCATCTCAAAGAGCTGAGCACTAGTCCACTGGCACACCCTGCTACTCTGATTTTCATTTAATTAGTTACGAAAGAAAATTTTGTCAAAAGAGCTTCATAATTATGTAAGATACTACATATTACATAAGATATATAATTACATACTTACATTTAGTAGCAGGAATACTGTCAGCTTGCTTGCATAATAAGCTATCATGTATTAACTGTTTCATATTTGTTACACCATACTATTTCTTCAATTTAACTAAAAGAATCCTCAGACACTTTCATGTGGCAAGTGTTATTAATCCCATTATAGAAGATGAACAAAAACTGAGAAAGATAATATTAGGTGTCCAGGGTGACTGCTAATGAGTGACATTCAGAATTATCAACTGACAGAGATGGAATTTTTGGATCTCAACCCCAAAATAATGGCAAGGAGACTTTTTATTAACTATGAAAGCTTGGCCCTTTACATAGGTGGATTCCCAACTAGCTCTTAAAACTTAAATCAACCTGTTTCTATTAATCTCCATTCTGTTATGTGCCTCAGTTACCTCTTCTCTGCTCCATACGTCTGACTTATTTAATGTTTCCCTGGCTTCCCTCTCCATCTACATTCATCCCTAGTTCCTTTCTCTCCCATAAAATCCTTTCTATTCTTTCCTGCCTAGCAACTGGCCATTCTGTTCTTTAAATCAACCACAGTGACACAGTTTCACTAAGCAAATAGTCCACAACCAACCGACACTTAAAAATCAACATCAGTGATGACAAATGAGGGTCCAGTCCTTTTAATAGGAGTTTGCTGCTGTTTCTGTCATCAGAGCCATCGTAGGCAAAGAGATTAGCAGAGAGAAAAAGTAGATACGTGATTATTTTGTTGTGTCCAATCTGTTGAAACTTTGGCTCTATAAAGCTATATTTTGCTGAAAATCATAATCTTGACTTTAAGATATTTTTAGTGTGAAATGATTTTATTACATTCAATTTTCATGCCAGTTTCATGGTCAGCTGGTATCATGTTACAATGTTCACTGTGAGTTTTAAAGGCTAAAGCACACTAACAGGAAAGAGTAAGTAAGACCCAAATTTAGAGGGCCTAGAACAGGAAATGGGACTCTGACATGATTTGTTAAAATAGAAAATACTATCCACAGATTAAATTGCTTCTCTCTCTTTACTAAACTGCACATATAGATTTCACCCAATATACAAAATGATTTCATATGAAATTATATGAATGTTTCCTTAGTGGGCTCTGAGTTAAATAACCATTGAGTTGTCAAGTGTTATTATTTATTGCTGGGAATTAGGAATAAAGAAATCTGCATGATTAACAACCTGTATTCAATAAAAAGCACAGACATATTTAAATATATGATTCAGGTTTAACCACAAGGTCAGGCCTTTTAGAAAGCACTGACTTGCATCCCACCCATTTGTCTGCCTCTCAGGTAAATGTGTGGATAGACTTTGCCACGATGAGCACCAGGAAGGAATCAACATTCAGAAAAGGGTAATGTTTGTTTTGGTCAAAGATGAAAAAATAAATGACTGTGGTCATTTCACCAAAACAGGTTTCTCTATATCAGTTAGTAAGTTGATATGTTGACTCTGATTGGCCTATTTATCAAAGGATATAATGTAGAGTGTGAGGAAAAACAGTTTTAGAAGGCAAACTCCCATATTTTAAAGAACAAAGTCTGGAAATTGCACATTCTTTCTTGAATTCTGGCTTCAGAGCACAGTCTTTCATATAATATTAGTCAAATTGATTCAGTAAGTTAGTCTCTTTTTACTTGAAATAAGGACTTAAATTTAGTAGCATAAACACATGTGCCTTTGCATAAGGGAATTCCAGCATTGTTTCTCAATCATGCTGTTTATTGCTCTGGTATCTTACGAATTAATCATCTCATAATTCAGAAGTCTTCTTTAGTTTTTGTTTAGGAAAGGGTAGCACATGCCAAGGTGGCATGTGTAGAGTTCAGAAGATTGCGTTCTGAAGTTGACTATCTGTCTCCACTATGTGAATACTGGGGGATTGTGTTCACATCCTAAATAAGGCAGCAGTTGTCTTATCCCTTGAGCCATTGCATCAGCCCTTCATATAGTTTCTAAGCCTTAGCCATTAACAAATGAATTTAGTGAGTTTTATATAAAGATTATTTATTACTTATTTATATGTCTATTATTATATTTTGATTCACTACTATGATTACAGTTATTTTAAAATAAATCAGCTTTGTAAAAGTTGTAGAAAGTCTGACTTATATAAGAATGGTAATATTATGGTACAATCAGATTGACACAGTTTAGAATAGCAATGTATCATTTTACTAACTAATATGCTGTTATTATCATAACTTTTATTACTGTCATTGAGTAGTAGTCATAAAATATGAAGATGACCTTTTTCACATATGAAATGTCTTGCTGACATCACTTCTTTACATGCAGCTTATCAATAAAAATCTCTTAAAATCATTGTCATAAAACCTTATGATAGTACCGTTAATGTTTCTTAAAAAGAAAATTCGTAAGAGATCCATCCATTTGATTGTATATTCCTCTTAAGATATTCTTCACATAAGGCAATTTGAGAAATCTAGGGACCACCAACCTTAATAAAAATAATGTAGAAAAACAGAGAAGCGTATCTGTTACAAAGAAAGTACGCACTTATTTTAGCCAGAGTCATTTGAAACAATTTTTCTTTGCTCTAACTGTATAAAGTCCATGGGCGAAGATTTATTTTTCATAGTTGAGGTCATTATATAAAATGACCTTTAAATGCAAGAATAGCAACATAGTTAAAAAGTTCATGGTTTGATCTGTCAGCATTAATGTGGACTGGAGAAGTAATTTGGCAATTTCCTCCCCTTCCCCTAGGTAGCTTGATGAATGACCATTTCCTTTATTCTTTGCTCAGAAGTTTTATGGACCATGGAGAGTGCAAGATCAGAGTTATTCGTACTCGAAAGCCAGCCCCACTTAAATGAGTGTGATAAAATACCCAAGCAAAGCATTTCCAATTACCCTAAATTCTACTTTTCATAGAAGGAAATGATGGTGTTTGCGAAACTATCTTCGTGTCTTAAAAGTGAGGTCAATATGTTTTTCAGCATTGAAAATTCATGTTAATTCTGAGATCCATTGAATTAAACTTAAGGTATGCATGATTATTTAAGTAGAGATCTTTTAATTTGGGGCAGTTTCTAGATATTTAAAAGAATCAGTAAAACCTGGAGATTACCACTACCTGGGAGTAAAGCAAGAGAAGTTTCATCCTGACCTCGTTACAGAAACACAATATTGAGCATTAGGAAGGGGAAGATTCTAGCACCTTTATCTGAAATTTCTGCTTATTAAATAAAAGTTATCAGTGACTGTTTTTTCTTTCCTTAATTTTTTTTTCATTTTATATATCAACCCTATTTTCTCCTCCCTTCTCTATTCCCCCCTACTCCCCTCCCCTCATCCCACTACCCATCTACTCCTCTGAGTCAGTAAGGCCTTCCTTGGGGAGTCTACAAATTCTGGCATACCAAGTGGAGGCAGGACCAAGTGTCTCTCCTGCCTGCATCAAGGCTGAGCAAGGTATCACATCATAGGGAATGGGCTCCAAAAAGCCAGTTCATATACCCAGGATAAGTCCTGGTCCCAGTGCCAGGGGTCCCCCCAACACATCAAGCTACATAACAATCACCCACATTCAGAGGGCCTAGTTCAGTCCCATGCAGGTTACCTAGATGTCAGTCCAGAGTCCATGTGCTTCCACTAACTCAGGTCAGGTTTCTCTGTGGGTTTCCCAATCATGATCTTTTTTTATTTTATTTTATTACTTAAAAAAATATCAATCCAGATTCATACTTCCTCCTTTCTTCCTACTTCCTCCACATACCCTCCCACTCTAACCCCTCCAATCCTAAGAGAGGCAAGGCACCCTGCACTATGAAAAATCCAAGGCCCTTCCTACTACATCTAGGCCAAGCAAGGTATACATCCAAAGAGATTAGGATTTCATAAAGTCAGTACATGCAGTAGAGACAAATCCCAGTGCCACTGTCATAGGCCCCTCAGTCTGTCCCAACTGTCAACCACGTTCAGAGGGATTAGTTTGATCCTAGTTTGATCCCATGTTTTTTCCTTCCCAGTTCAGCTGGAGTTGGTGAGCTACCATCAGCTCAGGTAAACTGTCTCAGTGGATGAACCGGTTCCTCATGGTCTTGACCTCTTTGCTCATACTCTCACTCCTTCCACTCTTCAACTGGACTTGGGAGCTCAGTTCAGTGTTCTAAAGTGGGTCTCTGCCTCTGTTTCCATCTGTTGTTGGACGAAGGTTCTATAGTGATATTTAAGATAATCATCTGTCTGACTACAGGGCAAGGCCAGCTTAGGCACCCTCTCCTCTATTGCTTAGGGTCTTAGTTGGGATCATCCTTGCGGATTCTAGGGAATTTTTCTAGAGCCAGGTTTCTTGCTAACCCCATAATGGCTTCCTCTCTTTACTTGCTGTCATATCTGTCCTTCCTCCATCTCAACTATCCCATTCCCTCAAGTTCTCCTCAACTCTCCCCGTTCTCCCCTTCTTTCTACTCCCTGCCCCCATGCTCCCAATTCTGAGCTTCTGGAGATTAGTTGAAGAAAGGGAGGAGGGATTATATGCTCAGTCATGATCGTGACACCCCCTTGCGCATATAATCCCTCCTCCCTTTCTTCAACTAAACTCCAGAAGCTCAGCCCAGTGCTTGACTGTGGATAATCTCAAAATTAATATTTCATTACCATTAACTAACATATGTTAAATAGAATGACTGTCTAAATACTCTCATTTCAAACACCTTTCTTGTTCATGGCTTCTTAGAAAAAGTCAGTACCCTCATTCTATCCTTTTTAACATGCTTCAGCAAATTTATTGTCTGCCATTCTTACATTTTTCTAACTTCTCTGTTCAGCTATATGTTTGCTCCAAATTTTACAGTTTTTAATGTCCTTGAGATTTCCTTTTGCTTTTACAAACTTACTTCCTTTTAGTTAGCAGTCTCCACCCCAGTATAGGATACTACAATTAATTTAAAAGACATTTCCTCCACAACCTCTGTTGCAGTTTCTATAATCCAGAACATTCTGAATTCTACATCCAGAACAGTATCAGGACTGCTGGATGAGATAATCCAGTTTCAAAGAATATTCCAGTCAGGACTTGACCATAATCATAAATTTCTTTCTGGTCCCCCATAAAATTATCAGTGTCCCCAATCAGCAGGAAGTAGCCTGAAAAAGTACAATAACATTCCCCCCAAAATGGATGTTTATCTTTTTTTAGTGTGTTTATTACAAGTTGTCAAGGATAATGGTCAGAAGAAAAGCTAAACAAAGCAGATTAGATTCATGGTCTTGTTTTCAAAAGAAAAAAAGGGGAAGTTGCGGGTAATGCTCTTGTTCCCTATAAAGATTCGTCATTCATATTGGATTAATAAAAAAATGCCAATTGGACAGTAGCTATGCAGGAAATATAGGCAGGCAAACCAGACTAGGAGAATTCTGGGAAGAGGAAAGTCTCAGTCTGCAGTAGCCACTCAGACATAAAAGAAGCATGTCGAGAATGCCTCGTTGATAAAAGGTATCACAACATGTGGCTAGCATAGACAAGAATTATGGGTTAATTTAAGTTGTAAGGGCTAATTAATACTAAATCTGAGAAAATTGGCCAACAGTTTATTATTGTTATAAACCTCTGTGTGTTTCTTTGGGATTAAATGACTATGGGAATGGGAGGAACAGAAGCCTTTGTTTATAATAGATGCTGATTAATGCATTATTGACCAGGGAGACATGTTAATTTCTTCATTAATTTTAGATCAATATAAGCTTCCAGCATGCTTACCCCAAAAATCTATACATTTTTAAAATACTTACACTGCTCTTATAATAATTGATGAGAGTTATTATTACCCCCAAAAGAAACTCCATCATTCATTCTACAGCAGCAAGAGAGATATCAAAATATAATTTTATGGCTATATTAAGACATAAGCACTTACTTTCTCATTTATAAAATTAATAATGCTATCAAATCCTAATTTAACATCATTTTGTTGTCACTCATGAAGCATTCCTTCTTTTGACCTATGTCATTTTTATGTTTTATCTGCTACTCAAAAATTACCTTAGACAGAAAAATGATTTGCTTCAAGGTATATGAAATGTTTTCACAGAATTCTAGCATACTGGAATCTTAATATTGAGTCACAGTGGACCAAAATTTTATCATGTTAAAAATTGGGAAATATATCAGTTCTACTGAATCAAAACTCTTATCTTTAATGATAAGACTGAAAAAGTATTATGTAAGAATATGACTTCTAAAAAATTATCCATGGAAAATTGGAATACATTGTTTTGATATGCCCATGTCAAAACCATAGACCTAAAGTAGACCAAATTTAATGAATCATTTTGAATTTTAATTAATAACTTTTATGAAACCCAATGTATTAAGACATGCCTTGTAGAGCAAAATATGGTCATATATATGAAAAGAGAGTTTGACTTCAGTAGTCTTGGCTGAAAAACAAAGGCCTAAAATGTTTTGAAAATAAAATATGATTGTGTAGTAATAGAGGGCGGTAATGAAGCAAGTTTTTTTTTTGGTTACTTTTGATATTGTATTTAATCAGAAGTTTCTCCTTTCCCTTTTCTCCTTCCAGAATTTCCCATATATGCCTTTATACCCTTCCTCATTATGGGCTCTTTTTTTTTTTTACTATATTTGCTATAGTTGTTTATGTACACACAGACACACACACACACACACACACACACACACAATCTAGTCAAGCCATTTCCAAAATAAAGCTTAAACTCCTTAGGATAGAATGCTTGTTAAAAACATTAGGATATGTTCCTTGCTTAATATTGTTTATGCTGGTTGTAATTCTAACTTTATACTTGATATCTGTTCCTAGTGTACATAGTTTTGTATTGGGTTTGGAACTGTCTTATTTAAAAAATAGGTGGAGGTGCTGTGGGAACTCCTTAAGCCAATAGCCTTTAAGATACAGGCCCACTTGGACATGGTCTCTTATACTATAAATGCAGCTTTAAAGCATGTGCTTGCTCTCACTTCTGGCTGCCAGATTTTGTTCCTAATCCCCATTCATAAAGAGGACTGTGATGTAGGACTGTGATCTGGGAGTCTACCCTAAATAAATAACCCTTTATTATACATAATTCTTAACTAGTGTGGGATTATTTTGTAACTTCCATTTGTTGACAGAGGTTTCTGTCTTGCATGGTCTCACATCCTGTGAAACACACAGAGGTGTGCATTAATCATAAACTGATTGGCCTATTAGCACAGGCTTCTTATTAACTCTTACATCCTACATTAACCCATAATTCTTGTCTGTGTTAGCCAGGTGGATTTGTACCTTTTATCAGTGAAGCATTCTCATCTTGCTTCCCCTGTATCTGGGTGACAAATACAGACTCAGCTTTTCCTTTTCCCAGAATGCTCCTGTTCTGGTCACCCTGCCTATACTTTCTGCCTGGCAACTGGACAATTAGCATTTTATTAAACCAGTACAATGTACAAAACATTGCAGGGTATAAAACATTGTCCCACAGCATATACTATCTCGTGTATCCATGACTATCTACTCCAGTCCTCCTACTTTTGCTTCCTAAGTGCCAATGCTGCATTTGTATGCTGCCCTGCCTAGTTTACGTGGTACTGTAGATTGAACCCAGAACCATGTGGATTCTTGGCAAACACTGTGTCAATGGAACTGTATTCCTGGCACTCATCACTGTATTTTGATCACAAAATTTGACTTATTCATTTCTCATTTTTATAAGCCAGTCCTGAGCTTAAGATCTAAGAACAGAAAAAGTAATTGTGTTGGTTGAGTTAAAAAAAATAGCAATTATGTCAGCAAATGAAGACAATAATATTGATTCTGCCTTGTTGATTTCACTAAACCATGCAATTTTACTGGATTTAGTAAAGTTACGTCCATGAATAGTTGATTTGAGTATGAAAATATTTCATTTAAGCCTTGTGGTTATGCTTGGATTTCCAATCAATTAAGACATAAAAATGTGACAGAGGAAGTTGAGACTCAAGGTAATATTTGCCTTTCCTGTACTGATGCTACAGACAGTATTCTGTGGAAAACATTGTGAGCATCATTTTTTATGTTGGTTTCTTAACAACATCCATATGATCAGAAATGTGGTTGATTCAGAAATACTTTGTATAATATTTACATACTTATATTTTAAACAAAATTAGTATAATCATTTGTGGTCGTAGGTTTTAGGAAGTTGAATAAAATATGGCTTAATCACAGAAATCATTAAGTGGACTTTTGACACATGTATTATTTGTGTCAAGAATGTTGGAAGGATACTGATTTTAATCCGTATACTTTGAAGCACAAACTAGGAGAATTCTTTTGGACCCATAATCATAGATAATGCAGAAGCATGAGTATGTTCAGTAATGTTGTGGTTTCTGACTACCCATTTATACAGTACTTGATCAATAAAGTGAAAATTAATTAGCAGATAACCTAGGTTGAAAAGTCTGTCCTTCAAAGGAGTTTTACTCTCTGCTGACATTAAAAATAAAACCCCATCATAATCTCTGAGACCTGGGATTCTAATAATTAGTTCTGTATGACTTTGGCATTCCTACTCTCCTGCAACTATATATTCTCTCTCCAATCGCTTTGAGGAAAATTTGTTCACAAATACCTCTTGGTTATTATTCGGTAACAGAAACCTCTGTATCTCCTGCTTGTCTTTATTTTTTATGCCATCTTTTCTTTTTAACAAACAAATAAATAAACAAAAAAAAATGCTCAATAGCTCTGAAGGCAGCATCGAGGACATGTTTGCGTGCATTGATCTTGATCTCACAGCCAGCTTTATTGTGCACTGCGGGAGTGACTTCAGTAAGCACACACTATTCATTTACACAAGTGAAAGCTTTTATTCCCCTCTCTTCCTCAAGGAAGAGATGGCACAGTCATAGTTCAACAAAGTAAAGGCGAAGGGCAGAGGGAGTGGGAGAGTGCAGTGAACAAAGAGTCCATCTGACCAAACTCTCTTTCCTTGGCCTTTTTGTCATCCTGAATAAAATGAATACACCTGGCCAGTGATGCAAGCCAAGCCGACTTCTGTGTGGGTCGCTCACTCCAAAAGATGGGGGAGGGGATCTGCACCAGGTGAGCTGAAACTGTGCTGAAGCCTGCTTTCAAGGACTGTCATAACTGTTAGAATCATCAGCACACTGGTGTTAGGACATGTATGTGATAGGTAAAGGTCATTTTCATTTCGGAGCAGTAGCACTGTAGATTCCCAGTCTAGATATGAAAATGATTCCTATGTGCTTAATTTGTTTGAAAGACACCGCAGGATATTGATTTGTTTTGTTCCCCTTCCAGTAAATTAAAGAAGCATATCAGTGTGTCCTTGGGCTACTGATGTAACTTTCATGTCTCTTTTGCTGTCTTGTTGTCAGGTACAGAAGTATATGGCTTCTGTCACGCAATGGCTCATTTAATTCTCATTTGTATATTGAGTGCACTGAATCCACAAACCAAAAGTGAAGAGGGAATGTGGGGAGGGACAAGAAGAGACCATAAACAAGACAGTGAGAGAGGCAAAGGTCAGAGAGAGAGTCAGTCTCAAATAGGTTATCATGTGAGTGTATTGAATTAAAATAAACAGCTACAGAAAATGCTTGTGCCAGGTAGTGAGTTAGCCAAGGACAAAGATTAAATCAACTCGAGTGTCTCAGAGAAGGGGTTACAATGGGCATAATGATTGCAATACTATCTGGGAGAACATAGATGACTACTCTTCAGAGGAGGAAGGGTGACAGGATACTTTGTAAGACATGACTGAGAATTTTACAAAAATTGAGGCAATTGAAACATGGTGCTGGACCCTGTGCTGCATACAAGGGAGTGATGCAAACAAGCCTTGGAAGGAAGTGGAACAGTATGATGTGTTTAGAATAATGATCTAAACTTTCCTATGGGTTTCTGAAACCTAAGTGTATAAACTGACTGTCCTTTATACTTCATACATACTACTTTTACTTTTCAAATATTCTGCAACACACAATTTTTTATGCCAAGATTCTGTTTTATTGTTCCCTATAAAACAGTGTGTGCTTTTCCTTAAATTCAAAATGTGTATGTTTTGTTTCTTATATGAAATTATTTTTATCAAGTATGAAAATTTTCACACTGGTGTTGTTACATGGATATTTTGATATAGTAGTTTACCTATGGAACTTTCAGATTACTCTTAAATCTAAAATAGCTAAAGAAGAGAAACAGGTAGTCTTTGAGCAATTTGAGATAACAAGACTTATTTTATTGTACAATAAGATTCCAGATAATATGAAAATTTTTCTTAGGAGATATGGCAAAGAGAAATTAGTAAACAATGACTAAAAACTTGAGCTATAAAGGTGTGAGTTTTTAGAGATGTGGGATAGGAGGTAAGGCTACATTGGAAGTAGTTTGCTATACCAGTCAGGGTCAGATATTTCTGGGTTCTAGGGCTCTTATTAAATCAATAGAAATAAGAACTCACTAAGACTTTCAAAATTTTAGTTAAAGCAAATCAAAAGAAAAGAGCAACATGATACTCAAGGATCACAATTATTGTTTCAGGTGTTTGTTGATGAGGTTCAGGAGAAGGAGCATTTTGAGTTTGGGTGTTTCTCTATTTGAGTGAAACATTAAGTCTTTTCTGTACTGAACATGTCCCTTCCTATAAGGTATCTTGTTTTTAACAAGATGCCTGTCTAATTATACCCAGGCATAGTGTGGATAAAAAAGTAAGTGTTTTCCTTAACAGTTCACTTGAGAGTATAAGTTCACCTTACTGTGAATGTGGGAAGATGCATCTTAATTGTGCGTAGGACCGGAGTTGCACAAATGAAGAAAGTGAGCTGATCAGAACCAGTCACAGAATAACTTATTGTTCTCTGCTCTTGACTATAGTCATCCTGTGACAGGACTTGCAAATTCCTGCCACCTTGACTTCTGTATAATGATTGACTGTGACCTTGAACTATGGACCTAGACAAACCCTTTAGCCCTTAAGTTTCACGAGTCAGAGTGTCTTATCACAGAAACAGGAAAGGACACTAAGACAGGGAAGTAAATCATTTAGATTGCTAAAAGTGAGTAAATTCATCCTGATACAGTCTGGGGTCTGAGGCTGCTAGGTGCATTGTTTAGATGGGCATGTCCACTCATAGCATGGGGCAGGTAAAGGAGTGTCAAGAGAATTATCAGAAAAGTAGACGTGTGTGTAGTCTAAATTAAGTGGAGGTTACTACAGTATGCCCCATGCTTACTTGCATCATCTTAGGTTTTTACTTCTAAGTAAAAAGTGTTATTTAAGGGTCATGGGCTATTTTTTAATTTGTTCTAAAGATCATTTTTCTCACAAATTTGTTTAGATAAATACATATGATTATGTTGTGACAATCAGCCTTGTAACTCAACTGTCAAAGCAGTGCCTAGAGTAGCCATTCAGAATATAAACCAAGAAAATATGATTTACCCTGGGGGCTCACATAATAAAATTCAGGAAAGGACAAGGTGAATACTTTATATTCTTAACACTTTAACTTCCTTAACAAAAGAGGAGATGCTTAGTTCTCAGTAGTAAGAATGCATTGTAGCAAGAACTCAGAATGTATTGTGCAACAAGTATTAAGAATGTGTGCATGCATCAATCACTGAGTCACATCAGAGGATGCTCAACTAAAATGCGAAATTATCAGAAAAGCATTAAACCAAGCGTAAAACACAAGCTGTCTGACATGGGGTCACTTGGAAAACAGGTCAGAACAAGTGAGAAGAAAATGCAAGGATAGCATGAAAAAGTAGGGTCATCACTGTGAAATAGCACAACCCCTTGGATCTGTCAGTTTTTCAAAGGAGCTAACATATCCCACTTTGGCTAAATTATTGTACAGATGCTATTGGGAAGAAAAACTTCAGAAAAGAATCCATGTCTGAAGAGACTGATTGACTTGGGGTGTTTCAGTACCTTCGTAAGATTGGAATGTTACAGTCTCAGAGACTAACTACCTTGTCTTGGGCTAGTTCTAGTCCTCCAGAAGAGCCATTTCTTGCACACTTCTGTGTCAGAACTAACTTGTGACTTAATAGACTGGAATCTATTAACTGTGCAGATCACTGTCTTCACTGTTTTCCATTAATTCAAAAGCAAAGAATGTCATTAGATAACATCTGAGGCCTATAGAAAATCTCCCCCTGCCTTTTCACTATTTCTGTTTCTCTGAGGTAGCCCCTAATATGGTTTTAACTTGCCTTGGATTATGATTTTCTTTGTTCTCTAAAATTGTAGAAATTTTATGAAACCGCTTCCATGTTGGAACATGAAATTTGGAGGGACTTAAATGTGGTCACTCAGAATGATGCAAGAATAAATGAGAGCTGTGGTTTTGCATCAATACTCAGGATTTAGATACTCTGTATATGCAAATGTGGAATCTCATCTGTTGGTAAAGAAGATGGTAGGGTGGGTGGGAGGTGGCTAGATGAAAACCTGAAAATTCAGAACGGTGCAAGGTAATAACAACGAACAAAAGTGTAGTTTCCACAGGTGTGGGGAAATAGTAGTGCATCCGTGAAATCCACGCTTTTGGGGTGTCTAAAGTGGGAGGATCTGAGATTGAGGTCTGCCTGAGGCTACACAAGGACATACTGTATTGTTTGGTACCATTCCCTGAGCAGAACAATTGCAGTGTTCATGAGACGAGTTTTGTCTGCTCAAAAAGTTTATAACAGCTTGGCTTATTTACTATTGATATTCCTTTAAAAGGATAGGGCTGGAGAGGATCATTAGATTCTCACTAAAGTTCCCAATATCTCCTTCTAAACACTTGTGTGTAATGCTACCTTAAGCAGATTTCCGGCTCTGTGTAGAGGCTAAAGAGTAAGGCTGGATACTATCTATTCAATTATGGGGAGTTCACTATCAGGCTGGTTACAAAGTTTCCATTCCTATAGCAGGAAGTAACCCACTTTCATGTCAGTAACACCTAAAACAAGCTCTTAAATGAGCCTAACAAACTCACTGTTTCCCCAGCATGAATTGCAGATGGAATTAAAGGAAAGAGAAAACTGTTTCTATTGAGAAATTTCTCCTAATTTTATAAAAAGAAAGAAAGAGAGAAAGAGGGGGAGAGAGAGTGAGAAAAGGAAGAGGAAAGGAAGGAAGGAAGGAAAGAAAGAAGGAAGGAAGGAGAAAATAGACATCACTCTGATCACTCTGTCAGGGGAATAATATATATGGCACAGGGATATAGCCCTCAGAGTGCAACAATACAGGTGAGTGGAAAATGAGAAAGTTGGGGAGGGGCACACAGCAGGTTCTCCTCGTAGCCTGAGAGAAATCTAAGCCCTAGTTTTGTTTCAGTAAAATGGGACAGAACTAAAGAGATAGTCCTCAAAAAAAAGTTACAGTCTTCTACTAGCTCAGCAGGTACCCCAGGATCCCTTCTGCTGGTTCAGAAGGACCCCAAAGTCCCTCCCAATCTCCTTATAAATGAAGACAACTTTCCCTACCCTTTTGGTGGAAGGTCCCTAACCACTAGTACCTTCCACTAATCAACCCCCAGACTAATCTTTCCTCTATCAATCAGCCCCATATTAATCCCTTCTCCATGGAATTCCCCTAACTCCACTCAAAACAAGTTTGTGACCTTCGATGGTCTGCCAAGTGCTACCCAAACGTTGGAAGTAATTAATAAAGCGCTCTTGTTATTGCATACGTGGTATTTTATTCTTCTTTGGGGGTTTGTCTAGAACCCTAACAGAAATAAAGCAGCTCACATAAGTAGTGACTTTATACAATCTTATTCAGATACTATTTCTAGAAAAAGAAACTTAATAAAAAAAAACACATGGGTAGCTCTCCGATAGTCAACACCTGCAAGTACTTCATCCTTGTATTGTCTAATGCTGCATAATACATTTAGGAATTTAAAATATATAAAGCATGGGAATGTGAATTATGTCAGATATTTTTAAGATATTAATATGTGACTGGTTTTCTTGAACCAATTGCCATAGAGTCTGTCACTAGAATTCATCCAGATTAAAAATCTCATCTAAACACCTGATTGAGTGCATCTGCTTGTAGACTAATGTGGTTGTAGGTAGAATGAGCTTCTCATGAGCTGTCAAGCTAATGGCCTCATTCTTCCTTGCACGCCAACAATAACCCACATCTAATCCTTTGCAACATGAATGTCTCCATATGGAATTCCCTCCAGAGAGAATTAATTGTAGTTTGGCTCTGTGAAAACCATTAACAGAGTTTTTAAGGCTGGTAAGGTGGTTTAGTGGGCAAAGGATCCTGTCACCAAGCATCATAATTCTAGTTTGATTCCTGGACCCACATGATTAAAAGAGAGAACCAAGTTCTAAAAGATGTTCCCTTATCTGCACTCGCATTTTATGGCACCTTCAGCCCTACCTTGCACACGTAAAATGAATACAATGTCATTAAAAAGTAAAAGGGGACATTTCAGGAATTGTCCGCTAGTGAGATAAGACTAGCATCTTATGTGATATAACCAAATAAGTGACTTCCTGGGAATCTTGTAATACTCATTGGGTTAGAGGTCCCTTAAAATGACTCCATATGGTTGGGGTAAAAAGGACAAAGAAACATGAACAAGAAATGTGTACCAATGTTTTTAGTATATATCCCAGTCCTTACACTTAAGTAGTATTAAGTCCTTTCAACCTCTTTAATACTGGATTTTTAAATTATTGTATGATGAAAGCTGAAAATAACAGGAAGATAAAATAGGCAAAGAAATATGACATTTTAATTATTCATCAATTTTCCTTTAAATGAAGTTGTAATTTGTACATATTTACATTGTCACATGAAATGTTCTCCTTATTTACCGAGTAGAAAGATGATAAAAATAACTTGAGGAGCTACACTGTGTCAAATATCTGATTCCTCACGGGACTCACTGGTTTCTAAGAGGTTGAAAGTGCTATGGCATTTTACTCAGACATACACAGTTTCCAGCCTGGAGAAAAACTACTTTGAACTGGACAACCACCTTTCAACTCTGGAATAAGTTTAACATATTTGCACTTGTTACAACCATGTGATTTATCAAAACTCCCAGAATCTCAGAAATATGTCTCTACAATGAAGTGATAGTTACCATTATTTTTCTGAAGATATACTGCAATGAGATTGCAATAAAAGCATAAAATTTGGTATCTAATAAAACATCCTTTTGTAAAATTTATGCTAACACAAATCCATGTGTTAGTGAGAGTAAAATATGATGATGCAGCTAATAGTACCTGATTGTGATCTGCTTGCTACATACACCCCCAATTGTTTTTAAACATAGCTTAGTTCAACTCTAAGTTTGCATAAAAATAACTGTGATCACAGTACTAATGTGGCAGGTATGATCCCAGCATCAGAGAACCAGATCTGAACTTGGGTAACCTGAATCCATGGCGCTGTTCACAGCATGGAGTAAAGAACAGAATGAGCAAAAGTGCCTGTTAAAATACATATTGTGGATCCTATCTCTAAAGTTTTCATGCAGTATATTTGGGGTGGGGCCTCAGAAGTTGTAATTCTACCAAGTTTTTGTGTTGATCTGATGCTACTAGGAACCTAGGTACCACACTGCGGAAACCTCTGTGAAGTGCTTACTCATGTTGTTCTATTATTAATTAAAACTCACGGATCAGATATCAGGGTAAAAACTTGATTGATCAAAGAAGCAGTGGAGAAATTACCAATGACCTCCTTTCTTTCTCCTTCCATGTTTCAAACGTTCCTTAAACTTTTCTACGTCCCTCTCCATTGCATCCTGTGTTTCTCTATATCTCTTCTGGGTCTTCCAAAACCTCTATGACTAATTCTGGTCATCTGGTCTCTAATTCTGTCCTCTCATTTAAAGTAAACTTTAGTGTTGGGCTCAAAGTATTGATGCAAATGAATATCCTACAGCACTTCTGATTTAAGATGTTCAAGCCGTAGCATGGCACTACACACCTGCTGCTCAAGTGTGAAACAGCTTCTATTCTATTGTATGATTTCTAAAACTTGGAACAGGTGTGACTTTTGGTTTAATTTCATATGTACATTTTCTATTTATTGCTTCTGAGACGCTGTTTTATTAATGAGTATGGATGTTCCAGGGCAGGACTGCCAAATCACTCTACTGTACAGCAAGTAGAACATCTTGTGATGGTGCGAAGGGGCACAAAGAGTAAACTGCTATTAAGTATGGACTGTGCTATTTCTGCTTCTTCTAAACTAGGAACTGGATAACAAAACTCGCACTAGGACAACCTAACTAAGATCAATATTAACATGCTTATGTAGACGGATTCAATAGAAACCAAGTCTAGTTTACAGAGAAATTAATTTTGCAGATCTCTCTAGAAAGCAAGCCAGATGTACAATATTACATTTGGCTTTTATTCAACATGCTGCTGTGAGAATTCCAAGTGTTTCCCTCTAACACCCAATTGTTACTCGAGACAGTCCTCTGGTGTCTACTTAAACATCCTGTACATGAGACATATACACACCCTGAGTATCTGAGAGCACAGTTTTCTGCTAAACTATGATTATTTTCTTTGTGCTGTAACTACCATAGAGCAATGCCTTGCTAAAGCTTTGGTCCCCGTTGAACAATAAAAATGCTATGTTGCCATCCTCACTCCTAATCTGCAGAAGAGATTTACTTTGCTGCCTGATAGAACATGTTAAAATCATGTATTTTAATGCTTAATTGCAAACCTAGAGTCTTCTTGTAAATGATATTCTATATTTCTCAAACAGTTGGAATCATCCCTTTTAATTATTATTTCTCTGTCTATTTCACCTTTTTTTTTCTACCTCTTTCAGTCAGGTTGTCACTCTAGTCTGGCCCCTATGGCCTCAAAGTCACGATCATCCACTGCTCTCAGTCTCCAGAGTATGGAGATACAGAGTTAACCTCTCAAGTCTGACTTCCTATGCTCTTAGAAGAAACAGAAAGAAAGTTTCTGAGCAAACACTGATGTGTAAATACAAGGTTAGCATTTGTATTATTCCATTTTTAACAAACTTATACTGATTACCTTTTTTCAAAAAAAAATAAAATTAGGGCTAGAGAGATAGCTCAGAGGTTAAGAGCACTGACTGCTCTTCCAGAGGTCCTGAGTTCAATTCCCAGCGCCCACATGGAGGCTCACAGCCATCTGTAATGAGATTTGGTTTCCTCTTCTGGCATGCAGGAATACATGTGGACAGAATACTGTATACATAATAAATAAATAAGTCTTTAAAAAAGGGAAAAAAAGAAAATTAAAGGCAGCCTTCAATTAGCATCATATAACAATATTCTGGAAAATGCCATAATGGGTGATAAAGAAATATGTGATGGCTAAAAATTTTAATACAATTGGTATTTCTCGGACTATTTGGGAAATACTTGCATGAAATATATATAAATCTACTCAGAAAAAGGTTGGAAATCCTCGTAACATTCTTTCACTATTATATCAAAAACATTTAAATTTAAGAATTTCACACAATATATTTTGATCATATTTACTCAACATCTTACCCCAGTTACAACCAGATAAATCCCTACCTCCTGATACCATAGTCCCCTTCCCTTTACTAATAATGCATCCACTCTGTCATTTCTGCTGTCTATGTACTTGTGGGTGCAAGGCAATTCATTGAAATATGATTGAATACTAGAAGCAACATCACTTAAAAAAAAAACAAAACAAAACAAACAAACAAACAATCAAACAAACAAAAACCTTGTGGAGTTCTCAGACCCAAATGGGACACCTCTATTGCAGTTCTCCCTGAGGCTCAGAGACTGTTGTGGAAAGAGTGGCAGAAAGAATCTAAGAGTTAGAGGCTGGGAGGATCAGAGCAAACACTGTCTCTTGGGAAGGACAGAGCCATTATTATAATGAACTCAAAACAGCTGTGTTTTCCTGAATAAGATCCAGCAGGTCAACATTCTTGCTTAGAGTAGGAAGGATTTTGTGAGTCTACACTCCTGAGGAGCTACAGGCAATTAATAGTTTCAGGGGAAGCCACAGCCAGTTTTCATTAAGCTTCTTGCTCCTCGTAGGCTGGTCACATTTGACTGGATGGCTCCTTGGGATATTCTTTGTGGTTTAGCTCTCACTGTTGTCCTACAGACGTGAACATGCTGGCTGCTAAAAATGTAACAATGAGTCAAAACAGGTGTTGGCTTTGATGGGGCTCATGCGTAAGGCAGCCATGAGACAGGAATTACCAAGTACATTGTCTGTCCCTAGGGGGAAAAATATGTGATGTAGAAGAATAGTTATAAAATCATCAAAGCCTGATACAATGTGCTTGACCATTCATGTGGAGGAATCTTAAGTGTTAAGGAAGCAATAAAAATGGAAAACCGGCAGATAGAATGAGACTTCAAAAAACACTGACTGAAAGTCAAATCCCTGAAGAGCAAGTATTGTTTGTCTTTATAGTTTGGTGATATAAAGTCAACTGCATTGTCAAATTGTGGAGTATGGGCACCTTGAATTACTAATTTTATAAGTCAATCAACAGTAGGATTTTTCATTGTATCATATTGTATGGTACCTTCACCCTGCTAAGGTAGAGATATTACCTTCATTTGAGTGGACAATGTCTCAGGGAGGCACTTGTCTACTTCTATCATGGCCCTCCGTTGCTGGTCATATTAGTGGATATACAAACACAAAATGTATCTGTAATGTAAACTCTTAATTTTATAATTCTACACTGAAAGCAATCTCTCAAATCTCTTGCAAAAACAAAAAACCCACTTCTGTATGGCAGCCTTTTCTGTCTTTTTTGTTGAGACAGCCTGATGTATCTTCTCAACTAATGAGCTTTTCTCAAAGTAATCACTAACGACAGAACATTGGCGGAAGTCGACATAGTACTTCTAATGGTCAACATGCAGACCTCCAGATCACTGTTCCTGACCTGAGCAAAGCTGTGGGTAGCACAGGGAGACTGTGCTCACACTTCCACTCCATAAATTTAGCAGACCGAAAAGTTTATTACTGCTCCGAGACAAGCTGATGATGGAATGGCTGGTTGAGTTAGTGCTGCAGCGTTTTCGATCTATTTCCAATCACTCTTGGAGGAACCATGACTGTGTAATGTGTCCATTTTTATTCAGTTCATGCTACTGAGAGCATATAATAATGGTCTGGGAATATTGTGTGTTGGGCTTTTAGCAAAATCTCAAAGGACTGGCCTATGAAACAGGGTGTTGAACATGGATATTAACTTCAGATTCTTTCAAGGTCTGATAAGGAGAACTAGGAATCGTCATCCATAGCTTGGAGAAATTGACACCTGGCTAGGGCAGGCGGAAATGTTGCATGTACAATGTTTAATAGAGTTGTATAACAGATTCTTTGACCTTTGTTTTGGTGAGAATCACTTAGCAGAGGGAAATTATAAGAGGGGGTATTTATTTTTATTCAGTTTGAAGGGATTCCAGTTCATCATACCGGGAAAGGTATGTGGCACTCATGCTGACTGGGCACGCCACACACATGCTGAGTCACCAGGGCTCTTTGTCATTCTAGCTTGCTGGGGAACATATATAAACAGAGCAGAACCAGAGCTAAAAGGCTTCCTCACTGGTCTTCCCTGACAACCTTTGTCACCCCTCGTAAAACTTTCCAATCTCCCAAGGCAGCTGTAACATCTGGGGACCAGATGGGCAAACACATGTGCCTATATGGCCCATTTATTGTTTAACACATGAAACACTGTGTGGCAAATTCCTGCTAGTTGAGCTAATCCCCCCAGAATGAGTCTCAGGAAGTAGACAAAAGTCACACATCTGGGGAGGTTGAACCTTACACTATCATGATGGCTCTTCTGAATATTTTAGAATTAGCAAAACACTGGCTGGCTGGGCTGCCTGTGGTAAGGGTATGATGACATCCACAAAGGAGAGTTTCTGACTGGTTGTGGTGACTGCAGGTCTTCCAGAGAGGCCTAGTTGTACAGTTTGTATGAGTTGTCACCCTCTGAACTTCACAGATACATATACTATTCTGTCGTTATTGGTCATACTGCTGTTAGTGACTCCAGCAAACTTACTGGTTCACCCTGTCAACTTTGATGTAATCTCTACTTTGGTCTGTTGTAAGTTTCCTATCTGGGAGAAGTTTATGTGTATGTGTACATTGTGTGTGTGTGTTTCTTCTGTGTCTCCCTAGGAAAGTCTCATGTGACAATTTCTAGTACTATTCCTAGCCTTTCCCATCATCTTCATTAAGAGGAAATGTGAGTTCCCGACAGAACATCCCCATTGTCTCCGTGTGTGGGTGTACTCCTCGCGGCCCTGAGTTCCTTGCTCGTGCTCTCTCTCCTTCTTCTCTTGATTTGGACCTTGAGATTTCAGTCCGGTGCTCCAATGTGGGTCTCTGTCTCTGTCTCCTATCATCGCCTGATGAAGGTTAATATTCAGGAGGATGCCTATATGTTTTTCTTTGGGTTCTCCTTCTTATTTAGCTTCTCTAAGATCACGTATTATAGGCTCAATGTCCTTTGTTTATGTCTAGAAACCAAATATGAGTGAGTACATCCCATGTTCCTCTTTTTGGGTCTGGCTTACCTCACTCAGGATAGTGTTCTCTATTTCCATCCATTTGCCTGCAAACTTCAAGAAGTCCTTGCTGACCTGGGTCTGAAAAAGCCTGGGATAAAACCGGTCTTGGGAAAAAACATAGAGACAATGAGGACTACTGAGATCTCAAGAACAATGGCAATGGGTTTTTGATCCTACTGTACGTATTGGCTTTGTGGGAGCCTAGGCAGTTTGGATGCTCACCTTACTAGACCTGGATGGAGGTGGGTGGTCCTTGGACTTCCCACAGGGCAGGGAACCCTGATGGCTCTTTGGGCTGAAGAGGGAGGGGAACTTGATTGCTTGATTGGGGGAGGGGGAGGGAAATGGGAGGCGGCGGTGGGGAAGAGACAGAAATCTTTAATAAATAAAAAAAAAGAGGAAATGTGAGCGGTTCATTCATTTATTTGATGCTGAGAGCTGTTCCACAATCCGCATCTACTTCTCTATGCAATAAGATGGAAAAGTCTTCACAGTCACCAACAGAGTGGGAATGCCTGGCCCTTTCAAGACATCCAGTGCAAACTGTCCAAGGATCCCACTTCACAGATCAGCCAGCACAGAGCTGTGTGTTTAATGTGGGAGATAAAGAAATATTTTAGGTTGAGGAGAAAAAGAATACAGTCCCTATTGTAGAGTGTGGCCTGAAAACATATATAGTATTAGTAATTTGATACAAGTTTTTATTCTAAGAAGTCAATATGAAAATAAATAAAATAAGATCATCTAAGGAAACCACAGTGAGGATGGAAAAAAAAACATATAGACGTGGTGACTAGTTCTGAGTACTCTGGATGCTATTTATTGTGTGGCCTCACCTGTAATTTTAACTTTAATATCTCTCAGCAATTATTTATGTTAAATTTCTTTGTTTTATGTGCTCTTCTTTTCATGTGTGTGTATGTGTGGATGCTAGAACCATGAAGGAAGAATGTTCTTTTTTTTTTTCTTTCTCCTTTCGAATTTGAGAGAATTTTCAAAAAGACAGGATAAAGGGGGCAAAAAGGAGTGGACAAGTAAAGGGAGAGGGTGAGAGAAAGAGAGGAAGAGAGAAGAGGTGGGGAGAGAACATAAGAGAAAAGGTCAAGTGGTAGAAGGAGGATTCAGTCAGAGGCTGTGTGTTCAGTCAGAGGTTGTATGCTCAGAGGCTGTATGATCAGTCAGAGGCTGTCTGCTCAGACAGAGGCTGTTTGCTCAGTCAGAGGTTGTATGCTCAGACAGGCTGTATGCTAAGACAGGCTGTATGCTCAGACAGAGGCTGTATGCTCAGACAGAGGCTGTATGTTCAGAGGATGTATGCTCAGACAGAGGCTGTATGTTCAGACAGAGGCTGTATGCTCAGACAGAGGCTGTATGTTCAGACAGAGGCTGTATGCTCAGACAGAGGTTGTATGTTCAAATGATGTATGCTCAGACAGAGGCTGTATGTTCAGACAGAGGCTGTATGCTCAGACAGAGGCTGTATGTTCAGAGGATGTATGCTCAGACAGAGGCTGTATGCTCAGACAGAGGCTGTATGTTCAGACAGAGGCTGTATGCTCAGACAGCAGAGGCTGTATACTCAGATAGCAGTGGCTGGAAGCTCAGACAGTCAGAGGCTGGAAGCACAGACAGTCAGAGAGGCTGTATGCCCAGATAGTCCTCCTGTGTTCCCTGATGACCATACCAGACAGACATCTATCTGGTTTGATATGATATGATGGCTGAACTTCCTACAATCTCTGATATTGTAAGAGAACTAGAGACTCTATCTTGGTAGGTTACACCAACAGTATACTAGGGGCCACGAGTCAGAGTGGAAAATCTGGTCACCCAGTGGGCCAGAAGCTACCATACTAAATATAACAAAAGAAAGACATAGGTTTCCTCTTTTACCTCCAGAGACATAATAAAAGTCCTTTTGAATGAAAGTGAATATGTTTCCAGCTCTCACAATAAGGACTGGAACACTTAACATGGTCCACAGGGGCTAGCTCTCTGCGAACAGCATCCCAACTGCCGCTGATAACCTACTTCAAGCCAGCTCGCTTTTATCAGGCACGGGCACATATTGTCTGCCACTGTGGGACATTAGCCCTGGCTAGTGCCATTGATAAAGCACTTTCCATAATCTTTCATCTGAATGGCTTTTCTTCATTTTGCACATCTCCCCTTGGCATGCAACGAGATGAACTGCGTTGAGTCCAGATCCAGGTCACTTTCTTGCTATTGGGGAATAGTTAAGGCTCTGATAGAATCTAAGAATTACCTTTGGGATGTTTTTGAGTTATACTAAGGCAGCATATTGTTGATTTAATTGTTTTGAATGGGGCCAGAAGCTATCCAGGAGCAGGTTGTAGACTAATTTGCACCTGCCTTCACTTCCCCTTTTCTTCATAAAAAAAGGGATATATACATATTAAATGCTGGCAGCATTCTACAAAAAATATAGATGGATGAATTTGCATTATTAAGTTTCACTTTATATCTTTTCCTCAATGTTAGTATTATCTCCATTTTTATAGATGAGTAAAGGGAGTTATAGTGAGACTGCTTACCTTGTTAAAGCAGTATTCTAAATGTATCTTGAACCTCTGACATCTTATATACTAGCCCCAGGTCTCTGTCCTGATGAATGAAGGGGTCACCACGCACACTATACACAGATCATACATCGGCAGGCCTTATCTCACAGAAATACCCATTATGAAATCTCTGGCGATGTATTTATGAAAGTTACATTCCCTGGTAAATGCGGAAACTGAAATAGAACACATCTGACAATGAAACAAATAAGAACAAGAATTATGAATTCTTGTGTTGGCTCCCATTTAGCGTTTCCAGAGAGAAACAGACAACTGAAAAGAAGTTATAATCCCTACCCCTCAAAGCTTTCAATTTTCAAACTCCTTTAAGTAGCTCAGAATGGCTGAAGCCAATGAGATCCGTCAAAACCTCTTCAAAGAGGCACTCCAGACGCTGATAACCAGAGCAGTAAATAATAGGCAGAAAGATGATAAGCCTCTCTACAGCAAAGTCTACGGCCGCAGCACAGAGGAGAAATGTGTGAACAGTGACAACTTTTTTGTTCTTAATGCTTTTGCTCATATTTTTAAAGCTCTTCTCTTTTTCAATATACTTAACTCAGTTCAAACTTTTGAGTGATTGTCACATAGTCACCTTCTGGTAACACTGTCTGAAAATGAAAATGAAGAACGTAAACTCATTGTCCATGATTTCTCGCTACATTGACGGTGCACTCATAAGTAAGAGACATCTAATATTAGACAATAGAGGCAATGACAATCAGGCATCTTTAGTTTTGAGGAACAGGAAAGAAAAATGTGGTCAGCCAGTTGTGTCGCTTCTTTGGTCTTTTATTTTCAGTAAAAAAAAAATAGAACATGCAAGAATATTATGAGATATTTACAATACTGATGTTTGCAATCAAATTGTATTAATTGACAGGTTTGTAATCAGCCATTATGACAACCTGGCTTTTTGACTATAGGTTGTTTTAAGTTTGAGATTCTGGGAAGCAAAATCTTCCCAGTAGTAGGTTTTGCTAGGTTGTCACATTTGAGAACTGAAGAGGCTGGAGAGGGTTTGCCTAGGCGATTTTCCTGTTACCCCAGGAGTAGCACACATGGTGTTTTACCACCTAGATGAATCAACATCTCTGGGATGTGATTTTTGAGCATACAGGACTTCTGTGAGACCACCATTGCATACCCGTAGAGACTGGAGTGGTTTAAGCTGCCGTATTACATCAAGGGTTAAGCGTAATATCCCCAGAAATAGAGAAATGAAGATCTGTTTCTGAGGGCACAAAGGAGCTGGCCTGGTCATTCAGGGAATGAGAAAATGAAGGTTCCATTTAGGTGCCACATCTGTCTTCAGCAGCACAGGTCAGCGGAGATGGAATAGAATAAAACAAGGCAGAGGTGCAGGCAGAATACTCCTACTCTTTCACTACCAACCTCGTTTGACTCTCCTCCCTGTTGCTGACACGTACTTTCTTTTAAAATTACACTCAGCGCTAAACAAATGGGTCACTTCAGAGTCACTTAGCAGAAGTAATCAGTAAACCAGCCTGGTTTCAGAATGCAGGGTCCGTTTCATGTGGAGGAGGGTGATTACACTTGCATCCTCCATCAGAGTTGGGGTCACCAGCAACTCAGAAGGAATTGGTGCACTGTGCCTTCATTAAAGGCAATAAATTGTCCCCCTGTCACACCAAAGTCTCACTCTTCTGTCTTCGAACTCATTTCCTTTCATAAAAGCCTACCTTCATTCCAGACTCTTTACACACTGGTGGGAAATTGTCTTCCGACCCCAAGCACATTAAAGGAAAGGTCCTCTCCTTGTCTCTAGTGCTTCTAGAAGCAGAGCTATTCCCCGAGGGTGTGGCTTTGGTGGTAGGAAGCCAGTTGGCAAGCAACATGCTTCAGTAACTCTTCCTTTGATAACTGAATCTCATTCCCAGTCAATAGCAATAGGAAAACTCGGCTCTCCACCCAGAGTAGTTAGGACTGATCAGTTAAAGATGCAGGTCAGCTGTCTGATCAAAAAGGGAAGGTAGTGAAACTAACAGCTTTTACTTTGGTTGGCAAACTTTGAAATTTGCCCCATTAAAAAGGCATCTCAAAATTAAATATTACTTGTCAGTTTTCCATTTGCACTTGCTGTTGGCATCTTGCTAACTCCCGCAAACACAGTGAAACAGGCAGTACATTGTTTAATGCAAACAGAAGTAGAAACCCCCACAAATGACTTAATTGAGTTCACAAGTCAGAATGCCGTAAACTTTCAGCTATGACACATTTTACAAGTACAAACACCCTGAGTCTTGATGTTCTATCCCCATTTGTCAGGTGATGAAATTGAGAGTGGAAAAGGATTGACATGTTGTCAAAAGTGAAAACATTCTATCTCCAGAACAAGAATATGGGCCAGACTTCCTAACTTTAAATATTTTGTACCAAAACTAAATAATATATGCCTTTGACATCAATTCGTGACCCCTAAGTATCCTGGAGATATTGTAATTGACTCAATCTTAGAGATAATAGGGGAAGAACACCCCAGGAAGGACCTCTGGTATTCACTTAAGTAGCAAAATGCCTGCACATTCTCAGCCTTAGGTCAGATCCACACATTTTATTGAAAGATAAAGGGCAGACTGAGGATAGAGCCATTTTATCTTACTCTCTACTATGCTGTGTAAAAATATTTTTATTTCTGTGGAGATTTTTTTTTGCATTAGCATTTTCAGACTTGTAGCAAGTGCTTAAGATATACTTTGCAAGTGACTTGCCTTATTGGAAGTTTTAGCTGCATTTGGGGCATGAATGCAGATTAATGACTGAGCGTTATTCATCTGTAACAGTCACATGCAGTCTCTGATTAGAATTTCATGAAGCCGTTTCCAAACTAGACCTCATGCTTGCTTCTGACTGAGTACCTAGTTATGTGGGAAAAAGGACAGTTTCAAATTAGAGAAGGAGTACTTGGCTAATGTCAGACTCTGTCAGACAGAAACATAGAAGGAAACTGAAATTTAACACTTCAAAGGACAATAAATAATTTGAATTTTAAGAACAATAACGTAAAAATACAGTGACGGCAATGCAATGTTGAGGTAGGTGTCATCAGTTAATCCACACAAAGAAAAGCCCTTCTCACTAAGATTATCTTTTATTTGCACTCCTGTTTTCAAGCATTTGTATTCTTAATGGAAACATATGCATATAAGCTGAAAACAACATCAACAGGCAAATTTGCTGAAATCTGAGTTCTACAAGAATCGCTATTCCCTAGACAAACAGACAAGATGTTTTTAAATGTCTGCCTGTGTTTGCTGAAATGAAAATTCAGAGGAGTAGGAGCCATGCCATGGAATGTCTATAAGAAGAGATAAATTAAATCCAATGTATTTATTTTCTAAAATGTTTCAGGCACAGAATTCAAGCATGTTAGAATTACAAGTTTTAAATTTATCTAATATGTGGAAAACATGAATGCTTATTGAGTAAACAACACTTTGTAACTATGTAGCCCAAGAATGTTAAATAGAGACTTCGATAATATGCTTAAATGGGATTTTAAGGTTTTTTCCTCACTATGACAGGTAGACATTGGTACTTATTCATCTGAAAGTCAAAATTAAGATACTCAGAAGTTAAGTTCTCGGTAGATTTCTCCCAAGGCACAACTTGATGTAGAAGGCAGAAAAAATTCTTAACATATTTCCTAATTTCTGTTTTTACTTTTAAACATGCCCAATGAAGCTTTTGGGAAAAATGTAAATGCATGATAAATTTTAAATGAGAAAAATATCAGTGGAACTTTCGCTTGGGATTTTGTTCCATGTTGTCTGTATGACAAATCATTTTATAACACAGGAAATTATTACAAATTAAAAGTAGAAAATGGTTTGGTCTTTGGTTTTGTGTTCATATGGAAAGGATATATTCATCACAGAAATTTGAAATATTTGAAAGGAAAATGAAGAAGCCAATTATTAATTCCATGAGGTCTGAAAGACTACAGTGACTAGTTGAATGCCTTCTTTTCACATTTATTAAGAAATTTATGTGCATGTGTAATGGCTAATCATCTTTAAGATTTTTATTTTATTTATGTATATATTGTGTTATATGTATGCTGGTGCCTATGGAGGCCAAATAAGGGTGACATGGTTACTGGGAACTGAACTTCAGCACTCTGGGTACCAAACTTACATTTTTTGGAACAGCATTCAGGACTCTTAGCTCTGCAGCTCCAATATTTTGTCTCTATGACTTCATCTAAATACACACAATAGTTAAAGAACTCACATTACTTATTATATAACCAAAATTTATTGGTGTTGAGAGTCTACTACTAATGGTCTTTAATACAATAATGCTATGTTGAAAATATTATACACGCATACATACACACTAACAAATCTCTTTTCCTTCGTTTTCTTCCCAATAGATAATGAAAAAATATTTGCTAGAACTGCAGATGTATCTTTAGTCTTTTTTCTATCTATCATGGTATGTAGACAGAGGTTTCTGTCCCACCCAGTCCCGAAGCTGTTCAGTCCCCAAAAAACACACAGAGGCTTACATTAACTATAAACTGCTTGGCCTATTAGCTAAGGTTTCTTATTAAACCTTATGTCTTATATTAACCCATAATTTTTCTCTGTGTTAGTCATATGGATGGCTTGTTACCTTTTATCAACGAGGCACTCTCATCTTGCTTCCTCTGAGTCTGGGTTAGGACTGCAGACTGAGTCTTTCCTCTTTCCAGAATTCTCCTATTCTAGTTGCCCTGAGCATCCTTCCTACCTGGTCACCCCACCTATACTTTTTGCCTGGCTACAGACCAATCAGCATTTTATTAAACCAATACAAGTGAAAAATCATTACAGCGTGCAAGACCATTGTATCACAGCAATGGTAGACCTCTTCTTCCATTCTGCCAATTTATAAGGTTGTAGTAATGGGTGGCTATAACTTGGATTGCATCTGTGGCTACGATTGGAGAATTGAATTGAATTTGGTGAAAAAAATAACAGATTCCAAGTACAAGATAGCACAGACATATTTCCACCTATAGTTGATTCCTTTTCCTTTCACCTGCTTTAGAATATAGTGCAAAGGCCAGGTGGTGGTGGTGCACTCCTTTAATCCCAGTCCTACGGAAGCAGAGGCAGGCAGATCTCTGTGAGTTCAAGGCCAGCCTGGTCTACAAGAGCTAGTTCCAGGACAGGCTCAAAAAAATAAAAAAAAATAAAAAAAAAATACAGTGCAAAGTTAGTAATGCTTGACTTCTCCTAAATTGCAACAAACAATTTGTATTGATTATTTGGAAATTTCACATAGTGCACCCCAATCACCCTTTCTTCCCACTTCTTTCCTGTCTACCCCTACCCTTGTGACTTCTGTGAACTGTATTAGTTAGGGTATTTTCTTTTCAACACTTGAAGAATGACATATAACTCAAAGCCAAAGATGTTAAGATAGATAGGCTGTTCCTTTGCTCCTGCTCCTTGTGATGCATGTAAAGGCAACGTTGCTACCCTGTGGCAGACAATAAGGAGGTAGTGATTCAGCATGAGGCCTGCAAGAAATATAACCCCAAAGAACATGCCTCCAGAAACCACCTTACTTAGGTCCCAGTCATGAAGTTTCTATACCTTCAAAAAGAGTGTCATCATGTAGATATTCAGGCATAACAGGAGTGATATGGGATTCCCCTTTGTATGCTGTGAATAAGTTTTATTACCATTGGTTGATAAAAAACTATTTGGTCTATGGCAGAGCCAAATAGAGCGAGGCAGGAAAACTAAAATGAACGTAGGGAGAAGAAAGGTGGAGACAGGAAGATGACATGAAGCTTCTGAAAAAGAAAAACGTCAGAAACTTACCAGTAAACCACAGTCTCGTGGTCATACATAATTAATAGAAATGGGTTAATTTAAGATGTAAAGGCTAGCTAGAAATATGACTGAGCCATCAGCCAAACAGTGCTATCGTTATATAGTTTTTGTGTGATTATTTAGGTCTGCATGGCGGGGATAATAACATGCAGCCTCTGTCTACACAGGAGGCTAAGAGAACAGGAATGATATTAAAAATAATAAACAAGTGAATTATTACAGAATTAACTTTAGTCATTCTGTGGGTATAAGAAGATCAAATTTAATCATGCAGAATTTCAGGTGTTGCTAAAGGATGAACACTTGTTTAACACTGATTCAATCCATAGTCCTGGCCGATGTAAAGAATATATGAAACAGTTTTAAGATTTTCTATATAAATTTTTATAAATTTTAAAGCTTGCTTTTAAAGTTACTTTGGCTTTTTTCATATTTCTCTCTTCTAATAACATAATATTATGAATTTCTAAAGCTCAATAAAAACATTGGGTCTGACTATGAATTTTTTCTTCTTTCCCCTGCCATTTCTTTGCTCTCTTTTTATGGGGTAGCTTCCCCTGTGGATCTCAGGGTGACCTAGGCAGATCTGCAGTTCTCAGAGTTCCTGTCTTAGCTTCTTACATGTGTGCACCATCATACATTGACCATTTATCTTCTGGGTGGTTTGAATGACACTTAAGTTTAATATTAAGATTTTATGTAGGGATGAAGATAATTACACAGGACCAAACGTTTTAAATACAATATCCATGAAAAAATCTTTTAATTCAGATGACCATTTGCCTGTATCTTCTTTCTACTAGTTTAGCTGAGGAGATATTTTGAAACAGATTTTTAAAATGCTGAAGTTGTGTTGTTGGTGAAAGAGTGGTGGACTCCCCTTGATGAGTGTGCAGTCACTATATAAACACTAAATGCCTAGAAATAAAAAGAAGACTTATAATTTCTTTATTTGATATATTGGTTTCAATAAATCAGATTTTTATAAGCTCTTTGACCTAGATTATCATTTAATGAAACAACTTCTTTAGCTTTTTTTTTAAAATGGGTAGGTGCCCTTGAAAATTTGCTTTGATGAGATTCTTTAAACAAATTAAATTGGCATGACTATTATACTGATCACAACTGCTTTTGTCAGAGGTCAATAAGTAGAAAAATAAAATGCAGAAAATATTTGAATATATAGCAAATGGGATAAGAACTATGTGTTTTAAAATAGATAAAAGTAGTATCTCTTTCATATAAACATTTTTCCACAAAAGTAGAGTTTGTATTGCAGTTATTGCTTTTATAAGAGGAGAAAACAATCAATGTTGTTCAGTTCTGGAGGCACTTTGGCCACACAAGTCTCATTTGAAGTGATAGAAAGTTAGAATAAACACCAACTGAATATAAATACCCTATTTAGCATGTATATCAGAAATTAACTGTGTTTAGAGTTTTCATGACAATACTTAACTGGCTTGCACTTAATGAACCCAAAGCAAGGAGAATTAAATTCAAACCAAATTTACCAATTCAGCAAACACTTGGATAATGGTGATTATGAGGTCAGGCACAAAGTTTGGTATCAGGTCACAGGCATGAGAAAGAAGATTATTATTATATCTTTAATAAAGTGATAAAAATGAGTATGGAACTATTTTAAATGCAATCTTTACGATGCTTGCTCATCAAGACCATTGCTGTGATGACATGACTTGTAATATTTATATGAAGGGTTGAAAAACTGTTATTAGTTGTGTCTATCTGTTTTCTTCCTATTCTTGATAGGAAGGAGAAAGAGAGATCATTATTTTTCATCTGATATCAATGTTAATTTAATATTAGCAGCTTCATGAGTTTTGATAGATAAGAATATTAAGGGAAACATCATCAGTACCACTCTGCATATTTTGTAGTCATCATTGTCTCTTCTTTGAAAATTTCTCTTATGCAGGCTTCAAAACCCAAGTCAAATGGCCCCTTTACTTATAGGCAGGCTTCTGGGAGCAACTAGGAAGGAACATGATTCAAATTAGAATGTAATTCATCAATCATTAGAGGCAAATTTTATGATGTTCTTCTAAAATGGAATTTCTTTTTAAAATCAGACTCTGTTAAAGAGTTGGCATGTTAGTATAAAAGTAGGAATAATTACATAAAAATGCCATCCTTTGCCATAATATTAGTGAAAAATCAATATTATGATGATGTTTGATATCCCTGTCTAATTAATGGCTATCAATAGGAAAACAAACAGTTTATCAGCCTTACCACACACCAGTAATGAAGATGCTGAGGAAAAATTTGATAAAGCATTGCATATTAAATATAGACAAACACACACAGATATATACACACACGCATAAATACACACACACATATACTCATACATACTCACAAACACCTATGTCTGCAAATGTCTTGGAATAAACCCAATTCAAATAATGAAAAATGATGACAATGAAAATTTAAAACCCTCAAGAGACAAACTGAAGAAGACATGAAAAAGTAGAAAGAACTCTCATACACAGACATTGGGGGAATTAATACTGTGTCAACAGCTACCTAACCTAAAGCTACAAACAGAGACTGTGCTTTCTTTTCCCTGCCACCAAGCCCCGAATATTCACAGTGAAACTATATTAATTACAACACTGCTTGGCCAATGACTCATATGTACTCCTAGATCACTCTTACATTCAAACTAACCACATATATGTATATATATGTGTGTGTGTGTGTGTGTGTGTGTTTGTGTGTGTGTGTGTGTGTGTGTGTATTGCACAGGGTTTAAAAACAATGACATAGCGAAATTTGCAGGTAAATGGATGGAAATAGAAAAACATCATTCTGAGTGAGGTAATCCAGGTCTAGAATGACAAACATGTCATATATTCACTTATGAGAGGATATTAGCTATAAAGTAAGGGATAATCAATTATGCTACAAACCACAAATCTAGAGAGTCTAAGTAACAAGGAGGACATAAGGGGGAGAGAGTACTGGGACTGAAATTGCGGCATGATTTGAGGGGCAAGGTGGAATGGACACTCTAAGGAATTTACAAGGGTGACCCTAGCTAAGACTCCTTGTAATAGGAAACACAGAGCCTGTGCCAGTTATCTTTTGTAATCAGACAAGTCTTCCAGTGGAAGCATTAAGATACCAGCTCAGCCACAAATTTCCCTTACAATCTGCCCTGACTTGAGGGTGTGTTGTGATAAATGTGGAGCAGGGCTTGTGGGAGTGGCCAACCAATGACTGGTCAACTTGAGACTCATGACACAAAAGAGGGAGCCCATATCTGAAACTGCCAGGAGGACCAGGAACCAAAGTCTGGATAGCCCAGAGACCAAGGGTAGACTTAAACATCACAAGAAAGAAAAGAAGAAATAAAAATCAGTAAAGTGAATTCTAATGGTACTTGGCTATACTCACAGACTGGAGCCTAGCATAATCGTTATCAAGAGGCTTCCTACAGCACCCGATGGGAGCAGATGCAGATGCCCACAGTTCAACACAGAGTTCAGGGAATCCTACAGAAAAGGGGAAGGAAGGATTGTATGAGCCATAGAGGTCAAGGACACCACAAGAACATGCACAAAATCAACTAACCTGGACTTATGGGGTCCACAAGGACTGAACCAACAATCCAATTAGGGTGCTTGCCTGGGTCTGATCTACTTCTTCTGCCTATACAATGTTATGGTTGTGCAGCTTTATGTTTTTATGGTACTACTAACAGTGGGAACAAGGGCTATCTCTGATTCTTTTGGCTGCTTTTTGGACCCTTTTCTTCCCGCTGGTTTTCTTTGTCAAGTCTTACTATGAGGAGATGTGCCCAGTATTTTTGTAACTTAATATGACATGTATGCTTGATGTCCCTGGGAAGCCTGCCTCTTTCTGAAGGGAAACAGAGCCGGACTGAATCTTGTGGGGAGGGAGAGGGGGAAGGATGGGGAAGGACAGAATGGAGGGGAAACTGTTATTGAGCTACAAGGTATGAAAGAAGAATACATAGTATATACTATGTTCGGCAAAAAAAAAAAAAATAATAAATGCAGAACTAGAAAATGCAATTTGGATAGAAATGAGAATAAAAAAAAACAGAAGTCAACAAAACATGTCTATTTCAAAACATATATTCCTAAAAAAAAAAAAAACATTCACTTGTAATATTATCTATTTGTGAGACTTTATTTTATCTTTACACACTCAATTTGAAAAATTACCTCTAAAGGAATTTGTTGCATAAAAGGCAGGCACAGTTGTGTTTTTGACTATGCTACTCACAGTTCCTTCTGGTCTATCATATAACTCAATGCTAGGGATATTTAATAAAGCATTTGACTCTTATTAGGTAATAGAACCAATTTAGACCTCTCTTAGAGGAAAAAATTTCCTATTAGGCACCAGAAGCAACCTTAGGAGATGACAATTACACTCTAATAGGATCATTTACTTTTGTATTTTTTTTTTTTGCTGAAAGAAACATATTTACCACCAAGAGAGACATCAAGAGAGAGTCAATAGGAGTTTAAAGGATCCTTTGTTTTCTCATCATGAAAGCCCTGAAATAAACAAACAACTAAGGCTACTTGTGTAATAGATACAAGGAAGAAATTTCCTAGAAATGCATCTATTCAGAAGGAAATTCTCTAATCCCGATGTCAATCGAATAATAATAATAACAAAAGAAAACAAGGAGCTTCCAAGACAAGACTTTAGTATATCAGTTTAAAAATTAGTAAATGTTTGTTAAAATAGCAAAGTGTGTTGTACCAGGCACTGAGAAGTTGATAAAGACAGAACTTAATTTTTAACTTCACAACTGTAAACAAAAGAGACAGCATGATTCTATCTTTGCTTAATCTCAAGAACAAAGATTCAGCAGCCATCTAAGCATCCACTCATGGATGAATAATGGCATTTTAGTTCATGCAATTAGAATTAATCATGAATATGCAAAAGAGAATTGTGTAGAATTCCTAAGAAAATGAGAAAAAAAAACCTGACAATTGAAATAGTATGAGTGACTTTTGATACTGTTGTTACATAAAATGTGGCAGAGGAAGAAAAATCTTGCACAGTATCATTTTAATTTGGATCTGAAATCATGCACTACAGTCAAAGAGAAGAAAGGATGGGAATATTGAAAAGGCATTAGCAAAAGACTTCATGTTCAAAGAAATGATTCGTATGCATGCTAAATATCTAATATACAACACGGTAGCTGTACTTAGTAATTAAATATTACATTTGCAAAGGGAAAGCATCTATAGTGTTAACAAGCATATACAAACACATACATTAATAGCACCTTTGTCAAGTGAAAGATGCAAATTAGTTTACTGACAAAATCATAACACAAGGAATTCTTATTAATAAACATCTCACTACATACCTAAAATAATATAATTCTGTTTTTCATTCACACTACAAAACAAGCAGGATATCTGAATTTTTATTGTCTATCACATAGATTGAATCAAATTTTTAATCAAAAAAAGTAGAAAATAAATTAGGTGTTCAAATAGATACTTAATTTGGAAATTTAGTAAGGATTCAGGGGAAAGTAAAATGTTGAATATTAGTATGGGCTTTGGGGAGAAAAAGCCTACTTTTAAAACGTGGCAGAATTCTGACATGGAAAATATCCTTCACCTCATTATTGTATTAGCAATAATTTTTCAGAGATCTAAATGCACACATTTGGTTAATCAACAATATTTTGTTCTTTCAATTGTATTTAGTTGTAATTTGGTATGTATGAACTTTCATGTCATGTAATTTAAATGTTATTTTTCCAAACATGAGAGATCACTTATAGAGATGTCTATTTTTCCATATTCATATTGAATCACTTTAATCTTTTTTGAAAATGTTTGATAATCATACAAGCACAAATAGACCTGCTATTAACACATAGATTTAAAGCTTTGTTTACCCAGGAAGCATTTCACCATGCTTCTGGTTTGCTCCTATCTAGTTTCTGAAGATACAAGTAATAGACCCAATACATAAATAGAGTCTACATTTTATTCAAATCACGCTTGAGTTAGCTGAACCAAGAATACTGGACAAGTGAAGTTCATACCCCCACTCAGAAAATCTGAAGAGGTTACAGCAGTTTCAATACAAGTTTCAGGGGATTGTCTATTCTATATATCCTACCAAAGGTATAGGTATTATAAACTTCTACTGTGCCAAGGAAAATTAAAATGTACTTCAATTAATACTTGAAATAATACACTGTTTGTTAATAGCCCATCATTTATTTATTTATTTATTTGGAGGGAAGAATTAAGTCTGTGAGGTGTACTAAATCTCAAAGCACAGACACCAGTAGAAATGTTTCTTTGAATATACTTACTTACTTTCTTGCAAAAATAAATGGGGAAGAGAGAATTTTCCATTCCAAGAAAAGGCAAGCAGATTTTACAACTTGCTTTAGGAAAGCTGAAAATGCTCAATTTCTGCAAACGAAACTATCTTCCACAAAATAATAAGAAAACTGTCAAACTCAATGGAAGACACCCCTTCTCTGTCCTTGGAAAAACCCCATCTTCCTAATACCTCCCACCTAATCCCAAATATACTGTCAGAAAATAAATCAAATTGTACATGTGATACTACTACCCCAGAATTCCCATTAAGTCACTGTAATATATCTCTGTGATCACAAAGACTGAATAACTCTGGATTGGATCTGAATTCTTTTTTACTGAATAAGAAAAGGGATTTGAGGGTTTCAAAAATTCAAGCTTATTATTAGATATTTTATGTATAGTTTTCCTTCCTTAACTCCTATTTACTAGGATTCTTTGCCTTTGGGACACCCTAGGTGAATGTAGATAAGACACAAATTATTGTGAGTTATAGATAAACTGAAGATTGAATTAACTGCTTTATTAGATGGCTGTCATGAGAAAAGTTTATCAGAGTAAAAGTCCAGGCTATTCTTCCACACACACCTCATGCTAGGTGTGTGTGTGTGTGTGTGTGTGTGTGTGTTTGTGTGGTTGTGTATAACATAATGAGGTATAATTTATATGCAAACAATAGAGAAGGCATTAAGTATATATAGCTTCTTTGAAAATCCTATGTACCACAGAGTTAACTTTCTTGAACTTTTAAGTATTCATGTGTAATGAATTCATTCTTCCTGTTTGCACAGTGTGTGTGTGTGTGTGTGTGTGTCTGTGTAAAGAGAGATGCTTACTATTTAAATATTTTTTTCTGTTTTTTTTTTATTGGAAAAAAAAAGAAATTTCAGCCTCCTCCCCGCCTCCCATTTCCCTCCCACTCCTCCCTCTCCTCCTCCCCTCCCCCACTCCTCCCCCTCCCTCTCCAGCCTGAAGAGCAGTCAGGGTTCCCTGCCCTGTGGAAAGTCCAAAGTCCTCCCCCCTCAATCCTGGTCTAGGAAGGTGAACATCCAAACTGGGTAGGCTCCCACAAAGCCAGAACATGAAGCAGGATCAAAACCCGATGCCATGGTCCTTGGCTTCTCAGCAGCCCTTATTGTCCGCCAAATTCAGAGAGTCCGGTTTTATCCCATGATTTTCAGTCAGAGTCCAGCTGGCCTTGGTGAGCTCCCAAAGAATCAGCCCCACTGTCTCCACGGGTGGGCGCACCCCTTGTGATCCTGACTTCTTTGCTCATATTCTCTCTCCTTCTGCTCCTCATTGGGACATTGGGAGCTCAGTCCAGTGTTCCAGTGTGGGTTTCTGTCTCTATCTCCATCCATCGCCAGAAGAAGTTTCTATGGTGATATGCAAGATATTCATCAGTATGGCTATAGGATAGGGTCATTTCAGGTTCCCTATCCTCAGCTGCCCCAGGAACTAACTGGGGACATCGCCCTGGGCACCTGGGAGCCCCTCTAGATCCAAGTCTCTTGCCAACCCTAAGATGGCTCCCTTAATTAAGATGTGTGCTTTTCTGCTCCCCTAACCAACCTTCCTTTATCCCAATCATCCCGTTTCCCCAAGTTCCCCCCACCCTCCCCTTCTCACATTTCTCTCCCCTTCTCCCCTTACCCCCCTCCCCCCACACCCCCAAGATCCCAGTTTTTTGCTAGGCAATCTAGTCTACTTCCCATAACCAGGAGGATAGCTATATGCTTTTCTTTGGGTTCACCTTCCTATTTAGTTTCTTTAGGATATCAAATTATAGACTCACTGACCTTTATTTATTTCTAGAAACCAATTATGAGTGAGTACATCCCATGTTCATCCTTTTGGATCTGGGTTACCTCACTCAGGAGAGTGTTTTCTATTTCCATCCATTTGCATGCAAAATTCGCGAAGTCATTGTTTTTTACCGCTGAGTAGTATTCTAATGTGTATATATTCCACACTTTCTTCATCCATTCTTCCATTGAAGGGCATCTAGGTTGTTTCCAGGTTCTGGCTATTACAAATAATGCTGCTATGAACATAGTTGAGCAAATGTCCTTGTCATATGATCGGGCATCTCGTGGGTATATTCCCAAGAGTGGCATTGCTGGTTCCATGGGTAGGTTGATCCCAATTTTCCTGAGAAACCGCCACACTGCTTTCCAAAGTGGTTGCACAAGTTTGCATTCCCACCAGCAATGGATGAGGGTACCCCTTTCTCCACAGCCTCTCCAGCAAAGGCTATCATTGGTGTTATTGATTTTAGCCATTCTGACAGGTGTAAGATGATATCTCAATGTTGTTTTGATTTCCATTTCCCTGATCGCTAAGGAGGCTGAGCATGACCTTAAGTGCTTTTTGGCCATTTGAACTTCTTCTGTTGAGAATTCTCTCTTCAGATCAGTGCACCATTTTTTAATTGGGTTAATTAGCATTTTAAAATCTAGTTTCTTGAGTTCTTTATATATTTTGGAGATCAGACCTTTGTCTGTTGCGGGGTTGGTGAAGATCTTCTCCCAGTCAGTGGGTTGCCTTTTTGTCTTAGTGACAGTGTCTTTTCCTTTACAGAAGCTTCTCAGTTTCAGTAGGTCCCATTTATTCAATGTTGCCCTTAATGACTGTGCTGCTGGGGTTATACCTAGGAAGCGATCGCCTGTGCCCATCTGTTGTAGTGTACTTCCCACTTTCTCTTCTATCAGGTTCAGTGTGTTCAGATTGATATTGAGGTCTTTGATCCATTTGGACTTGAGTTTTGTGCATGGTGATAGGTATGGGTCTATTTTCATTCTTCTACACGTTGACATCCAGTTGTGCCAGCACCATTTGTTGAAGATGCTTTCTTTCTTCCATTGTATTCTTTTAGCACCTTTATCGAAAATGAGGTGTTCATAGGTTTGTGGGTTAAGATCCGGGTCTTCTACACGATTCCATTGGTCAACTTCTCTATTTTTATGCCAATACCACACTGTTTTCCTTACTGTAGCTCTGTAGTAGAGTTTAAAGTCAGGGATGGTAATGCCTCCAGAAGTACCTTTATTGTATAAGATTGTTTTGGCTAACCGGGGTTTTTTGTTATTCCATATAAAGTTGATTATTGTCCTTTCAAGATCAGTGAAGAATTTTAATGGGATCTTGATGGGGATTGCATTGAATCTATAAATTGCCTTTGGTAGGATTGCCATTTTTACTATTTTGATCCTCCCAATCCACGAGCAAGGGAGATCCTTCCATTTTCTGGTATCCTCTTCAATTTCTTTCTTCAATGCCTTAAAGTTCTTGTCAAATAGATCCTTCACTTCTTTGGTTAGAGTTACCCCGAGACATTTTATGCTGTTTGTGGCTATCGTGAAAGGTGAAGCTTCTCTGATTTCCCTCTCTGCTTCCATATCCTTTGTGTATAGGAGGGCGACTGATTTTTTGGAGTTGATCTTGTATCCGGCCACATTACTAAAGGCGTTTATCAGCTGTAGGAGTTCTTTGGTGGAGTTTTTGGGGTCGCTTATGTACACTATCATATGATCTGCAAATAACGAAAGTTTAACTTCTTCCTTTCCAATTCGAATCCCCTTGATCCCCTTATGTTGTCTTATTGCTATTGCTAAAACTTCAAGCACTATATTGAAGAGGTATGGAGAGAGTGGACAGCCTTGTCGTGTTCCTGATTTAAGTGGGATGGCTTTGAGTTTCTCTCCGTTTAGTTTGATGTTAGCTGTCGGTTTGCTGTAAATAGCTTTTATTATATTTAGGTGTGACCCTTGTATCCCTAATCTCTCCAAGACTTTTATCATAAAGGGATGTTGAATTTTGTCAAAAGCTTTTTCAGCATCTAATGAAATGATCATGTGGTTTTTTTCTTTCAGTTTATTTATATGATGGATTACATTGATAGATTTTCGTATGTTGAACCAGCCTTGCATCTCTGGGATGAAGCCTACTTGATCAAAATGGATAATTTTCCTAATGTGTTCTTGGATACGGTTTGGCAGTATTTTGTTGAGGATTTTTGCGTTGATGTTCATGAGTGAGATTGGCCTGTAATTCTCTTTCTTGGTTGAGTCTTTGTGTGGTTTTGGTATCAGAGTGACTGTAGTTTCATAAAAGGAATTTGGCAATGACTCTTCTGTTTCTATATTGTGAAATACCTTAAGGAGTATAGGTATTAGGTCTTCTTGGAAATTCTGGTAGAATTCCGCATTGAAACCATCTGGTCCTGGGCTTTTTTTGGTGGGGAGGTTTTTGATAACAGCTTCTAATTCTTCGCGACTGACAGGTCTATTTAGATTGTTCACCTGGTCCTGATTTAACTTTGGTATATGGTATTTATCTAAAAAAGTGTCCATTTCTTTTACTTTGTCCAGTTTTGTGGCATACAGGCTTTTGTAGTAAGATCTTATGATTCTCTGAATTTCCTCTATGTCTATGGTTAAGTCCCCCTTTTCATTTCTGATCTCATTAATTTGCAAATTCTCTCTCTGCCGTTTGATTAGTTTGGATAGGGGTTTATCAATTTTGTTGATTTTTTCCAGGAACCAGCTTTTTGTTTCATTGATTCTTTGGATTGTTTTCTGTGTTTCTATTTTGTTGATTTCAGCCCTCAGTTTGACTATTTCCAGTCTTCTACTCCTCCTAGGTGAGTCTGCTTCTTTTTTTTCTAGAGCTTTCAGATGGGCTGTTAAGTCTCCAATGTATGCTTTCTCTGTTTTTTTTAAGTGGGCACTAAGGGCTATGAACTTTCCCCTTAGGACTGCTTTCAAAGTGTCCCATAAGTTTGAGTATGTTGATTCTTTATTTTCATTGAATTCAAGGAAGACTTTAATTTCTTTCTTTATTTCTTCTTTGATCCAGGTGTGGGTCAATAGTTGACTATTCAGTTTCCATGAGTTTGTAGGCTTTCTGGGGGTAGCATTGTTGTTGAATTCTAACTTTAGTCTGTGGTGATCTGATAAGACACAGGTGGTTATGGATATTTTTTTGTAACTGTGGAAGTTTGCTGTGTTACCGAGGATGTGGTCAATTTTCGAGAAGGTTCCATGAGCTGCAGAGAAGAAGGTATATTCTTTCCTATTTGGGTGGAATGTTCTATAGATGTCTGTTAAGTCCATTTGATTCAATACTTGCATTAATTCTCTTATTTCTCTGTTAGGTTTCTGTCTGATTGACCTGTCCATTGGTGAAAGAGGAGTGTTGAGATCTCCTACTATTAGTGTGTGCGGTTTGATGGCAGCCTTGAGTTTTAGTAGTGTTTCTTTTACATATGTGGGTGCTTTTATATTAGGGGCATAGAAATTCAGGATTGAGACCTCATCCTGATCAATTGTTCCTGTTATGAGTATAAAATATCCCTCTCCATCTCTTCTGATTGATTTAAGTTTGAAGTCAACTTTGTTAGAAATTAGTATGGCCACACCTGCTTGTTTCTTAGGTCCATTTGCTTGATAAACCTTTTCCCATCCCTTTACTCTAAGTAGGTGCCTGTCTTTGTGGCTGAGGTGTGATTCTTGTAAACAGCAGAATGTTGGATCCTGTTTGCGTATCCAATCTCTTAGCCTGTGCCTTTTTATAGGTGAGTTGAGTCCATTGACATTAAGGGATATTAATGACCAGTGGTTGCTAACTCCAGTCACTTTTTTAGTCATAGAGTTTGTGTGTTTGCCTTCTTTTAGTTGTGCTGGTGAAGGGTGTCTAGATGTTTGAGTTATTGTGGTCATTGTTGGTCTCCTTGGTTTGTGATTTTCCTTCTATTACTTTCTGTAAGGCTGGATTTGTGGCTACGTATTGTTTAAATTTGTTTTTTTCCTGGAAAATTTTGTTTTCTCCATTTATAGTGAATGAAAGCTTGGCTGGGTATAGTAGTCTGGGCTTGCATCCATGTTCTCTTAGCTTCTGCAGTATATCTATCCAGGACCTTCTGGCTTTCATGGTTTCCATAGAGTAGTCAGGTGTAAGTCTGATAGGTTTACCTTTATAAGTAACTTGACCTTTTTCCTTTGCAGCTCTTAATATTCTTTCTTTATTCTGGATGTTTTGTGTTCTGATTATTATATGGCGAGGAGATTTTTTTTTTTTTTGGTCCAGTCTATTCGGTGTTCTGTATGCTTCTTGAACCTTCAAAGGAATATCTTTCTTTAGGTTGGGGAAGTTTTCTTCTATAATTTTATTAAATATATTTTCTGAACCATTGAGCTGTACTTCCTCTCTTTCTTCTATCCCAATTATTCTTAGGTTTGGTCTTTTTATTGTGTCCCATATTTCCTGAATGTTTTGTGATGAGAATTTGTTGGTTTTGCTGTTTTCTTTGATCAGTGTGTTAATTTTCTCTATGGTATCTTCAGTGTCTGACATTCTTTCTTCTAACTCTTGTAATCTGTTGGTAGTACTTGTCTCTGTAGTTCCTGTTCGTTTACCCAGATTTTCCATCTCCAATCTTCCCTCGGTTTGAGTTTTCTTCATTACTTCCATTTCATTCTTCAGGTCTTGAACCATTTCCCTTACCTGTTTGATTGCATTTTCTTGTTTCTCTTGGTTTTCTTGGGTATCTTTGAGCGATTTATTCATTTCCTCTACCTTTTTGTTTGTAATCTCTAATTGTTTATGGCAGTTTTTCACCTCCTGCTTAAGGTCTTCTATTATTTTCAAATAATTCACTTTTGAGTCGATTTCTTCTACTTCTTCTGGAGTAGGGTGTACAATTCTTCTTATTTGGGATCCCTGGGTTCTGGTGATGTCATGTTGCCTTTCAGGTTGTTGGAGGAATTCTTGCATTGGTGCCTTCCGATCTCCTCTTTCAAATGAAGCCAAGAGAGGCCTGGTGTCTTGGTCCTGTCTTTGCTGTTCCTGAGTCTCTGGGTGTATCTCTTCTGTGTAGAAGCAGGGACCGTCCTGCTGAGCTTGAACTCCTCAGTACCCAATCATGGACAACCATCCAGATGGGACTCCTCAGCACCACCCCCAGTGATGTCTCTCCTGGCACCCGGATCTGGTCTCCCTGCTGCTAGGGTGTCTCGAGAACAAAGGGCCAACCCTGCTTGGTGCAGGCAGGCCACCTAGACAAAGGAGCCACCACCTTCCTGAATGCCCTCCCAATTCGGACCCTGTCCCAGCGCCCAAACAGGCTGAGCTGGGAGCTGTTGTGTGGATCAAAGTGGGGAGGGGGTTCAGAGGTAGTGGGGGAGGGCCTTGGATGCAAGCTGGGTGGGACAGGAATGGAGAGGAGATATCAAGCAGTACAGCCCCCGCAGACTGACCAGGAAGTGCAGGAGGGGTGGGGAACGTCTGAGCTCCCTGTCCTGGGCTGCCGCCGCGGCCAGAAACTCACTCACCCCAGTGATGTCCCTCCTGGCACCCGGATCTGATCTCCCCCCTATTTAAATATTAAAGAAGTATGGGAGTGGCTGGACTGCCCAGGGGTCAACAGCACTTAATCCTTTTCCAAAAGATGTGAGTTTGGGTACCATTTCCTCTTTGCCAATTCAAAACAACCTGTCACTCTAGCTCCAGAGGATCTGACACCTTTTTCTGACATTACCAGACTCCTGAACTCATGTTCAGATTCTTATGAAGATATACACATATACACATAGATTTAAAATGTTACACATTTGTAACTTGATCCCAAGGGATGTTGTTTGGTGCTATTTTTGTTTTCTAATATTTTCATTTACTGGTTTATATGGGCTGGTGGTAGCTTCCTGAAGTTGTTAAAATGTCCATTTTGTAAACATTTCTGCCCTATTCTTTCATAAATCTTTTTGGACATCTTTGTTAAAACAAAACTGATTTAGAAAACATGAATACATTCATATTTTGTATTGTTTCAGCTACCGGTCAGGATGCCTTTTGTTTATTTGATCTTATTATATTTTATTTTATTATGTTTTAGTTATCTCTTAGAAGTATGTTTTTTTCTCTAATGAGAGACAGAAAGGGTGTGGACCAGGAATGGAGATTGGGAGGAATTGGGAGGAATAGAGGGAGGTGAAACTCTAAGCAGGACATAATGTATGAGGAAAGAATCTATTTTCAATAAAAGAGAAAATTTGAGGTCAACTATTTGTAGTTTTGGTATCAAAATACCAGAGATAAAAATATTTTAACTAGAAATAAGTTGCCAAAAGATCAACTCTTATAAGCTAGAGATATTTTAAAATTAAGGGAACATTTGTTAAAATGTTTTTATATTAATAGAAGGAAAATTATGGCAATTTTTCTAAAGAACAGCAAAATATCTAAGCATGCTTATTTTTATTATTGGTAAAGGGTCCAAGTCTGCCTTTCTCCAGAATGATGAGACTTTGGCTTAAATTTTTAAGCAAATCTAATATAAGATAATTGAGTATAAAATTATAATGAGAGCAATATAAATGTAGCTGAGGATATAAATACCATCAGTTCCTGATGCTAATGTTGCATCTTCCCTTGCTTTGTCCTTGATATAATGTAAGGAAACTAAGTTTATGGTGGATATCACTTATCTAAGGAAATGATGGGAGGTATGTATTTCTTTCGTTTTTTTTTAAAAAATTAACAAAAGTTAAGATCTACTTTATAATATAAAATATTCTAAAATATTGAACTGTTGTGATAAGGCAATTCATGATTTATTTTATAGTAAAATTTTTTCAGTAAAATTATAATTTTAGAGCAAAAATTAAATATTTAATTTTTATCAAAGTTACATCTTCAATACTCTTTATTTGTTCTATGTGACTGTGTGTTTTGAATATGTCTGTGTGTGTGTTCAAGTGTGCTTGCCTATACATATGCCAACCAGTAGATCATATAGGTTGATTTTACTATATTATAAAGTATATAGAATTTTACTATATTACTCTCTGCTTTGTTTTCTGAGATATAACCCATTGTACACCTGGAAAATAATATTTCAGCTGGGTTTATGACCAGAGATCACCCAGGATTCATTGGTCTCTTCTGACAGCACTCTTGGTATCACTGGTATCTCATTTGGTAGAACACTTGGATAACATAAACAAAATCCTATGCTTGACAACCAAGATTGCATGAACCGAGCATGGTGCAATCTTAGCATTAGAATACGAAAGCAAGCGTATCAAAGACCTAAGTTCATCCTTTTCTCTTTATAGCATGTTCTGTAACTAACAAAAAAGAAGCTTCTATTGGCCCTTTATATTAGAAATGATTAGTAGCTACACTTTATACCCTTACCAATAAATCATCCTTGTGGTAAATGAAGTTCATCAAGTTAATGAGAGGTGACTTTTATTATATAAACATTCTCCACAATTGACCAGACATCATAACTCACTGGTTTGTGTAACTTGTAAACTCTTCAGGAGCTTACAGTCTAGGAGGACCATTTCATATTTAACAATAATCACAGTAATTAAGTTCAGCTGAATATATCTGAACAAAAGATTCAGGAATCAGTCATACTAGGAAAAGAGAGGGTAGTTCAGAGATCACACCAAGAGCAAATCAAGAGGACATTACAGACAGAGAAATGTGAATTTCAGAAGCATCTGATTGGACCCAGATTGGCATTTGCCTTGTGTGGGTATCAGACAACTAATGAGTTGGCAGCCTGTGATTAGTGTAAATTTAGCTGTTGTGACTGGCTGAAAGAATCAGTTATTTGCTACAGGTTATTTTCTATATTTCCATGGCAACTTGTTCACATATTATTTAGTCAATTTTTAAATTGAACTATAGTTATGCCATGTCCCTCGTATCCTTTATTTCCCTTGACACATTTTGTACTCCCCTCCTCAAATTATTCTCAAATTCTGGCTCATTGGTTGTTGTTAGTACATATATGTATAAATATGTAAATACAACCTTTTGGGTCTATTTGTTGTGGCTTATGTGTATATGATTTCAGGAATGACCTGAAATTGGCACTGGGTAACCAATTGTGCAGGGGGCCAGGGGGTCTCATCCTTGGTAGAGATGGGTTTTTCCATCCCTAAGCAGTTTTTAGTTCCACAAACTGATTTCTTTGACTGCATGTTTCTGTGTACCAAAGAAATCTTTGGAAAATATTTAAAGGTCATGTAGATTTTGAGATCATGGAAATGAAGTTTAGTGCAGTGAGCATAAAGCCAATGAAAGGAGGTAGAAGTCAAGGTGGTCATAGACCATATCCTAGCATGTCGCATCTCAAATTGATATAAGGTATGTTTGTAATAGATTAATTGAATTTTTCACAGTTTTATATTTTAAATTACCTTATATTTATGAATTAATATAAATACATTCATATAAATATACTTGGAACTATTCTATGGTCATATTCACATAAATTCTTTTAAATTTAAGCTAGCAATTTTACAGAGTGGCCAACATTTCCACAGTTAAGAAGATAAAGTGTATATACCCAGCCCCAGACAGTTTGAGGATTGGAAAGCAGACTGTGATAGGGTATATCACATATGGAAAGCAACTTTTGTTATCCCAGAGATTTTCATCTGTCCAGTGTTCCTCTCATAGTTTCCTAAGGTAATTTTAGATTAACTTCACATTCACATAAGGGTTTTTAATTATAAAGACTAAAGGCTCTGAAAACATCCAGGGATGTCAGTGAGAGGTTGGCAATTCTGCAAATGGTGGCCCTACACTAGTAAGATTTTGGGCATGTAGCTGTGCATGTATTAACTTTTGGTTGTTGCTGTTTGTGCACCTATTGGCTTTGTGGGAGCCTAGGCAGTTTGGATGCTCACCTTACTAGACCTGGATAGAGGTGGGTGGTCCTTGGACTTCCCACAGGGCAGGGAACCATGATTGCTCTTTGGGTGGATGAGGAAGGGGGATTTGACTGGGGGGAGGGGGGAGGGAAGGGGAGGCGGTGGTGGGAAGAGACAGAAATCTTTAATAAATAAATAAAAAAATTACATAAAAAACATATTTTTTATTGATTCTTAGGGGAATTCACAGCAAGTAGCCCAATTCGATTCAATTCTCAGTCCCTCCACGTGGAGGCCAAAATATGTGAGCCTAATTCCACCTTGTCTGAAGGTCAGAGTTCCTTCAAGGTTATTGTCAACAGGTGTGGCTAATATCCAGACCTGTATTTTACTTGTTGAGAAGTAGATCTGTTTCTACCTTGAGCAAAAGTCTAAGAAACCAACTAAGTTCCTACTCCCTTAAAGAGTTTCCACCCAGGGAGTGGTTTACCTACAGAATGTTTTAGTCTATGGTGTGAGCACTACTTGTATTGTTCTAGCAACAGAATGTTTAATTTGTCAACTTGTCTGTTTATTTCCTTGTATCATGGTAATGTAGTTTTTTTTAATTTATTTATTTATTAAAGATTTCTGTCTCTTCCCCGCCACCGCCTGCCATTTCCCTCCCCCTCCCCCAAACAAGTCCCCCTCCCTCCTTAGCACAAAGAGCAATCAGGTTCCCCAGCCCTGTGGGAAGTCCAAGGACCATCCACCTCCATCCAGGTCTAGTAAGGTGAGCAGCCAAACTGCCTAGGCTCCCACAAAGCCAGTACGTGCAGTAGGATCAAAAACCCATTGCCATTGTTCTTGATCTTACTCCTACCTTTCAGGGGTTGGGGTGGTTAGGAAAATGGAAATTAAATGCCGGTGATTTCAGTATTCACAGAAACTCCCTCTCAGTACTATCCTATGATTTCTGTTCTATTATCTCCACTTGTGTCTCATACTCTCTACTAACATTTCTAATCCCCACGCCCCTACCCTCTTAAGTGGAATCTTTGTTGAAGCTGGCCTTTGAAACCTCCATATCAGCCCTTTACCTTTGTAATATTCTCCCAAAGGAAAGCTGAAAAAGAAATAATAAAAATAAAATAAAAATACAAATAAGAATATTAATTTAAAAACTGAAGATTTAGTTTAGTCAGTCTTAATCACTAAAATCCCGGGAGTCAGATACTTGGGTAAAAACCCAGAATACCAGAGAACTGGGAGCAGCTGCCAGTTGCTTCCTACCTGTCTCCTTCCTGTATCCAAAAGGGGCTGAGATTCTGTCTGCACCCCACCTTATCACTTCCTCTTTCCTTTTCCAGAGTGCTGGGATTAAAGACATGTGTCACCACTGTCCTGCTTCTATGGTTAACTAGTGGCTAGCTCTGCCTTCTCATTTCTAGGCAAGTTTATTTGTCAGAACACAAACAAAATATCACAGAACAAAAAACAAAACAACAACAAAAAGCAAATAAATTAACAAAAAAAAAAAAAACCCACTTTGCTCCTTTACTGTTCTTTCTTCTTGCCTCTAGGGCAACTGGGGGAGGGGGCCCTAGGGGGCAGTGTCAGCTTTTCTGTAAGGTGGTGAGGACTCATCCTACCCCAGGAAAGTGCAAAGCCTGCTCTTGTACTGCAAAACAGGATTCAACACATGGTTCTCATGGGCAATGGACGTCATTTAGTTTAAAAAAATAATACAATGCTAACTCTATGTAGAGATAAGAAGAGGGCTATGCAAAGTATAAGAATTTAAACTATGCCAGCAAAAGTTTTAGTTTGTTGCCAGTCTGTGTTGAGAATTTAGAAATTATTATTGATTTATAATTGGAATAATTTGTAGATAACTATAAATTAATTTGTCTTTAGCTAATCGGGGAACCAACAAAGAGAGCTCTTAAAAGTCCATTTTCAGATATACTAAATTTAAGATTTTGGGTGGATTTTTCAAGTACTCATAGATTCATATGTAAATTCAGTCAGAATTCTAACCCTTCCCTATTTCCCTGTCACTAAAATGGATAGCATCTGTATTTGGCATTGTTTTATTCTGCCAACTCATATACATCTTGGCTACCTTGCAATATCTAAATTTTAGATGATTCTCTATCATATCCTTGACCTCAACAATAAAAATCTGACCATGTTCCAGACATCTACTCAGACTACACTATTTTGCTTTTTGGTTTTGATATTTTCTGATTACCCAGTCTTAGAGTTTTTCTGGGTCTTTCTGACATTCTGACTTTGCCACTCTATCTTACAATTTCCAAAGATCTTTGCAGAATGTGTCAAATAATTGTTCTTACTGAACAGGCAGGTCCTTCCTATTGTCATATAGACTAAAGGATTAAAATGTAAGATTGGTGACTGGATTCAGCAGAGAGAAAAATAGCCATGGTTTCCATTCCAAAATTTTATGTTCTCAAAAGTTGCTTATTTAGAAACAGGTAATACATCCTCACATCCACCAAAGAAGTCCAACATGGAAGGATATAAAAATAAATGAAAGGCATGTGAATACCTTACAATAACAAGAAAATCTGTCAATGCTGCAATCACCCATACAATCTACGGAGCAAAGGACCTCACTAAGCACAGCTTCAGATTCCCCAAAGCGAGGCATTCCCACGGGATAAGAGCCATCAAATTGCCCGAAGTGACAGGTACTTTAATTACTGAAGAGACTGACTCGTCTTCCCTCAGGTCCATTTGGGAAATTGTATGAAACAATTTTCCCTAGATTTACTACTGAAATGTGTCACCACTGTTCATCATCTTTTCATTATTTCCACAGATGTGATGAGACAGACTATTTTCCAAATGTGTTATTTGGGTAAGAACATGGCAGTACACACACACACACACACACACACACACACACACTCTTTCTCTCTCTCTCTCTCTCTCACACACACACACACACAAACACACATACACACAAGCACACACAGATGCTGTTTGTTTATGGGGAAAGTCTGGCAAATTCCTAGAATAAAAGTTTCTTGTTTACTAGAAAAAAAGTCTTATTTTCATAAATGAATGAGGGTCTTTTTTTTTCATTTTCTTTATCTAGAACTTTCCTGTAACCAAGGTGAAGTTATGTTTTTATTCTTACTCTTCAGGGAAAGTGAATATCTTTCTGTTTCCCTCTCTTGCTAAAACTCAAAGAGTTTACTTGTAGTTCTAAGCATTTGACATGTAACTTATTAATGCCTTTTTATTTTACAAATGCTAGGTAAGATTAACATTATGATGTTAATCAAATATGTCCATGTATTGTATAGGATCCTAGCTAAATTAAAATGCTTTGAACATTCTTTCCAACGTTCATATTTATTGGAGCATTTTTTCTTTTGTCTAAATTTGATAACTGCATATGGTTTTTGCTAAAGTCACCCATCACGTATATATAAAATTGTATAATATACTAATGTATACATAAATATTTGCATAAATGTTGAAATACTTAACTACACATATTCATAAATTTAAGTATATCAAGAAAATTATCTAATAAGTGCTTGTAAAATTGTAAAATACACATACATCTCATATGAGAAGACTGAGGCTTTTAGCACACCTGGCAGCTTACGTTGAAGATTATAGGTTTCCAATTTCTGACTTTAATACAATATGTTGCATTTTCTCTTACTTATAAAGGATATTTCAGCACCCTTTAGGTGCAAAGTAAAGAAAGAGAGGGTAGTTTGAAGAATGGAGAAGAAAAATGAAGATGGAAAGAAAAGAGAAGACAATAGACCACTATAATTGTTCAATTTAATATTAAATATTCCATTCTTGAAATATCGTCAGATTAGGGAGACACAATTAACTGATAAAAATTACAGATACATAGTATCCACATATGTGTGTAGCTGAGATTGAACCAAGGCTTGAAACACTCTATGCTCACACACTCTCATAGACCTGTAACCTCAATTCTCTGCTCACTCTTGCTTTAGAAGTAGGGTCCAGATATCTTGCTTAGGTTGGCTTAGAAGATAGCATTCTATCTCCTCAGCCTGCAGAATTCTAGAAATTTTAGGTGGGTTCCAAAGCAATGTATTAAAACCTAACAGATGAAAACTAATGGCATTCGTAGTCATGTAGAAATTTTTATTTTAAATTACAAAATCCCCCAAAGGCTCTGTTTGAGGATGTCAATAATTCCATTCTCCAGGAATTATATAATTTTCTCTCATACATAACTAAAAGAAAATAACCTATGTTTATTAGCATTCTCTTTAGCATGCTAATAATGGATGCTACTGTTTGGATGTCAGGATACTTATCTTTAGAAAGTAAATGGCTAGAGAGTTGCAATCTCTTCTCTTCTTTTAAGCTATATTCATTGTTCTCAGAAAGTTCCCTGCCTAGGTTGTGCTTCGAAGAATGAAGCAAGCTGTAGGGAGGATGGGATGTTCTTTCTAAGCCAGAATCAAGTAGATTTGCTGGTGTGTGTTTGGATCCTGGCACTTAGAGGTAAGTGAGCAGAATGGTATTTTTGAAGCCAGTCAGGATGGCATATCAAGTCCAGGACAAATTGAAGACAAAGAGCAAGACCCTATTTTAGAAAAAGAAGTGTCAAAAATCACTTATACATTGAATATACTACTGAAACTAAGCAGACATAAGTGTGTACTCTATAAAAATGTTGAAAAACCTAGAGAGATGACCAAGGGGTTGAGAGCACTGGGTACTCCTCTAGAAGACCTAAGCTTATTTCCCAAAACCCACATGATAACTTAAAATGGTGTACAACACCAGTTCAAAAAAAATCCAAAGCCCTATTTGGTAGGCACATAGTTCACATATGTGAACTAGGATTATCCCTTTTTCAACTTTTTATCAGTATAACAATTTCAGGAGAGGCACCCCTTGAGCAAGTCATGTTAACTTGGAGCAAGAGCAGAGAGCTAAAAAGCATCATCTCTGATCATATGCCATCTCTTGGAATTAATACAAGCTCTCTGTTTGCAGAGGCATTATTATGTAATAATCTCATCTTTAAAATCTCTAATATTTGCTAACCTTTAAATGATTAGGAAAATTTTTGGCCTAGACATCATCATTTAAAAACCTTTAAGATTTAACAGGAGGATATTATCTTTCTGTCATTTTGCTAAAATGAATTATTATTACAAAACATGTTGAAGCCATGATTTTCATTATAGAATTTATTTCTCAAATGAAAATTTACTACTTGGTTTAGCAGGCAAGGAAGGAGAAATACAATCAGACTTAGAAGGTGCTAAGCCTCCTTGAGCCACACTGCATGAGTCCTGATTTCCTTCTCTATCCATTGACACCAAATGTGGATGATGCTGTCTGAGTAACCAAGACTGGAATTCACCGACAATTCTTCTGGCCACAGGAGCAAAAGAATTTACATGCACATTCTCTCCCACCACACACACACACACACACACACACACACACACACACACACACACACACAAATATATATATATATATATATATATATAGTGATATTTTGTTTATGCTATAAAAAATAAAGCTTGCATGAATATCAGAGAAGCAGAGTAGCAGCCACTGGAGAGTTCTAACCTCGACCAATGTTCAGATCAAAGGGCTGATCCTGTTTCTTTGAATCCTCAGACTGAATGCTGTCTCCACAGAACCTCAGAATGAATTCTCAGACTGAGTCCCATCTCTATGAAACCTCAGTTTGCATGCTTGTATTGAATCCTCAGACTGCAACTGAGCTCCTGTCTCCTGCTTTATACCCCTCTCTGCCCAGCCATATCACTCCTGCCTCCACCTCCCTAGTGCTGGGATTAAAAGCATGGGATCCCAAGGGCTGGGATCACCTTTGTGTGAGCTCTGTTTCTCTTTTAGACAGATTCAATCAGGTAGTCCAAGGAGTTTTTAATCTCCTGAGACCTGGGATTAAAGTTATGAGCCTCCACTGCCTGGCTTCTGCCTCTAACTAGTTGCTTAGCACTGCACCTCAGAAAATCTTTAATTGTTAAAACACAAACAAAATATTACCACACACACTCACACACACACAATAAATAATTAAAAATAGGATCATACATGATAGTACATATCTCTAATCCCAGCCTTTGGGAAGCAAAGATAGATCGATTTTTATTAGTTCTGAGCCAGCCTGATTTGCACAGTGGTATTCAAGTTAGCCAAGAATACACAGTAAGATCCTGTCTCAAAAATAAATAAATAAACCGTTAAAGTTTGCACCTTTTAAGATTAATATTAGGTTTGGGGAAACCTGCTTTTTCTGTTAATACATAGAGTCTCTCATGACTTAGAAAGTAAGAAATGGTTCCTTCCCTCATGTGCTGGCATGCACTTAGTATATTAGTCAACTCAATTCCCAAATTTCCAAGTCCCTTGTAATTGATGAAATTCCTTTGAAAAATCATGTAATTTTCATTAATTCAATATTTCATCACAATCCCAACAAACATGTGTCATAAATTACTCCTAGAATTGGGAACACATAATCGATATGTTAGACAAATGCTAGCCCAGTATTAGCATTCCAACAGAAAAGAGAGAACAACGCATCGATTATAGATATAGACTAGAGGTTTTTCAGGATCAGAGAGCAGCTAGAGAGGTCAGGAAATGTGGAAAGGGCATAGTGAGGAGGGTAGAAAGTGAAGCTCTTCATGGTTAGGTGTCTGGTTTGCATTATCAGGTTAATCAATAACTTCTATTATCTTTATCCATCTATATTAATTGGTCAGGATTATAGGTTTGGATTTGAGTTTACACACATGCTCGTCTGTCACTGATGATACCCACTCATTCTCCACTCTCCTGAAGTCCCTCACTCTTCCAATCCCCTTCCCAGTTCATCATTTGCTTAAACAATTTCTCCATGGGACAAAAAACACCCGACAAATGTTGCTCTGTGTCTGGCTTCTTTCTCTTAACATAATGTTTTCACTCAGAATCACTTTTCTGCACAGTTATGACAGAATAGTACACTATTGTGTATATATAATACTTTGCTAGTTAGTTTTTATTACTTGACAGAAACTAGAGTTACCTGAGAAGGAAGAATCTATATTGAGAAGATTTCTGCATCACTTTGGCCTATAGGAAAGTTTGGTCTCTTTGGCACTTTCCTCATTAACAATTCATGTTAAAATGGTGTCAGTAGGTGGTGATGCCATTGGGCAAATAGTCCTGGGCTATATAAAAAAGCAAGCTGAGAAAGCCTTAGAGAGCAAGCGGATACACAGCACTCCTCCTTGGTCTCAGGATTTAATTCCTCCCTCTAGGTTTCTGCCCTGAATTACTGCCCTAAATTCTCCAGTGATGGATTATGGTCTGGGAGTTGTAAGGAGAAGTAAATACCCCTCTCCCTTAAGTTGGTTTTATCACTGCAACATAGAAATACAATTAGGATATCCACTGACAGACACCAGGCTAACTGTATATTTAGTTGGCCTGTTTCAAATATCACCATGACAAGACAAATCAGATAGGGATTACCTTTGGATCCTGACTTTATTTCCCTCTGATGTATGCCATACAACATGATATCTCGGTCATACAACATTTCCTCCTTTAAGAATCTCTCTATTGCTTTCCATAATGGCTGCACTAATTCAACATTTTGAATCTTTCTTGTAACTTCCATACATATTTTCATTCCCACCTTTCTAAAAGAATATGCATCAGTGTGATTTTTATGATCTTTTGGAAATATCTCCAGGAGCCCACTTACCAAAGGGTATCCTTCTTGATTGGGAAAACATCTCAGTACTCTCACATGTGAAAGTCATTGCTAACCAGGATTCAGACCCCATGCTTAACTTACACGTGAACTTGACATCCCAGCCTTGTCTTAGTTATCTTAGTGTATCCTTGAGGAAGCCATTTCACACTCATTTTCCTCTAGCCAGGGGGACTACTCAAGCTGATGCCTCCTTCCTATGACTTTGCTGGCACAAGTCCACAAATTTCTTTGCAAGCAGATTTATTTGTCTCACTCTTTTCTAGTCCACCCTATCATTTCAACTTTATTTTTATTTTTTCCTCAACAGCTGCAGTTAGTCTTATGACTATGTTTCTTTCATTAAAAGCCTGTACTTAACAAAACCTGGGGGGCTGTAATTAACACATTGTACACAACTTGGAGGAATGCTGTGGTCTGTGCCTTTCATAAAGAAAAGTTTCTATCCCAAACTGCTTATTTTGCTAAATTCTTTTAAGATCTTTAAAATACAGTTTTCAAAGGATAGCAGGGGCCAAAAGAATGCTCTTTAAGGAAATGCAAGATTGTTGCAATAAAAGAGGGTACACACCACCACAACAATGCCCCCATTCCTTGTTTCTAGAACAGGAACAGCAACGAAGCCTAGGAACAGCAGTGACTTCATTTGTCTCGCTTCCTCTTCTTTATTTTGAGTAACTTTCTCATGAAAGTTTTCATTTGGTTGAAGATGCCTTGCCCATTCATCCAATGATAGACGCCTAGAATGTGCTGCCTTAGTAGGACATCTGTAAACAATACTGTGATAAACCTAAGCAGAGAGGCATTCCTTTCAAATCTGCTCCTTTCTCTAAATTCTATTATTGAGAATTATGGCTATATATATTTGCATTATTTCCCTCTTCATTCTTCATCAAAACTGTTCTATATACATGTTTGCTGGGAGCCGATTTGAGTGGCTGCCATTATAAGATGGCATTTGGCCCCAGCCTCACTTGATAACTCCATATTAAGGTTACTGTTCTTCCACCAGAAAACAGGATGAGTTGTTGTGATCTAGCAGCCCACACTTCCCCTGACCGGCAGGGGAACTTCCTTGTGGTCTGTAATTGACAGGGATGTTCCCCTGCTTTCTTTCCTGCTGGTGGGTCTCTGGAAAGGCAGTTAAGGTATCAAAGTATCAAAGGTTGCTAGGCAGAATCCATATATAAGCAGCTATAGCTCAGAGCTCGGGGCCCCTCGCTTTCTGCCCTCCCTTCAACCAAGAGGCTCCAATAAAGCGTGATTTGAGAAGAATCCTCATCGTGTGGCTGTTCTTTCCTGCTGGCCAGGGAGTTCGCCGCACATGTTTTTGTTCTCTTTCAAATCTATGGCCTCCTTTTTCATTAATTATTGTTTCATGCACAGCTGAATAGGTATAAACATTTGTATTTCCAAATTTATTCTCCTCGGAGTATTTGGTGTTATTTGTGTCTATGTTTTCAGGTCTAACCAGTATGTATATATCGAGTGAAATGAAGTAGATATTCCTTATGGTCTGGCCAATGTCTAGGAGAAACAGAGTCAGTTTGGATATCAGTGTGGTTATTTTTCAGAAAATTGAGTATCAACCTACCATAAAACCCAACAATTGGGAATATACCTAAGGGATATGCCCTCATACCACAAAGGCATTTGATGAACTGTGTTCATAGTAACGTTATTTGTAATAGCCAGAACTAGAAACAACCTAGAGGCCATTCAACTAAAGTATGGATAAAAAATGTGGTACATTTGCATAAAATGGAGTACTATTCAGTGGTAAAAACAAGGACATCTTGACATTTGCATGCAAATGGGTGGAACTAAAAGAAAACCATTCTGAGTTTGGTAACCCAGACCAAGAAAGACAAACATGTTTGCTCATAAGTGGATATTAGACAAAAATCAAAGGATAATCAGTCTATAGTCAATGACCCCAGAGAAACTAGGTAAGAAGGAGAACTCTAAGGGAAACATACATGGACCTCCCTGGGAAGGAGAATTAGACAAGATCTCCAGAGAAAATTGGGAGCATGAGGGTACGAGAGAAGGGAGGGCAGAATAAGAGGAGGAAGGGAGAAGCAGGGCGGGGGAGAACATGAGGGAACAGGATGGTCAAGATGGGGGAAGTACAGAGAGAGAGAAAAGAGATATCTTGATTGAAGGAGACATTAAGGGACTATCAAGAAACCTGGCACTAGGGAAATTCTCAGGAATCCATAAGGATGACCCCAGCTAAGATCCTAAGCAATTGTAGAGAGCATATCTTATCTAGCCTGGCTTTATTTTCAGATTGATAAATACCTTAATTGTCACCATAGAACCTTCATCCAGCAACTGATGGTAAAAGATGCAGAGATCCACAACACAGCACTGGCCTGAGCTCCCAGAATTCAGTAGAAGAGAGCAAGGGATAATATGAGCAAAGGAGTGAAGACTATGTGGGGATACTCACTTAAAACAGTTTTCCTGAGCTAATGGGAACTCACTGACTCTGGCCAGACAGCAGATGAATAAGCATAGAAACAAACTAGGCCCTTTGTGAATGACCATTGTATGGTGGGAGCAGTCTTTGGGTCTACTGGTTGTAGGACCATAATTTATTGCTAGTGCTTGAACTGGCTTTTGGAGCCCATTCTCTTTTGAAGAATATCTTGCTCAGCCTAGATATAGGGGAAGGGCCTTGGTCTGTTCTCAAAGCGATGTGCCAGACTTTGCTGGCTCCCCATGGGAAGCCTGACCCTCTCTGAGGAGTGGATAAGGTTGGGTTGGGGAGGAAGGTAAAGGGAGCATGAGGATGGCAGGGAGTGGGGACTGTGATTGGTATGAAAAATGAGAAAAAATTGCTTTTTAAAATACTCATAAATTAATTTTTAAAAAAGCATAGACATCATCTGTCATCTGGAAGTTCTTGGCCTGTGCCAGGCTCCACATTAAGAGCTTTGCATTTGGGTTATTTGATTTCTTATGAATTCTGTAATACATATGTCATTTTATTCACTTGCCATATAAGACAAAATCATCTTTAAAATGATGAAAATGAGGAACTGTAATGAACTGAAAGAATAGCCTGTGGTCATTTGATGATAGGATATGGGGGTGTTGAGAAATCTGTGAAAAACACGTGCTGAGGGAAGGAGAGTGGCTATGGTAAATACTAAAAAATAACAAGTTGTTATTGCCTTAGGTTTTTCAAGTGCCTCAAAAGACACAAAGGACAGAAGAGATAAACATAGCAAATGATGGCTAAAGAATGAAGCGCAGTCTCAAAATACTCATCACGGTGCTTAAACAGGTTAAAGGAACGAGCTCGATGTACAAATTGCTGAACCTTGAGGAGCCCATGTGGCAAAAGTTTCATATCTTTAAGTTAAGCTGAGCTGTTCTGTTCAGTCTTTGTTTTCTTGATGATTAGCTTGTCCTCATCTTCCTTTCTCATTGTAAGAGATAACGCCTCCCCCCCCATGTAACCACATTAAGATTTATGCACATGTTGTTTAGAAATCTCCAAAGTTTGTGGATAATCATAGACTCGTGTATTCATATATGCCTTCTGTGTAATTATACTGAGGCTGCAGAAATTCAGACTTATTCTAGGAACAGAAGAAAATCCTATGTGCAAAGATACATTTCCAATGCATTCACATTACATTTCAAATGAGACTGAAAAAAGTTTCATGGCTGAAAATTTCTCATCATAGTTGAACCCAGGAAGTAACGACTGGTATCACTAAATGTGCATGCACTTTGCTCTGTGCAGTGATGAGTATCTGGGGGTGCTGCAGGCACAAGGACATGCTGTGCTTAGACTTCAAAGAATCAGCTTGTGGAGGGCTTGTAGGACTTTCTTAACTATCTTATCATTCCAAATGAATCACAAGCTGGACCATCCAAAGCGTTCATAATCTTGATAATAAACACCAACTGTCACTATTGCAGGGAACTCAGTTTTCCGGCAACAGAATTCCACAGATGACTAAAATATGAGATAAATTATCCATGAAGCTGTTCCATATTATGTTACATTCTGTGGATTCTGTGGATCATAGATCCATTACTAGCCACCTTTAGTAGATAAGCTGTTGTCATGTGGAAGGCATTAGTGTTATTAGTGATGGTGCAGGGCCAGCATGGTGCTATAATGCAAGGAATGAGAGAGAAACCTGACAAAGGGAACTTTCCTTCATTAGAAGCAGGAAAAATCTCTTGTATGCCAATACTGACAGCCCACATGAATTTCTAAGTTAGAGATTTAGCTTTTATTCTGATTTCTCATTAATTTAACCAATAAAACATGACCAAATTCCGATGGTGATTTTGATTTATGATTCCATCTGGTTTAGGTAGCAGGCCTTGGTGTTTATTGGAAAAAAATAAAAAAAAAAAAAAAAAAAAAAGAAAATGGAGAGGCACAGCAGAGACTCGTCTCGACCCTTCAGTCGTCTGACTTGGTATCGTTGCAGGATCCGGAGTACGCCCGAGGACCTCAGGAACCATGCCGAAGCCACACAGCGAAGCAGGGACTGCCTTCATTCAAACCCAGCAGCTTCATGCAGCCATGGCTGACACCTTCTTGGAACATATGTGCCGCCTGGACATTGACCCCGCACCCATCACGGCCCGCAACACTGGCATCATTTGTACCATTGGTCCTGCTTCCCGGTCTGTGGAGATGCTGAAGGAGATGATCAAGTCGGGAATGAATGTGGCTCGTCTCAATTTCTCTCATGGAACTCATGAGTACCATGCAGAAACTATCAAGAACGTGCGTGCAGCCACAGAAAGCTTCGCCTCTGATCCCATTCTTTACCGGCCTGTAGCTGTGGCTCTGGACACAAAGGGGCCTGAGATCCGGACTGGACTCATCAAAGGGAGCGGCACTGCAGAAGTGGAGCTGAAGAAGGGAGCTACCCTGAAGATCACCCTGGACAATGCCTACATGGAAAAGTGTGACGAGAACACCCTGTGGCTGGACTATAAGAACATCTGTAAGGTGGTGGAAGTAGGCAGCAAGATCTACGTAGATGATGGGCTCATTTCACTGCAGGTGAAGGAGAAAGGCGCTGACTTCCTGATAACAGAGGTGGAGAATGGTGGTTCCTTGGGCAGCAAGAAGGGGGTGAACCTCCCCGGAGCCGCTGTGGACCTCCCTGCTGTGTCAGAAAAGGACATCCAGAACCTGAAGTTTGGGGTGGAGCAGGATGTAGACATGGTGTTTGCGTCTTTCATCCGCAAGGCAGCTGATGTGCACGAGGTTAGGAAGGTCCTGGGAGAGAAGGGCAAGAACATCAAGATCATCAGCAAAATCGAGAACCACGAAGGCGTCCGCAGGTTTGATGAGATTTTGGAGGCCAGTGATGGGATCATGGTGGCACGTGGCGATTTGGGCATTGAGATTCCTGCAGAGAAGGTCTTCCTGGCCCAGAAGATGATGATTGGACGATGCAACCGAGCTGGGAAGCCAGTCATCTGCGCCACACAGATGCTGGAGAGCATGATCAAGAAGCCCCGCCCCACCCGTGCTGAGGGCAGTGATGTGGCCAATGCGGTCTTAGATGGAGCAGACTGCATCATGCTGTCAGGAGAGACCGCCAAAGGGGACTACCCTCTGGAGGCCGTCCGCATGCAGCACCTGATTGCCCGTGAGGCAGAGGCCGCCATCTACCACCTGCAGTTATTTGAGGAACTCCGCCGTCTGGCGCCTATTACCAGCGACCCCACAGAAGCTGCTGCCGTGGGTGCTGTGGAGGCCTCTTTCAAGTGCTGCAGTGGGGCCATTATCGTGCTCACCAAGTCTGGCAGGAGTGCTCACCAGGTGGCCAGGTACCGCCCGCGTGCGCCCATCATTGCTGTGACGCGCAATCCCCAGACAGCTCGCCAGGCCCATTTGTACCGTGGCATCTTCCCTGTGCTGTGTAAGGATGCAGTGCAGGACGCCTGGGCTGAGGATGTAGACCTCCGTGTGAATTTGGCCATGAATGTTGGCAAGGCCCGAGGCTTCTTCAAGAAAGGAGATGTGGTCATTGTGCTTACTGGGTGGCGCCCTGGCTCTGGCTTCACCAACACCATGCGTGTAGTGCCTGTGCCTTGATGGCCCTCTGGAGCCCCTCTTCTAGCCCCTGTCCCATCCCCTCCTCCATCCCATCCATTAGGCCAGCAACGCTTGTAGTGCTCACTCTGGGCCAGAGTGTGGCGCTGGTGGGCTGGGACACCCGGGAAAATTACTGTCGCTGAAACATGGAATAGAGCCCAGCTGTCTGTCTATCATATGGCCCTACCCAAGCCAGGGGTGACAGCGGAATGCAGAATTGGAAGCCCTCTGGCTTTATCACAAAGGGGCAGCAACATCTCTTGTGTACTTTGCTCCTGTAGAAAGTTGTCCAGAGAACTCCCAGCCCTGGCCTGGAGTCAGGCGACAGCAAGAGTAGGGTCTTAGGGCATGGGGCCCAGGTTCCTGTGTAGATAATAACCTCTGGCCCCCGGGCCGGACTTGCTTCCCCAACAGCTTTGGCCTCCCCCACTGCTCGTTGCGCACTTCTCAGCTGTCACTGCAGTCACACCCTGCACTCTCCACCTCCGTTCTACTGTGCAGCATCTCCAGGCCTGTTGCTATAGTGCCCACCTGAGTGTCAATAAACAGCAGCTGAAGAAAAACAAAAAAAAAAGAAAATGGAGAATAAAATCTACTAGATATTCTTTAAGACTGGTATATTAAATATAAAAGGAGTTGTGAGCATTGGCATGTAGTATAACAAGTGTGGAAAGAATGAGATTTGCAGTCACTGAAAGACATGTTCAAAGTGAGGCTCTTCCAACACCCATCAGTCTAGAAAACCTTTCAGGGCTTCACTTAGCTAGTTTATCCAATAAAGAAAGCTACACTCATCTCACCAGGAGGGTTATGATGATCAAGCCCATACTGCTCTCTGATGTGCTTGTGTCCATGTCTGGTATGTGATTGGTGATCAAATCTTATCTATTTTTATTTTAGTGGTTTATTTTTTATAAATCAAAATATTAGAAGTGGTGACAAAGAAAAATTAAAAACAAAACATTCTTCAAAAGTATAATATTCAATAATGGAAATTATAAAAGGCTTATGTATAAAAAGAGAATAGAATGCAATAAAAACGTAGTGGTTAATTACATGTTGTATAAATGTGATCTTTGCAAAAACTGGAAATTTTTCTAGAAGCATCAAAATCTTAATTTACATTTAATAATCCAAATTATCAATGGACAGAGACATTATAATTCATGGTACTTTCAGAATAAAGAAAAATTATGTGTGTGTGTGTGTGTGTGTGTGTGTGTGTTATATTTTAATGACAAGGAAATTAATGAGTCAAGCTTGACATTTAAGATGACAGATAACTTTTTTTTTTTTCGAGACAGGGTTTCTCTGTAGTTTTGGAGCCTGTCCTGGAACTAGCTCTGTAGACCAGGCTGGTCTCGAACTCACAGAGATCCGCCTGCCTCTGCCTCCTGAGTGCTGGGATTAAAGGCGTGCACCACTATCGCCCGGCAACAGTTAACTTCTAAACCATCTTTGATGCCATATGTAAATATACTTTCATGATTCTGGATTAAATAAATTTCATGTTGGTGGCACTAGTGTTGATCTATCTATCTATCTATCTATCTATCTATCTATCTATCTATCTATCATCATCATCATCTATATATATATAGTATATATATACACTTTAAAAAATAAAAAATAATAAAATTTAGTTTGATACTGTAAAAATTATTACTATTATTAATTTGAAAGCATAAAGAGCTACTACTTTCTATTCATGTGTACTTACTCTTAACAGTGCTTTTCAATATGACCAAGTGCATATGTGTACAGGTATACACAAATGTAAAGGTGGCAAAGCATGGTTTTATAAACATTATATTTTTTTCATACAATAGTTTAAAATAATTCAGCACTTCCAATTTTATTATCCATGAAGAATGAGAGTACAGCTCTAGAAAAAGTAAATCTGCTCAGATTTTCTTAGATAACCCTTAACTCCAACCTGAAGAGAAAACCAAATATCCTGAGACCTTCTGTTGTATTAGGAGCGGCCGGGCTGTGTTCCCCGCACCTGACCACCCGCATGGCCCAGCTTATGCCCGAAATAATTACACAGAAACTGTGTTCTTTTAAACACTGCCTGGCCCATTAGTTCCAGCCTCTTATTGGCTAGCTCTTGCACCTGGACTAGCCCATTTCTGATAATCTATGTAGCACCCCAAGGTGTGCTTACTGGGGAGATTCTAGCCTGCATCTGCAGGGACTGGGAACATCATGGCGACTCCTGACTCAGCTTCTCTTTCCCAGCATCCTCCTCTGTCTACTCCACCCACCTAAGGGTTGGCCTATCAATGGACTCAGGCAGTTTCTTTATTTTAACCAATGAAATCAACAGATTGATATATGACACTCCCACATCAACCTTCTATATATAACCTTCTCTAATCATTTCTTAATCTATTGATAAAAAGTAACCTGATGGTAAATCATGATTTTATGTAAAAATGTGCCTCTTACTTAGAGTACCAACTGTGTAAACAAGTATTGGAATCTTCACACCAACAAATCTTCATTGATATGGAAATGCTGTGAGAAAAGAGTGTCTTGAAAACTCTAGGCAAAAAAATGGACAAAAGCTCATAGAGACTGATAAACTTAAGAGAAATGTGAACATGTAAAAAATAATATATAACTCAGATGCTCCTATACATATATACAGTAGGCTGCTGAATTCATGGGCTCCCAGCAACAGATTTAGCTGACATCATATGAAAAATCTTTATACTGAATTAACTGCATCTGTGTTAAAGTTGTACATTATTTCCTATTGTGATTTCATGAACAAGAAAATGCAAAAAGGTATTTGCCTAGGATTAATATTTTATAGGGATCATCAACAACTTAGAGATTATTTAATGTGTATGAGAAGATGTTCATAAACTTTTCATAATGTACTTGAGAATCCATAGATTTTCTATAAAGAATAATGAGCCAATCCCTTTCTAATACTAAATCATGATATATTATACATATTTCAGTATATATATTTAAATTAACTATAAATTTATAGTTATATATTATACACACACATATAGCAAAATGAGTTTGGAGAGTTCAGTCAGACCTGAATATAGTACATATCACCCAGGTATGGAGGTTCACAACATTTATAACCCCAGATCCTGGGATCTCTGATGCCTGTGACCTCTCTAGTTACATGCATTCGTATGAACATGCCTCTAGCATTTCATACAAAGACATAATTTTTAAAAAAATCTACAAAGTTAAAAGTATACCCATAATGATAGTTGTAATTCTAAAATTCCTAATTATATTTCCTTTGATTTATTTTTCATCATTGAAATCATTTGCACAGAAAACATTATCTGCCCTCATTACTGTCCTTTATGAGTATGCACAATTAAAAATGGGAAAATAATTTTATGATGACATGAGGAATTATGGTTTGAAGAGCATGCACTTAAGCTACTCCAGTATACAGGAATGTTAACAATGAAAATAGCTAGGTCTCATCTTTGCCAGTATCTGTGCTTTTTTAAGCAAAACAAGTGAACCTACAATCTCCCTTTCATTTTTAAAGGAAACTGTAAATATTGTAAATGTTTAACTGGTAATATGTATTTCTTGCATTTGATAAATTCTTTCATGAATGTGAAGTTCATTTGGGGTTATTTTTTTATCCCTATTAAGGTGATCAGATAATTCTACAAACATGAGTAAAATGTATTAGACAAAAACAAAAATTAGCTTTTAATTTTAATTCTATGCTAGGTTACACTTCACGATAATTTTGCTTTTTAATGCTAGAAATAAGGGTTTAGTTGAATCTCTATCCAAATAGAAACTTAATAGTGCTTATTTCATGCTCATATGGTCAGATTTTTGGTCCAATTTGTTTGTAATGAGTTAGAGTAACTGATATGCTAATCAATGTTAGTTAATTAAAAGTAGAATTTCTACTTACAAAACGCATTAAGCTGCTGAGCATATTGCATGCTAGATGACCCGATTCAGATATTTGAACTCCTAAAATGAGGAGGAGTGGTGCAAAATCTTTTAGATGTGCTTCTAGAAATAGCACTCAGATCCTCCTGGAAACCTATCTTTCCTGGGGATGAGAAGGCCTGCATTATAGCATGTAATCTGCTACCGTGTCATTCACTCAGTTTTCCAAGGTCAGAGACAGACAACTAGGTAAGGCTTAGGCATATCTTCTTGGGACGGGATCTCACTGCCAAAATTTAAAGTTAATTGAAATACTTCATAGTTCTGTGATTTTAGAATAAATAACATCTTTCTGATTTTCATAATTAAGAATAAATAATGTGCTACCCTTGTGACACTGGTGCTTAATTAAAGATTATAACTGATAAAGAGTGAAATTTCATCACTGAAGAAGTAATATAAGGTTTTTATTGAAATTACGAAACTATTCTATCACCATACTTCTAAAATGTAACTGTTCAAAGAAAAATTTCTACAAATATAGATATAGTAACATAACGTAAGAGAACTTTACAAGAACCTGATCTAAATCTAAACATGGTACCCTAACACTCATAGGCTGGGGCCAGTGGATAAAACAATTGTGTGTTCAAATTCAATCTGCAAAACATGGGGAAAGCCTGTCTAAAATAAAAAATGAAATAAAGCAAAACAAACAAAATATGCAAAAACATTATTTGTAGTTTTTTTTTGTGCATGCTACTCAAATATATATTCCATGATTACCTGAATTTTGGGGAACATTCCCTTCTACATATCTATACAAAGTAGGGTCATACACTTTCCCAGAACACACAGCATATTAATGTGTAGAATGAATTCTTAAGACTATGTCCCAAAAAGCTGTCTTTCTTTTTCTCTTTCCTTCTTTCCTTCTTTCCTTCTTTCCTTCTTTCCTTCTTTCCTTCCTTCCTTCCTTCCTTCCTTCCTTCCTTCCTTCCTTCCTTCCTTCCTTCCTTCCTTCCTTTCTATCTCACACCCTCCTTCCTTGTTTTCTTTTTTTTCTTTCTTTCTTCACTCATTTTCCTTTTACAGGAAATAAAGATTGTGTTGTGGAATAAGTAGAATTTTAGAGATTAAGACTTGTGTCTTGCAGAACTAGTTTAGAAAATAACAAGTTATCAAGAGTGAAGCCTACTTGGAATCTCACTGGTCCCTGACCAACATCACTTAAATTGAATGGTGAGCAACTAGGGATAAAGATGAAGGTCCCTTTGGGGAGGTGAAAGGGGTATGAAATCTAGGAAAGAAAAATTAATCTTGCATGTTGTGTTCACTCAGTACATTGAGAGTAATAATAGGACGCATTCCAGTGTTCACCACCTTCCTTTTGTGTAACCACAAAGAGAAAACTGTGCATCTTCTCCTGTGCTCAACTCGAAACCCTTTTGTTTTAAAACATCAAAGATAGATCTCCATATGTGGAAAACTACAGAAGCAATTTGTTTTTGTTGATTGCTTCCTTCTTAAAACAGAATTAGAGGAAAGCTGAAGGGAGTTTGGTGCCCCAGAAGACAGAGTCTGAAATAAGATTGAGGGGGTGGGTAGAACACGCATCCTGAGGTTAATGCTATTAAAAGTTAACTAATTCTTTCTGGAGGATGCATATCATTTGCAGTAAAGCATCTGCCAACTGTTGTAAAATATCAGGATGTCTGGGCCTGTCATTGAGACAAAACCAATGAAAGCAGGCCATTTCCTGCAGGGGGCATGATTAAAACCAGACCCATTTTCACAGATAATCCTTTTATAAATCATGGTAATAAAATGGCCATCATGACAGAAACTCAGTGGAATATTTTCACAAGCTCAGCTGTATCCAGGCAACAACAATATCTTAACTCACAAGACAAAAAAGGCAACCTGGGGTCTCAGAAGTCCAGAAGAAGATCCCACTGTCTGGTTCTCTTTTTCCCAGAGGGGAAGTGATGGGACGGATGCCTACATGAGCTCAATATGTCTCTTATTAAGGCAGCCTGCTTTATTTGCATGTCAGAATCAATAGACATGAGGAATGTAGAAGTGTCTGAACTCTTTCCTAATGCTGGGAATTGATGGATGTTGCAGGGGAAGGGGGGTATTATAAGTTCTGTTATATAAACATCTACTTTGCGTCTCTTCTTTAGTTTGAAAGAATCACTTGTTCAGCAAGGACTATAGAGAAAGAAATAAATGTCAGGAACCAAAGCGTTCCCTGTTCAACTGTTTGCATGTGTAATTACAAATAAACAGCGTCATCAGTATTGCTTAGAAAATGGACTAACATGTCTCATTATTATTACTATCATGTGTCACAGTGAAATAAAACCATGTCTTTTCTAGACCAGACAATATCTCTGTGTAAACCATCCTTGAATCCTTGCAAACTTCTTTGGCCTCCGACTGTCTAGGCTCAGAACAGATTTGTCTATTTCAAGCAAACAAACATGCAAACAAAAATATCAAAGGTCTCTTTTTCAAAAGTACTAAACAGGATAAAATGCAAAAAAAAAAGTTATCACTATAACAATAGTGGAGAGGGTACCTGAACTGGCCTTGCCCTGTAGTCAGATTGATGACTATCTTAAATGTCATCATACCACCTACATCCAGAAACTGAAGGAAACAGGTGCAAGAGGAACTACAGTGTAACTTTAAGCTGAGCTCCCAAAGTCCAGTCGAAAAGAGTGATGAGTGTGAATATGAGCAAAGTGGTCACAACAAAATGATGGGGATACACACTGAAACAGCTTACCTGAGCTAGTGGAAGCCTTCCAACTCTAAATTGTCAGTGAGGGAACTAGCTTAGGACCAAACTAGACCCTCTGAATGTGGGTGACAGCCATATGGCTACATATGGTACATAACGGTATAAAATCTTTGGGTGACTATCCAGGAAGCGAGATGTTTCTGTCAACTCCAGAGTTTTGAAAGTTGCTTACAATGTACTTCCTGTTTATTTAGGTAATATTATATCCTTCTGGAGTCTGATGGAGTTAGAAATTTATAGTTATAGTTTTCCAGTTTTCCTCAGTTATAATAAAAAGATATAAATATTTAAGCTGTAATTCTTTTTTTTTTTTGGTTTTTCGAGACAGGGTTTCTCTGTGGTTTTGGAGCCTGTCCTGGAACCAGCTCTTGTAGACCAGGCTGGTCTCGAACTCACAAAGATCTGCCAGCCTCTGCCTCCCGAGTGCTGGGATTAAAGGTGTGCGCCACCACCGCCCGGCTTAAGCTGTAATTCTTGATTGATACCTGTTTTGTTTTATATAAATGTACTATGTTAAAGTTAAAACATTCCTGTTTTATTTAAATAGAAAAGGGGAGATGATGTGGGGTTCCCTTCTGTATGCTGTGAATATCATTGGTTAATAAAGGAACTTCTTTGGACCTATAGCAGAGCTATAGGGGAACAGAGCTAGGTGGGGAAAACTAAGATGAATGCTGAGAGAAAGGAGGCAGAGTCAGAGAGAAGCCATGGAGCCACCTGAGACAAATGTGCTGAAACTTTGATGGTAGGCCACGACCTCATGGTGATGCACAGATTACTTGAAATGGGTTAAATTAAAATTTAAGAGCTAGATGATAAGAAGTTAGAGCTAATAAGCCAAGCAGTGTTTTAAATAATATAAGTTTCTGTGTAATTATTTTGTGTCTAAGCGGCCCATCCTCCAACAGATTGTGTCCACAAAGACCCTTCTGTAGGCTTGAATCAGGGTTCTTCTTAATTCAGTTGTTGCCCTTGTTCAATGCATGCTTCTTTGATTTTCTGCACTTTGGTTTTGTATATTAGTTTATACTTTTTTATTTATGTTCTTTTTCATGTGTGACAGTAATAGAAGATTAAATCCAAGGCTGCACACATACTAGGCACATGCTCTATATCTGAATCACATCCTAGCTCAGTCTTAACATTTTATTTTGAGACAGAGGTTTGCTAAGTTCCATAAATCAACTTCTAAAACAGGCCAGTTCGGATTTTACTGTCCTTCTGACTAGCTGGTATAATAGATCTCCACTACTGTGTCTAAATTTTACCCCTTTCTTAATAGCCTGCTCTTTTGATAACTGGTCAGAAAACTTTTCTTTGGTTGCTACAGTTAGCTTGCATATATATATATATATATATATATATATATATATATATATATATATATGCTTTAAAATTTAGCCTCAATTACATAAAAAAGTATTCTCAAACATGTTTCTTTGACCCTCTTAGAGAAACTTTTCAGTGAACCAGTTCATGAGCATGTCTGTGTCTAATCTACACTGCCTTCAGATCATCCCTATGGAACCCTGCCAGAATTCCTGTTCTTGGGACTTTGTTTCATAATCTTGTGTGTTACTCCTTATTTTTCATTTTTCACTTTTTAAAAATATTATTATGATTCCTTCCTAGAAATTATTCTTGGTGATTTTGTATCTGTGAATCATATTCTTAATGCCTATTCTCAAAGAATACAATTCAGTGTGCCAGGAGAAGAGAGAGAAATATAAGCTGAACCTTAAAAGAAGAGTGAAATGAAGGACTGGCTCAATTTTGTATTTAAAATCTAGTAGTTATCTAGTATCCAGAGTTGCATTATCCCAGTAAAAAAAAAATCAACACACACACACAGACACACACACACATGCACACAAGGGATGTTTAGTAAGATGGATGAAGACCATGGGGTAGATAGAAATAACCACATTCATTAAGACATTAATAATTCAGAATTGCACGAAGGCATCTAGGATTGATTGAGTCTGGCTTTGTCTTAGGTTCTGCGCTTAAAGATTTAATGCTTTAAATTTATTTTTCTCACATCAGTGCACAGTGTCAGAATATGAGCCATTGTTTTTCTCATGTTGCATGTACAGAAACAGGGGCTTAACAATGTACTATAATTTATAATTCACATGGTTTTGACTTGGAATGCATGTCTTTATTAGTCTGACTGCTGAAAGCTTAGCTTCGGGTCTACTTGTATGATTTGCTTACCCATCTATGAGGTTTTATTTATCTATTTTTTTGAATGATATGTCAAGACAGATAAGGTTAGAAGTATGGATACTCAAGTTAATTTGATATCTGCTAGCAGCAAATTTTATGTTTTAATGAAAATCTTCTATATTCCCTGAATGTATCTTTTTAAAAAAAGAGACATGATAGACAATATTAAAATCAATATAGGACTTATGTTCTCTACTCTCAATAAGTACCTCACATTCTTCTCCCACAGGCGCTGCTCTAAATTCAAACCTCAGAAATGTTAAGTGACATCCTCAAGGTAGGATTGGTAGTACAACTAATTTTTCTTCTGACTTCCAATCCAGGTAGGTTTCTTTCCAAGAATATCATACTAACTTATTGTATCATTGCAGGTTCTGGGTAAAGTCAAAATTGGTCGAGGTTGAGACTGGTATCCAAACATAACTTTTCCGTGGAGATGCCAAAACAAAGACTCTCTAAATCACAACTTTCTAGTGGAATGTGAGAGTCAGCATCTCTTGTCATCTGTCCACCAGCTCTCTGCCCCTTGGTTCAGCTTTATTTTGAAACGCTTATTTAGATTATTTCAATAAGATTGTTACTGAAAAATTGTTAAGTACTTTCCTGGCTCAAGCTTAATAGTCACCACAGAAGGCACAAAGTGTTTAGTCAACATATTTAAATATGTCATACAAGAAATAATTTCGATTCCTGGGTATACTTCTAAATTTGTGATTTTATCCATAGTCTGGAGATTGAAAATATTCAGGAAAGAGGCTAAACATCAGTAGATGTTGTTGCCTCTCTGTGCAGCCACAGAGAGGTGAAGAAACTCTCAAACAAAAGAGGATAATTAGCATGGGTTTCTTTCTCTTGGGTTATTTCTGACTACAGTGACAGGATGAAGAGGAACTTGTGCTTAGGATGGATATCCTGGGCAACTTCATTTCTCCACAGCCCCCCTTCCCTTTTGCTGTTTTATCACTCTAATATGCAAGCTCCTTAATTTCCACACTGGTTTGTACAAGTATTGCCCGTTGACCACAGTAGAATTGCTTTTCAGCAATGAGCTGGCAATTTCCCCATGTGTTTTAATATCTGCTTCATTTATCATACCTTGATCTGCTCTGACTCTTAAAAACTGTATTTGACAAGCTACTTTCAGGATCTACAGGCTATGGGAAGACACTGAAACATAGGGAATAGAACATTGCTGGTGGGAGAGTTGTATTTGTTCTTACTGCATTCCTTTCTATGCAGAAATTCCCCACTTTATGATGTTGCAGCCCTGCATGACTGTATAACTTGTCTTTGTCTCATTGTTCTCAGAGGGACAGGTATCGGTAGCAGCTTTTTTTATTACTGTTGTCTTGCCCTGTCTGTGTCATTAAGGTCTTCCACCATTCCCTTTAGTATCCAAATAAATTCTAGTTTTGAAATGCATGTCTCTTCATTGGCAGGTAAATTGACTTAAGGCATTTGCCTTTTACTACATATGCATTAATGTTTAGTAGTCTTTATTGTTGTGTTTCCATCAGATTAGAAGAACAGGCAGTCTGGCGAGGAATAGAATATTTGTTTGACTATGTAAAGATGAGTTACATTCGTTTGGTGTGGGAGGTCCTTCTGTCTGTGTGTTGCTTTTCTTGGTTAATGAATAAAGAAACTTCCTCAGCCTGTTGATAGGGCAGAACTTAGGTAGGCAGAGCAGACAGAACTGACTGCTAGGAGGAAGAAGGGCAGAGTCAGGGAGACACTATGGAGCTGCTGCCAGAGTCAGACATGCCAGAACTTTCTGATAGGCCACAACCTTGTGGTGATATACAGGTTAATAAAATATGTTAAGATGTAAGAACAGCTAATAAGAAACTAGAGCTAACGGGCCAAGCAGTGATTTAATTAATACAGTTTCTGTGTGATTATCTCAGGGCTAAGGTAGCCTGGCGCCTGGGACAAACAAGCAGGCCCTCCTCCTACATTTGTTCTATTGTAGAATAAGTGTTTAACTATGTAAAAGTGTGTTGCTTTTTTATGCTGTATGTTTTTAACAATAAAGATGTGTTTCTGTTTTATCTTGCCTGCCTAAGGCAACTGATCCTTCTAATAAAAAGCTGACTTGCCAATAGCTAGACAAAGGAAGGATAGGCAGGAGTGGTAGGCAGGGAGAAAAGGAGAACCAGCCAGCCATATAGGGAGGAAGCAAGAATGTAGGATGAGCAGTATTCAGATGAGGCAAATGAACCTCAAGGCAGTACATAGATTAATAGGAATAGGTTAATTTAAATTAAAAACAAGTTAACTAGAAACAAACCTAAGCTAAGGTTAAGGTTTCATAATTAATAATAAATCTCTGTGACATGATTCGGGGGCTGGCAGTCCAAGAAAGCCCGCTACAGTAGTCTATCCACACAAATTACATATTTTTATTTGTGACAAATTATATGATCCTCTTGTATATGCATTTAGAATCTTTTCCATCTTTTATTTATGTAAGTGAGATTTTTGTGATTACTCTATTAATGTGCTTTCTATTGATTAACAAGTGTGCAAGATAAATTACCTCACAAGAGGGAAATGTTTATCGTTTAAATTAAAGTTTTAGAGGTTGCAATGCAATACATGATAGTTTGCCCCATTTGTTTTGAGCCTATGGCATGTTGCTTACTTCACAGCAGCCTAGAAGTCTCAAAGCCAGGATCTCAAAGTCCTCAGAAAAGCCAGGTTTATAAGAGAACAGACTATTTCTGACTTTTAAAGTTTGTAGCATCTCTTAGGAGCTTCACAAACAGGAGATCACATCATTATTAATACATTGTCCTTTCTAAGATGTTCTAGTTTCAAATTGTGGCTGAAGGTCTCAAAAATCTTTATTATTCTCTCATTCGTTACATCCAAACTGAAGTTCCCCCCCACCCCCTACTGCTCCTAACCCTCCCCAAGTCCCTTTCCCCCAGATTCTCTCTTCTTCTTCAACAAAAGAGCAGTCCTCCTAGGGATATCAACTGAACATGGCACAACAAGTTACAATACGACTAGGTTCTAAAAATTTATTTTTACCATGGCTTCACTTATCAAACAAGAATCTCCAAAGATGAGGAATTGAACTCTGAACCCGCTAAGAAAATGATCCACAGTATGACTCTGGTAGTCCAGAGGTCCACCCTCAAGGGAAAGGCAGTCTCAGAACACATACATAACCTGCTCTTACTTTCTGTGAAGATCAGTATTGATTACACACTGGACAAATAGAAGACACAACGGTACACCAACACCCACTGTCACAGAATAGTAATGCTCAAAAGGACAAAAATATAGAAATAAAAATTGAAATGCTATTTCCCAGATTGAAAAAAATAGGATAGTTTGGACTCAAAGAAAACAAAACCATCCATAAATGAGGAATATAATTTACACTCAGAACTTAAGCAAAGAGACTTGGAGTATGTGTAGTGCTTCTACAGGCCAGGAAATAAATCACTTAAAGTATTTCTCATCATCATCACCATCATCATTATTATTACTACTGTTACTTACTACTGCATATCCATTTTATCCACACAGGGTACTGATAAGAAGTACTGCTATCTATACACTGCCCCGTCATTTTATAGTTAAGGAAAAGGAAGCTCCATACTCAGCCATGTTGGCTGGTGTCATTGCATCTACGACAAAGTTTAACATACAGATATAAATCCTACTTAAGCTGTCTCAAAATTCCATGCTTTGAACTTTCTTTCACATTACAAGATTGTTATGTAACACGAATTTCAGACTTCTCTGTTTTAAAAGAAGCAGTTAATTTTTTTCCTCAAATTAAAGAAAAAACAGTTAAGCTTATAATTTAAGAAACAAAGTTCAGTTTTTCCACAAAGAGAGACAGTGTTTAAGAAAATGTTGGAATTTTTATATATCCAGAAAGGTACTGTGGCTAGCAGATAGTAGCTCAAATTCAACTACATGTACTAAGTGTGAGTGCAATCTATGTAGCTACATAAGTTCTGTTTCTGTGACCATTTACAGAGCAAATGGCAAAGACCAGGGTTTCTTCTTCTCTTTCCAAAAAATATTCACAATGTCTGGGGCAGCAGACTCAGAACAGCTTCAGACATTCAAATATCAATCACCTCCTCAGCTGGGGAATGGAGTTTAATCTGACAGGCAAGTTAAACCAAAGTCACACAAAGGGTAATATTTGATGCGCTTAACAAGGAACCTTTATGCAACTGTTCCCATCAGTCAGACTTAAGATAATACAATGCTATTTTTACTCCAGCCTGGCTTTCTGCAGAAACTTTAAAAGGCTTATGATCAGTTCTAATTGTCCATAGACAGTCTCCCACCCTGTGCCAGCCATCGCTGTTGTGTTGGAGAGACTTTAGAAGGCGTGATAAGGATGTACAAACAAAGCTACATTCACTCCATCTTTGGCTGAAATAAAAAGGACATAACCACTACCTACCTTCCTTCCTCTTTATCTATTCATATCTATAAAGAGGCTTTAGCCTCATTCAAAGTGTGATCTTTCTTGATTAATTTAACATATGCTGAATACTTATATCAGTTGTAGTGGTTGGTATTGTTGGAAAAATAGGGGAAAAAATGAGAGCTATATTTTGGAGACTTTCCTGAAACAGGGAGAATAAATTTTAGCCACAGGTCAAACTGCAATCTACTATAGTATAATCTTATTTAGTTAGTTAGTTTCTCTATCTATATCTATCTATCTATATATGATTTTTATTAAAATATAGATTCTTCTTTCATATACCGCATCCTGACTATAGTTTCCCCTCCTACCACTCCTCCCACCTTTACCTCACTTTCTCACTACCCCGGATATATATCTTCAGTTTCACTTCAGAAAAGAACTGACCTCCAAGAGACATGCAACCAAACATTATAAAACAAGAAACAATAATGCAAAACAAAAGCACTCATATTGAGGTTGGACGAGGCAAACCAATAAGAGGGAAAGAGTCCCAAGAGCAGGCAAAAGAGTCAGAGACACACATGATTCCAAAGTTAGGTATCCCACAAAAGCATCAAGCTAACAGCCATAACATGGATGATTTAATCTTGTGCTTTCTGTAATGGAATGCAACCACCCCTCACTTGGACTACTTGGAAGTGTCACAGCTCAGAAAAAAAAGGAACCCAACATTCGTGAACCAGGGAATATTGGGTGTTACAGCTCAGGTGGAAGAGTGTTCTGGCAGGTGGGAGCCAGGGAATAGCACAGACCACAGTAAGTGTAGAAGCTTACAGCCCTGCTCTATGGAAGGTTTCGCCAAAGTGGCAGTTCTGCTCCAGCAGGAGAGGGCTTCCCCACCAAAGTTACAACTTGGCTCTGAAGCTCCTGGGTGTAACAACTCTGCTCTACAAGGGGAAGGCAGTGTTACTGTCCTGCTCCACTCTGCTCTGCTTCTGACTTCTTTGTGCTGCTAGGAGAAGGTTTCACCTGAAAAAAAAAAAGTTACAGCCCTGCTCTGCTGCAGCTAAAGAAGTCTTCACCAAACCCTTGTTCAAGAGATTTATTGGTCAGTTCTGTGTAGGTTCCTTTTTTTTATTTTTTTTTATTGGAAAAAAAAAGAGAAATTTCTGCCTCCTCCCGCCTCCCATTTCCCTCCCACTCCTCCCTCTCCTCCTCCCCTCCCCCCACTCCTCCCCCTCCCTCTCCAGCCTGCAGAGCAGTCAGGGTTCCCTGTGGAAAGTCCAAAGTCCTCCCCCCTCGATCCTGGTCTAGGAAGGTGAACATCCAAACTGGGTAGGCTCCCACAAAGCCAGAACATGAAGTAGGATCAAAACCCGGTGCCATGGTCCTTGGCTTCTCAGCAGCCCTCATTGTCCGCCAAATTCAGAGAGTCCGGATTTTATTCCATGCTTTTTCAGTCACAGTCCAGCTGGCCTTGGTGAGCTCCCAAAGAATCAGCCCCACTGTCTCCATGGGTGGGCGCACCCCTTGTGGTCCTGAAGTTACAGTTGTGTGGTTTGGTTTTCTTGTGGGACTCCTAACCCTGGTAACAGGGGTAGTCTCTTATGCACTTGTCACCCTTTTAGACTCTGATATTCATACTGAGGGGTACCTAATCTTACTACAATTTGATATGTCACGCTTCTCTCCATGATATCCATGGGAGAAGGTGAGGAGGAACTGGGAGGGGAGGAAGGAAGGGAAACTGCAGTCAGGATGTAAATAATATTACTAACATTTTAAAAATCATTTGAAAAAGTTAAAATAAATTCATGTGTCTAAAAAAAAAAAAAGATTTATTGGGAGGGAAGAATCCAGGAAAGTGCCTGCCTCTACCAGGGTTGAAGAGGAGCAGCCACAAACTGAACAGGTATAGGGCTTATATAGGGCTTCTTAGGAGCAGAGTTTTCCTAGAAGGAAGAGGAATTGGTTAGTATTTGCCTGCTCGGGCATTGGTTTGTATAGCTGGTGAGGGGCTCAGAGATGCCTGATTTCAGAGTCAAACTGTTTCTTTCAATGGACTTTTAAGCTTTTTGTCTTTAGCTTTGGTACCAGGGCATATTTCTTTCACTGACTCTGACTCTAAGGCAAAAGTGTGTTTCTTTGGTGCTGGTTCCAGAGTCAAGGCATGTTTCTTTGGTCCTGGGTTCAGGGGTAAAGTCCGTTTTTCACTGGCTCAGATCGCAGAACCAAGGTGTGCTTCTTTTACTGGCTCTAGTTTCAGAGCCAGGGTTGGTTTTTCTCATAACTCTGGTTTCAGAACCAGAGTGGGTTTCTTTGTTTGGCTCTTTTACCCTACACTACTGTTATCATTCTCTAACATAATTTGATTATGATTATTTTTAATTAAAAATTATTTGTATTTAAAATACATAGTGAAATTATACAATTTATAGTTGGACAGTTTAATGAATCATTGTAATGCGTACTCGAATGTCAAGCATCTCTCCCCGGATCATGAAGTGGTATATCATCAGTCTCAGAAGTAACCTCCTCCCTGGTTGTTCCTACTGTCCTCTTCAAAAACAACTGGTATACTGGTAAACCAATAGAGCACAAAATATAAATGCAGATTTAAATTTTCCACAAATATTATCACATAACATATTTTGTTCAACCTTTGGTACCTTGGTCTGCTATTTGATGTGATTCTTCAGTAATATTTATTACAATAGTTATTTATATTGGTGCAAAATATTGGAGCCTATTGTAGTATCGAGTATACTCTGTGTGAAAATTTGATTTTGGTTTTGATTAAAGATAATGAAATAGTGCTGTTATTATGTATAAGCACATCTATTTTGGTTTATATTATGTGTGTGTATTTGTGTTGGGAAATATAGTTCAGAATAAAATTAATGAGCAACATGTTAACAGCTTTATTCAATTTTTATATTGAAGATAGTCTAGTTCTCATTCCCTTATGAGAACTCATGGAAAATTGCAAATAGTATTGTTTCATAAATATTCATTCTAGGGCCAGTAAGAGGGGCTTAACAAAAAAAGATTATTCCCTAGGACTCATAATGGAAGGAGAAGACTGAGTCCACAAATTAGTCTTCAGATCTTCATCAACATACTCCGGAACACACACATACCTAGTACAAGCCTAGTAATATTTTTTTTCATTTTTTGAGACTGGGTTTCCCTGTAGTTTTTGGAGCCTTTCCTGGAACTAGCTCTTGTAGATCATGTTTGCTTCGAACTCAGAGATCTGCCTGCCTCTGCCTCCCTAGTGCTACAATTAAAGTTGTGTGCCATCACTTCCCGGAGCCCAATAATATTTTTTAAAATTAAAAAGTAAGTCTCTATTTATGTATAATTATGTAATAGGCCACTTTAGTAACTGATTACTAACCTTATTTTATTCTAAAAATTTACTCGCTCTTCAAAGTTGTGAACGATTTGTTTTCCTCAATTTCTCAATACTATTTTTACATCAGTTATTCTGTCTGCACACACTGATATTTGTAAATTAGTTTAAATAAACATTTTCTCTCTTTCCTTTTTTTTTTGTTCAGGATCTCACTATGACAAGATTCCCATTATCTTTTCCAGAATCATCAACTAACAACATTAAATACTTTTTAGGAAAAATTTACAAGAAACACTGCGTAATTCACTGCAGTGGGACAATGGTCTATACCCTGTCACATGTGTTTTAAATAAACACTGATTAGCCAGTAGCCAGGCAGGAAGTAGAGACAAAGCAACGAGAATTCTGGGAAGAGGGAAGTTTCAGTCTGTGGTCATACCCAACAGCAAGGAAGCCAGACACAGAGCAAGCAAGATGTGAGTGCCTCACTGAAAAAGGTACCAAGCCATGTAGCGAACACAGACAAGAATTATGCGCTAATATAAGTTATAAGAGTTAATAAGAAGCCTGAGATACTAGGCCAATCAGTTTATATTTAAGGTAGACCTCTGTGTGATTTCTTTGGGACTTAATGACTGTGGGAGCCAGGCAGGACAGGAAGCTCAGTCAATAAATCGCTTATGCAAAAAGGAATAAACAGATAATGAGGAAGTGCAGTTATATGTTTGTACACATATACTGCATACTTACTACATTATATGAGAGAAGATAGAATAATATTTTCTAGCAACCACTGAGTGCTTATGTACATGCTTTGGTCCAAGATAATATTATCTATCTAAATATCTGTTTCTATGTAGGTATACACAGATGTATAAGTATAATAAGAAAGCAGTGAGACTGAAGCCAGAGAGGTCAACTATAGAGCTTGATCTTCACTATCTAACAGAGAATTATAGAATACTGGCAAAGATACTTTTATCAAGAAATAGTTTAAAAATAACTTTCTACCCCATACCAAACAAGCTGTTCCAATCACACTTTCTCAGAAATGCATAATTCTGACTGATGGTCTGTGGATGAGCCTGATTTATCTGAAAAATAGTGGAAACTTAATAGAACCATGTGCCCTGTACATGAAGCAACTAAGAAATACAGAGCACAGAATAGCTTTAGGGGTAAGCACATAAAAAGAACAAAGGTTTGCGAGTACCCGCACTTTTAGAATATTTATTTATTCATTTGCTTAATTTCATTTTACATTTCAACCAAGTCTTCTCTCCCAGCCCTCCTCCCACCCCCTCATCTCCCTTCCCCCTCACCCCCATCCATTGAACTTTTTGTTATTTTTACAGTTCCAGTCCTGAAAATATCCCGAATGCCCTAGGTCTTCCAGAGAATTTCTAATAAAAATAAAAAAATGACATATCATGAGCTTTGGCCACAAATTATAGCACATGTATTGGAAGCCCACTTTAAAAATATTTATTTTATGCACATAGATATTTTATCTGTATGTATGTCTGTGTACCAATGGCAAACCTTGTGCTTGAGGAGTTCTAAAGAAGACATCTTATTTCCTGAGACTGGAGTTAAAAATGGTTGTGAGCCACCATGTGAGAGCTGGTAAATGAACTGAAGCCTTTGGAAAGGTAGCCATTGCTCTTAATTTCTGAGGCTTCTGTCTAGAAATGACAGCCCCAATATATCTGAGAAGGTCTGCAAGTAGTGAGGGAATGATTACCAACAATCCCTAAGATAATAGCCACTAGATGCAGAAGAGAGTTTAGATGCTCAGGGAAAATACTGATTTCTGAATGTCTATTCTTGACCTGGAGTCTGATCATGCAACTTGGGTTGACAAATCCTATCTATATCTTAGCTTTTAATCTTGCCTTTATATAGACTCATTAATGGGCAAGAATTAACTGAAAGAATCTTACATGTTCCTGACTTTTACCAACTCTTTCTCATGAATATATGAGTCAGAGAAGCAGGAAGAGAGTCTGAAGAAAGAGCAGTGGAAAGCAGAGAAAGATAATTTAGGTAGGCCTCTTTTGCTAGCTGGGTTAACATGTTCTCCAATTCTAAATTAGAATCAAAACTTTACCAACATGATAGACATTTTTCCCCATGTATCTTTTTTATTTTCTCCCCAAAGGTCAAGAATCAAACCAGCATCAAACAAGCCTACAGCAGAGCCAACCCAAATAAATAAGCTCTGCTTCTTTGTAGAACAGAATCTTTTGTTGCTTGTCAGAAAATAGCTCTCATAATAGGCTGCACAATTTGTCCTTGGACTCTCAGTGCATTGCATGGAGCTCACCTTTATTTCCAAATGTGCAGTCTAGCATTTGAGACAAGATGGATCCTGCAAGAGGAATCTAGATTTCTCTCTCCCCTGAAAAGGTGGGGAAAGAGTGGGTGATATAAATTCTAGGATGGCAGGCCTGATAACTTATGATTATTTTAGTTTCTCTGTCTAGCACAATCCACAGAAGGACATTTTATATAATTCATTTTTAGTGGCTCAGAATTGCATATTTTCACGAGTCAATGTTCACCACCCCAAAACAACACTACATCCAAATACAGGAAAATCGGTACATTTCATACACATTTTAACAAAGATGCTCCTTTCTTCTTGTCTCATGTTTCTTACACACACACACACACACACACACACACACACACACACACACCTCCTTTTTTCTTGTGTTGTGTTTCTATATATACACACACAAGCACACAAATACACACACATACACACACACATGCATTTCCTTTCTTCATGTCCTGTGTTTCTATATACATACACACATAACCACACATGTACACACATATACACACATACACCAATTTAGTCACACTCTGACTAAATTAACAAAGAAGAAACCAAACCAATATTTGCCTTCAATATAAGATTTATACATAAATATATAGGTGGTGTTGATTCAGGCCTTTAATCACATCACTTGGGAGGTAGAGGCAGAAGGATCTCTGAGTTGGAGGCCAGCCTGGACTACAAAGCAAGTTCTAGGACGGCTAGGTCTGTTACACAGAGAAACTCTGTATGGAGAAACAAAAGAAAAAAAGAAAGAAAGAAAGTAAAAAAGAATTTATACGGAATTCATGTCTATATCCATTTCACTTGTACCGCTAAAGAGGGTAAGAATGATGGAAGCCTAGTGAATGTACACCTAATGAAAAAGAAAAGTACTAATATGATAGACTTGGATTTATTTTAAATAACACAAAAGATGATTGTAAGCATTGATTCATAATCCAGACTATGTTCACGTCCAGAAATTCTTTGACTCTGTCATAAAGCACAGAATATAAGAAAAAGTACTTCATTTAATTGTGTTCAGTTCGCTGAACTGTTTCACAAAACCATATGTACAATTATTTTACACAGTTTTTTATTTTATTTTAATTTACATATTTATATTTTCTAAAAAAATGAGTGAATTTTATATCTTAAATGTTATTGTAATTGACTAAGAACTATGTATATATAAATTCCAAGAGTTTTATACTCTGAGGAAACTAAACAGCATTTTTGGAAAATATGCCATTTTAATAAACACAGATATTACTCATAATTATTATTACATTTTAGTTCACTGCATCAGTTGATACTGGCATAACATGGCTTACAATAAAATATCCAAACTAAACTTAGAAGCAAGAAAAATAAACAAAAAATTCAATCTGTGTTGGCAAACATCAGAAAGGTTCTATTGTGACAAATATTACAGAAAAGAACTCTAGGTGTGGCCAATGCAACTGTGATGGTTTGAACAGCAATGGCCCCCATGGGATTATATATTTTACTGCTTAGTCACCAGGGAAGAAATCTTTGAAAGGAAAAGAGGGATTAGGAGGAGTGAAGTGTGATCTTGTTGGAGGGAATGTGTAACTGGAGCTTCTAAAGCCCATGCCAACCACTCTCCCTTTCTGAGGTTCAGGATTTAGTGTAATAATAGGAGTGGCGGGCTGCAGCCCACCTCCTGGCTAGCTTTACCCAAAATAATTACATGGAAACTGTATTCATTTAAACACTGCCTGGCCCATTAGTTTCAGCCTCTTATTGGCTAATTCTCACATCTTGCTTTAACCCATATTTATTAATCTGTGTAGCAGCTTACCGGAAAGATCCTAACCTGCCTCCATCTTATGTCAGATAATCTTAGCATCTGTCTGACTCTGCTTTCTTTCTTTCTTTCTTTCTTTTTTTTTTCTTTTTGGTTTTTTAAGACAGGGTTTCTCTGTGGTTTTAGAGCCTGTCCTGGAACTAGCCCTTGTAGACCAGGCTGGTCTCGAACTCAAAGAGATCTGCCTGCCTCTGCCTCCCAAGTGCCTGACTCTGCTTTCTTTCTCCCAGCATTCTGTTCTGTCTTCCCTGCCTACCTATGTTCTGACCTATCAGGCCATGCAGTTTTCTTTATTAATTAACCAATGAAAGCAACAGATAGATAGAAAAGCCTCCTACATCAATATAGCTCTCAGATATTGCTCCAGCACCATGCTTCCTGTCATGAAGATAATGAATCACTTATAAAATCATAATCAGGGCCCCAATTAAATGCTTTCTTCATAAAAGTTGCATTGGTTATTGTATCAGTGATGTTTTTGTGTTGTAAGTTACAAGATGAGCCTGTATCAATGTTTTTGAAAATGAGGATTCTATACCATTGATGAAGTATGAGTTGTCTATGCTTTAGATAAGCTGAGTATGTTCGAATTTACATTGTCATTAAGAATTTTATCGCAGTTAGGCCGTGGTGACATGCCTTCACCACAGCACTTGAAAGGCAGAGGTAGGTGGATCTCTGTGAGTTTGAGGCCAGCCTGGTTTACAGAGCTAAATCCAGGACAGCTACATCTGCTACACAGAGAAACCCTGTCTCAAAAAAGGCAAAATAAAAAATTATTACTCATTCAATAATTCTAATTCATTAAACAGATGAGCTCTTTGGTTAAAGCTGTTATACGACTTTACTCTACAGTGCAATGTCTTCCATGTAGTATAAACAATTGCTTATGATTATACTGCAGTTGATTGAAGGCTATCCTTTCTTCTTTCTTCAGAGGTAGGCTTATATTCTTTACTTAAATGTAAGTGATTTTTAAATGTAAATACATTTAAATTTGTATACTCAATAACTATATTAAGGGAATAATTTAGCAAGCTACATGAGTACAAAAATCATAAAAACTGTGAAAGTCAATAGCCTCAATTAGATGTGCAATTGTCTGAAGGAAAAATTTTCAGCAAGTACACTAGAAAGAAATTTATAATTTCTTTTTTGAAAATCAAAAAGCTGCAAATAGTCAACTACGTACATGATTGTGTACCTAGACCAAGACTTTAGGAGGAGAATGTGTCTGCAGTTCCTTGCCTGACTCATGCTATCTCTACCTACCTCCTAGTTGGACAATTTTGAAATCTTATCCAAATTTTGTGTCTAAAATCTATTGCTGTTATCACTGAACAAGTGTATGCATCATGGTGTGTAAGGAAGTTCGTCACTTCCTTATAGTGCTACAGTTAAGAATCTGAAGTCAACAATCATTGGTATCTAGACTAAGAATTATTTATTTGTCATGTGATTCAAACAAAGAATTATTGGACTAAACAATATATGTGGAAGAAGACTTTATGCTAGTGTTTTAAAGGAGAAATATTTCTGAGGCTCTAATTTTAATACCTTTCCATTAAAATTGGTTAATTTAATATTGAGGCATTATTACACTTAATGGACAGTGTAGTTTTTATCTGGAAAGTTCCCCTACTGATGGTATATTGAAGGCACATTTTCCAAAATTATAATGTTGATGGTAGTAGAAACTTTAAAAGTGAGGCCTGATGGGACATAGTTGTTATTAGTGCAAAGGGAGTGTGTTGCAAAGGAGACTGTGTTCCATCTTCTTCCTCTTTTTTATTTTTCCTGAATGCAGCATCTTGCAGCAATCTGGCCTACCAAATAGAGTGCCTTCCTACAGGCCCTGAAGCAATGAGGACAAACAACCATGAATAGTACCTTCATCAAAGCGAACCAAAAAGCACTGTTCTGTTTTTATATCAGTTATCCTGGGTTATAGCAATGGTAAGCTGATGTATTCGACAAAGGATATGACTAACCCTGGTGAACTAACATTAAAGTTATATATGAACAAGTGCAATCTCAATGATTTCAAAAGAAATTGTACTTCTTCTGTATAATTGACAGGTTAGTTCAAGGTGTCTTGCAAAAGCACACAAAAAGAAAATTTGCAAGTACTTTTGGTGAGACTAAAGTAAGTATTTAAATTTATTAATTGATAATATTCCAGACTTAGAAAAACATATTCTCATTTATAATAAAACCCACTGTTACTAACTAGAATGGATATCTTTTAGTTTTCTGTCCAAAGATGTCATATGAGACTTTGCCTTTTACTCATAGCCATTTGTCTATGTCTATCCAGCAAAGCTCTAAACACGAAACTATGCATATTTGGGACTATTTGCTTTAGATAATGTAAGTTCTCTAATAGATTATAAAATGTTTAGCAATATTCTTGTCCCTAGGTTCTCGATGCTTATATCATCAGCTCTCATAACTGAAATTATCACCAATAATTTCTTAATATGTCCAAGTATAACACTCTCAAGTTTCACTTTACTTCTCTAATTCCATCTGCAGCTGTAGATTATAGATTACCTTTGCATCATTCACTACTGAATAATACACATAGCTCAGAGGAAATGCTCACTTTTTTCTGAACCTTTTTAGGCAACACACACTGTATGAATAAATGTGAAATCCTGTGGGATTCTTTCCCCTAGTCCAAGAACTCAGAGAAGAGTTGGCATGCAGAAGAAGTCTTCACAAAATACCTTCAAGAACAAAAAGATGAATGATCTCTTCAAAGGCTGAACCCTTCAAATTTTCAACTCCTTACTTCAATACTAAATATAACCTCAGACATGAAAAAGTATTCTCATTGAGCAATGTTTTGGAAATGAATCAGTGAATGAATGGATAGAAAGATGAATAGAAAAACACAGCTCTGTATTCACAGGGCTGGATGTACTCATGTGCGTGCATCTGTAATCTTCCCCTGGAGTTACTATGACTACAAGCAGCTGAGCTGCCAACTTTCTGCCTGAAATTCTAAATAAGATTCCAGGTGAGGAAGCATCCTTGGCAGGGACCCAGCAGACCCAGCGGTGGTTCACAGGAGGAAATCTTCACAGAACTAAGTGAAAATCAGATTCATCCTGGTGGAACTAATCTGTGACTAGAAAGAAATCACTAGTCACCCTAGTTGGGCAGGAACGGACAAAACTGAAACCAGACAATTTCATGCTACAGCATATCAGAGGCAGTTTCCAAAGCAAGTGTTTTTATTCCTTCTTACTGGGAAGCTACAGCTCAGGATTCTTTATTGTACCAAAGACAGGATAGTCTAGGTCTGCAAAACCAATTGGGAGTGATGAATAATTAATACCATGCCTCTCACCATAAACATGCTTGATTCCATTCTCAGAAAAAAAATGAGAGTTATGAATGGGGTAAGACTGTTTGGGGAGCTTTATCAGCCTCTGTTATGGAAGTCTCGGGTTCAAAAGAGATGCAAATGTGAATTTTCTGGGTAAAATATTGTTGGATAAATTATTAATTGAACAGGTAGATAATATATTAAGGATTTAGTAAAAAGTTCAAGCCTACAAGAAAGAGAATGAGTCCTTTTTAAGACTTCAGAAAGAGAGATGAAATCCTTTACTATGTAGTTAGTGAGTAGCTTGCAATACATGCTTTCAGTCAAATTGTCTCAGATTACTGGGCATCAAGAGGAAGGATAATGTAGACTTTTATTTAGTAAGTGAGTATTATATGGGATTTTCCACCTTTAGCCTCCAATGATATAAGGCACTTTCTAAGCTTATTTTGGGGAAGATGAGGAGTACAGTGTCACAAACAGTCTCAATACAGTGTCTCACATTTCCCTTCCTTGTAGTAGAACTAAAAGAAGGATGCTAAAGATGAAGGTGGCCTGAGGAGCCTGTACCTGAAACAAGAATTGTCAGTCTTTATGCTGGTGTCAAAGGAATGGGAAAATAATCTCTTGCAGAGAAACTCCATCACCATTAACTCAGTATAAAGCTTTGATATTCAGGATCATTGTGGTGCCGCCAAAATGTTTCTGGGTAAAGTACCTCCATGTTTTATTCTTTGTTTATGATTTTGTTTATTCTTGACAAACAAGAAAAAAAGATTTCTTTATTTCTTTCTTAAAGAATTGCACATGTTGAGAATATTTATTCCCTATTCTTCTAAGTCATATTCAAGATTTAAGGTGTATCTTAATTTATGATTTAAGGTGTCTGCCATAATTTCTGTCTGACTCATTATTTTCTCATAGCACCTTTTATAAGTATTCAAAGCTTTACCTATTTGCCACTGTAACTGTTACTCCAAGTTAAACTTAAATTCATCATCATCATCATCAGTAAAAGAAAAAAATAAGAAATTCCAAGTAGTTTTGATGGAGCTGACTCAATATCAGAACAATTCACCAAATTTAATTATCAACAAAAATTCACAACTCATATCCAGTTGTATATTCTAATATCTCTCATATTCTTGACAAGGGATTTGTAGTGTTAGTAATTATGCAGATTGAAATATGAATACTTTTAGAGGCAGTAACTCACTATTATTATTAGACAGAGGTTAAGTGACTAATTCAAAAATTCCTTCAAATTTAGCCCCCCGGGTTTCTTGGGGGGGCAGAGGTACATCACCTCACAGAACTAGCTGTTTAAACTAGTATGAAAGAAAATTGAGAAAAAGGTATCCAGTGTACACCACCAGTCAACAACCAGTGTTTTATGGTAAACACTGAAATTGTGCAGAGAGATTGGAAACTGAACTCTAGTCTTGCATTCCACTTAGCTATTTTCTATTTTAATGATTTCAAAAATGGTATTTATCAGACAGAATTATTCAAAAGATGTAGTATTTAATAAGGGTTCATTCTTTTCTGAAATTATTATTATTTTAATGATAAGTACCACAAATGAAAGCCAAGAAATCTGGAAGGCATCCAGATCAGAATTAAATAACAAATTGACATTCTTGACTTTAATTCAAGATTCTGTTTGAATCAGGGCAGTTTTTCAGTCTAATCATTTCATAATGTTCTTAATTTACAATCCCATTTATTAAATTGTGACTTGCCCTTCATAGTGTGATTATCTTGAAAGATAGCAATACTGTGTTCACTGACCTAATTCTCAGGGTCCTCATCAGACATGCTCACCTTGAACTTCTTGACACATTTATCTATCTTATAGATACTAATTAGTCTCTTACATGTCGAGGATGTGAATTCATGATCTCTTTTAGTGAATTATCATGAGGTTTACCTAACTCTGAATGCTTAAGGATAGTATCTTTATTCAGAAATTGAAGATACACATTGTGTCAGGCTTGTTTTGATAGTTTAGGTTATTCTAAGACTTTATGATAGAACGGAATAATTGTTTGAGTCATAGGAGTGTTGAGTCCTAGATATATATTATACTTTGTAACATTGTAGAATGTTGATGTGACTTCCGGCAATTAAGCATCGAGTGTATATTTTATGTCTGTTTTCTACTTGTATCGCCTTCATGGAAATCTGTTGCTGATGATTAATCTTTCATAAATTATTTTCCACAACTTGAGGACCTTTCATAATGCTTCACACAAATAGAAAGAAGTAACTAGGATTAGCATATTTCAAAGCCCATTGGCAAAATATCTGTAGACAAATGAAAAATTAATGCTGCCAGATGCAAATTAATTTGCTGCTAGTAAGAATACTTGACATTTTCAGTAGGTATGTTTGGGTTCCATATAAATATTTCAGCTAAAGAATGAAACATACTTAACATATTCTTTTAACCCCTAAATGATAAAAGATGTAAATTAAAAATAAGTGAATACCACCAGATTTTGTTGAATAATAAAGTGAAAATCAGGACATGGTGCTATGGCTCAATATTTTAAGAACAAATATTCTCAAGGAATACCAAGTTCCTTTCTAGTAAAATTGTTAGAAAGCTCACCACACCTTATAATTATAGCCCTAAGGGACCAAACACTTCCATCTGGATTTCTAAGGAATCTTCCCTGTACAATACACACACACACACACACACACACACACACACACACACATACACACGCACACGCACACACACACACAGAAATTCTTTAAGAGATTGAAAATATTTTATTGATTTATACCTTGAGTTTGATTACTTTTTCAACCTTGAGTTTGATTACTTTTTGTCATCTACTCCTGTTGACTGTGATTTCTTCATTTGGTCCAATGACTTCCATGGTACTACCTAGTATGAGAGTTTTACTCTTTTAAAATATAGATGCTAGTGTTATGAACTTGCCTCTTAGAACTGCCTTCATTGTATCCAATAAGTTGGATGTGTTGTGTATTCATTTTCTTTAAATTCTAAAACATTTAATTTTTTTTTCTTAATTTATGTCTTGACTCAGTTTACATTTAGTTGTGAGCTATTCAGGTACCAGTGGTCCATAAGCTTTTTACTTTTCTGTTGTTTCTGATATTCAGCTTTAATCCTTGGTGCTCAGATGGCCTGCAGGGTATTCTTTCTATTTCATGAAGGAAGTTACATGAGGTGCTGAGAAGATATAACACATGCATAAAATCATTAAAATAGACATGCAACAAACACACATTGTAAAGAGGCAGTGAGTTATTTTTTTGAGAAAATCATTAGGATTGACAACCTTCATCCATATTAACTAGAAGGTAGAGAAAGAAGATTCAAATTAACAAAATTAGAAATGAAAAAAGGGGACAGCAGACACAGAGGAAATCTAGAGAATCATAGGATACAATTTAAAAAGTAAATTGAAAAATAAAATCAAAAGAATTATTTTCTTGATATATACCATTTATTACAGTCAAATCAAGATCAAAGAAGCAATTGTAATAGACCTATAACTACTAGTGAAAAAGAACCTAATTGGAAAAAAAGAAACAACAACAACAACAAAAACCAAACCAAAACCAAACAAAAAACCCCAAATCTAAAAGAACAAAACAAAAGCTACCAAAACTAAAACCAAAGCATAGGGAAAGATGGTTTTAGTGCAAAATTCTGTCAGATTTTCAAAGAAGAGTTAATGCCAATACTCCTCATATTATTTGACAAAATAGAAACAGAAAAAACACTGTCCAATTCATCATACAAGGCCACAGTTTCAACGTAACATAAGATGCACAAAGATGCACCGAAGAAAAAGAACTACACACCAATTTCCTTTATAAACCAATGCGCAAAATTCTCAATTGTTTGCAAACTAAATCTGAGAACATATCAAAAAGATCATCCACCAAGCCAAGTGAGATTCCTTCCCTGAGATACAGATACAGTTCAACATACAAAAATCAACTAATGTAATCTATCATAAAACACACTGAAAAACAACAACAACAAAAACACATGATCATCTCATTAGTTGCAGATCAGACCTTTGACAAAATCTAACACTGTTCATTATAAAAGTCCTGGAAAAATTAGGTAATAAGAGACATTCTTCAATATAATAAAGGCACTCACACCAGACTGATAGCCAAAAACAACTTTAATAGAGAGAAACTCAAAGAAATTCAACTAAAATAAGCATCAGAGAAATTGACATTCCCAAGGCAGAATACATCAATAACAAGAGGCCAATTCTGAAAACATATACAAATAACATTGTACAGACACAGTTGATTTTATATATATAGGAATATACATATATATATGCGAGTAAATGATATATGATATATATGCATGTAAAATAATTAAGTATAAAGAGGTCTTGCTTTTAAAAGAGAGCAAGGAGGGATATATTGAAAAGTTTGAAGCAAGGAAAGGTTATTATTTTTATTATTATAACCACAAAACAAAAAATAAATAATTTAGAAAGGGTTTTAAAAGTTATATTATACTTAAGTGTTAAGATGAGAGTTATGTAGAAATGAATAAAAAAGTTAATTACCATAATTTCTGCTTGGGCAATTTCAATATGATGACATTGCATAATGAATTGGGATATACCAAATACAAAACAGGTTCTGGATATGAGCCTTGGAGATAAAAGATTGGCTTTTGTCTAAGCCAAAATTCAAGTGATTAGAATAAATCTAAGTAGAGATTTCAAATAAACATTTGAATTAATAAACCTGGAGTCTAGCCAAGATGTTCCAGATGGAGATGTAAATTTGGAGTCAACATCATTGGGTTCGCATGTGAAGGCATGGGGCTGACAGAACTGAGATGTAAGTGATAATGGATTTGACTCATTGTGCTGATGAAAAAGAAGATGGTCTATTTGAAGCCAACATTTACATCACCTCTGACAGTCCCTGCAATTCATTGCTTTGTTTTAGTAATACAGGGTTCATAAGTGGGGTTCACTTTTGGTTACTATTCTAGTAAGTTCTAGTAAGGTATTTCAGCCACATGGCAGCTTTTTAAAAGCCTTCTTAAGACTTTAAAGATACTTATAGATGTTTTTAAATTGGTGATTGCTATACTCAGATGAACTTATTCCAGTTTCAATGACTTTGTCCATATCCATTTAAAGACTCTTAAAAAAAAAAAACAAAATTCTCTCAATTTTTAGACTTTAAAATTCTTCTCAAAGAAACATGTTGCAGGAGGTCTTTCCGCCCCTCCAACCAATAGCTGCTGAGATACCAGCCCATTGGGGCGTGGTTTCTCTCCATTCAAAAAGCCTCTATTTCCTTCCTCTCGCTCTCTTGGCTTCCAGCTCGTCTGGCGACTAGACTCCCTTTCTAGTTGTGCAGAGAGCTGTTGTCTGGGATCGTGATCTGTAAGTTTTTCCTCTTTAAATAAATACTACCCTAGTAATAGTAATTCCAAACTGGTGTGGCATTGTTCGTGGTTTATGCCTTTACCTGGCGCCCGACGAACGTTTGGCTTTTAGGACCCCCCCCCCCTCGGCTGCAGGCCGCAAGTTCGGCTTGGCGCAAGCGAACCCTCCCTTCCTCTGCCGGGGCTTGCACCTTGTGGCCGTGTGGCTTGTGCCTTGTGGCAGCCTTGTAGCTTGTGCCTTGTGCGTGGAGCCAGCAGTTAAACTTGAATCATCACGCACTGGCTTTAGTTCGTGACTTAGGCCCCAGTGCCAAGTCCGAGATACACTTGGCCTTAAGGCCCATAATATCCAGAGAGGCAGGACAATCTCTGAGGCCGGACAGGTGGTGGTGGCATACACTCGGGAGGCAGAGAAAGGCGGATCTCTGTGAGTTCGACCAGACAGGTGGGGTGCACGCCTTTAATCCCAGCCCTCGGGAAGCAGAGACAGGCGGATTTCAGATTTTGGTGAGTTCGAGGCCAGCTGGATAATAGGTAATATGGCAGTTTTTGTTTCCAACATGACTTTCACTGTTTGGGCTACCAATACAATGGGTCTAATCATGCAAAATTTATATGACTATGAGGATAACTTAATTTACTGGTTACTAGGTTTTAGTATTCTTTTGAATATTCTATCATTTAGGAAGATTATGGTACTCTCAAGAACTCATGCAGGTCAGGAGATTCAGGAGATTCAGGATTCAAAAGAGGCAATAATAAACACAATAATAAAAAGACTTGAAATTCTTGAAAAAATGATTGGAACTGGTGAACAGAGTAATAAGGCACAAGGACAGGATACAAAGCCAACACCAGCTATTAGAACTGGCTTACCCAGGGTTTTAGCGGCATACCCTATACTTAATTCTGACAAAGCGTCAACTTCTAAAGGCTCAAAGGGAGTCAGAGAAGCTAGATGGATGCCAATAGCAATGAATGATCTGAAAGAAATTAAACAGGCTATTGTTAATTTTGGCTTGCAAAATGCATATGTAAAGGAAATGATAAAGACTTGGGCTTCTAATGCTAGAGCTACCCCCTATGATTTCCATCAGTTAGTGTCTGCAGTTTTAGATAAGGGACCTTCCTTGATGTTTGGAATTTATTTCAGAGAAGAATCCAAACATATGGAACAGCAAGGAAGAGCAAAAGTTGTCGAGGTTTCCCAAGATCAAATTCTTGGTGCAGGAGAATATGCTGATCCACAGGTCCAAGCTCTTTATGACGATGAAGTACTGCATCTATGTCACCAAGCAGCTTTAAATGCTTGGTAAAGGATACAAGATCCAGTAAAAAGGGTTGAATCATATACCAGAATTAGGCAGGGACAGAGAGAACCCTTTATTGACTTTTTGCAAAGATTAATTAAGGCTCTGGACGTAGGGGTAACAGACCCGGAATCTAGACGAATACTTCTTGAATCTCTAGCATTTGAGAATGCAAACATAGAATGCTAAAAGATAATTGGGCCTTTAAAGTCTAGATCAGCACCTATGGATGAATGGATTCAGCATACGATGAATGTTGAGACATTTAGCTATAATGATGAATCTTGGGTAGGAGAAGCGATTTCCACAGCAATGAGGAGACATCAAACTGCCAGGTGTTTTAATTGTGGTAAATTAGGACATCTGAAAAGGGATTGCAGGCACAGAATTTCTAGGAATAATATCTCCTCTGGGAATGACAAAAATAGGGGACCTAGGCCTTCAGGTATATGTAGGAGATGTGGTAAAGGCCGTCATTGGTCCAACGAATGCAGGTCAACAACAGACAAACAAGGCAACCCGATACCATCGGGAAACTCCTTGAGGGGCCTCTCGCAGGCCCCCAAGCCAACAGTGGCCCAGTCATTCCCAGTCACAGTGGAGAATGTGCCTCACCAAGAAATCTAAAAGCTCCAATTTCTGCTGTAAAAAGTAATACTAGTCTAAATGGTGAATTACATGTGGAGGATGAGTCAAAAAACCCAGTAGGACAGAGTAAACGTATATTTTGGCAGACTTCTATTAACGAACAAAGACCAAAGCTATAAGTCTGTATAAATGGCACTTTTATTGAAGGCTTATTAGACACAGGTGCGGATGTAAGTATTATTACCCCAGAATCTTGGCATCCAAATTGGCCTCTTCAAGAGGTAGATGTTCAGTTTCTGGGAATTGGAATCCTATCTCGTGTAAAACAAAGCACAAGATGGGTGGAATGCATAGGGACTGAAGGGCAAATAGGAAGACTAAGGCCATATATAGCCAATATTGCAATAAATTTATGGGGCCGTGACCTGTTACAGCAATGGAATACCCAGATTAACATTCCTGCAGTTCCAGGAACTCATAATTCTGGGAAAGATATGATGAGGTATTATGGAAAAAGGTCACCAGCCATTCAGGCTGTACAAGAACATATAGCAAATATCAAACCTTTAGAGGTACCAACAGCCCTACCTTTACAATGGCTAACTGAGAAGCCAATATGGATCAAACAGTGGCCTCTAGCTGAAGATAAATTACAGGCATTGGAACAGCTGGTGCAAGAGCAATTAGATGCTCACCATATTGAAGAATCAACCAGCCCTTGGAATTCTCCTGTGTTTGTTGTAAAAAAGAAATCTGGTAAATGGAGAATGGTGACAGATCTAAGAGCTGTCAACAAAGTAATTCAACCTATGGGCCCACTACAATCTGGAATTCCTTTGCCTTCTCTATTACCAAAAGGATGGCCTCTTATAGTTATTGATTTGAAAGATTGTTTTTTCACTATACCGTTACAAAAAAAGTATAGAGAAAAATTTGCCTTCACGGTGCCTACTTATAATAATTCTCAGCCTAATAGGAGATATCAATGGACTATCCTCCCACAGGGTATGCTCAATAGTCCTACATTGTGCCAATATTTTGTAAGTAAGCCATTGGAAATAATTCGTAAACAATTTCCCAAGTCCATAATTTATCATTACATAGATGACATCTTATTATCAGATTCAAATAAAGATATTTTAGAAAGGATGTTTGAAGAAGTAAAGAAAGTCTTGCCTAGGTGGGGATTACAAATTGCCCCTGAAAAGATTCAAAGAGGAAATTCTATTAATTACCTAGGTTACAGAATAGGGTTAGAGAAAATTAAAACACAAAAGGCACAAATTAGGAGAGACCGGTTAAAGACTCTTAATGACTTCCAAAGATTGTTGGGAGACATTTCCATTCTACGTCCAGCTGTTGGGATAACACCTGATCTAATAGTTCATTTAAACAAAACCTTAGATGGTGATAAAGATTTGAATAGTCCAAGAAAACTGACAGCTGAAGCAGAAAAGGAACTGACAATGATTGAGGAAAAATTACAGGAAGCACATGTGGATAGGGTGAACCCAAATCTTAGCTGCATCCTAGTCATATTGCCTTCCAGAATCTCTCCTACAGGGATTCTAATGCAGAGGGAAGATATTATTTTAGAATGGATATTTATACCCAATAAACCAAGTAAAAAATTAAAAACTTATGTGGAAAAAGTCTCTGAACTAATTATAAAAGGTAAGCTGAGACTTCGTCAACTAGCAGGTATAGACCCAGCAGAAATTATAGTGCCTTTTACTACTGAAGAAATAAAAAAGTTATGGGAAGACAATGAATCGTGGCAAAGAGCTTGTGCTAATTTTTTGGGAGAAATTAATAGCAACTATCCCCAAAATGGTAGACTTAACCTCATAAAGAGAACTTCTTGGATTCTTCCTAAAACTGTACGTGATGCTCCAATAACTGGAGCCCATACGTTCTATACTGATGCAAATAAATCAGGGAAAGCAGGTTACAAGTCAGATGAATTGAGTAAGGTGGAACAAAGCCCTTATAATTCTGTCCAGAAAGCAGAATTATATGCCATTCTTATGGTGCTAAGGGATTTTAAAGAACCTCTTAATATAGTTACAGATTCACAATATGCAGAAAGAGTTATCTTGCATATTGAAACCGCTGAATTTATACCAGATGACACAGAGTTGACTTCATTGTTTATCCAGGTACAAGACATAATCAGGAACAGGCTTTGTCCGATGTACATAACACACATCCGGTCCCATACAGGTCTGCCTGGTCCTCTAGCACAAGGCAATGCTGAGATTGATCAATTATTGATTGGAAGTGTGTTGCAGGCCTCGGAATTTCATAAAAAGCATCATGTCAATAGTAAAGGCCTAAAGAAAGAATTTTCCATTACTTGGCAACAAGCTAAGGACATTATAAAGAGATGTCCTACTTGTTCTTTCTATAATCAAACACCGTTGCCTGCAGGGAGTAACCCAAAGGGTACTAAGAGAAATGAAATCTGGCAGATGGATGTGTTCCACTTTATGGAGTTTGGTAAATTAAAATATGTACACCACACCATAGACACGTATTCAGGTTTTCAATGGGCTACTGCCCTGAGCTCAGAAAAGGCAGATTCAGTAATCACACATTTATTGGAAGTTATGGCCATCATGGGTATACCTGCACAAATAAAGACAGATAATGGTCCAGCATATGTATCTAAGAAAATGAAATGCTTTTTTGATTATTATAACATAAAACACATTACAGGTATACCAAATAATCCTACAGGTCAGGCAGTTATAGAAAGATCAAATCGTACTATAAAGGATATGCTGAAAAAACAGAAAGGGACCGAAAATACCCCCAGAAATAGATTACATAATGCTTTATTAACCTTGAATTTTCTTAACGCTAATGAGAAAGAAATGACAGCAGCAGAAAGACATTGGATAATGGAAAAGTCTGCTGAACTAAATCAACCGATTTATTTCAAAGATGTGCTGACCTTTCAATGGAAGCCAGGAGATGTGCTACGTTGGGGAAGGGGTTTTGCTCTTGTTTCCACAGGAGAAGAAAAATTGTGGATACCATCAAAATTAATAAAGTTTCGATTTGAAGAGGAGAAACCTCTTGGAAAGGAGAAATGACAACTCATCCACAACGCTATTCATACAGGTGGTAAGAAAAACATATAGAATGGGGGCAGGGTTCTGTTCTTATCTCCACAGGAAAACACTCATTAAACCATATTTCTAAATTTATAGAGCTGGTTTTGAAGTTGGACTCTGGCTCAGTCCCGCTCCAATTCCAAGCCTGTTAGTAAGAGAAAAACCCAGAGTTTCCGGAGTTTCTGTCTCATGTCAAGAGCCATGATATGGGACAGAAAGAAATATGAGTTTAGAAAACATCTTTGCTTTTCTTCATATCTATCATACCTTTCATTGAATATATCTATCATGCCTTTCATTGACTATATGTATATATATATATATGCCTATATATGTCTATATGATTAATGTTTAAGTTTTTTACAATAAACAATGAGTCTTTTCTGAAGTGACATTTGAATTTTCCAGGAAGAAGATGGGGCCCCACAACAACAACTCTACCTGGTTGATATGATGTCATGATACTGATAGCGCTACTACAAGACCTGTTTTGGGTACCAGCTGCACAAGAAGATCCCAACTTGGTTAGCTGAAATGGTGCACATCTTGTACAACATTCTGGCCAGACCTCCACAAAATACTCAGAGACTATTTGCAATTTTATAAGACATTGATCTTGAAATTTAACCATCATTTTACTTTCACAGGATCCCCCAGAAAGAACGTCGCCCCCATGACAGCTGGAAGTAATTCTAGAGGACGACGTCCCCTCTCCCAGTAAAGTTTGCCCCCGGGTTTAGGGACATCATTTAGGGGTTGGGAGGTTGGGGGAAAATTTTTATAAGCTCAGGGATCAATTTAAAAAAAAAAAAAGAAGAGGGATGATGGGATAATAGATTTGTAATTGTGAGTTACAATTTTTAGACAAACATATTGGTATTGATACTTGTATATTGATACAAAGTTAAATTATATTGACTATTGTATGCATGCATGTTTCTACCTCTGTTTAAAATATTTTTTATGTATTGACATATATTGTATCGATATTTACCATATTGCAATGTATATTTGTACATTGTTTATATTTGGAGGTCATTATCCTCATTTGTTACACAGATGTTTATTGTCTTAGTCTTTAAGTTAGATAGATATTGAGAATTATATAGATTAATAGTCATCTAAGTTTGCCATTTATAATTAGACTAATTAGGTTATTTAGATATATAGAGATTATACTCAGTATAGATAGATGATCTTCAACCTCTTCAAAGAGCTGTAGAAAATGGCCTTTAATCTAACTCAGAGTTTTGTGGTAGTGAGACACAATTGCTCCTGGCAACACCACTCTATTCCCGAGAGAATGTTGAGCACCAAAGACACTCCACCTGGAGCCTTTCTTTTTGACAGAACTGGCCTTGGGGCAAAGAAATGCCCATACCTTAACCACTGACAGAGATACAGAGCGTGCATCAATGGATAAAATAGGACTGTCATATCCTGCCAAGACAGGGTAAGATAGTTTTGAAAAGTTGCTTGCCTTTGAAAATGGTATATCAGTTATGTTAGGCCTTAGCCAAAGTTGGTTGCTTCAACGCTGCAAATGTGACTTTGGGTGATTGCCCAGGTAGCTAGTTGTCCCTGTGATTTGTTGCAGGTTTTGGAAGTTGTTTTACTGAACTTCCTAATTACCCAGGTAACATTATTTCCCTTCTCAGATCTTTGATGGGGTTGAAGACTATATAACTATAGTTACTTTTCTCTCATGACTTGGCCAAGTTATTTATTATACAAGTCCTAAGCTAGTTAGAATAGGATATTTGTACTTATTTAGAATAGGATATTTGTACTTATTGTATATAATTTCATAGTAGGTTTAGAACTCTCTTACTTAAACAAAAGGGGGAGGTGTTGCAGGAGGTCTTTCCGCCCCTCCAACCAATAGCTGCTGAAATACCAGCCCACTGGGGCGTGGTTTCTCTCCATTCATAAAGCCTCTATTTCCTTCAGCTCACTCTCTTGGCTTCCGGCTCATCTGGCGACTAGACTCCCTTTCTAGTTGTGCAGAGAGCTGTTGTCTGGGATCGTGATCTGTAAGTTTTTCCTCTTTAAATAAATACTACCCTAGTAATAGTAATTCCAAACTGGTGTGGCATTGTTCGTGGTTTACGCCTTTAGAAGCATTAAATCACAAACTATTTTAAAGTGCTAACATTCAGCTGATATATTCATATACATGTATACATACAAACACAAACACATAAAAATATATTTTATAATTAGAATGTGAAGAACCATTGAGCTGAACTCCCTATATGTAAAGACTTGTCTATAGAAATTTGTATGAGCTTTGGAGAAAGTACCAGTTAAGGTAATATTCATGGACCCATTCTTAGGAATTCTAATTCATTTTTCAGCATTTCCCTAATATCAATTCTTCTTCGGGGGCCACACATTGAGGAACACTATTTTATTCTTACAGAAAGGTTATCATGCTGACTTTTCTTAATGCATATTTTAATAAATATAGGATAATAAAATATTTTTACCTATGAATAAGATCTTGTATCTTCTCAATTGTAATCCCAAAGCTGGGATTCTTTAAAAACAGATTTACTCCAGTTACTGGGAGTATTGTCAACAGACAACACCTAGTTTTCCAATAACCTTTGGAATTACCTCATACGAATACAGCTGTCATGTTAGTATTGTGCCCTCTCATCATGGGACAGCGTGTATTAAACAACTTTTTTCCTGAAAAGTGGAAACCACTTGGTCTCAGTTTGGGACAATATTACAGTCTTGAGTTCCAGAATGTGTTGAAAGCAGAATCTCTCCTATGAACAGCTATGATTCAGATTTGCTGAAAAGAGTTTATTTCTGAACTACACAAAAACATACCACATCAGTGTGAGGCTATATTACACTACCAGAAATATGACTGTTTACAAAAAAAAAAAAAAAAAAAAAAAACACTGAATGTCACAGAGAGTGCTCCAAGGCAAGCTGAATTCTAGGTGGTAGACAAAAAAATCTCAATATCATATGGCCTATAATAGATGGCAACTTACATTGAAGGCATGGAGAAAATTACAAAGTTTCTGGCAGAAACCTGGAGACAAAGTTTATTTTGCATGTGTATCCCTCTTACCTTCTAGATTAGATTTAAGGGTATAGGTACAGACAGAGGAGATGGGAGCAGTTGTAGTCCCCAGAGCTCATGATCTATAATAATGTCAAACTAAGGCAGGTAGTGATTACTTGCTAGAAGAACAGATCAATATCAAGGATATGGTTGCAATATTTGAGAAAGTACATGAGTACCTCAAGCCTTCTCTTTTGGTCCTTGAATTTTCATCAAATGAAGTTATGCTGAAATAGGAAATGTATAATTACTTAAAATCATTATAAAACAAATTTAGTGCCAAATGAACTTCATTTAGGCACAGTGGAGAAACTAAAAGAAATACCCATTGCAGATCACAGTAAAGCTGTCTTGAATACTAGGGGTACCTAGATATTGTGATTTAGAAAAGGAATCAACCACACACAGGCTTTCTCTTCTATTCTGACTCATCCATGATGCAGTATGGACACAATTTCTTCCTTTCAACTAGTAATTTTTTTGTGCATTAAGAAAATATAGCCAAGGGAGCTATACGACTACAATAAATGGAACAAAGTGAAAATGCCTAAAAGGAGAAGCAGAAAATATTCAGTGAGCATTGACTCTTACCTGGAGCAAATCAATAAATGGTATTTTGGCCAAGTATGATGGATATGCAATATGGTTTATGAGAAAATTATACTGATGTTTTTATCTGGTTTCTTATGAAGATGCACATGGCATAATTTAACACAATTGTTATTATTACCAATATCTAATACTGATATGTTGTTTGATATTCTAAACACACTGGAGAATTCCTTTGTCCAAAAATTTCTATTGATTACATCACACGACACACAAGCATGCACACATGCATGTGCACGTGCGTGCACACACACACACATGTGATTGGTTTGATTTGTGGGGAATTTAAGGTAGATTTGCACTCCGTACCATCTCATTCACTCTATGGAACAAAATAACAGTAATCAGGGATGGGCAGAGCTATTTCAATGAAACACTGAAATATTTGTTCCCGAAAGATTTGGTATGTACCACCTGCACTGTGTCATTTATGACAGTGTTGAGGTGCTGAACATTAGAGACATACTGATTAGTTTTGGGAAGCCCTAACACACAAGGGATATAACATTTGGCACTGTCTTAATTACTATTCCTTTTCTGGGACGAGAAACCATGACCAAGGCAACTCTTATAAAAAGAAGGCCTTTAATTTGGGATTGCTTATAGCTCAGAGGTTTAGTCCATTATCCTAATGCCAGGGAACACGGGGCATGCAGGCAGACATGGTAGTTAAAGAAGATGAGAATTCTACACGCAGCTTAACAGGCAGCAGGAGGAGGGAGAGCCACTGGACCTGGCTTGAGCCCTTGAAACCTTAAAGCCTGCCTTCAGTGACATACTTCTCCCACAAATCACGTTTCCTAATTCTTTCAATACTCCCACTACCTGGTGATCAAGCATTCAGATAAATGAGCCTTTGGGAGTCATACTTACTCAAGCTACCGCAGGCACTTACACATGGCTTGGAATGTTCTGGAGAACTAAAACCACCTCTAGCAACTGCAAAATGAAGGGAGTCCCTCAATTCTGGATGGGGCACATACCAGTGCCTCTACTCTAACCCCAATATCTTCCCTTTCTCTGTGACTAAACGCCTTCTTATTCATTGAATTCACGGCAGTTTCTTGAAGCATGATTTTGAAAGGATTTATTTCTATTTTATTTCTTGATCAGGGAAATTTGAGGCTTTTATGTTTTGATTTATGTTCCTCCAAAATTCATAAACAGAAGCCCAACTCCAATGTGATTGCATTTAAAGTCAAATGGAGTCATACAGTGAGACATTAATACAACATAATTAGTGTCATTTTTTTTAAAAAAAGAAGAGACACCAAGCGTAATAACTGAAAAGAACTGTATACAAAATAATAAATATTTTTACAGAAGAATCTTCATTTAAAAATGAAAATTTAAAATCTGATTCAAAAGTGAGGTATATATGGTTTATAAGGTTGCCATATATGAACTTCGAAAGCTTATATAAAATTATAAGTCTATGTAGCCAAACTGTATAGTTCTGCATCAATAATTTTATAAGTAATACAACAGAAGATATGCATATTTGTAACTTATTGACAATCATGCATACATACTTGGTATTGTTCACTTTCAATAAATTAATACTAGTGACAAAATTTATTATATTATGCATTTTTAAAACGTGCTGTACCTACTAAGAATGCAAACTTGTGTGAAGCTTAAAGTACCTGGTATAAGATCAAGCTAAAAAGAATCAATATTGTCCATGGTAGAAGATGCTAGCTGCCCTGCTTGTCTCCAGAGGACCCATGGTTCTAAAAACAGGTAATTCTTTTGAGATTGTATGCACATTATTATTATTTTTCGTTTAGCTAAGCCTGTTCTCATTCATTTCCACAGAATGAGCATGAGTGTGGGCTAACATTCCCTGGTATTTCCCGAAATGGCTTGTGCCAATGTCTGAGGTCTCATCTTCATTTTCACAGCACGGAATACTCTGTTCGCCAGCTAAGATGAAATGCTTGCAGTCTTTCACAGGTTTGTATTGTTTCATGTCTCTCTAATCAGATATTGAAGGTTCCTTCCAGACTAGCTCCTAGTTTGAGCCACATTCCTAAGGTACATCCATAAAACCATTGCACAAATGCATAAAACCATTGCACAAATGATTCTGCTTTTGGAGCTTGCTATTGCTTATTTGTAGACCAAATTTTCCCTGTAAGGCTCCCTTATGGAAATTCTGTTTTCGTTGTGGGGGGATTAATCTCTTCACATCAATCTGCTTACAGTGTTCTGACGTGGAGCCTTTGGGAGTTGAGTAGACTTAAAATTATTACAGAGGAGGCTCCAAGATTCAGCATTGATAGATGCAAATAAAAAAGAATGAGCAGGGAGTGATATTAAAAGAGGCAAACCCACATGCAGTGTTCTTCTTGTTTCTTACAACACACGCTATACCCTGCTTCAGACCCAACAGTAAAAAGATGACTGCCACTTGATCTTGATCTGGAAAGGAAAATCTCAGTAAACTTTCTTTATTGTAGAGAAACATGCCTCCTGTGTTTCAATCTAGTAAAAGAAAATTACTAAGATCAAACTATTAATATTACAAAGCTTTGTCTCACATACCCCATCTGGCTCCTACTGCTCAGCAATGCCCCTTCCTGCTTATCTGCCTCCGGAGTCTGTGAGCACCACAGGGGTCCTTTATCCCTCTTTCCTCAGGAATAGTATTTTGTATGCAATGAATCTATGATCCAAGGTCTTAGATTTAATGGAGAAACAGAATAATACAACATATTATATATTGTATATAATATGCCTGTGACTATCAGGGATAATGTAATATTTTTAATTTTTAACATTTATATTATTGTTTCAAGTATAACTAATAATATTCAACTAAAAATTTGGCTTTTAAAAATGTGTTTATCATTTTATCTTTTGATGGTCACATTTAATCGTACACTGAGCTAGAGCAGATTTAGGCAGTTTTATAGTCACTAGGGGTCACTCTTACAATTTTAAATCTTGTGAGCCAAAGTAGGTTATTTGCCTTAAAAGGATTTAATTTTAACATTTCTCTTCTTTACACATGTAAAGGTTCCCCTGACGATATTTGATGGGTGTGTCTGCCAAATAAATTTATTAAATGCTATATGGGCTTTCTGGTATTAATTATCATTGTGATTGCTTTCCTGAATGTGTGTGAGTGTGCATATGTTTAAAGAAAGCATTGCAATACCTTAAAAACCTGACCCTGTATTGATATACACTAATAGAAATCAAAATAAGAGTTCAACAGTTATGGTCTCACAAGAACATTTTGGATTTTTAATGTTATAATGCCAATCATCAGAAAAGGGTTTGGAGAGCCTTGCTCTTGGAAGTTGTAGCCCTTCTTCCTGTGGATGCATTGGTAATTTACCTGTGCAAATACAGTCAGAACAATCGGCTCTTCAAATCACCAAGCATCGTCTCAGCAGGCATTTTAATCACAAACAGGCTGAGAGGAAACACACAGACATTTGAAACTGTCAGTGGACAACAGCAAGAAGAACAAATCTCTTTTTAACTGTTCTGTGATCATCTCATTCTCTCATCTGGTCCCAAGCCTTCCAAGTAATTAGTGAATGAGCTATCAATCATGGCTCTTCAAGCAGGTGCCAGCTCATGTGTCCGGGGACTCAGAATTTCTGTCTTTGAGCAGCAGGAATTTCTGGCAGTAGGACATGACAAGTAGAACTGACATCCCAGTAATAGGGTAAGTTACCCCTATAGTTGGCCTTTATAGGCAGGTGACTCTCTCTCTCTCTGTGTCTCTCTGTCTCTCTCTCTGTCTCTCTCTTTCTCTGTCTCTCTGTCTCTCTCTCTGTCTCTCTGTCTCTCTCTCTCTCTCTCTCTATATATATATATATATATACACATATCAGAATATACATATATATCAGAATATCTGTTTAGAAGATATAAAGCCTTTGGTTCTAACTTCAGTGCTTCAAATGACAACAAAAACCAGCAACAACAAAACAAAAAGCAAACCAACTGAACAAAAAAAAAAAAAAGAAGTGAGAAGACACACAATTATTGAGAAAAAAAACCTACCAAAATCTTTATAGTAAAAAAAAAATGCAATGCCTCCTTGATCTTCAAGTGCATGTGTACACTGGAAAAGCTGTAAGCTTCTAAGACTAAGGCAATCACAATGGCGTCTGAAAACGAAAATATGCGAACATATACAAGTGCATCCCTAAACATCAAATGCATATGCATCTACTGAATGAGGCTGACAATGGGGGCTGACTGAGAAGCCATTGATAAAGGCACTGGGACTTGTTTCTACTGCATGTACTGGCTTTTGGGGACCCTAGTCTATTTGGATGCACAGCTTCCTAAACCTGATGTAAGGGGGAGGGCCTTGGACTTCCCCCAGGGCAGGGTTCCCTACCCTCTCTCAAGCAGGGAGGGGGAGGGAGGACGGTGAGTGGGGGAGCAGGAGGGAAATTGGAGGAAATGTAAATTTTTGAATGGAAAAATAAAAAAAGTATATGCATTAGAACATATATTCATGTGTGCACAGTCAATATCCTAAATATCTAGTCTCAAACTAATGTTCAAAAGGCTGATTTTCCAATTCTTTTAGTTAAAGAAATAATACCCCCAAAATAAAAATTTCAGGAATGACTGACCAAGTATGCAATTGGAAGACAGAATAGGATGTTTGATACTGGATCTGTCCCAGAAAATTAGAAAATATTTAGTTACCATAATATTGCAAGACCCAATTTCCACTCATTCATTCTCTCTTAAAGGCATCACATCGTTTATTGACTTTTCTAAAAGGATAAATAAGAAGGAAAAATGTTGCAGTTGAATATGAAGTCAGTTAATCCAATTTCAGAATCAAACATGGGCAATGGGTCCTGATTGACTTTCTTAGTGGTTGCAGCTATCCTGGCTGTAAGCAAAGCAAAACTCAAAAGCTAAAGGTTTCTCAAATCAAGAATAAATACAGCCCTAAAGATCAGTATCAAGTCTAGCTTCAGCAGAGATGAACATCACGTGTCTCTCTGCTGGGCTTCACTGATTCCAGCTGCCTCCTGCCAGGGTCAATATTACAGGCAGCTACAGGTGCCCGACAGTCTTGTTCTACAGAATCTGGGATAAGAACCAAACTGAAAGTTGCAAAGCACAAAGCTATTTAAAGGATTCACTAGACATCTTTGTAGCTAATCTGCAGAAACATAGTCATAGGGGAGATTGAGGAAGGTGTGCTGATTCCATTACTGCAGCACTTACTGAAGAAGTACCAGAAAACACTTTAAGAACTACGAAACTGTCTTTGTTTCTCACATTTGTTTTAGTGTTGTGAGGACTCCACACAAGGGATAATGTAATTTTTGAATTTGGGTACCAAAGAGGTAGAGCAATTGTGTGCAAGCAGAACTCTGTTTTCAATTACATTACTCACCCTGCAAGACTAGATTCTTACTATGCAAGATGGGTGGTAGCACATGCTACTGGAAATCTGAGCAGAAGAGACAAAAAAGAAACAAAAACCAAATGTGTAAGCTAGCACAGAAACTGACACGTATCAAAGACTAAACAAATAGCACCTGCTGCCAAATATTAACCATCATCAATACAAAGATGAAGAAAACTTTTTTCTGATGCTCTCAGTTGATTTTATAAAATATTGCAATCACTGATCTTTGTATTTTCTTGTAGTTGTCGGAGCGGTCAATCTGCAACAATGATGTGTCAGTTCTGCATTGCATCCTGTTTTACTATTTGAAAATATTTTCAAGAAAGGATTACAATCCAAAGTCTTTCGGTCTACAGAGATGCTATGGGCATGGACTGTCCAGAATTGCTTGTCTCTAGAAATAAATGGATAGGACTGGTGGTTTCTAATATCACATCCCAGATATTGTAACTGCTGAAATAAATCTCATTTCTTTAAACACTGGTTGCTTATACTCTACAAGAAGTTTTTGGTTGAGGAATGAAATATTATCTGTAGTTTGTGAAAATTAAAACTGAAAGTACAAATTCAAAGCACTTTTCTCTCTCATGTTTATTATTTAAATGTTAAACTCACCTCATGAATAAGCTAAATTGAGAATTCAGCAATTAAAAATATTTAAAGTGGCCTATAATTCTTCAACTATTTCCTTCCAATCTAATATGCTGTTGTATGATGTTATACAATCATATGTGTTCACATAGTTTCTAAAATTCATGGTTAAAATACAACTTATTTAGAAGAAAATCATAGTATGGAAAGACCATGTTTTTGTTAAAATCTATTTTATATTTTTAAAGTTTGGTTTTATAAATTTCATTATAAAAGTGTAAACAATATATCACATTAAGACATTAATGATAATTAAATTCTCAACATAGTATCTTGGGATAAGGTACAAACAAAAAGAGGAAAGGTCCTACAGGATAAATTCGTAAGTTTTGGAAAGGAAAATTGTGCTTCTGATAAGCATTAATCTAGTCAGTCCTGATTACTGTTTTTCTAAAGCAGTTATTTATCACACTAAATGTCAGATGTACATAGTACAATTACAGTATATGCAGAACTTGGTCCATGGCAGGGAAAGACTGGGTTAAGGAATACCAACCAGGCTGTAGCTCATCAGCTGACTGTTCATGCAGCACGAACAAAGTCCAGTGTTTAATAAAAAATAATTTTATATAGGTCCTGTCCTATAAGTTTAACAGGGCAACCCTTGGCTTTATAGTAAGTTGAAGTCAGTTTCCAACCTTTCTCCAAAAAATGCTGAATACAAGGGATTCCATGTTTAGATAAGGAAATATAGACATGTTTGTTTTCAAATAGGTATAACATAGTTCTGTGATTAATGCATTAGAGACTTTCAAGCAGCTACAGCATTGAGACCAAAAATAAGAGTAGCAAGTCCCTCAAGACAGTTGGGAATACACAGGACAGGGAAGAGGGTGGTATTTCAATTGACCATTAAAATGTGGATAGTATTTTATATAAAGTGTAAATTTATGCTCAATGGAGCCTAAGTAGAGCTTGTGGAACCGTATATTCTCTAAATAATAGAATCTAGATTAATTTTTACATGGCAAACTTTATCTTCTAACTACGTGAATATATATTCACATAAATCAGAACAATGTGGTGATAGAAAGAGGAAACAAACATCACTGAAATAGAAATTAGTCTTCTAATGTTATTGAGGACCCCACTGTGCTTTGTGCTAAATGAATATTCTTTTATATGTATCTACTTATTTTCTGGACAATGAAGTTAGAAAAAATAATATTTCTTTTATACAGGTGGCTTAAAATAAGTTTATGACAAGATGCTGACATTTATCAATATCATATTTCATTGAAAATCAAAATCATGGCTCTGGGATGTAACTTCATAACTTCTAGTAGTTGTGAAATATTACCATCTCTCTTCAATATCCAGGGTGTTGTTATCTACAATAGCCACCTCTTACCAGTTCCATCAGCATTTCCTGAAACCTCATGAGAGATGATGAATGTAAGCTGCCATTATAGATCTTCTCAATAAAATTGTTGATTTAACCAACATTTTAGGCTATTCAGAGGCATGAGTGTTTATGGAACATGGGTTTTGTGTAGTATTTCCCATTAAGACCACAGTTACGCTCCTGTTTAGAGCCAGGGATTGTTTTCTCCTTTTCTCACTCTATCAGTGAGCAGCTTGCTCTTGACTCTTGCCTTTCTGTAACACTGAAACAACTTTGTTTTCCCCGTGTGAAATACCCTTTACTGATGGCACCGTGGGATTACAGGCATTCTTTTTTTCTCTCTGTATCTTAGTAGCTTTCATGTGTAGGTTCAAATTTGGAATCTTTCCTTCTCTTACATTAAATTACTTCAGTTTCTTTAGCTGTTAGTTTAATTATGTCATATTTTTTCATATTTCAGGTTTCTTATTTCTGGGACAATTGTTGCTCTACGTTGTTCCCTGTCAAAATTAAATGAGCCGAATAATGCATAGGTATTGTCCTTTCACAATAGACTTAAGCAATCACTTTCTGAGCTCAGAATTTGCGAGGCTTGTAAGTTACTGAATAGCACTGAAAATATACAGCAGCTGATTAAGTCAGCTTTCAGGTAAAGTGCCAGAGTTTTCCAGAAGACAAGAAAGTATCTACATATTTGATTTATGATCATATTTGAGGTAGTTAACCCCATCCATACCTTTTCATATCCTCTAGAATGTAGAAAATTCTGTATCAGAAACTCATTTGCTTCTTGAAAGAATTTAGTAGCCATTTGACCAGTAAATTATATACATTACTCATTACTCATGAGAAAACCTCATGTGTGCCTTTAGCCACATATGGCAGTAAGTGGAGAAGCTTGGGAAGTTGCTAGCTGCTTGCTCTCTGCCTTTTTGATGCAGACAGTCTTGTTTATTCCTTGTTGTATACTCTGGGTTCAGTGGCTTGAAAAATCTCCAGGTGATTTTTCAGATTCCCATCTCGCAGTATCCCTACTGTGGGATTGCAAATGAATATCAGCGTATATGACTTTTTAATCTTGATTTGGAAGATCAAATTCAGGTCATTGGGTTTACTTAGTAAATACTTTTGTTTGCTGGTTAATCTTACCACCCCCAAAACTCCTTTGTAAAGGACATTTTGATTAGAAGTCCTCTGGGAAAGGGAAAGAAAAGTAAAGGAAGGCCAAAATATGTCACTGAACGATGGAAGCTTAGTCAACCTGAGCAACTGAAATCCTGCCAGATTGATTCTTACAAAATGCATCATCCAGCTACAAATGACCAAAACACATTAACAATCATAAAAGTCTTGGCAACACAGCTGTTTGACTCCTAAACAAAACAAATGCTTCAAGCCTTTGAAAACTGAAAAGGAATCAATTTCAGTTCCCCAATGGGAGAGGGAGAAAAAAAAATCCTCAAGTATTTTTTTTTCTGCTGAGTGCTTCACTGTATGCTCAAAGCAGAAAGCCTGAGTACATATTGTTAATGAAATGTATAAATATTCTACCCATTTAGAAGAAAGCTGTACAGTAAATACAAAGAAGAAAATAGCTTTCAGAAGAAAGCCAGAGTGGAGAGAGAATCATAGCATATTCAGAGCAAGATAACACAGAAACTCGTGTGTATTCTAGCCAAGGAAGCACTTAACCAACAGAGAGTAAAAGTGTATAAACCTCACATCTTCACTATGGTTTTTGAAGAAGCCAAATGCAATGCAAATACCCATTTGCAAAGGATGTTACCACACAATGTCTCATTGAACCCACACAGTTCTAACAGGTTACTGCAATTGCCTACATTTAATAGGATTACAAAAATTTATACTTGAAGAAATTGAATAGCTAATTTAATCCTCAAGTCTCTGTGGTACAACAAAAACTGAGCTGTTTGCTTCACATAGACTGCACTGCTTAGTGCCATGCTTCACGTTTAAACGTTTGAATAATGAGCTGAGAATATAGTCCAGTCTGTAGACTCCTTTCCTAACGTGCAGGAAATCCAGAGTTTGATCGTCAGCAACACACACACAAATGTGTGGTCATGCATGTCTGTAAGGCAAACATATGAGATGTAGAGGCAGGAGGGTCAGGGGCTCAAGGTCATTATTCACTTCATAGCAAGCTGGGAGGCAAGCCAGCGTTATGTGAGACACTGACTGGGAAAAGAAATGAGAAGAAAAACAAAACTTAAATATTGACAATTTTAGTTTATCCCAACCTAACAGAATCCCAGTGTAGTGCCCTAAGATGATCAGTCAACATCATGTAATTTTATGCTGGTTCTGTGGTTGCAAAGGCAAATTAATTCAAAATGTCAAGTGAAATGTCAAATAAAGTGGCTCTGGGTATCAGTTCAGCTGGGACCACATGCTCCCATGTTTGTCACTGGAGTAGTTATTAAACTGGCGGGAGAAGCTAATGGAAAACCACCTCTCTGTTTATATTTTTAAAAAGTGCCATAAAGTATTTTCTATTCTCCCCTTTAATTATCTAAAAAATAATATAACTTATATGAAACTGTATTAAGGTAATAGCATATGTAGTATATTGCAACCACTACATTTATAAATACATTCTGTTTTGGTCTAACTCAGAACAAGTATGAGTTTTCTTCAAATGTTGAACTGTAGGAGCTATATTTTGCATTCAATTTTCTGGAAAAGTTAAAAAAATGCCTATGATGAAATTATAAAGCTCTGTTAGTAATAATGTTTGGATAGAAAAGTGCTATTAGGTCTCTTGCCAGAAGATCTTAATCAAGAATTCTTTGAATGTTATCCTTTTGGTAACAAAGACAAGGCTGCAGATACTGGATGACCTTCACTTCATTTCAAGTTTCTAATTAAAAGAATGTGTCTAGAGTTAGTACAAAGATTCTCATTGTCTGAATTTCTTTCAGCATATAAAGAAGGTTATTATTCTAGTGATCCCTAGGTAAGTTGTTCATCATCAATTTTAATGGATGCATATGGTACTCAGAGCTAACCACAAGATGTAGTTTATTTGCAAAAGACTTAAATGAACTCTTTAGACATATACCAGACTCAATGAGAGATTATTCAGAAGCAAAGGCCACATGTTGACTCAGCAGGCAGAAGGGTCTTCTACCAAGCCCAACCACCTGAGTTCAGCCCCAGGAATCACATAGTGAAATAGAAGAATTGATTATGGGCAAATTATCCACTTAATACAATATGTGTTTTGTGCCCCCTATCTGAAAAACAGATAAATAGATGTGTATGCAAATGATGTGGGATTCCCCTCGGTATGCTTTGAATACCATTGGTTAATAAAGAAACTGCCTTGGGCCTGTGCAGAGAATAGATGTAGGTGGGGAAAACTAATCTGAATGCTGGGAGAAAGGAGGCAGAGTATGAGAGAAGCCATGTAACCCTGATGGAGACAAACTCCAGAACTTTAGTCGGTTAGCCACAGCTACATGGTGATACACAGATTAATAGAAATGGGTAAAATTAATATGTAAGAATTAGCCAGTAGGAAGCTAGAGCTCATTGGCCAAACAGTCATTTAAATAATAGAGTTTCTGTGTGATCATTCTGGGGCTGAGCATCCGGGAACCAACAAGTTACCCTCTCCTAACAACAAATGGGCACCCAACGTGGGGCAGGAACCCATGACCCTGAGATTAAGAGCTTCATGCTCTTCTGATTGGCACATCAATATGGTGGACTAAATACATGTAAGACCTGAGAAAGCTTGAAAATGACACAAAAGAACAGAGTTAACCATGGCTTGGTAGCAGCATTTTCTTGGTTGAGCTCTATTTGATAGAAGCAAGCAGAGTCTTGGCTCCTTTAATTGAGGTTTTCCTGATTCAGCAGAAGCAAAAAAAAAAAAAAAAAAGAAAGTTGTGGCTTTGAAATGCCAGCTTTCTGGGCCATGCTGCCAGCATGTCCTCTGGATCTTTCAGGAAGCTGAGCATTTAAATGGGGTTTGTGAACAGACTGTTACAACTTGCTTAATGGCAACATAGACCTGTTGTGTACCTGAAAATGGGGCTGTGAGCATGATCCAAGCTAAACAGACCTCCACTCTGTCATGCTGGACTGGGCACAACAAGCAGTCAGTGCCTTATTTCCCATAGTATTGGTGCTGATTCAGTTCATAAGAAGGGCCACAAACACATGGAAATTAAACAACGCTTACCTGAATCATCAATGGGTCAAGGAAAAAATAAAGGGAGAAACTAAAGACTTCCTAAAATTCCATGAAAATGACCACACAACATACCCTAATTTATGAGACAATGAAAGCAGTGTTAAGAGGAACATTCATAGCACTAAATGCCTACATAATGACCAGGAAAAATCCCACACAAGTGAATTAACAGAACATCTGAAAACTTTAGAACAAAAAAAAGCAAACTCACATAAGAGAATTAGGCAGGAAAGAATCACACTGAGAGCTAAAATCAAAAAAAAATAGAAACAAAAAATCAATGAGAAAAAGAGTTGGTTCTTCCAGAAAATCAACAAAATAGACAAACCTTTATTCAAAAAGCAGAGAGAATATACCCAAATTAACAAAATCAGAAATGAAAAAGGGGGACATAACAACAGCCATGGAGGAAATACAAAGAATCATCAGGTCATATTTTGAAAACTGGTACTCCACAAAATTTTAAAACTTAAAGGAAATGGACAACTTTCTGGATAAGTATCACTTACCAAAATTAAATCAAGACCAGATAAGCAAATTAAACAGACCTATAACTGCTGAAGAAATAGAAAGTCATCAAAAGTCTCCGAAACAAAAAAAGCTCAGGACCAGATGGTTTCAGCTCAGAATTCTACAAGACTTTCAAAGAAGAACCAATACCAATACTCCTCAAATTGTTCCACATAATAGAAACAGAGGGAACATTGCCAAACTCTTTTTATGAGGCTACAATTACCCTGATAGCCAAACCACAGAAAGACATCACTAAGAAAGTGAATAACAGGCCAATCTTACTCCTGAACATTGATGCAAAAATACTCAATAAAATACTGTGAAATCGAATCCAAGAACATATCAGAACCATCATCCACCATGATCAAGTCAGCTTCATCCCAGAGACACAGGGATGGTTCAACATATGAAAATTTGTCAATGCAATACACCATATAAACAAGCTGAAAAATAAAACCACATGATCATCTCATTAGATGCCGAAAAACCTTTTGACAAAATACAACATACCTTAATGATAAAGATCTTGGAGAGAGCAGGGATACAAGGAACATACCTAAATATAATTAAGGCAATATACAGCAAGCCAACAGCAATATCAAACTAAATGGAGAGAAACTCCCAGCGATTCCACTGAAATCAGAAACAAGACAAGTTTGTCCACTTTCTCTATACCCATTCAACATAGTTCTTGAGGTCCTAGCTAGAGTATTAAGACAAAAAAAGCAGACCAAGGGGATACAAATTGGAAAGAAGAAGTCAAACTCTCACTGTTTGCTAATGATATGATATTTTACATAAGCGATCCCAAAAATTCTACCAAGGAACATCTACAACTCATAAACACTTTCAGTAATGTAACAGGATACAAAATTAACTAAAAAAAATCAGTAGCCATCCTGTACACAGATGATAAAAGAGCCAGGGAAGAAATCAGATATTGGAATCACTTCCTGGATGTGATAGTGAAGGCCCATATTCCTAACTAATTTTAAGGCTGATCCCAACATCAGAGTTAACCTACTCAATATAGTGAGAGTCTGTTTCTAACAAAAAGGGAAGGGGGGGTGGGAAGAACTTCAGTGATAAAGCGATCATCTTGCATGTCAAAGCTCTAATTTCATTCTCCAATATGGGATCAAAAAATCTCTTATCACATGAGTTGAGGACTGACAAGCAAATCAACATAGAGTAGACTTTAATGGACTACAGATTAGATAAAACTTGGATCTTAGTATGGTTTCTCTGTAAATCAACATTTCTTGTATTACTTTAGCAGTATGTTCAAAGATGTCTTTTCTCTAAGAAAATGCTAAAGTCACCAAAAATTATTTTTGATAGGATAGGAGTTTCTGCCAAGATAGAAGATGTATCATTCCTCAGTGGTGAGATGTCTTGTCTCCCCATCTTGTAAATCCCACAAACTCCTAGCCCTCACATCATGAAAAAAAGGGACATTCCTGCTTAAAATTGGAAGAGATAGGGCTTTGTGATGACGAGCATGAGAAAATTTCATTCTGCTTTCTTCCCTTTTTATTTTTACCTGACAATGTCAGGGTGATCTTAACTTTGATCGTTTAAAATAGTTCTGAATACATTCTCAAATACTCAGCTACTGATGTTAAGAGAGACTTCAGGTGATGGAGGAAATGTTCTCTTTCTTCATGGGATTTGGATGGAGTCCCTTGACAAATGACAATTTCATTATGCAAGAACTAAGAAAAAGGTCACTTGTTTAGGTTAATTTTGAAAAGTGAGTGTACCCCAAAGTCTTTTTTAATGGCACAAAGAGGGATAAGAGAAGTCATCAGATGAAGGTGAAAAGGTTGTCATGTATGTATGTTTGCGCATATGTGTGCATACATGCTATGGTCAATCTCTGGTTGTGGTGCTTTCAACCCCCACTCACCTACCCACAGAAATCTGCTAGGAATTCACATGTTTTCATATACTTAATTTGACTCTCCCTATAATAAACTGGCATAGGATTACTTCCATATGCAAAGATTATGTTTTAATTGGTCTCAAATTAGATTTGTGCATGAATATTTTTAAAAGCTCCTAGGTGATTCTAATGCTTAGACAGCATTGAGAAAGCATGCCTGTTGCCTCAGCTCAACTCTGTCTTTTGCTGATGCCATAAATAGCAACACTCTTAATTCAGCAGCTAGAGATGTGATATTTGTTTTTTCTTAAACTGTTTGCTTAAAAGTGATTGGCACTTGTCTCTGTCGAGTAGTACTGGGTCTATTCTTATTTCTCCTTCAAGTCATCAGATAGCATCAAGGAATAATAGTAGTGGTATGTAGAGAATAATATTGATCATTGCTTTTGACATTCTTTTCAATACTTTATTTTAACATTTATTCTTCTTTCATACATTGTATTCTGATCTCAGCTTCTCCTCTGTCTACTTTCCCATTTCCTTCCCCCACCTCCCTTTACCAAAATGAACTCCCCAGTTTCCTTAAAAAAAACCAGCAAACTCTTCAGGGATATTTACCAACATGATCTAACAGGATACAAAAATACTGGGTACAAACCAGCATATTACAGAAGGCATTTGCAGCCCAGTAGGAAGGAAAGGGTTCCAAACACAGGCAGAGATGTCAGAGATACCCCCCACTCCCATCATTGGGAGTTCTAAAATAGTCTGAAATATTGATACAATTCAACTGTTCTTCTTTTAGTCATTCTATCTTCTAGATGATGAAAGAGAGGTCCAGAGAAGTTAGAATTAATTGCTTTATACCATAGGATTAGTTAATTCAAGGAGTGGGTTCTTTAAACCCCGAAGTTGACACTGAGCGTCCTGCAGGGTGATTCCAATAAGCACACTGTACAGTAAGAGACAGAATGACATGCCTTAAAGGATACTCTTACCTATTAACCTTCCATGTTTAAAGCATAATCTATGGCTTTCTTTCTTTGTTGCTTTACAGAAAACAAGTAAACTTTCTGAGTTTCAATTTCCTACTTGGATAAATCAAAATTTTTGCACTTTGAAATTTACTAGCTATATGGATAGATGATAGATAGATAGATAGATAGATAGATAGATAGATAGATAGATAGATAGATAGGCAGACAGATACATAGGTAGGTAGATAGATACACTACATATTTGACCTTCCTCTAAAATCATCCAAGTTCTTCCCCATCTCTTTATCTAATTTCAAATCCTAAAGTGCAACCCCGTGGGTTTAAAAGGTAGAATCTCATATCAGGTTGGAAAGACATTCCTTCCTTTTCCACACTGCATGCTGTTTTCTAAGAAGCTGAACTGCCACCAAAACGTACGGGACCACCTTCTTTTCTCTCTGCATTTTGATTGGCTTGTCTTCTGTTCCATAAACACTTGGGTTCTTCATTATATTCTAAAAAGCGGTAACTCACAGACTTCAAGAGTATTTACAAGAAACATGGGATTCTTCTGAAAGACTATTCAAGCTCCACACAGTGCATCATCTTTGATTCTGCAGTTCAAAGCAAATATAAAAGCAAAAATGAATTATCAGATTGTATTAAGCAGAGAATAAATCACTTGGATGTGAATGAAATGATTTTCTCTTTGGTAGTTTGATATTCCAATGGAATGCAGACGTTCTGAGTATAAATTTAGGTTCTGTTCATTATGCAAAACATTGTTGAGACAATCTGCCACTGGGTTTCTAGCTGTGCTTTCTGTGTGCATAAACCCAGATTTGAAGATTAAAACAGCATTTATGTTTCAAAGAATTCACAGTTGTTGATAGATCCGAGTCAATAGAATATTACTTAAGACTTAACAATTGACTCTTTCTATATAACTGTCATATTGCCTCATATTGATTCAATTGGTACAGAAATCCCTTGAGACAGCATAATCACTTGCATTTTAAATAAGTAAACTGCACAAGATAGAAAAGTAAGCTTGCCTAAATTCATACAGCCTAAAACATTACCTATTACATCACATTAATATCACTCAACTACTTTGCTGTCAATATAAAAATGAACTACTGATAATTTCTAGTTTTGAGGAGTGTGGCCAATGTAATTTTTATTAATCCTATTGAGTTATTTAATATATTAAACATTTTAGGGATGCACAGAAGTAATGTGGATAATTCTAGTGAGTAGGAAGGAATTAACTTTATTAGAAATAACTGAGGAGAGCAAGGGTTTAGCATTCTACCTTAGGTCTTGCTAATATAATACTATAACAATATCATTTAAATTCTCAAGGGTATAATCCCTGTCACTCAAGATCCAGTGTTTTCTGAGGTTCTCTAAAATGAGAGAAAGAATTTAAAGTAAACAGTGTCCTGCCCATAGTGCTTTTCACCAAGGGTAATAATTCACATTTATTTTAAATTTAAATGTTAAGACATAAGAAAACTATGAAGAATATTTAAGAAATCAAAACAATTAAATGTTATTTCATCATGCATGGATTAGAAGCTATACAGAGAAAGGCACGACGCCGGTAAGAAACACCTGCAAGTTTTTACTTAATGAAAAACATGTGATAAAATAGGATTCTATAGTTTAGTAATAGGAGTGATATATTTCTATAGCTAGAAATTCTTCTAGTCTATGGAATTAGTAGAAAATGATGATATGAAAGAAGCTTCCAATATTCCAAGTCACTCTAACTATGTTTACAGTCTTCATTCGACAGCAAGGAATGACACAATCTGAAGGAATAATAGAGTTCAAACAAATTTAGAAGTGCAATTTTTGTTTGTGCATGTAGTTAACTAATTGAGAAACCAAATACCGGTCTCTCTCATGTCAGAGGAAGTGCTTTTCTTTTTTTTTTTTTTTTTTTTTTTTTGTTTTTTTGAGACAGGGTTTCTCTGTGGTTTTGGAGCCTGTCCTGGAACTAGCTCTTGTAGACCAGGCTGGTCTCGAACTTACAGAGATCCGCCTGCCTCTGCCTCCCGAGTGCTGGGATTAAAGGCATGCACCACCACTGCCCAGCTGAGGAAGTGCTTTTCTATCATCTCCTGCTTCTGTGAATAGACCAATGGTGTGATCATTTTTACGACAGGATTTATGGACAATGAAACTCCTTTATCTATAAACAATTATGCAATATACATTTTTACACACACACACACACATATATATATACAGTAATATTTCTACACATACTTATTAGTTTTGACTAATTAAAAACCCAAGATTATGTTTCTGTCAATCATGTAGATACTTACACAATAATCATAAACTAAACATTTGGGCACCCAATGGCTTGGTCAAGTTGACACATAAGATTATGCACCACAACAACTCTTATTTTTGATTCACAGTAAAAGGGACTTGATAAATCTCTTAAACAGTGTAATCATCAGTAAAATGGGAATCAGTAACCATTCCATGCAGGGTTGTTCTGTGGATTAATAGTTGCATTGTTTACAGCAGGCCTTTCTCTGTATGAGTTATATTGGTCCTCCTCCTCATCCTCATCCTCCTCCTCTTCCTCCTCCTTTTTCTTCTTCTCCTTTTTTTTTCTAGAAAGGGTTTCTCTGTAGCTTTGGATCCTGTCCTGGAACTAGCTTTGTAGACCAAGCTGGCCTCAAACTCACAGAGATCTGCCTGCCTCTGCCTCCCGAGTGCTGGGATTAAAGGCACGCGCCACCACCTCCAGGAAGCTCTAGCTTCTTATAGGCTAACTCTTACATATTAATTTAACCTATCTCCATCAATCTGTGAATCATCACGAGTTTCTGGCCTACTGGCAAATTTTCTGCACATCTGTCTCCAGCAGCAGCTCTATGACTTCTCCCTGACTCTGCCTCCTTTCTTCCAGCATACCATTAAGATTTCCCCACCTACCCAAGTTCTGACCCATCTACAGGCCAAGGTAGTTTTTCTATTCATTAATGGTAATCACAGCATATAGAGGGAAATCCCACATCACAGTAGAATATTGTTTCTCAGAGATGCTCATCACCAAAGGATGAATTGACAGTTTTGCTGTCATTTGTCATTTGTAGATTTTTCTCTGTATCCTCGATGGTTTGGATTTTACTCAATAAGTTTATTGTTAAAAATTCCAAGACAGTCAGGTGGTGGTTGCTGAAGCCTTTAATTCCAGTACAGGGAAGGCAGAGGCAGGCGAATCTCTGTGAGTTTGAGGCCAACCTGGTCTACAAGAGCTAGTTCCAGGACAGGCTCCAAAGCTACAGAGAGATCTTGTCTTGAAAAACAAATACAAAACAAAAAAAAAATCCCAAGAGAACAATTATATTTAAATAATTATTTTGTGAAGTCTAAGATAGTTAAAAAGGTAGAAAACATATTCACAGTTCACCTTTTCTTATTTTTTTTGTTCACTTTTTCTAACATTCATTGTATTACAGAATATATTCCCTAATACACACACACACACACACACACACACAAACACGCATGTTATTACTTACTGGCAAACACAGGCTACATTAATGTAAACTCAGAGCAATGCCAATAGGGCAACATCTGGCATGATCTTTGGGGGGCCCTTGTTGCCAAGTTAAGAATGTCCACAGATACCTGAATCTAAGCCCTGAAGCAATTAGTGGCATCATATAAGTGGAAGGAGAGAGAGAGAGAGAGAGAGAGAGAGAGAGAGAGAGAGAGAGAGAGAGAGAGAACTAGTTATTTAAATGGAAGATACTAAAAATGTAGTTCAGAAAGGTAGTGTGCATTTGAAAATATTTTTTACTCATATCTTTATCATGAATACTGGATGTTCATGTTCATGGGAACACCTGGAAATCCTAAGTGAGAGTGCTGGCATCTAACAACATCCCTACATCCTGTTTGCTTTCTCTATCTTTATTACCTTAATTTGTTAGCAGTGACTGGAATATAAGTGGAACGCATTTGAAAATAAGTAATAAAATTAATATATTGAATAAAACTATCTAGTTACAAATTATGCCAGTGATCTGGACTGCTTTGAAAATCAAGAAATATTCTAAAGAGGAACAATCAGGAGTCAGACTTCTCAAGTATGATAAATCCAGGCTAAGAAAAGCTATGGATGCTAAGATGGGATTGTATGTGGATGGTAAAACCCTTAGGGATCGGTGTTTTGATTCTCTAGTTTCACATTCTAGCACTTACAAAAATTTAAATAACACATAAACAAACACAAATGGATGCAGTCAAAAATCAAGAGACTGTCAATATCGAAAGTCTAGAGATAGCATTATTTCTGTATCCCTCCACATTTAGTGAGAAGAGAATAATCAAAAATAATGTCTTCTTCATTTGGAAGATCTCTAGAGCTAATTAATTTATAAAACACAAACAATGCAGAGACTGCATATCAAATTGTACTTCTAAATTTGTTTGAATGTTTTAATTATAACTTCAAAATGCCTTCAAATATTTATGTCCTTCCTGAGAGGTTAACTGTAATTTTAAATTTAAATGAAAATCACTTGGAGCACCGGAAGTCTTTTCATTGGTCTCAATTTGTGTAGATTCTGTTGACTAGAAAAATGGTGTTCTCTGCAAATAAATGGCCATTATTATTTAATTAGAATTTCTTTGTTAATGCCATTAGTTAATGTCATCACATCCTCTGTCTTTAAATTTAATGTTTCAGGTTGTTTTGTGGTTCACATTTATTTATGCATATAATGAGTATAATTAATATAAGCTTTAGAAAGTGGACATTGAAAGCTTCAATTCTAATCTATATTAGAGATGGCATTTTACTAAGTGCTTAAGGTGGACAGCAGTGGCACACGCCTTTATTCCCATCACTGTGAAACAAAAGTAGGCAGATCTTTGAGGTCCAGGCCAGCCTGGTCTATAGAGCAAGTTTTAGGACCTCCAGAGCTACACAGAGAAACTTTGTCTCAAACAAATGAATTAAACAAACAAACAAATAAATAAAGGAATGAATAAATAAAAATTATAAATAAATGAGATAGATATATAGATAGATTAACTAGATGCCTAGTATTTTTCATGTTTATAATTTATAATTTTGTGAAAATGTAACTATTAACTGATGGGCAAGGTGATTATGGATTGAGGTAGATACGTTGATCTTAGTTTTGATATACATGTCTACACTCATATTTATTCATAACAACTTTGTGAGATGTAACTTTCCACACAATGTACACATTCAACATATGCATTAACCTACTTCAGTTTTCTTGGATACTAAGCTTGCTCCTCCATGGTCACAAAATAAGATAGTGCATAACTCAAAAGAAATTCTGTGCTCATTTTCAGTCAGTTTTGTCAGTAGTTTTATCAGCCAGCTCTTAGAATTAATTTATCTACATCACTTAATTTTGTGTTTATTATTGGTCAAATCTGGACATTAATTAAACTGGATACAACATCTGTAAAGTAAATTTATGTGTGTTCATGTGTGTTTAAGCCCACTGGTGTGAAGGTGTGTGTGTGTGTGTGTGTGTGCGCGTGCATGCGCGTTTGCTCGCCATGTGTGGCTAGTTTTTTATTTGCCTCATTATTGCCAAGGAAGGACTGTATTTCAGTATACACTAGTCATTTTCCTCTATTTTAATGTGTATGGATGTTCTACTTGAATATATGTTGCATGCCTGCATAATTCCATCAGAATCCAGAAACGAATGGGACTAAAGTTGTAAAAGATTGTGAACAGCTTTGTTGGTGCTAGGAACTAAACCCAAGTCCTGTGCCAAATCAGCAATTACTTATCTTCTAAGCCATCTCTCCAATCTTACATTATTACATTTTTATGAAATCATATTTTGTTATATGGATGAAATAAATTAAAACAAAACATTAATTTATTATTTGCCAACTGAAGGGCGATTGAATAGTTTCTACTGTAGGACACTTATGCTGTTGCTGCTGTAAATATACATGCATAGGCTTAGTATGAGCAAATTCTTTCATTGCTATTGGTATATACACATGAGAGAAATTGCTGGGTCATAGGGCAAAACTACATATAAAATTGAATAACTTACAGATAGGCTTCCATTTTATATGAAGTTAGTACTCTTTGAAGATCAAAATTTTCTCACACATCATTGTCAACAATGACTAGTAGTTTTCTTTTTAGTTTTGGTCATTTGGCTTTGTGTGAAGTTGACTGTCACTGTGATTTTGATTTGTATTTATCTGATGAGAAATACAGACAGCCAATAGGAGAGAATTACTTTCTTTGATTAGTTTCATGAATTAGAAGAAATAATTTTTCTATTTATTTTGAGCATTGTTTGGCTTCCTTTCTTATTGAGTTATAAAAGAACTGGTTATAAGTTTACATTTATCACCTATATAACTTATAAAGTGTTTACCTTCTTATTGTCTTTTCTATTCTTTTTTATATTTATTTATTTATTATGTATACAATATTCTGTCTGTGTGTATGCCTGCAGGCCATAAGAGGGCACCAGACCCCATTACAGATGATTGTGAGCCACCATGTGGTTGCTGGGAATTGAACTCAGGACCTTTGGAAGAGCAGGCAATGCTCTTAACCACTGAGCCATCTCTCCAGCCCCTGTCTTTTCTATTCTTGATGATAGCCCTTAAAACATATTTGTTTTAATGGAGGCAATTTATCTATTTCTTGTTAGGTGTAATTATTTTATTCCTATGCTTATGTGCACACTTACACATGTAACACAAGTGGAAGTCTGAGGATCAAGTATCAACCTCATGTCAGCAGAATTAGTCAAGGCACCATCTCTCATTGAGCCATCTTGCCAGCCCTCTGATTATCTTTGATTGCTTAGATATTGCATGTATCATATGGAGGAATGCTTTACCTAACTCAAAGTAAATATGATTGTTTCTTTATTCCCTTCTAAAGGAATTCGAGACTTGGGTTTTAAATTGATAATTCAGTATATTGGACAAATATCTTACTATTGTTTACATGAGACTATCTAATTGTTTCAGCATTGTATTCCACTTTATTAATTTGTTAGCTTGTAAGAAACCAATTCAATGAAGAAGTCAACATTTTTTTTCATTATGCTACTAAGGAGTGATTTAGATTATAGATTTGTAGAATTTGAAAATTTGAAAATAACCAAACTAGATTAATTTGTATACTGTGTATTATTTAGGCAGTCATTTTAAATTTAGTAACAATTTTTTAACTTCTGCAAAAAAAAAAAGTCAGGTCATGATTTATAGGGATTTCACAGATGGTGTGCCATAGCTTGCATATTTTTATCCAACAATAATATATTTGAATCCATGAATATGGACTGCCTTCCTAGGAACTGAAGTACCAGTGTCTTTAAATATCCTTTTGTGTTGTCAGTCTTATGGTTTCTATTGCTGTGAAGAGACACCATGGCCATGGCTACTCTGATAAAGAAAAACATTTAAGTGGCCTGACCTACATTTCAGAGGTACAGCCCATTGTTATCACAGTGGGATGTGGCAGCAAACAGGCAGACATCGTGTTGGAAAAGGACATGAGAATTCTACATCTTTGATCTGCAGGCAGCAGGAAGAGAACTGAGACACTGGGCATATCTTCAGCATAGGATACTTCAAAGCTTGTCCCAACAGTGATGAACTTTCCCCATCAAGGCCATACCAACTCTAACAAGCCACACTTTTAAATAGTGCCACCTTCAATTGGTGCCCTTTTGGGTCATCCAAACTACCATAGTATCACGTTTACTTCGACTTCTTTCTTTCTAAGTGGTATCCCCTTAATGTCTTTTAGTTGCCCGTTTGCTCTAGCTAGAACTTCAATTACTATATCGAATAGTTATGGAAAGAGTAGTCAGCCTTTTCTTATTTCTGATTTCAAGGAAATTGTTTTGAGTTTCTCCATTTAATTTGATGTTGATTATAGACTTGATTATATTGTCTTTATTATGTTTAGGTATATATCTTGTACCCCTGATCTAGCCAAAACTTTAATCATGAAGGGGTGTTAGGTTTTGTCAAAGAGCTTTTCTATACCTAATGAGTTTACCATGTGTTTTTTTCCCTTTCAGTTTGTTTATGTAGTAGATTGCATTGACATTTTGATTACACCATTTGATTGCATGTAGTGAATTACATCGACATTTGACCACATAAACATTTTCATATGTTGAGGAATCCCTGCATCTCTGGAAAGAAGCTTATTTGATGAATGATGATCTTTCTGCTATGTTTTGAGATTTAGTTTGCAAGTGTTTTATTGAGTTTTTAAATCAATATTTATGAAGGAAATTGGCCTGAAATTCTACTTCATTTTTGAATCTTTTTGTGGTCAGTGTTTCAGGATAACAGTGGCCTAATTAAATGAATTTGGCAATGTTCCTTCCATTTCTATTATTTGTAATAATTTGAGAAGTATTGGTATTTGGTCTTCTTTTGAATGACTGGTAGAATACTGCTGTAAAACTCTCAGGTCCTGGACTTTTCTTGATTGGTAGACTTTTAATTACTGCTGCTATTTCCTTGGTATTTATAGATCTATTTAAATTGTTTATCAGATCTTGATCTAACATTAGCAACTGTTATTTATCAAGAAAATTGTCCATGATTATAAAACTAGGTCCTGATTTCTGAGTTTGCCTTTGGTTGATGTAATAATCCACTATTCTTATTTACAATTTTGAAATTTAACCCAGTCTAAACTTCTTGATCCTCAGGAAAATATATATATTATGTTTTCTAAAATAAATCTAATGATGCCTTGGAAACTCATTAAGTTTAAAACAGGAATATATAACAGAAATAACGCAAATCAGTTTTAAAATGCTATTTTATTTTAATGCCAAATTAGACTATTCATGAAATATTGAAACCAGATAGATTACAACTATACTCATTAGTTGCTAATGAATTAGGAAGTTTAGATGAATTAGATATTACCTACCAGAAACAAAGTACAGATGAATGGCTTCCTCTAAGACATGCTTACACAGTATTACCAATGATTTGAAATAGAAAGAAGATTATAGACAGATAAAAATAATTTTTGTACTTCTAATGTTATTAAATCTATTGGCCATAGTATGGCTCATATTCTTCTCAGTCAGGACATATTAAAATATATACAGCAAAAGTTATATCTGCTGTACTCTCTACTGCTGCCACATTTTTTTGCAGAGGGGCACACCTCTTAACAGAGGGATTCGGAACTCTGAAGCTATAGAAGTTTGGAACCAGATGATTCTTTGTAAATGATGCAAGGAGAGTTTACCCTGTACACTGTGGGGCATGCAAAAACATTTGTGGCTTCTATTTAGTTATCCCAGATTAGGAAACACAAAATGACTTCATCATCCTTAGTTGGAAACTGCTTGCCTAGCACATAATGAAAGCTAAAAAACACTTACTAAAATAATAAATAAACTAGACGTGGACACCATTCTAAACAACTGGCTGCATGTGAGTTGAATCACTGGTCTTTAGTTTTCTCATTTTAAGATGTAGGATGGCATGTTCATCATATTTCAACCTCTTTGATGAGCGGAGATCTATGAGAATACAGCACAGAATTCTTTGTGAGCTTTGGACTGGAATGTGTGCCCCTTGCAGTTGGTGTCCACATGTGTAGATGGGAAACTCTACGTGTGTCTGACTGTTCCATTTTTCCACACTCATAAAACTCTCTGTCATCTCTTAAAGTGTCATTCAGTCTGGTATCCTTCATGTTTCAAGTCCTTATGATCACTTATGATGCCTCAATAAATCACACATGTGATAGAGGTTCACACATATGGATCATGTTAACTGTATGGTGTTTGAAGAAATCCTTTTTGCAGCGTAATCTCATTGCCTCACCAGGGGATACCACACTTTCGAAGGAACACAACACAAATTAAATACAAATGGACATGAAATAAATCCCTGTTGCCTACTGATCAATCAGCATCTTTGAATGAGTAATGGTTCTTGAGCCCAGTAGTCTGACTTTTATATTTGTCATTTAATACCACATTTTTTGTTGATTATACCAGAAAGTGGGCTTTAGTAATATTTTCCTTTGAAAACATGCTCTGAGAAATAATTTCTTTAATTATTATAATCTACCTCTTTACTTTTCTTTTTTCCTTTTCTTCCTTTCTGTTTTCATCCTCATTCATTTTATTCACTTTTTTATTATCAATATAGAATTAATATGGAAGTCATCATTTTTGAGAGGTTACTGTGTGAATGTTAAAAGGTACTTAAATATTTTGCAACTAACATACAAGGGTATATCATGCCTTCTTGAGCCAAATTAGTAAGAAGACTCAGGAGTAGTTGATCAACACACAATTTATTTCATGTTTTCTTATTTTTTTGTTGTGTTCTTTAGTGCTTTCTTGTTATTTTGCTTTGTTTGAGTTTTTGTTTTTTATTTTTATTTTGTAACAGATTGAACACGAAGTTTCATGGTAGGGATGAGGCACGATGAGGCAAAGTATAGAGAAGGGAAAAGATTAAGATCAAAATATATGAAACAAATAAAATTATAATAAAAGAATGAAGTTATTACATACCTTGCTATAATTCATAGCTTTCTTTTTACTCTCTCCAAATTTATTTTGTTGAAATAATACAGATGTACTTGGTTAATAGTTGTGTATTGAGATAAAAAGTTTATACTTGGGTAATGCTTACTATATATCCATATACAACAATCTTCAAAATAAAGGTCAATGTTAAAATGATATATTTCTACAAACACTCTCTGAGTTATTATAGCTATTAGGTCCATTTTTAAGCACAGAAACTGAGACACATAAATTTAAGATTAAGCCCAAAGTTAAAAGTAGTCATCCTTTCTGCCTCTGAAGTCCACAGTGGTTACCTTTTTGTTTATGGCTGTAAGCGCACGTGCTCTGAAACTTGGCAATTCCTGTTTTCTTAAGACAGCCTATCTGCTTCAACCAGGTGTTTCCTTGTCAGAACGAACTCTCCAAACTTCTATCCTTGACTCTTTTATAACAGAGACTCAGCACTCTCATTTCCCCAACTTACTATGTCTTAATACATCCTGAGAGCTACATATACTCAGTTATAGCATGATACCTGGGAATGCTCCAGACTGTGTGGTTATTTATAGGAGAGAAGGCAAAACTAAAATACTATTATTTCACATCCAGAAATTGGGAGAGAGCAGATACAGGATTGTTAGAATAATCATAAAATAACAAGAAAGACACCAAATACTTAAATTTCATCCTAGGCTCTGCCACCCACTGGCTAGGGGATGATGGACAAGCCAATTAACTTATCTGGACCTCAGTCTTCTCATTCATCCAAAGAGGCATTGAATTAGCACTATATGTTTCCTGTCCTCTGAGACAATAAGCAACGGGCTTATTGAAAGCATCACCTTCGCTTGTGTGTGGAAGTGGCTCAGGAGAACCTAATTGGGGAAGATGCTCAATTTTGTTCTGTGCCAGAATCAATTGCACCAGAAGGAAGAGGGCATGTAAACAGGGCCGACTGTGCTTATTTTCCTAACAAAATATCCCAAAGTGTGAGAATTCAGAGGCCTGAGCTCAGTTGGCAATCAATAAAACATGAATGCCTCCTCTGAATGCCTTTCCCTAGCTCCCTTCAGGTTCCTTGTAATGAGTAGATAATGAGCTATAGACATAGCCAGGGGTGTCTGGGAGTTTCTTCTAACATCCAGTTTGTTAGAGGAACTTTTGCAGCTGAAAGGCAAAACATTTCAATGGATATTCTGCCAACGGTGCCACTCCCTAAGTATAATGCCACGATATTTCCTCAAGAAAGTAGGGGTACCTACAGGGTTCCTCCAATGGGTGTCATTCGGTTACAGACAGAAAAATTACACTCGGCTGTTGATTCATTGACTATTTTTTTTATCAAATCATGAAAAATATTTTTGTTTTTAGCAAATCACAGACAAAGCTTCCAATTTCAATATTATACCCTAGTAGATCCCTGACAATATTTATTTTTCTTGCTTCTTTGATGCATTTTGTAAAGTAATCTTTCTTTCACATTCCAGCAGCTACTGTATCTGGGCACAATGTGACTCAGGAGTGGCCATAGCTTCTCATATGTCCTTAAACAAACCTTATGCGTGGGATGGCACAACAGACTTCTGTGTCTTCTTAACACTAATAAGTATGCATGTTTTGGAGAAAGAATCACAAGTGGAAAGCTGGAGCAAGGAATGAGCTCAAGAGGGAGGATGACTGCATTTGGTTAGTGGTGGTGACGCCATCAGAGTAGACGATGGTCGAGTTCAGTATTTGTTTTTGACATTCCTGAAATAAACTCCCCACACAATAGAGAGAAGAGAGGGTGGTAAATATTTTGGATATTGAAGTAATGCATATGGAGAGTTACAGGTCTAGTGCTGGAATGTTGCTGTGTTCTGAATAACCAGAAGAACATGTACCCAAAATTTAATTAAAAAGTTAGAAGTGATTTTCTCAATCTCAAGCTAATAGGGGGTGAATATGGTAAAAGCACAGCACACATATGCTTGGAAATACAATAATGTAACAGTGAAACCCTTGTTTGTGCAATTAAAATTAAATTTGAAACTGGAAAAATAATGCATTGTGTGTGAGAGAAAGGGATAGAGAGCAGAGAAAGAAAGAGAGAGAGAGAGACAGCGAGGTAGAAAGAGAAAAAATATAGACTTCCAAGTGGGCAAGGGCTTGCATAGTTTGAACTTCTAGGTGAGTAAGGGTTTACTTGGTTGGATTTTGCAGAAGAGATCACTGAAGGAATCAACTAGAATAACTACAATATTCCCATATGTGGTCAGAGCATGAAAGATGAGATTAAACTTGCAATTCTTACACCTCAAATACAGGAATCCGACCCTTCAAGGAAAAATCTCTACTTCTTACATGTAATGTATATTGAAAGAAAAACAAATCATGCTTGTAGATCATTTGAAACTGATTTAGACTTAGGTTTAACAAATGAAAATTAAATTTGAAGTCTTTCTTTTTCTGTAAAATGGTGCTAATCTTTAGACGTTCCCATTGGACAGCTGGTGACCAAGGGGATTTGAATATATACAGAAGACACTGATTGGAAAACAATAGGTGATTGACATCACTAGGGCATTGAACTTCAAAGGATTCTAATCACTGGCATGTTTACACTAATGTTTTCTTTTATCCAGAATGTTCCTCCAATTTCATAGGCTGACATTTCTTACTTTATACTTTTGCTGTTAGTCTTAATATTGAATCAGTCAAGATCTAGTGCAGATATATTTTATCATCTAACTTCATCTCTGTTATTTTAATTATAGATAACTGCTGTCCTTTATCTTAATTGTGTTCTCAAAGACACAATGTGACAGCCTGTTTAGAATTTGCTTTACCACTTTGGAGTATCTAATATACTTTATTCGTACCTTACTCAATATAGAATCCATTCTATATAAGTTCACATTCTTTTATTCATATGTGATTAGTCATTTATAAAATCTTAATATTACCATATTATTTTAAAATTAGGTGACATTCTAGTATTTTATTAAGAAGTTGTGATTAAGTAAATTTGTGGATGGATTTGGGGGAAAATATTCTAATAAGCATTTGACGGTTTTCAGAAATTAAGGATTTAATATCCATATGGATTTTAAATGACAGAATGCTTACATTTTCTTCAATGCTAGGGGAAACAAAGAGATCATGATGCTAGTAGTAACTGAAGTACTATGTTTCCTATACAATTGTTGATTCTTTCTGGACTAAAAGAATTGCAATAACGATGATTGTAATGTACAATAATGTTTATGTTTCCTTGTATGTTTGTTCTATTTTCATTTTTATTTTTATTTTATTTATTTATTTATTTTTTGACTTTCCACTAAGTCAAACAATAAGGATGTATAACGACCTGGCCAGAGACATAAAACCTGAAATTTTAGGTCGGTGTAGAAAACCATTCACTCAGTTTTGAAGTAGTCAAATTCATCTTTGTATCCATGTCTGTGTGACAGCCAAGCCCCTGTGATTTGTGAAGTTGACTGGACATATTTCCACTGCCTCTGCTGCTTGCCCTAGTTAGCATTCTCCTTGAACGACCTATAGAGTCCTTAACTTCTCACTGGCTGAAGTGTCTCTGATGCTTCCAGTTTTAAAATTGCAATACACATATAAATAATTCAAGGAAACAACTTGATATAGTGGAGAGCATTAGGGCTAAAATATCCCTCCCCTTCTTGACTAGTTTAGAAAACCATCATCATTTTCTAGAAATACTCTCCGGGCTTCATGTGGTCCATGGTACATTGAATTTTTTAGCATTTTGCCAGTTCTGCCACTCAAAATAATAATTAAAAAAAACTCTTTGTAATCACTGCAAAATCAGCATAAATGAAGACTTAATTAGTATTTCTTCACAACTTAGCTTCTTCGCGCTAGCATTAACCCCGTATTTGAATAAGATCTGTTTTTGTCATTAGTGTATTTCCTGTGAATATTTGAATTCACACAGTAAGAATTCAAAAGTCTTTACAGATAAGTGACAAGCAGTATGAGCATGCTGCCCTTCATGTGACTTGTAACTTTACGGCAGAGGTGTGTCTAACAGATACAAAGAGAACTATTAAAGGCCACAACTTCTAGTATTTCCAATCCTATCTCATAGCACCTCATTCCTCCCCTTGATCAAACTACTCAGTTAACACTCAGAATGCCTGAGGACTTCAAAATCCCCAAAATCCCCAAAATCCCCAGCCACTGTCATGCTTACACTACATTAAAGAAGCATTAGTGCTTCTTTAATGATATTCCTCCTCTCTTAATGGCTGATATTTTATTCTTTGTATTTTGGCTAAATGTCAGCAAATTTTTAAAGAGTTGTTCCCAAGATTCTGTCTTTCCTACTTTCCAGGTTACTTTTGTCCACTTTTTAATTTTTTATTGTTTTGTGGCAAGCACTGGCAAATTTTTTAGGAAGTACAGTGTGAAGATACTTTATAATATTCAGGCCTTAAAGCTCAGGCATACTTTGAACTTTACTTGCTCAAGACAGCCATTGCCAATGCATATCCAAAGTGTATGGCTCTATGCCAATAGTGTCTCAACAAACACAGCATGCAAAATTCCTTCAGCAAGAAGACAGGGTGGGTTACTCTATACATCACAGTACTGTTTACAACTTGTAATTGGGATGTATCTCATATTCCACATAGTGTCATAATATTCAGTAGACTAAAATCTTTTGAGAACTAAATGACTTTTCTTTGCTCTTCACTGTACTACCATCCACTAGAGTGGATGTCCAGTAAGTAGGTGTTGCAAAGTTCAGCCATTCAAAAGTGAGTATGACTGAATTGTTTCTCCTTCATGTCCTCAGCCATTGTTGTGGTACACATTCCCACTAACTCTTAATCAAGTGGCATTGTCGGTAGTGATTCAGTGATGCTATCTACCTACTCAATAATCAAAGGACTGAAGCTGTAAGTAGTTTAGTCATACATTCGCACCCTCAGTATTTCATAAATGGTAAATTAGATTCCAGGCACTGTGTATGGAACTTAGCCAAAACACCACATAAACTAGATCTAGTCATTCTCACATGAAATTTGAAGTTAAATGCTCCACACATACAGTAAATTTTATGTCTGCTAGTGATGAATGCAGTTGGCCATGGTTTTCTCTGTTCGTAGATGTTTGAAGCAATAGTGAGTGAGCAAGTGACCTCCTAGATGTCTTGTGCATCTCCCTCCACCCCCATAGTCTGTGACTCTAAATCTTGGGCATGCTTTAATTCACCAATCTGAGTCATTGTGCTGTGGTCCTGTCCCTAAAGACCTCTCTTCATTTCACAATGATTTAGGATGTACCCAAGGTATATGTCTCACATTGCTTTGGGCACTATCATGTCCAAGGACAATATTGGCAACATCAAATTTTTTGACCAAAGATTGATTAGTAGGTCTTTTCTGAAAAAGTTGACCTGATGCCATGTACACTGTTAAAAAAGAAAGTGGACCACACTACTTTTATTTAAAGTAAATTGTATTATAAGAGATTCTACATGGCATCAAAGATAATACTGATTCTTTTGATGCATCTGAAGGTTCTAAATATTCAAAGCATAAAATTTATACAAATTAAAATTATCCTTAGGAAATCCATAAATTAATGCTTAAGCATCCAGACTTCATCTGTGTTGAAAATCAGAGGTTTTTATCAAAAAAATAAAAACTATGGACCTATGCAAATGATTTTGATGTTAGAACATGAGACATTTCTGCAAATAAAATGATAGTTGTCTGGAGAAAGAGCAGGCAGTGTTTGCAAAGGCAGTGAGATAAAGGCTACAACCAATAAGGAACCTTCTGAAGAGGAGAATTTCTCAGGCTTACTTGTTCCCTTTGTAGGAAAACATCCAGGAAGCAAGTGTTTCAAAGCAAGCAGCAGAGTTGAAATTCTGCAAAGTTTCTCTTATCTATTTTCACTTCTCCCAGAACATATGTTTCCCCATAGTTTTATTAGCAAGTGGAGAATACACCACTGTCCAAAATCTGTGGTGTGATTAGCGTTATTGAGTGGCAGGTTTTGCGTTACTCATGTTTATTTTATCTCTTTCCAAACCATCTGCTTCCTTCTGGTATGTCTTACTCAGTGAAGGAGAAGCTGACAGCAAAGGTGTATACTGCCACTTCCGTTCTAGTGGTTCCTAGTTCCGGACAGTTTAGGTTTTTTTCTGTTTTTGTCTGTTATTTTTGTTTTGAATTAACTGTGTATCACAGAAAGAACTCATAGTCACTGCTTAGGAATCAAAGCCCAGGAATTATTTGCATGTTAGTTTGATTACAATTTGCCGAGCGTAATATATATTAGACTGCAGATGTGGTTCCTGACATAAAGCACTGTCACTACTCAGTGTAATCTACTTAAGAATCTAAGCATAAAAATGTTGTAGCGGGAGCATAATAAGGATAAAGAAGAATTGGCTTAAAATTTGATGGCACCGAGTAATGAACAAGCTCATTAAAATATATTTCAGCCTTGAATCAGATTCTGAAGCCTTAATTTGTGCATATAAAGAAGAGAGCAGAAGCCAGGGTGCACTTAAACCATACACCTGCATTAACCATGCTGTCTATAGAAATGAAAGCATCTTTGATTTTAAGTTTGACTGAAATAAGAGCTATGCATAAACAACAAACAACAGCAACAAACAGAATAAGATTTGCAATCTGATGTCTAACTAGTAAACATTAAAAATGAAGGACCTACTGTATGACTGTGATCAATAACTACAATGGTCTTATCTGTCAGTGTTTATACTGCAGGTTGAAAATATCTTAAGTTAAAACCTCAGTTAGTGCACATAGCCTGCCAAACATTACAGCCTAGTAACTAGCTATTCTTTCAGGTATTGGTTGGTTTATTGATTTAAGGACATAACTGATAAGAAATGATGGTAACTATAACTCATTGTTATTCACTAGCAATGGGAACAAGAATTATACTACATAGCAGTAGCATAAGAAAAATATTACAGTTCAAAGTACAATTGCTAGGGATTGTGTGGGTTCATCCAGGAATACAGCAGATAATTGGTGAAGTCTGTATATAACAACCACACTGGCTCAGTGCATGTAATTTTACAGAGGCAGGACAAAATGAAGGTACATACAATAAATTCCCAAAGTATTGAGGATTAAAAGGTGAGATCACTTAAACAAATTAAGTAAACATGACTTTGGAGCTATGATCTCACCCATTTTGTCAGGCCATCTCTAGATAATAGTAAGGATTAGAACATCTGGGGATGTTCTATATCTTATGAAGACATATCTTATATGTCTGGGGATGTTCTATATCTTATGAAGACATATCTTATATCTTATGAAGACATATCTTATGAAGAGCACAGACTCTGAAGTAGTTGTAACCATTAGAATATCTGGCTAATGTGCTTATTTATATATTAAAATTTATAAAACAAGTTGAAATGGAAATATAGTTGCATCAGTCTATACTTTTTTATAACCAGTATCTCTCTACTACTCCCCTACTGAATTCCAGAGTCATAGCCTTTTTTCTTTAGCTATTGATATACATATATTAATCTACATTGGTTTAATTATGTTCATAGCAGCATTATTTGTAATAGCCAAAACCTGGAAACAACCTAGATGCTTCTCAATGGAAGAATGGATAAAGAAAGTGTGCAATATATATGCATTAGAGTACTACTCAGCGGTAAAAAAAAAAATGACATCTTGAATTTTGCATGCAAATGGATGGAAATAGAGAATACTATCATCCTGAATGAGGTAACCCAGACCCAAAATTATGAATATGGTATGTACTCACTCATTAGTGGATTCCAGCCATAAATAAAGGACATTGAGCCTATAATTCATGATCCTAGAGAAGCTAACTAGGAAGGTGTACACCCTCCCCCCCAAAAAAAAAACATGTAGTCATTCTCCTGCATATTGGAAGTATACAAGATTTCCAGGCAAAAATTGAGAGCTTAGGGGTGGGGGTGGATCAGGGGTAAGGGGACATGGGGAGAGAGAAGTGAGAAGGGGAGGATGGGGAGAGCTTGGGGGAATGGGACAGTTGGGATGGAGGAGGAGTGGATATGGGAGCAGGGAAGTATATATCTTAATTAAGGGAGCCATTTGAGGGTTGGCAAGAGACTAGACAATAGAGGGGTTCCCAGGTGTCCAAGATGTCCCCAGCTTGTTCCTTGAGCAGCTGAGGAGAGGGCACCTGAATTGGCCCTATACTATAGCCACTCTGATAAATATTCTGCATATCACCATAGAACCTTCACCTGGCGATGGATGGAGATAGACAGAGACCCACACTGGAGCACTGGACTGAGCTCCCAAGGTCCAAATGAGAAGCAGAAGGAGAGAGAACATGAGCAAGGAAGTCAGGGCCGTGAGGGGTGCGCCCACCCACTGTGACAGTGGGGCCGATCTAATGGGAACTCACCAAGGCCAGCTGGACTGGGAATGATGGAGCATGTGATCAAACTGGACTCTCTGAATGTGGCTGACGTGGAGGGCTGACTGAGAAGCCAAGGACAAAGGCACTGGGTTTTGATTCTACTCCATGTACTGGCTTTGTGGGAACTTAGTCTGTTTGGATCCTCAACTTCCTAGACCTAGATGGAGTGGGGAGGACCTTTGACTTCCACAGGACAGGGAACCTTGACTGCTTTTTGGACTGGAGAGGGACAGGGAGGGGGAATGGGGGAAGAGGGAAGGAAATGGGAAGAGGGGAGGAGGTGAAAATTTGTAATAATAATAATAATAATAAGAAGAAGAAGAAACCCAAATAATCCAATAAAAAATGGGGTACAAACCTAAATGGAGAACTTTCAACAGAGGAATCTAAAATGGCTGAAAAACACTTAAAAAAATGCTCAACACTCTTAATCATCAATGAAATGCAAATCAAAACAACGCTGAGATTCCATCTGTAAGAATAGTCAAGATAAAACACTGAAGGCAACTTATGCTGGAGTAAAGACAATAAAATAAATATTAAACTTGAAGAAAAAGAAAAATAAGCCATATAAAGATGGACTATACACAGAGCATCTGGACTATATGTATTATTGTGTTATCTTTGAATTTTTTGACTGCAGACATTTGATTGTGTGGGCTGTCAAGCTAAGTTAACATATATATTTTAAAGGTATCTTGACTTCCAAATTTGGGTCTAAGGATACGTTAATTTGGAAAAGAATTTCTGCTTTTGTTTCCACAGAGGTTGAGAAATTGTGGGTTCCTTCCAGATTAATGTGGTTTGATGGAACAAGTTACCTGAACACCTAGCTTCCTGATTATTTCTAGGAGATGCAAACTTACTGAAGATTTCTGGTCCTTCTGGCTCTTACAATCTTTGTACCCTAGTTGTTGCCTGAGACTTTGGTATAGAGTTTGTGCTGTAAATATATTAGTTGAGAATGAATATCACATGATCACTTGTTCGCTGCATTTTGATAATTTGTTCTTTGCTGTAATACGATACATCTGTTGCAAATCAAAGCTTCTGTGGTGAGGGCTTGGAGCTATACACCTCAGAGTCTATAAATATAAATATTTAAAGTGCAATTAAGAATTATGCTAGTTTAGAAAAGCACTAGTATTAGGATTTTCTCCAAGATCAACCACTTCTTATGCTTGTGCAGTAGACGGCTAGGTTTCCAAGTACCAGACACATCATTTTTCTGGTTGAACAGATCTTAAACCCAATTCAACAGCTGTTGGTTATTGCCAAGAAGGTAAAGCCACTATTGCATCATAGAATTATTGTGCTCTGCTGGTTAGTGATGTACTTCATAGGTTTTATACATTTGTAAATATATTAGTTGCTTCTGTCCCTCAGAAGCTTGCATGGGGTGTTCTGATACTGTGATAGCTAGTCCTTAATGAGGCATACATTTATTTTGTGCTTATTTATTTTTCATTTTGGTTAGAAAAATATCATACTGAAAACAAGACAAAGAAGGGTAAAGACAGATGATATTATATAATAGATCTTAGGATTCTGTGTTTATCCAAAGGAGATAAGAACTCAGATTCTGAAAATAACAGAAATTTGCAAGACTATGTAGGAACTTTGCATGTGAATTGATGTGGACAAGATTCTGAAACATTTCCCACATTTCTTTCACAAGTGTCAGGGTAAATGAACGGATAATGGAGATTCTTATTATTGTGTATCTGCCGTTAGGTTCTTATTTATTACATGCTCATTTCAATGCTGCATGTGTTATGAACAGTAGGAGCTGTCTAGTAGGTTGTTATACATAAATGTTTAGAATTTAAAAGGTAAAAATTACACAAAAGAAATGGGTTTTGAGCCATCAGAAAGATGTGTACTATTTAAAGATACTCCAGGTGCAAACATAAAAGCTAAAAGTGTAGAAGCAGCCAAAGAGAAAAATAAGTTTGAATTAAATGTCAAAACAAAAAGATCTCAGGAATATACAGATGAAGAAGAAGGAGAATGGGAATAACTTTAAAGAATTGCTAATAACAGGTAATATGCAACACATTAGAACAATGTGAGCTGTTTTCTAAGTATTACATCATTTGAATTTCACACACAAGAGAAATTCATGCAGTAGGCTGTAATGTTAAGTTCATTTAACAGATGGGGGAAAAGGCCTTAAGGCTTATAAAATATAAAGATATTTTAGAAGTTTATATGGTTGTTAACTTACTAAAATGAGTCATAATTGGTAACATTTTTCAAACAAATGAACATTTCAGGGAGGTTAAGCTGAACTGGTGTGCTAACTTGAAGGACTACAGTGCTTGGGACTACATGTATTCAGGAATTGAGGGAGGATAGAGAGCCTTGTACGATGATGTATACTCAGCAGAAATGATAGACGTTCTAGTTTTCAATGTGTTTTAATGACAGGACAGGAAACCAATTAAGAAGATAAAGTAGAAACTACAAGGGCAATGGATTCCCAGAATTTAGGATTATCAATGGTAGGGAAAATAATTTCATTAATTTGTTATTGAAATGTAAGAAACAACAACTATAGATTTATAGAAAGAAGAGCATTTTTCATTAATATATAAATTAAAAACTGAAATGAAAGACATCAGATAATAAATATTTAATGACTATTGAATGATTATTCTTTGTAACTACATAAATTAGAGTTAGATAAAAAACATGTTCAATCTTAAAGTTGTAAAAAAACAGACCATATTATTTACAATAACAGCCAAAAAGTCTACAGTAATCATGAAAATAAAGAACAAGAAATAAGGGGTATAAAACTTTTGCATAGGGAGTATACGATGCATGATGATTTTCAATTTTGTCCTTAAAATATAAAGCAATTATTGTTTGGGGGTGATGACTTCATGGTCATAAATATCTCTGAATAAACATGAGGACATGATTTTGGACCTCAGGACCATCATAAAAGCCAGGCACAGCAATGTGTAGCTGTGAACCCAGCACATGGGGTTGGGGATGTGGAAAGAGGTGGACTAAGAAATGATTGAATCAGGAGAAATGGCCTTCCCTTGCGAAGCTCATACCAAAGAGTTATCAAACACCAAATTCTCAGTCTCAAATATATAACCACACAAGAAATATTATTCAGACTGACCAGCTGCATTGCTGTATTTAGTAATATGTGTATGAAAAACAATTAATGAAAAAGGATACCATGAATTTGAAGAAGAAAAATCACAAGAGTTTTAAAGAGAGCAACGAGGGTTATATGAGGTTTTGAAAAGGGAAAGGGAAGAGAAAGCTGATTTAATTATACCATGATCTCAAAAAAGGAATAAAAATAAGTTTAGAACAATAGAGAAAATGCTCTTTTTTGGAGAGAAATGCTTTTATGTTAACAGCTGGCTACTTTGCACCCTCCCGCATGTGCAAAAACCATGGCTACTTATTTTGAATTAATATGGAAAACTATATCTTTGAAAGAATGATTTTAATAAAAGCTTTTATTTTTCTCAATTTAGCAAAGAAAGGCAGGGAGTTTTACAATTCTCCCTCTGCCACTAGCTGATTCTATGGCCGTGGGCAAACATCAGCCATCTCCATGCCATGGATTATTTGTATAAGAGAGACAACAGAGATAGTAACTGTAAGAGGTTTCTTGAGATGAAAAAAATGTAAGGTAAGTGAAACACATAGAGGCATAAACCTGCAGAAAATAGAATTTTTGATAGAATTACCTTGGGGCAAATTTCAGAATTCCAAAATCCTCTTGAGAGATTGAGTAGAAATTGATCAAAAAGGGTAAAAAGGAAAAAATGAACTGCCAAAAACCTGTTAGGTTCCTTAAGGAGTCCTCTGGGGAAAATATCTATATCTAGTAAGAACCATTTCTTAAAATAATAAAATTTTAATGATGGACTAAAATAAAAAGGAGATCTTCCAGAAATGAAGACTTCTTAATGCTAGAACTTGACTGGTTTGACATCTGAATAACACAGATAATTCTTCAAAGTTGGTACCTTGGGACCAAATTATTCTTCCTATTATCCAATGCTGTGGTGGTGAGTGCTAGGCCTTGAAGCTATCTGAATGACAGTGTGTCATAGAGCCCCGTGGCCAAGTTCAATGCAGATAAGTATCTATAGAATTAGGGTTCAAAATAATGGATATTTCTAATAATTATAAGCAAAAAGAAAACAGAATCATTGCACTGAGATAAGTGATTGTTACATAAACACCGAAATACAGTCTATGGCTGATTTAGAACAAGCTAGTTCACAGGTTCTCAAATTGAGCAACTAGGTTAAAAAAAAAAAGCATACTCCTCTGTCTGGGAACTTTTCTTCAGTTAGTCTGTAACCGAACAACTCCAGAATATAAGGACAAGATTGTCTCAAGTTAAATAATTAGTGTTATATGCATTCAAACTTTGTGTTTACAGTAGTATGTGAATTCATCTTTTCATATCTCAACACATTCCTGTAAATAAAAAGTAAAGAGGCTCTTGAGACATTTGAGTGTTTAGGTTATATGATTTGGAGCTTCATGGATTTCTCTGTTCTCACTCATTTTACATTTTGTTTTCTTATGGTGTGAATTTTTTTTCTGAAAAGCAAAACACTATCAGCGATTGCCATAGCATCAAATCTGAACTCTATTAAGGAGAGGCCAAAGTACAGCAAGCATACTGCAAATGTATAATAATGAAAATATGGATAAAAATTCCCAGGTTATAAATATTCTTTTTCCTATTCTGAAAAGAAATCCATACAGCTTGTTATATCTGCCTTTCTGTAAAACTGGAGATCAATAAGAGGTAAATTTTAGATTAATATACAATTCACTGCTATGATGAGAATAATTAGTTTTATTTTTAAACCATAATTTTGAATTTCTGGAGTGTGCATGTGTGTGTGTGTGTGTGTGTGTGTGTGTGTGTATTTGTGGTATTTATGTGTTTATAAGTATCTGTCCAAGTGCACATATATGTATGCTTACACGTTTTTATGCATGTAGGTGAACATAAAAGGTCAATGTTGGGTTTTGTCCTCTGCCACTCTCCACATTATTTTTAAGACAGGTTCTGTCACTGAACCTATAGCTCAAGAACTGGCTACACTGAAAGAATACAAACTCTAGGGATCTGCCTGTCTCCATTCCCAAATTCTGTGATAAATGATTATGCCACCATGCCCTGCTTTTACATGAGTGCTGTGGATATGAGCAAAAACATCTTGCAATCAAGCGTCTATACTGAATAGATTTTTTTCCACAACCTTCATTTTGAACTTCTATTATAAACATTATCCCTCCTACTGTTTTTTTCTTACGTCCATGTTGCTTCTTGCTATTTTGGTGGATAAATTTTTTTCTTAGCGTGGCTTTTGTATTCAGAGAAAAATAAAATATTATACAAATGAGTGCATAATTAACAACTGATGCATTTTGATTGGAAGTTTTATTGTTCTATATATGAAAGAGATAGTAGCCAATTTAGAAAATAAGGATTTTTTCATTCTTTTGAAAATTGATTTTTTTTTCTTTATATAATATATCCTGATTAATGTTTCACTTCTCCCAACTCTTCCCCACTTCCTTTTTCTTCAAGATCCACTCCCATTTTGTCTCCTATTAGGAAATAAACAGACATCTAAAGGATAATAGTACAATAGCATAAATCAAGATAAAACAAAAACTAACATATCAGAATATGACAAAATAGACAGAAGGAAATGAGCCCAAGACAAATTACAAGAAACAAATAAAGACACAGAGACTCACTTGTTCTCATACCAAGGAATCCCACAGAAACACTACACCGAATGCTATAATTTACACCCAAAGGAACTTTAAAGTAAAAGGGGGAAAATATATATAAATAAAATTAGGTTTCAATTAAAATAAAAGATTAATTAAAGTATAATATTTAAAAATATCTGAAATAGCATTATGAGACAGGGAACATCTACCTATTTCATTTTTTGTTGGCCATCTACTGACCACGCAACCTTCTCTTAAGAGTCCTTTGTTTCCCCAGTGAGACTACCCTGGAGAAAACTAAATAATTTAATTTGCAAGTTAGTATACATTGGATATAGCTTCTGCCTTAAGGGCAGGAATATGCCTCTACTTTTACTTTCATGTATAGGACCCGATCTATTGCACACCAACGTAGGCCCTGTGAGATTGCCTCAGTTCTCCGAGTTTGTAATGTGAAACCATTCTATCTCCGTGGTATGTTTTGTTTTCTTGGTGTCTTCCATCTCCCAGGTTCTTACTATCTTCTGTCTGTATCGTATTTCACAGGGTTCTCTGAGCCCTGCAGGGAAGGTTTTGATGGATGAATCCTCTTCGTAGCTAAAGGATCCAGTATCTCTTGTATCTCTTACTTTTTGCCTATCATTTGACTGTTGGTCTCTGTATTTGTTTTCATTTGCCACAGGGGAAAAGTTTCCTGATGGTGATTGAGCACAGCGATGATCTATGAGTATAGCAGAATATCATTAGGTATCATTTTATTGCTTTGTTTTAGTAGAATAAAATTGGTTTTACCCCAGGTCCTTGGGATATGTAGACTCTAGTGCTTGATCCCCCCAAGAAGTGCCTATTATAGGCTCCATCTCACGGACTAGGCCTTAATTGAAATCAGAGATTGGTTGGTTACTCCCATAAGTATCACTATGACTGTGCTGACATATTCTGCAGACAATGTACCATTGCAGATCAAAGGCTTTGTCACTGGGTTGATGATTTGTTTATCCATTGGTAGCATGCAGACGACCTTACTGTATCAAATATGCTAACATGTAAAAGTGAAGGCTTTATGTTTTCCTTGAAACTCATTATTCAGTTGTTAGTATAATTAAGCTGCTCACTGTCCATTTCCTTTTCATGTTTGACAAGACAGAGAGATAGATTCAGAAATAGGCAGAAATATATGCGGGTTTCAAAGGATTCTAAGGTTTTCCCCTATAGACCAAAGCTCAAGATCACAAATTCAATCTAAACAACAGAAAAAAAAGTAAAAAAAAATGCCTTAACAGTGAACTTTAGTCCAGACTTAATATTATTTTTAGTTACTCGGCATGGTAACTACCCTGATATTGTGTCTTTTATTTACCCATCTCCTTGAGTATGCATTGAGTTAGCTAAAAACCTTAATGAACAGAGGTTATTGGCACTGTTGAACTCTCATTAAAGTTGTCATTGATTGACTCTGAGCTTTTACTTCAATGACAATTGGAATGATACATTAAAAAAGAATAAAAGGAATAAAGTTTCATAATCTGGAAAATAAAAGAGCTTTTTTTCTGCATTTTTTAATATAAAAGGTGAGTGTTCTTCTCAATATGGGTGAGTACCAAGGGGAGTAAGAATGTTTGGAGATATGTTTCTGATTAAGGTAACCTGAAAAAAATATGGCAAAGTTACAAAATATGGAACAGCAAAGAAATAAAAGAGAGCTGTGGGATGATCCTATTGAGAGCACAATACCTGACCCCTAACCACTACCCAAGGGGGGATCTCTCCATTTTATACCATACTTAGAGATGCCAAGAAACCTGAATTGGCTTCTCATTGAATGTCCAAGTAGTTAGATTCATTAAACAATTCAAAAGCATCAAAATTCATTTTTTATCAGAAGGTCTCCTCCATTTACTCACAAATGGAATGAGATGTAAGTGGCTTTCCAGGTTTGACTTGTATTATTCCATTGTTAGGTTTCACTTGATTCCCAGAATGAAAATAAAAATTAACTTACAGTTTAATTCCAGTCATTCTTCTTACAGGGAAATCTCAGTTATGGAACTGTTCCCTATTCAGTGCCGAGACTGATTCAGAAAAGCATAGACTCTATATAGCACAGGGTGTTCCACCTGACACTATTAAGAAAACCTCCACTCATTTTATAACAATTTACATTAGAAGAACAAATTATAGATGCTTTGATGACCACACAGTGTTATACACATTAAACATGGAGAGAATGTAATTCTTATTTCCCTCATTTAGGGACATAACATATGAGAAAGCATCACTTGAGAGTGGATCTAAACCACCTGCATAAAAACAAGAAAAATTATAAGTGCTTACAAACAGGTATATTATGGGAAGTATTTAGTTTTTAGTGTCCCTCTTTGTAGATAATGGAATTAGATCCAATAACATTTCTTAACTTTTTAACTTCTGAAAAACTATGCATGCCTATTATTTAATCTTATTCTACCTGGCACTATTACTTGCTCTCTCACAAAAACGGTTCCCTCTCCTACATTTTAGAAAAATCCCACTGTAGCCTCCAGCAGTGCTGCAGAACAAGAGTCACCTATGGGTGTCATAAGCATTTTCTGTGTTCACAACAGTTGACTTATGTCTGCTTTTTAAACAATTGCAACAGATGGTTGACACTTGAACAGAATATATAATTAGCCTTGCGATCTAACACTTCCTTCTTATTTGCTCTTTCTCAAAGGAGAGAAGCTGTGCCTTATGTCATCGGGTCTAATCTGGTAGTTTAATCAGGAGTGGTACTATGAAAGTTCCCAGGAGAGAAGGAATGTGGGAGGATTCCTAATCCCAGCCTTTCAGGGACATTAAAAAAAGCCAAGAGGGGGTGTAGACAGAAATCTCAGTACTTTAAAAGGCCATGCTTCTTTCTCATTTGTGTTGCTGATGAGAAAAGCTTTATATCTTTTCCCTTGTTCCTCTTACCCACTGCTTCTCCAATAGTGCTGCTACCTCACTACTTAGAGGCTGCTCTGAATGCTAAATGTATTTCCTGCAAGCCCATTGCATGGAGGCTGGCACCTCCTAGACACTTCATGCATCGCTGATATGCATTATTCACTGCTTGCAAATTTAGGAAACCAAAATATGGTTCCTACTTGTCTCTACCCTATATCCACTAGTTCAACATAACCTTTTTCAAACCCACAGTCCACTGGCTGTTTCCTCTACCATTGGCTTTCTCCTCCTATAGGAATGTCTCCTACAGTCGTAATGTCTCCATGTGTAAGTCATGGTCATGATATCTCCTTTGTTGAAAACAAAAGGGCTCTGGTAGCCAAAATGTGAGAACAAACCTTCTTCATTCCTCTCATGAATCCACTTAAAATCTGACTCCTATTACTCTTTCCCATAGTCTGAAGTATTAAATCTAATTTAGCACGTCCCCTAAGTTTCCATTTACAAAATGGAGTTATCATCACTCTATTTTATTTTTGTGATCTATTCATGGAAAGTTTGAGGTGCAGCCATCTCAAGCTTGTCCAAGAAACACGGTGCTCTGGAGAACAAAGCAAAGGCTTTAGAGTTGAAGATACGGAGTTTTCAAACATGGAGTGTGTGGTCTCAGATCTTAATGACTATTTACTCTCAATATCTTAGCATCACAAAATAATCAATGATAAAAATATGGTGACATTTCTGGAAAAGATTATATGTCACTATAGGTTACATGAAAGCAAAGGACTCTGTACAACACAGGAATCGAGTGGTTTATTCCTTTGAAGAAGTGAATGTCTTAGAGAAAATGACAACAAAGTCAAACCTGAAATAATTAACAAATGACTTTAGACAATGCAAGCAATTTAGGACGGTCAATCAAAACAAGCAAACATTGAAATTACATATAGAAGAAATATAATTATACTGTGCTCTTTGGTAAAGTATTTATACTCTTTTCTTATAAAAATTGATACCTTCAGCAATGTGTTTAGCAAATACTCTACAGTTGCTATTTATGCTACTAGCATTTAATTCAGTTCTAGAATATTTTGTAGATGAAGAATGTCAGTATATCCTGGCAAACTCCATAAAAAAGTATATGTTGAGTTATATCAGGATTGTAAATGAGTCTGCCAGACATTTAATTTCATCTTCTTTTATTTTCTGTGCCCTTATCCAGACCTCCTTCCCCTTTGCTGTTGAAACTAAAACAAATTTCTATTAAAATAATCTGCCTGGAGAAAAACACACATAACTCTATCACATGTACGATACACTCAAAGTCTGCTGGGATACCTAAGCAGATTGTGGACATGAAAGCTGCCACTAAATACATTTGTTAATTCATCAAACATTTAATCAGCATGAATCTGCATGCAATAAACTGAAGAAAGCACTATGCATACTAAAGAGAATCAGAAGAGTTTAGAGTTAACCAAACACAGATACAAAGAAGTGAGCTAGAGCATTGTTCCACTATTCACACTTTTATGTCTTTATTTGCTTAATTATATTACTATAAGAATAACAGTTCTATGTTCAGTCATATTAATTTCTTTTATTTATATTGCAAGAAATCTAAATATCTAACTGTGCAAATATATGGTTCAATGATGAATGTAATAAAAACACAGTTATTTAACAAAAAAAAAAAACTCTACAAAAGGCATGAGAAACTTTCTTTTGAGTTGGTAAGATTAGTACAAAAGTTTCCCAAAAGATTATAAACTATTGTTGTGGTACTTTGTTGACCTCTAAACCTAGAATATAAGTTCCTATTGTTGAGGACACTATATACTTGTGCTTGAGGGTCCACCTGGAGCTAACCTGTATCTATTCTTCCCTGAGAAATAACTTCCAGGTGCCAGGTGTCAGACAAGCCTCCAAAGATGAACAAAACCAGTAGTCCCACCCACTCATGAACCACATCAATAAGCAACATGGCACAGCAAAGCTTAAGGTTCTACTGGGACTCACACTTTGACCATAACCAATGGCTCTTTAACTAGACTTAAGACCAATTTCACAAGAAGAAATCCATGTCTTTTATCAGAAACTTAGCCAACAACCCATGACTAGCGAAGTCATGGATCTTTGAGAACTTGCAATTGTTACTTTATTAAGCCAGAAGTCTCTAAAATCTTGAAATATCTTCAAAATATTTGTCCTTAGGCCACATATAAGTGTGGCTCCTCTTTTGGACATCATGGAAAGATTTCTTTGCAACAGGTCAGATGATTACTGAAACTGTAGTCGACAAAAATGCAAAGTTGTGAAGCCCAGTTCCAGTGGAAACAATTGCAAGAAAACTGTACCTAAGGCTCATGGAATCTTGTAGTAGAGGCAGAAGAAATGCAAGATCCAGAGAATAAGTGTGTTTGTTGTGACACCATGTCTGCTAGAAATTCCAAAAGCTAAAATATCAAGTCTCAATAACATAACTTCACAAACATTAGCTGATGAATGACAACAAAGTTAGAAAGTTTAGAGTGAACATGGGAAAAACCATGAGTTATCCAATCCCAAAAGAATTATATAAAATTAAGAATGCTGCGCAATTTCCGGTCTGCTTACAAGATGGCTGCGCCCAGTGATGGTTTCCAACCTCGTGAACGGCGTTTTGCAGCGCAGGAGCAGGATTGGGATAATGCGCCGCCTAAGAGACCCCGGTTTGGGGCAGGAAGCAAGAGCGGAGGTCGTAGACTCATTGTGGTGCTGGAAGGCGCCAGTCTGGAGACAGTCAAGGTAGGGAAAACTTATGAGCTACTCAACTGTGACAAGCACAAGTCCATGTTGTTGAAGAATGGACGGGACCCAGGGGAAGTCAGACCAGACATCGCCCACCAGAGCTTATTGATGCTGATGGACAGCCCCCTGAACCGAGCTGGCTTGCTCCAGGTTTATATCCATACACAGAAGAACGTGCTGATTGAAGTGAACCCCCAAACGCGAATTCCTAGAACCTTCGATCACTTTTGTGGCCTCATGGTTCAACTTTTACACAAACTCAGTGTCCGAGCAGCTGATGGCCCTCAGAAGCTTTTGAAGGTAATTAAGAATCCAGTGTCTGACCACTTTCCAGTTGGCTGTATGAAAATTGGCACTTCCTTCTCCATCGCAGACGTCAGTGATGTGCGAGAGCTGGTGCCCAGCAGTGACCCAGTTGTTTTCGTGGTGGGGGCCTTTGCCCATGGCAAGGTCAGTGTGGAGTACACAGAGAAGATGGTGTCCATCAGCAACTATCCACTTTCTGCTGCCCTTACCTGTGCCAAACTTACCACAGCCTTTGAGGAAGTATGGGGCGTCATCTGAGAGCAGCAGAGTCTAGTTCTCAGACAGGACTCTTGGCGTTACGTCTGTGGACTCCTAATGTGTCTGCTGGAAGATCATCTTCTGTACCAAGATGGCAGAGTGGGAGCCAACACTGTTTTTCCTATAAAGACTGTGCTTTTTTCTTTTTTGCAAAAAAAAAAAATTAAGAATGCTAAAAATAGGATAAATAATAATTTACTCATCAGGAAGATCCTATACAAAACTGGCCAACTCTGAAGCATACGTACATGTAGCATTATACTAGGAAGTTTATATTTAATGTAACTATATCTATATATAATGTATCAGGATTTTATATATATAAGGATTATATATACTATATATAGTATACACACAATTATATATGTAATAAATTGATGTCATTTACTCTTGAACTTATTCTTGAAGTATTTATTTGACAAGATCTACATGAAGCAACTCATCTGCCTTTCTAAAAGATAGTTGCAGAAATGACTATAAACAGTGCTGTGGAATTTGACTGTGACTTCTATTTGCTCAAGGAATCAGTACTAATACAAAACTATCAATCTTACAAAAGATAGATCAGAAATTAGTATAATAGACTGATTTTGGACTCAAAACTCTATGATGGGATTAAAACCAACAAACTTCAGTATGACATTCTGCACAATATATGCAATGGGAAGAATTGTCTCTAGCTGGTGAGTGTGTATTGGCACTCAGTATTATTATATATGTTTTTGAAATAGTAATACAAAGACAATTCAGAACACAGGAAGTGAGTGGAAGCATGCCCTGTAACAAGATACTAAACATATTCTTGTCTGGGCCCTAATTTCATTATTTCAATATATTGCACATATTTGTATAACATTGAAATGATAAGTCTGAGTCATTCCTCATTTGCAATATCTGCTCACAGTCCCAACATTAGGAACATTATAAATGGGAGAATTGTCTACATTATAAATATTTCTGAAAATTTTTAAAACAGATGTGGATGGCCATTGATGGGAATAAAAGGCACTTAGCTAACAATTGTAAGAGAAAAGTGATTCAATTATGGAAAATTATTTCTGAAGCCTTATAATCATCCCTTTACAATAGCCCTATCACTTTCTTTTTTCAAACTGAAAATATATTTAACTTGAGTCCAAGATCATTTCCCAATCAGCACAAGTAAACACTAGGACATTCTTTCTCTATTCCAAAGAGTGTACCACAGTTTTCATAATCCATGTACTTGTGGAAAACACCTGAGTTAAAAGAAAGAAATGAACTGAGGATAAGGGAGGTAAAATAATAAGGGTGGTAGAGAGTCAAAGGGAATGCCTGTGTTTGGATTTACATTGCTTGCATTGTAAAATTATTATTCTTCACACATTATTGCAATCAATATATGCTAATGTCTATCTGTTTGAATGTTTTTTAGAAAATGGGCAATGTAAGTTAGTTGTTAGAATTTCAAGTAAATAATATCTAGTTAACATATGCTTTTTTCTTTTTGCTACATAATGATTAGAATTTGCTATTCTACCCTGTGTATTAAGGACCCACAGTGATTTCCAATTCAGTGTCCCTTGATCTATCCTTCCACATGAAAATGAATTTACAGTAAATGTTGAGTCAGTTCAATACTTGGAAATGAACCCCTCACTTTTTAAAGACAGACTGATAATAATAATTGTAGATGGTCTGCACTCCATTATTAACAAGAGGCTGCTAATAACACACCACAGAATAAAGCACACCAGTGATTCCTTTTGGAAAATCAAGAGTAGAATAATGAGTTTGCCCATTCTGCCAACCTAACCTTCAAGATGTGGCTAGATGCTCTCTGGAAAGGAGAAATTACACAAGCTTTCAGGCAATTCAGAAAAGTAATGGAACAGAACATCCTGGAAGAATCTTCAATGTCCTTCTTCTTCTCAGTACACAATTCACACCTTACAATACTTGAAGCTAGTAAGTTATTTTGAATGTCTACAATGATGATTGAAAACTATAGAGCATCTCAAATGTGTCAAAACTCCTGCAGGTGTATCAAGTTTTCTCATATCTAAATATATCCTTCCAGCCTTGTAAGTTGGCTAACAGAATACAAGTGCAGTCAAAAACTGGTTAGACATTCATTTGCTCTTATTAAATTGAACTGTATGTGTGCAGCAAAATGAAGTGTCAAATCTTGTTTCTTCTATTGACGATTTTAAATCTAGGCCCATGGTGAGACAAAACAATGTCACTTCAGGAGCCTTTGAAGAAAGAAGTCATTTAGTCACATAAAAAAAAATCACGAAATGTACATTAAAAAACTAAGTGGTGAGCAAGTACAATCTTCCAAGTCACGGATCTCCATCTAGGCCTCACCTAAGTTTCTAAACTCTCCAAAAATAGTACCATCATCTGGGGTTGCAATCACTCAAGCCAGGAGCCTATGGGAAAAGTTCATATTCAAACAATAAAACCAGTTGCTCCAACAGTTGACCCTTACAAGAAAATAGTATCATTTAACATCAGAATCCACATTTGTGTACAAAATAAATTCTGATGTTAAATGATAATCTGATGATCATCTAAGAGGGACAAGCCTTGAAACTCATGGTGTGCTCTGAGAAGTGTTCAGAAAGAAGAGAACAGACCTCAGATTTGTGGGCTTCATGAATATAATAGACATAAGACAAATACACATTTGTCTTCACCAGTTCAATTATTTTCTCACGGGATTTTCAGCATATTGATTTTTGTTTTTCTTCCAGATATTTTGATCACAAAGGAATACCTATGGTGGTTGTTTGTTTAAGGTAATCAGGTTCTATTGTCTTTACAACCCATTAATATTTGTACACAATTTAATAATACACATGAATTAACTCCTGGAACCTCTGCAGTTTTCCTGAGACACTTTGACATTTGATGAATTGTTAAAATCTGAATCACCTTAGTGAAGTTCAAGTCAAATATTCAAATGCAACTCCGTGGTACATGTCTCCATAGTTTCATTATAGTTAAATTAGCTTTGTAAAGGATTAATACAAAGATTACATCTGTCTTTGCAGAATTTCTAATTCCATCCATATCGACAAATTATTTTAAGCATCAAATTAGTTTTATTTCTATTCATTTTTTTAAAATCATGTACAATGGATATGACCTCAGTATTGATCTGTCTTCGAAGATACTTTTTTTTAATTCCTTCACCAGAACTCACTAATTGTGTATTGTTTGTTTAATATAAATTAGAGGATATGGGAGGTTTTTTTTTTATGTACCATGTCGTTGGTGTTGCTCCAAAAGTCAATCATAATTATAGTTCTTAAAAATGACTGAGCATTTCTATCTCATTCAACCTGTGCAGAGGTTTTTTTTTTTTTTTTCTTTCACGTTTGTCCTCCTAATGTCTCATTGAAGAGGACATAGGCCTCCATCATCCCACAGAAACAGCCAGACTCATCATTCTGGGGCAGTTTTAGGAAAATACACAGGAAATCTAATAATCATCTTCCCATCCTCTCCTCATCTTATCTTTCTACACACACACACACACACACACACACACACACACACACACACACGTGTTATTAAATAGTTTAAATTATTGCCCCCAAATATCATTAAACTGAACTTACTTGTCAACTTAACAGTGCTTGAAGGAGTTTTAATGTTGTCTACCAAAGTAGGAACTGAATAGGTGATGTTACATAACGGTCTGAACAAATGATCCAGGGGGCAGCATCAGATTTAGGGTAGACAAGATAAAAATAAGTCAATTCACATTGTGTCCTCATAATTGTATAATATTTTGTGTCTAGCAGAATATGCTTTAGCTTTATCCTAGGCATCATGACTTGCTGCTGATCCCTCATATGTGTTTGAGGTTTCTGTAATACTGGATTTATTCCAACTTTATTTAAAGCTATTTGTCATACATACTGTGGATCTAGGTTCTATAAATATTTACACAAATACAGATAAAAGTTATAAACACAAATGTCATCTACATGTGCTATCTTCAGAATCAGATGTCTAAATCTAGCTTCCTGTCTTGGTAAATTTATGTCCTTATGTTTGATTATTTTCTCTTTTTTTTTTTTGGTAAATGGAAGGAAATTGGGTATAAAAATTGTCTTTAGCCAGGTGGTGGTGGCGCACACCTTTAATCCCAGCACTCGGGAGGCAGAGGCAGGCGGATCTCTGTGAGTTCGAGACCAGCCTGGTCTACAAGAGCTAGTTCCAGGACAGGAACCAAAAGCTATGGAGGAACCCTGTTTCGAAAAAAAAAATTCCAAACTAAAATAAAATAAAAATAAAAATATTGTCTTTGCTACATTTGTGCATAATCATAAATTATGTTTGATTGAGCCAGTCTAGATTACGTTCCATACACATCCTATCTCCACAACAACCTTTCAGAAAAGGTGGCATAAAAGTGTTCTGGATCAATGTAGGATTCTCCAAGAACCACTTGCTTATAAATAGGAAAGTAAACCAATGCAATTGGTCTTGTCTGTCTTCAAATGTCAGTTGTTTCTACTACATTGAAAACCTTAGTTTTCAGACTCCTTTGGTTATGTTTGTGTGGACCACACCATTGCATGTAAAGTATTGCACAGGTGTGCAGAAATCATTGCAGGCCTGTATGATTAAAGTGCTGATCTAAAAAATATTCTCGTTTAAAGTTCTAGAAGTTGGTGTTAGCCTCTCCTCCTAGTTGAGTCCTAGTATCATCATAGAAATGTTTTGACTTTTTCTAATTTTAAAACTTCTTTGCTGTTAGGAAACACAGACTACCCCCAATGTATAAAGTGACTAGAAAATCCAAAAGAGACCACATTCTGTTTGTTCTATTTTCTGTACTCTGCTCTTATTCCCTTCGTTTTTTACTTTTCCCTAAAGCAAAAAGAAAAAAATCATAGAAAGGAAACCAAACTACAAAACAGAAAGTAACTAATAGAAAGGCTGGTTAACAGTTTCCAGCTGTGTCTGGGGCTCAGGGAAATTGTGAGGAGGCCAAGACTGCTCACTTTACAAGCAAGTCCTAGAATTCCTTTTTGGGTTTCTACGTAAGAGAACCGTTTCCATGAAGGAAACTGCAAGTTAATGTTCCTTCTCCTTGTTAGCAGCAGGAGTATCATAAAAGGAGTTGACAATCGCAGAAAAAAAAAAAAAAAGAAAAGAAAAGAAAACTTTGAAACCCATTAGAAAGAAAGCCTTTGGTCTTTCTGCTCACCTACCTCTGTGCTGCTATCCTCCCTTCACTGCTGTGCCAGCTCATAGAGGCATCTTAGTTCAATAACCAAAGAACAACACTGAGCCTTTTTAGGAAAATGAAACTTAAACTATCAGTTCTCATCACTGGACGCAGGCATCAGACGTCCACCACATAGTGAATTCTAGGATGTTTCTTCCTTTGTCCTCCTAACATTGCAAGAAGTTATTTTGCTTTCACCACATCAGATATTCATTATTTCTTTTATTTGTCGCTCTGAGCTCAGGATGCTTCAAAATAATATTTAAAAAAATGCATTGTGTAATTTCTGTTTAGAATTGAAGAGAATCTGCTTGAACCATCACTATACTGAAAATAATGCCTGCCCTACTATTTAAAGAGTAAGGAAAACTGTCAATGAATTTTTCATATGTGCCACAAGCATATCCTTGTTCATCCTATACCATCTTTGTAATCATAGTATATATTGATTTGCTAAATTCATTTTTATATCTGCTGTATCAAATATAACCAATCTTCTTTTAAAGAACATCTTTCCCCAAAAAACAAGCTCTTAGACTAATCACTACAAAGTTATTTGTGGTTCATAAAAATATCAATTTTACCTTCATCTCATCTGAAAATGTGTTTCCATAACCACCTGGTATCTAGCGCTGAATAGAAATAGAGGAAAGGTTGAAGATTAAGCAAAATTAGTGACTCAGAACCTTTCAAAACACTGACTATGTTGCTGTAAAGATTCTGTCCCTTACTGGCAAAGAACTGCCAATGGTGCTGATCTTAAACGTGCTAGAAGTTCGAGGTAGGTAGTTAGCCATTCCTCTCTATTGTAGTAATGAGGGTCAGAGTTATAGAGAACTTGCAATTTTCTTTTATCTTTTTAATGGAGAAATCTTATTAAGTTATTCGTGCTTGCCTTAAACTTATGATCTGACTGCCTCAACCTCTTGTGCAGCTGGAAAAACAAGCAAACACCACTTGGACATAGCACTTGCTTAGAGAATATTTTAATTAAATGGTTTCAGGAGTATATCTGACAACACTATATCCATATAATGGAGTATTTATCAACAATAAAAATGAGCAAAGAGAATACACACATTGACACAATATTCATCTCAAATCGAATGTATTTTAAGAACTTTGTGTGTTTTAAGATTTTTCAGCAAAAATACTAATCTTAAAAACCTTCATGTTGCATGATTACATTTACATAAAAATTTCTAAATAATAAAACCACAGATATGTGGGGCAGAATGATGGTTTCTGAGGGTCAAAATAGAGGAGAAATATGTATCTTCAGAGTGATGGCACAAAGGAGATCCTTTGTGGGAAGATGAGTGTTATAGATTGATTATTCAAATCTATGGAGCTGATAACAGATCTACATGAACAGATACAGACACAGAAGAATAAATTAGAAAAAGAAAGGCTGCATGCAAAATATAATCCAATCAAATTGTGTTATAGCAATATTAATCACTTCTTTGCATGAATGACATATCATATCAAGAAGATTTTCACAAATATGGGTGGTGGACACAGGGAATACTTTATTATCCATTCTATTTCTTGTTATGCTAGAATAATTTTCAAAACTAATTTTATTTTTTTTGTAAGAAAAACCTTTATTGTTGTGTGCCATTATATAGAGAGGACTGTTGAGGCAAAAATAATGCTAGCCTCAGTCCCAGCTCCTTCCATAGTAGCAGGAAACTTCAATTTGTTCCTGAAAGGGTATGCACCTCTGAATATAAAAGGGCACCACAGAACCACCCTGTCCTGACATTCTCAAAACTAATAGAGAACGGTGTTCTCAGACAGGAGTCCCTCCCTCGGTTTTCTTTGTCCATGGGTAGCACTGATGTCTCCACACAACCTGTACTGTTTAAGTAGCACCAGAATTTACAGAAGAAGGCAACCCCACTTTGATATTATAGTGAAATGTCTGCCATTACATTTGAATGAGAAGCATATTGAATTCTGCACATTTGGTAACTTTCATAGAAGAGTTAATAAAATAAAAAGATTAAGGGCCATATACTAAAAATAAATTTCTAGATATTAACTGCATTATACTGTGATTTTTCTTTGTTTAGTTTTCAAAACTAATTTTACACCATAGTTCTTGGGTGGCATTTGGGGAGTGTATAGTAGTCAATTGACTATTTATTTACTAAGTAAGTATTTGCTGGTCACCTAGTTTGGTGTAAAGGATCCGAACATACAGAGATAAGAAGGGAAATGGATAGACTGTCATCACAGTATTCTAGTGAGCCTGAAGAACAAAGACAAAGCTGAGATATCCACTGTAGAACATTTCTCTCTAAGTTTTCATGAGAGTAAAGGAGATACTCTGAAAGTTTACTTCCTTGGAGATTAAGAGAATCTTCATGGGAATGGGCTGTTCCTATTTAACTTTTAATTGGATTGTTTTTCAGGTGGATAGACCTTTTACTAATGATGAAATTTAAAATGAAAATATGGGGAGACAATGAACTTGGCAAAGAGCTTGTACTAATACATTTTGGAAAATATTAATAACAGCTATCCCCGAAACAATAGAGTTAAAGTTATAAAGAGGGTTAGTTAGATAATTCCTCACTTTGTATGTGACATGCTAATAACTGGAGCGCCCACATCCTATACTAGTACAAATAAATCAGGAAAGGCAGGTTAACAATCAGAAGATTTAAGTAAAGTGGAAAAGAGTTCTTATGATTCTCTCCAAAAGTCAGGATATACGCTATTCTCATGGTACTAAGGTATTTTAAAGAACCTCTCAATATAATTACTGATTTGCAATATGCAGAAAGAGATGTTTCACATATTGAAACTGCTGAATTGATACCAGATGCTAGAGAATTGACTTCATTATTTATTCAGGTTCAAGATATAATCAGGAATAGACATTATTCCACACACATAATACACATCTGACCTCATACAGGTCTTCCAGATTCTCTAACACAAGGTAATGCAGAAATTAATCAATTATTGATTAGAAATGTGCTGTAGACCTCAGAATGTTATTTTAAAAGGAAATTTTCTATTACATGGCAACAAGTTAAGGAGGTTATACGGAGATGTCCTACTTGTTCTTCATATAATCAAATAACATTACCTGCAGGAAGTAACGCAATGGGTACTCAATGGAATAAAATTTGACAGATGTACACATTCCATCATTACTCCCATGACAGCTGGAAATAATTCTGGAAAATGATACCCCCTCTCCCAACAAACTTAGTCCTTAGGACTAGGGACATCTTTAGGGGTTGATTATAACTGGTATAGTGTTTGGGATGGAAATGAAGTAAGCTCAGGGATCTCAATAAAAAATAGGATAATAGGTACATCAGCGTGAGCTTATACTAAAAATAATAGTGAGTAATAGTGAATTTCTTATGAGCTGTTATTTTATACACAATTTATATTGGTATATTCATACAAATTCAAATTATATTTGTTATATTTAATATGCTCCTTGTTTTGTTTGCAATTATTTGTGCATTTATGAAAAGTTATTTTGTCTTATTGTATGCATGCATGCTTCTACCTCTTGAGATATTTTGTATATCGATGCAATTTTAGGATATGTTTATCATATAGCACTATACATTTCTACCTCTGATTAAGATGCTTATAAATTGTTTACATTTTGAGGTTATTGTCATCATTTGATGCACATTTGTTTAAATTGCTTAATATTTTTTAAATATGAAGCCTTAGTCTTTAAGCCAGATAGGTATTAAGAATCATCAGACACAATCTAACCTTAAGTCGAAAAAATTATATGAATACATGATCATCAGCAACTTGGAATTATGCTTAGAGAATTCAGAATATGAAACTTAACACATAAGACCAAAGTAACTCAAGTGGGAAGAAGGCATTGACAGGTGAGACTGTGTATTTCCTTTCACTGAAAGTAGTTTAAGTAGGCAGATTTTCCTCATGCTCACTACTCAATGCAGCATTCAAGGAAACTGTGTTGTACATATAAATCCTTGGTGTCTCTTTTAGTCTTCTGACTTGCCCTTGACCTCTGCAGCAAAAGAATTATCAGCATTTGCACTTGGTTGCTTTCTAATTTCAGAAACTGGTTCAGCTGTATTTTCTTTCATTTGATAGAAAAATTGTGTGCTAGGCTATTTTTACCTACTTCCAAATATTGACTCTGAGTCAGGGAACACACCATACCCTTGGGATAGAGAAGAGGACAGAGATATTGAAGCTCAAGCAACTTCAAGCCACGTATAAACATAGACTAAATACTTGTGCTGAGTCAGTGTGATTGTTCGCCTGAGCCACATTACTAAATGGAGATAGCAGTGGCCTAATTCCTATGTTTCCTTCTACCTCAAGCAACACAAATGCTAGGTGCTTGGAAACCAGTGCAGATTTTTCAAATGCACCCTTTTGGCAGGAGTTTCCATGTTTTGTCTAAAGAGATAAAAGGAAAATTCCATACTGGAAGTGTTCACTTTATATTTTGATAAGCATTCAATGATACACTCACTTCTACTCATTAAGGTAGAGAACGCTACTTTCTTTCCACAGTAGTGAGGGTCTGAATTTTAATCATCACACAATTAACTTCTGCTAGATAGTGAGGGCTAGTGCATATGTCTTTATTTTACATATTTATAATTATTCTTTGGGAATTTCTTTATTTATTTATTTATTTATTAAAGATTTCTGCCTCCTCCCCGCCACCGCTTCCCATTTCCCTCCTTCTTCCCCCCCAATCAAGTCCCCCTCCCTTGTCAGCCCAAAGTGCAATCAGGGTTCCCTGCCCTGTGGGAAGTCCAAGGACCACCCACCTCCATCCAGGTCTAGTAAGGTGAGCATCCGAACTGCCTAGGCTCCCACAAAGCCAGTACATGCAGTAGGATCAAAAACCCATTGCCATTGTTCTTGAGTTCTCAGTAGTCCTCATTGTCCGCTATGTTCAGCAAGTCTGGTTTTATCTCATGCTTTTTCAGATCCAGGCCAGCTGGCCTGGACAGCGAGGGGTGCAACCACACACTGAGACAATGGGGATGTTCTATCGGGAATTCTTTGGGAATTTCATGAAAAAGACTTTTATCATGTTTTTTTTTTTTTTTTTCTGGTCTCACACTTCTCCAACATGCTCTACCATATTCATACCAATAAAAATTCATTTTCCTTCTCTCTCCACATGCACACAAATAAAAAGAACACACATTCATGCACATGTGTGTGCACATGCACACACACATGCATACACATATACATACAAACATGGAGTCTGGTTTATGTTGAAAACTACTGAGTATGGTCCTGCAGTGTTATATTATTGAAATGCATAGTATTGCTGCATTGAAGTCTTTCCTCTAAGTCATGTTATAAGTTAACATTATCAGTCTGAAATATGTCCAGATAAGTAACAAATAACCTGGAGGTAATCTATTTCTTCAATAGATTATTTTTTCACTTTTTAATATAAATCTGATCATACTTAACCTGATAGAAATGAAAGTGGGAAGTAGCCTTCAATGAATGGGCATTGGAGACCATTTCCTAAATATAATATCAGTTGCACAGACAATGAGAGCAACAATAAATAAATGGAACCTCCTGAAACTGAAAAGCTTCTGTAAAGCAAAAGACACAGACAATAAGACAGAAAGGCAGCCTATGGTATGGGAAAAGATCTTTACCAACCCTATAGCAGACAGATCTTTAACAACGCTACTCATCCTCAAAATAAATAAAGAACTGAAAAATTAGATCAAAATTCCAAATAATCCAGTTTAAAAAAATAGGGTGCATATCTAAACAGAAATTTCTCAACAGAAGAATCTCAAATGGCTAGAAGACACTTAAGGAAATGTACAATATCCTTAGCCATCAGGGAAATGTAAATCAAAATGATTCTGAGATACCATCTTACACCTATCTAAATAGTAAGGTAAAAAAAAAAACTCTGATAGCTTATGATGGAAAGGATTTGGTGTAAGGAGAACACTTCTCCCTTGCTGATGGGAATACAAACTTGTACAACCCTCTGCAGATCAGTATAGTGGCATCTCAGAAAATTGGGAATGAACATACCTCAGGAACCAGCAATACCACTCTTGGGCATGTACCCAAAGTATTCCTTAATAGCTTCTATTGATATGATTATTTTCTGGTAAATCATGTATTAAGCTGGACACACCAAAGAAATGATTCCAGAATTGGGTTTTTAACATATGTGTTATCCACAGAAAATTGTTAACATATAAATAGATACCATAATACAATGTAATAAGAACTAATAAAATAGTTCAAGCTTCTGTGAAATATTTTACTTAGTAGATCATATCCTCTGAAGTTCTTCCATTTAGCATTCTAATATAAGAAATTTGGAGAAAGTATTTGGCCAAAAAAAAGGTTAAACTCATTCAGGAAGCATGTCTTTGAAACAGGTGTAAACCATTACAGAAAACAATAACCCATATAAATGAAGAATTATTGTACCCAGTCGTAATAGATACACCTATAGAACAACCTCCTCACTTATGGCTAAGTGCACATTTTAGAAAAAGAGGTGGAAAGATTATGAGATTCAGAGGTTCAGAATGTGCATTAAGGTTGTGTCTTCTAGTAATGCGAAAAGCTACATCCATCGTATCACCAACATGACTGCAGAAACATGAATGAACAAGGAAAACAACAGACATGCCAAAATGGGTAGAGGAAAAATCACAATCTTTCAGTTCTAGACAAAAAGATAGGAAACTAAGAAATGGTAAGAGTGAATGAAATAGTCTTGCCATAATACATAAACTAACTATCCAGTAGCATATGACATGTCCTGAAAACATACATAGTAGTAACATTATACAGACTAATCAGGTTATATTTGGAAGTATATGTGTACATTTATTCATATACATATGCATGCAACACTTAATGGGGGGAAAAGACCATGATTTTGAAAGAGAGAAATGAGGTATATGGCAGGGTTTTCATGAATGGAAGAAAGGGAAGGGAAAAATGGTGTAAAAATATTATTATCTCAAAACTGTATTCTATGTTTTAGAGAATAAATTAATGAAAAATTTCCATGGCTACAGTAGTGACAATTCTTATAAAAGTCAATGAAGTCAAGGTATCATTATATTATGTGCTTATGCTTATCCTAAATAAATAACTAGATGAAGCTTTTAAAGATATCTGATTAATGTCTAAACACAAGCAAATCCAAACATGTTAATTAGATGTCAGTTGTTTTTGCAAAAGTAAAAACAAACACTTATAATGGTAATTGAAGTTGAACTTGCTTTGATTATTTATTAAGTCTGGTTTTCAAACATGTTAATTATTACAGCTGAAGTAACCCCATTTAGTATTCAAGTGGTTCCATTAGCCCACCACTACGTTGCTGAATAGGAACGCCCTGCAAGTTGGTTTAGTTTGAGTATATTTACTGACAACTGCTAGATATACTTAATGACTTGTTTCTGGGACAGCTACTTGAGTGGATGGCCTCCTGGAGAATAATGATTTGAAAGAAGTAAAATAAAGGTAATTGGGCAAAAGATGTTTGCATCCACTATGGATAAAAACCCAATACAGAAAATCACAGCCCAAACTTTGTTTCACAGCCTTCAGGGAAGATTGATCTCCAAGGGCAATCTTTCCAATTCTACCAAGTCAGAGTCAGCTACAGGCCTACATTCTTTCTGAACTTTTACAGTAGAAAACCTATCTAGACTTGATAATTCTTCTTTCATGTGTCTTTCCTTGGTCAGAAAATGTGATATTTGAATTCTATACCTCCATGTCCTAGAATTCAAATGTCAAATATCACTTTAGAATACACACACACACACACACACACACACACACACACACATATATATATATATATAATCACTTCATAACTTCTGCCTTACATAATTAAAGCAATAGACTGTGTAAAAAGTTCTTGATGTTTTTCAACCAAATCTTAGTTCCAATCATAGCTACCTTATCAACCACATCCAATATAGACATATCTTAGGCATGAAAAAGCAAGTCACATTAACTATTTTTCAGAGAGTTGTAACATATTCAGGTCTCCCTCCTTTATTATGACAGCATTAATTGGTTACCCAAGACTGAATTACAAAAACACTATCTGGTCCTTTTTTTTTTTGCTTATCATTTTAATTCTTAAAATAGCACTATGGGTTAGAAGATATATTTCAATTATATTGAAAGTAATTAGTCACAGTTATGTGTTACTTATAAAAATTTGAGAATTTTATATTGGCATCTTGAAACCAATCTTACTTGTCAATAAATGAAGATGAAACAGGCCTTTTCTCATATTATAGTAGTTAAATGTCTTGACAGGAATCAAATAATCCTAGGTAGGAAATTAAATTTCATGGGCATTGTTTATTGTTTTCCTCACATGCCCAATAAACACATTATTTCACCTAGAAATTTTTCTTATAACCATGATTCCTATCTTTTTCTGCCAAACATTTGCAGTAATGTTTTTTTCCCGTTAGGTCCTAGTCACAGGATAATTTGAGAACATATAGTAGTTTTTGCTGAAATAATTTTCCAACATAGATTATCCCTATATATTAAATGCTTTGCCAAAATAGAGATTAACAGTTTTATGTAGCTTTTAGTTTGTGTGCTGGTTGCCTTTTATTATTGTTACAAAATGTTCAGAAAAGAATATAAAGAAAAATTTATTTGAACTCTGTTTCAAAAGGTTGTCATCATTAAGACAAACACCTTTGTTTTGGGTCTGTGAGGAGGCAAGGCATATGGCAGTGGGGTCGTGGTTTTGAGTAGATTTGTTGATGCTAAGGCCAACAAAAAAAAGTCTAGAGCAAGATATCTTTTAAGATTCCTCCCTAGACGCAGCGGAAGCCACCCCCAGCGCGGTGGCCCAGACGCGGCGGAGACCTGCAGACACCAGCGAGCAGAGGAGGATCACGGGATGGCGAACAGTGAGCCTAGTCATATCCCCTGAAGACCACCTTGTATAGGGAGAGTGTTCTTGCCCCAGGGCTGGACACAGGAAACTGAGCGGGAGCACTCTCTGATCACCTTGATCCCCCGGTTAGCCTGCTAGGGCTTCTACCCTCTGCTGGGGCTGCTCCTCCTAGCTGAGACCTCTCTCTCCCTGGAATATCCCAGATTGCGCCCAGGGTCCTCCTTCACTCCCCCCCCCCTTCCGCTGGGCGCGGGACCACCAAATTTAACCTGTTTGGGCACTGGATAGGGAGCTCAGAGCAGAGGGCACCGCGAGTTCCTCTGTTTTGTTGGCTGGCCTGCAGAGGGGTAGGCCTTTTCTTGGCGAGGTCCCTGGCAAACCAGGAGCCTGGTCCTGGTCCTGAAGACCCTTCAGAGGAGTGAAAGAGATCGTGTCCAGTGGCGGATCTCAAGAAACTGGGAGAAGGCATTTTGTAAGCAGGGCCCCTGGCCAGCAGGAAAACCCATTCCTGCATTAAAAGACACATTAGAAAGCATCGATAGGACGAGATGGGCAGGCACCAAGGCAAGAATTCACCCAATAATCTGAAAAGCAACATGAAAACACCGGAACCCAATGATCTCACAACAGAAGGACTTGAACACCCTAACACAGAAGAAGTGGAAAAAAATGATTTTATGAAAGCAATAGAGTCCCTTAAACAACATGTAAAAAACACCTTTATAGAAGTAGAGGAGAAGTACAACAAAAAGTTTGAAGAAATGAGTAAAAAGGTTGAAGAAATGAGTAAATACATACATGAGACCCTGGGGGAAACAGTTCAAGAATTGAAAACTGAAATGGAAGCAAGGAAGAAAACACAGACTGAGGACCAGCTGGATAAGGAAAATCTAAGTCAACAAGCAGAGTCTACAGAAACAAGCATAATCAATAGAATACAAGAGATAGAAGAAAGAATCTCAGATTCTGAGGACACCATAGAGAAAATAAATGCACTGATCAAAGAAATCAGCAAAGCCAACAAATACTCATCACAAAACACTCAGGAAATATGGGACACAATAAAAAGACCAAACATAAGAATAATAGGGATAGAAGAAGGAGAAGAGTCACAGCTCAAAGGCCCAGAAAATATTTTTAACAAAATTATGGAAGAAAACTTTCCCAACATAAAGAAAGATATTCCTTTGAATATCCAAGAAGCATACAGAACACCAAACAGACTGGATCAAAGAAAAACATCCCCTCGCCATATAATAATGAAAACACAAAATATACAGGTTAAAGAAAGAATATTAAGAGCTGCAAAGGAAAAGGGGCAAGTAACTTATAAAGGTAAACCAATCAGACTTACACCTGACTTCTCTATGGAAACTATGAAAGCCAGAAGGTCCTGGATAGAGGTTATGCAAAAACTAAGGGATCATGGATGCAAACCCAAACTACTATACCCAGCCAAGCTATTGTTCACTATCAATGGAGAAAACAAGACTTTCCAAGATAAGAACAAATTTAAACAATATGTAGCCACAAACCCAGCCCTACAGAAAATAATAGAAGGAAAATCACAACCTAAGGAATCCAGCATTGCCAACACTGCCTACAATAAGTCAGGCGTCTAGCGAACCTTCACCTGCACACCTCAAAGAAGGGAGACACACAAATGCTACTACCAAAACCAATAATAATAAACGGAGTAAACAACCACTGGTCATTAGTATCACTTAATATTAATGGCCTCAATTCACCCATAAAAAGGCACAGGCTAAGGGATTGGATACGAAAACAGGACCCAACATTCTGCTGTTTGCAAGAAACACACCTCAACCACAAAGACAGGCATCTACTCAGAGTAAAGGGTTGGGAAAAGGTGTTTCAAGCAAATGGTCCTAAGAAAAAAGCAGGTGTGGCCATACTAATTTCTAACAAAACTGACTTCAAACTAAAGTCAATCAGAAGAGACCGAGATGGAGACTTTATACTCATAACAGGAACAAATCATCAGGATGAAGTCTCAATCCTGAATATCTACGCCCCTAACATAAAAGCACCCACCTATGTAAAAGAAATATTACTAGAACTCAAGGCAGACATCAAACCACACACACTAGTAATAGGAGACTTCAATACACCTCTTTCTCCAATGGACAGATCAATCAGACAGAAACCTAATAGAGAATTAAGAGAATTATTGGAGGTAATGAAGCAAATGGACTTAACAGACATCTATAGAACATTCCACCCAAAAAGGAAAGAATATACCTTCTTCTCTGCAGCTCATGGAACCTTCTCAAAAATTGACCACATACTCGGAAACAAAGGAAACCTCCACAGATACAAAAAAATATCAGTGTCCACCTGTGTCTTATCCGATCACCACTAGAAGGCAATAACAATGCTACCGCCAGAAAACGGACAAACTCATGGAAACTGAACAGTCAACTACTGAACCACACATGGGTCAAGGAAGAAATTAAGAAAGAAATTAAAGTCTTCCTTGAATTTAATGAAAATAAAGAGACAACATATTCAAACCTATGGGACACGTTGAAAGCAGTGCTAAGAGGAAAGTTCATAGCACTAAGTGCCCACTTAAAGAAAACAGAGAAAGCATACATTGAGGACTTAACAGCACACCTGAAAGCCTTAGAAAAAAAAAGAAGCAGATGCGCCAAGGAGGAGTAGAAGACTGGAAATAATCAAACTGAGGGCAGAAATCAACAAAATAGAAACACAGAAAACAGTCCAAAGAATCAATGAAACAAAAAGTTGGTTCTTTGAGAAAATCAACAAGATCGACAAACCCCTATCCAAACTAATTAAACAACAGAGAGAGAACACGCAAATAAATAAGATCAGCAATGAAAAGGGGGACATAACCACAGACACAGAGGAAATTCAGAAAATCATTAGATCTTACTACAAAAGCCTATATGCCACAAAACTGGAAAATGCAAAAGAAATGGACAGTTTTTTAGATAAGTACCACATACCAAAGCTAAACCAAGAGCAGGTGAACGATCTAAATAGACCTGTTAGTCGCGAAGAACTAGAAACTGTTATCAAAAATCTCCCTACCAAAAAAAGCCCAGGACCAGATGGTTTCAATGCAGAATTCTACCAGAACTTCCAAGAAGAGCTAATACCTATACTCCTTAATGTATTTCACAATATAGAAACAGAAGAGTCATTGCCAAATTCCTTTTATGAAGCCACAGTTACCCTGATACCAAAACCACACAAAGACCCAACCAAGAAAGAGAATTATAGGCCTATTTCACTCATGAATATCGACGCAAAAAATTCTCAATAAAATACTGGCAAACCGAATCCAAGAACACATTAGAAAAATTATCCATTATGATCAAGTAGGCTTCATCCCAGAGATGCAGGGCTGGTTCAACATACGCAAATCTATCAATGTAATCCACCATATAAATAAACTGAAAGAAAAAAAACATATGATCATTTCATTAGATGCTGAAAAAGCATTCGACAAAATTCAACACCCCTTTATGATAAAGGTCTTGGAGAGATTAGGGATACAAGGGTCATACCTAAATTTAATAAAAGCTATTTACAGCAAGCCGACAGCTAACATTAAATTGAACAGGAGAAAAACTCAATGCCATCCCACTAAAATCAGGAACAAGACAAGGATGTCCACTCTCTCCATACCTCTTCAATATAGTGCTTGAAGTTTTAGCAATAGCAATTAGACAACATAAGAGGATCAAGGGGATTCGTATTGGAAAGGAAGAAGTTAAGCTTTTGTTATTTGCAGATGATATGATAGTATACATAAGCGACCCCAAAAACTCTACCAAAGAACTCCTACAGCTGATAAACGCCTTTAGTAATGTGGCAGGATATAAGATCAACTCCAAAAAGTCAGTGGCCTTCCTATACACTAAGGATAAGGAAGCAGAGAGGGAAATCAGAGAAGCATCACCTTTCACGATAGCCACAAATAGCATAAAATATCTAGGAGTAACTCTAACCAAGGAAGTGAAAGATCTATTTGACAAGAACTTTAAGTCTTTGAAGAAAGAAATTGAAGATGACACCAGAAAATGGCAGGATCTCCCTTGCTCTTGGATTGGGAGGATCAACATAGTAAAAATGGCAATTCTACCAAAAGCAATTTATAGATTCAATGCAATCCCCATCAAAATACCATCTAAATTCTTCACAGATCTGGAGAAGACAATAATCAACTTTATATGGAAAAACAAAAAACCCAGGATAGCCAAAACAATCTTATACAATAAAGGAACGTCTGGAGGCATTACCATCCCTGACTTCAAACTCTATTACAGAGCTACAGTATTGAAAACAGCTTGGTATTGGCATAAAAACAGAGAAGTCGACCAATGGAATCGAATAGAAGACCCTGACTTTAACCCACAAACCTATGCGCACCTGATTTTTGATAAAGAAGCTAAAAGTATACAATAGAAAAAAGAGAGCATCTTCAACAAATTGTGCTGGCAAAACTGGATGTCAATCTGTTGAATGAAAATAGATCCATATCTATCACCATGCACAAAACTCAAGTCCAAGTGGATTAAAGACCTCAATATCAGTCCGAACACGCTGAACCTGATAGAGGAGAAAGTGGGAAGTACTCTACAACAAGTTGGCATAGGAGACCACTTCCTACGTATAACCCCAGCAGCACAGACAATAAGGGCCTCATTGAATAAATGGGACCTACTGAGACTGAGAAGCTTCTGTAAAGCAAAGGACACTGTCGCTAAGACAGAAAGGCAACCCACTGACTGGGAGAAGATCTTCACTAACCCCGCAACTGACAAAGGTCTGATCTCCAAAACATATTAAGAACTCAAGAAACTAGACTGTAAAAGGCTAATCAACCCATTTATAAAATGGGGCACTGAGCTGAACAGAGATCTCTCAACAGAAGAAGTTCAAATGGCCAAAAGACACCTAAAGTCATGCTCAACTTCCTTAGCGATCAGGGAAATGCAAATCAAGACAACTTTAAGATACCATCTTACACCTGTCAGAATGGCGAAAATAAAAAACACCAATGATAGCCTTTGCTGGAGAGGGTGTGGACAAAGGGGTACACTCATCCATTGCTGGTGGGAATGCAAACTTGTGCAACCACTTTGGAAAGCAGTGTGGAGGTTTCTCAGGAAATTCGGGATCAACCTACCCCTGGATCCAGCAATACCACTCTTGGGAATATACCCAAGAGAGGCCCTATCATACAACAAAAGTATATGCTCTACTATGTTCATAGCAGCACTGTTTGTAATAGCCAGAACATGGAAACAACCTAGATGCCCTTCAATTGAAGAATGGATGAAGAAAGTATGGAATATATACATATTAGAGTACTACTCAGCAATAAAAAACAAGGACTTCTTGAAGTTTGCAGGCAAATGGATGGAAATAGAGAACACTATCCTGAGTGAGGTAAGCCAGACCCAAAAAGAGGAACATGGGATGTACTCACTCATATTTGGTTTCTAGACATAAACAAAGCACATTGAGCCTCTAATATGTGATCTTAGAGAAGCTAAATAAGAAGGAGAACCCAAAGAAAAACATATAGGCATCCTCCTGAATATTAACCTTCATCAGGCGATGAAAGGAGACAGAGACAGAGACCCACATTGGAGCACCGGACTGAAATCTCAAGGTCCAAGTCAGGAGCAGAAGGAGAGAGAGCATAAGCAGGGAGCTCAGGACCGCGAGGGGTGCACCCTCACACTGTGACAGTGGGGATGTTCTGTCAGGAACTCACCAAGGCCAGCTGGCCTGGGTCTGAAAAAACCTGCTTTAAAACCGTCTTGGGAAAAAAAACATAGAGACAATGAGGACTACTGAGATCTCTAGAACAATGGCAATGGGTTTTTGATCCTACTGCACGTATTGGCTTTGTGGGAGCCTAGACAGTTTGGATGCTCACCTTAATAGACCTGGATGGAGGTGGATGGTCCATGGACTTCCCACAGGGCAGGGAACCCTGATAGCTCTTTGGGCTGAAGAGGGAGGGGGACTTTCCTGGGGGAGGGGGAGGGAAATGGGAGGCAGCGGTGGGGAAAAGACAGAAATCTTAAATAAATAAATAAATTAAAAAAAAAAAGATTCCTCCCAGTAATTAACCTTTTCTAGCAAGGCACCACTTCTTCCCAAGTTTTCCAAAACCTCCTAAAATATTATTAAGTGATGAGGCCAAAGTGCTCAACATTTTCAAATCATGAAAGAAAAGTGCCTTACATATTTTGAGCAATATGATGTTATTAAGTGGGTAGCTCATAGATATTTCCCATATTAAAGATTATCTCAGATATTTTAATGTGTTAATCTCTATTAATAGATTTTTAATATATGTAACATATAATCACAGATAAATACATATTTAAATATAATGTTTCCTTTCTGGGTAATATTTTAGTACCAAATATTTCTAAAGTGAGTTTAATTAAAATGATTTTTTAAAGGCAGAGATGTAACAATAATTTAATTTTAGTTAAGAGAATACATCCTTAAAATTGAAATTTAAATATTTACCAGTTTTATTAGCAATTATTTATATATGCCAAAAATTCACAATTTAAATATTTAAATGGAAATTTAAAACAAATTATGACTGCATATTTATAAATATATATGTATGGGATTTGAAATTCCATGGCAGATACTAAACAGCATGTATTCTAGTACTTTTCACTTTCTGTTTTTCTGAGATAAAATCTCTTGAATTCAGAATGTAGTCAGGATGAACTTGAATTTCTAATTCTTTTGTTTCTACCTACCAAGAACAGGGATTATAGGCACATGTCACCACAGCCAGTTTATGTAGTAATATGCACCAAAGCTCGACACATTAAGCAAGCACGCAGCCAACCAAGTTAAATCCTTACCTTCTTAAATAATCTCACCATACTAGTATTAGTTGTTCTCATGAGTATAGAAGAAATTTATTTTAAAAGTAAAAAAACATTAGCTAGCATTGTACAAATGATTATATTTGGAAAATACTCATAAACAATAAATTTTATGCTGTTCTGAGAGGCCATTTGTTTGTTTCCTGGATGCCCAGAAGCTCAGACCCAAAATAATCACCCAGAAACTATATTATTTAAAACACTGCTTGGCCCACTTAGCTTTAGCTTCTAGTTGGCTAACACTAATATCTTAATTTAATCCATCTCCACTAATTTGTGTATGGCCATGTTGACTAGCTAAAGTTCTGGCATCTGTGTCTGACAGGACTACATGGCTTCTCTTTGATTCTGTCCTTTTTCTCCCAACATTCCATTTAGTTTTCCCCACCTATCTCTGTTCTACCCTATCAGGCCAAGCTAGTTTTCTATATTAATTTATGGTAATCACAGCATACAGAGGGGAATCCCACATCACCTCCCCTTTTCTGTTTAAATAAAAAAAAAAGCTTTTAACTTTAGCATAGCAAAATTACATATAACAAAGTAGGTATCAAGCAAGAATTGGAGTTATGATATTTATATCTACTTTTCTTTGATCATAACTAAGAAAAACTATAGTTATAATTGTTATTCAACTCCACCAAAGACTCTAGAAGTATATAATATTACTTAAGTAAACAGAGTGCATTGTAAGCAACTTCTAAAACTTTAGAATTGACAAAGCCATTTCACTGCCTGGACAGTCACCCAAATTGCTTCTGTATTATTGGTGCATCCATCTTTAGTCTACAGGCCCATAGTATTCAACAGATTTTCCATGAAGCAGGAAATTTCAAATACAATTTTGCCTGTTTTGGAAGTTTGTCACTCAGTTTCCTCTGTGCCCTGCAAAATGCCAAACAGACACTTTCATGAAGCAGGAACCCCAAAAGATCATCACACCTTTAGGCAAGTTTAATCAATATTTCTCTGTGGGTCATGCATGTTCAGTTCATCAAGCAGTCTAGGCAAGAGCAGTTTCTTGCACAAATGGTTAACCAACTCCATAAGGAGCCTCTTCAATGCCCATTTTCCTCTTGAAGTAATTGGTACTACCAGAAGAAGATGTGTCTTATCATGAAAAGCCCCAAGTTCTTTAAATATTTTAAATGTCTTGTTCTGAAGGTGTTTGAAAGATTTGAAAAATACCTATTTATATAAAATACATCTCTGTAATCTAGAAAACCTAATTATCCTGACTACAAGCTTGGGTATTACAGATGACTACCTATTAACCTATATTTCTTAATTATACATTATATTTTTAAATGGGCTGCACAAACACAATAACTTAATCAAGAGCAGAAATACATATACACAGTATAACAAAATTAATCTTAAATTTGTATCAATAAACCAAGACCATACCAAAGTATCCATCTCTATAGCATACCCCCTTTTAAATATAAACAAACACTTATAAACAATATTTGGAAATATGGGCATAGTTCTCCAGACTACTTCCTGACACTATTAATCAGGCCTCTCATGGTGTTTCCCATATGCTAGGTTCATCTCAATCAGTAGTTGGGTGAAGTAATTTTGGGGAGGTGTTCTTGGCAACCTTTCAGGGAATCTTGGTCCATCAAATCTCATTAGCCTGGAATGAATCAATAGGGTCTTATCCTCAGGTGGGGCTGTATGGCTTCTCTTCGACTCTGCCCTTCTTTCTCCCAGCATTCAGTTTAGTTTTCTCTGCCTAGCTCTGTTCTACGCTATCAGGCCAAGCCAGTTTCCTTCATTCATTAATGGTAATCACAGTGTACAGAGGGGAACCCCACATCAATATGTCATTCTCTAAAAGATATTATAAAAAGAAGGTAAGTTCAGGGAGACATTTTTAGCATACTATTAAACAATAACAAAGGAATATAATAAATGTCATATTTTAGACTTGTTTATGTATGTGAGGGTACAGACATTTATAAAAAGATGGCAAAAACCACACCAAATACTGTGTGCTCCCTAAAAAGATTTTATTCATGTAATAATTATCCCATGGATGAGGTTGCAAAAGAGAAGCCTTTAAAGTCAGAACCATAGCTTGACTAGGCTACTGTCATTGACTTGTCCAGTTGAACAGTGCTGTTCTATGGAATGGAACAGCTAGGATGCACATGTAGTGCTTGGAGTAAAAAGGACATCCATGGAAACTTAGCACCTATTTAGTGCCTGTATCATGCCTAACACTTAGTCCCCAGAGTTGAAAAGAGTTATTATCTGTAATGAAATGATGATAACATAAAGGATTCATGTTTAACAGGAAAGAGGGTGTGGTTAAGAAGACAGGAAGAAATGGGCTTGAGTTGTATAATTTAGTAGTCATGTAAACATGACACTTTTCTGTTTCATTCAAATTTTAAGTTTTGCCAAAACAAGTTACTCACAAACATTCACACACCACAGTCTACTGAGCTGATACAGACTTCTCTCACCCTGTGTTTCTGATTTAAACACCAGGCTAAGTGTTAAATAGCACCATTTCAAAAGAAATATTGAACTCTTGGCTTCATTACATGGAAAACCTGAATTCATTATATATAAGCTAAAGAAAAAAAGCAGTTGTTTTTCTTTCAGAACCTCTGAATACATAACAAGCTAATTTTCTCTTTGTTAACTCATCTTTAAGAAAAAATGCATGCCCAAAAGCTGGAGAGAATTACAGCTATGAATTTAACTCTTATAAAGGTTAACTGTGGAGAAGGGCTCATATTAATATGGCAGTTTCCTGATTGTTCTTTAAGAAGTAAATCAAGCTAGTAAACTACAAAAGCATCAACAGCAATGCAAAGACTTAGAAAGAAGCTAAAAATGACATACAATTTACTGTATACCTTTCACATTTTATCCATTATTTAATTATAAACTAATGTGAGAACATTTCCTTCTAGTATAACCAAGTCTTTGAATTGAAATAGGAACTAATCCATATTTTATTGAATTATTGTTAATATTAAACCCAATAATCTAAGTCAAAAACACTTTATGAATTATAATGAATAAATAGACTTTATTTAGGGTAATATCTAACTCATAATAGGCATTCAAATAAATTCTGAGTGAATGAGTGAATTTATTAAAGGTTTTACACAAATAGTATATCAATTATTACTTTTAGAGGAGACAGCCAGTTCTGTATGAGAAGTGCTTAGTTCATAAGCATGAGGATTTCAGTTTTTTCCAGAAGTTTGTATTAAAACATCAAATGTACTGGACTAGATTATCATTCCAACAGCTGGGAAGAAGACACAGCACATATATGGAATATGAAGAAAATTTTAATTGTGGAATTAAGACAGAAGAATATTTAATCATACTGCTCTTTTTGGGAAGAGGAATTACTCATGTTTGTATCACTGGATTAAAAATTCAACTTCCAAATGAACCAAGGATGATAGAGTCTTTGAAAAAATATTAAAATTTATTTTGAAGAAACAATTGACATTTTAAGGATGTTTTGATAATTAAAAATCTTTGATTTATTGTACTGGGGGGTCTTCCCAATATCATTTTGCATGGAGGAACAGGAATAAGGACATCTTGCAGGTGGCATACTGAGACATAAACATTGACCTGAATATAAATTTTAAAGACAATAGTCACCAGGCTAAGGAAAGTATCAAATATAAAGAAAGTGCATTACTGCTGTTGTCTTTAACTGATAAGTAAAAGTGAAAAGTTTTAATGTAACTGAGACTTTAATTATTTAATTTAATTTATTTTGTATTGTCTATTTATTACATAAAAATAATACTGTTAAGACCCATGGAGCAAAAATAATTTGTTGAATATCAATGTTTTTGATTCATGCTAACTCACTAATTACCCTTATGTGCAGTAATATAAGCACAATTACTAAATAAACAAATGAGGAATTTTATAAATGCTTTTAAAGCAGCATACATATAATTGCATAAAATATAGTAGGAAGAAAGTCTGACTCAAAAAATTATAATCATTTTACCTTCATCAAAGTTGCTCCAGCATCTCCTATAATCTTCATGTATACACTTGTAATCTATGGTTTATGATGAAGAGGAGGATATTTCATTTTATAACAGGTCCACAGTGATAAAATGTAAATCATAGGAGGTCACGGGGGAATTGAACGTGTAACTAAACATGCTGTTAAATTAGATATTTGTCAAATCAGTATCTAGAGGCATGAAAATGTTGTTTGTTTTCTTGGTATGTCTATGCAATTGAAAGAGTCCTCAGATCTTCTAGTATGTTATTAGTTGAACAGGAAGTTTCCATAACTAATAAAAAGTGCTCAGGAGCTTAGTGCATGTTCCATTAAAATAATACTGATTTACTACGTTCTTTAGAAATTCTAAAGAAAACAATTTGAAAAGCTTTTCCTAAGAAGAGACTCACCCAAGACAGTCACCAAATCACAGGGAAAACACTGGAATAATACTATATTCAGCAAAGCCTCTGACAGAGCACTGAGGTAATAATCGTACTGTGTAGTCTTGAAAGCTCACCAGGAAAAGAAGAAGTATAGAATGACCCATGTGTTTGTGACCTGAGACCTAAGATTCACCTGAGGGTACACTGTACCAAAAGTAAGCAATGCTGCACAGATAAAACAAATCCAGGTCGTTATTAGCTGTAGATCATGCTTATGTTGATAAGGCATCAGGTTCCTTCATATAGGAGCACACAGATAATTTGAACTACTGTGTTGGTGCTAGGTCACCTGGAAAAGCAAAAAAATTCTTTTAACCACTGAGCATCTCTCCCCCACAGTTTTTTAAAGCTAAGATTTATATTTCTTGTACATGCCATGAATGCTAATGCCAGATGATCTACACAATGATCTGCCTGTAATTGTGAGGTCATGTAATTCTCTGGAATTCCTTTCATTCTTTTTATAATATCCTAAAAGTATTCTGTTCTTCAAATGATCACATCTCACACTCTTGACTTGAAGAAGATATTTTCACTGAAGAATAGGTAAGGGAAATGGGGTGCATTTATACAATGAAGTACTACACAGTACAATGACATCTTGAAATTTGCAGGAAAATCGATGGAACTAGAAAACATCATGTTGAATGAGGTAACCCAGAAATACAAATATCATATGTACTCACTTGTAAGTGGCTTTTACACATAAAGCAAGGAAACCAGCCTACTAGTCACAATCCCAGAGATCCTAGACAAAAAGAGGACTCTAAGAGAGACATACATGGATCTAATCTACACAGGAATTAGAAAAAGACAACATCTCCTGAGTAAATTTAGAGCATGGGGATCATGGGAGAAGGTTGAGGTGAAGAGTGGGAGAAGGCAGGGGAGTGGAGAAAAACATACAGTTCAATAAAAAAGAAAAAGAAAAGAAAGAAATCAGAAAAGAAGCTATTTTGTCAGATCAGAATTTTTAACACTTTCATCCAATTCTTAGCTTGACCTTGTACAATAGAGTTAAGTTCACATATCAACTATGGTGCTTAAAACTATTCCACCAAATGTAAAAAAAAAAATAGCCTTCCCTTCATCCTATTTATTGTCAGCATCATATTGACAAGGCTTTTTCTTCAAAAGTATGTTTCAGCTTTTTGTGTGTATGTTCAGTTTCCTTTAATTAGCAGCAGTTCCCACTATCTTAACAGAAAACAAGAGGTTTTTGAATTAGAATTATGTTTTCAAACTGTTCTTCCTTTTTCTATTTCAATGATTGAGTCTATGGATATAGTTTGCATTTATTTTCAGCATCTTTTTGTACTGTTTTCCCACATGGCTATTTTATGTCCATCTCAGTGAATGCTAAAAATAATAGACACAAAGCACAAGAAAGAATTGTAGCTTAGTAAGAAGCATAAAATTAAGAAAGATTGACAGGTAGCTCCTCATTTAAATACATAACAGAAAATGTGTTCTTCTCTGGCCATTGCACAATCTTGCACACATAATCTCAAAGCACAGAGCACATCTATCAGCAATAATTTCATGGAAGCAAGCTCTAGCTAATATGTGCAGAATCATATATTACTTTATCAAACTGTCTTTGTGTAATTAGGCTGTCTGCAAGGCTGGGTATATAAATTAAGTATCTAATTTATCTTGACTGGTCTCTGGATTGCTTGATCAGTCTATTCTGCTTCTGTGCCTATTTAGTTAATGCCAAGTACTGCAAAGGGCCGTTTGGCCATAGGGAGTGGGAAGATGCAGGGATTCTCTTCAAAGTCACAGGCAATTTCAAATTTACTCACGACTGGCACTGGGCAGTGTGGGTACCATTCATTCTAATGATAGTGATCTTCAGGGTGAGCATAACTGATGTATCAAGTGACAGCTCACTTTGTGTTGTTGTTGCTAGATAATAAATTACCAAAAGTCAATCTGTAAAGAAAGGCTTACTAACAGAAATCAAATTTAAATAAATTTATATTTATTTCCCTTCGACACCATTTCTCCTAAGGCCACTTCTCAATAGCACCAAAATCTGCACATCTCCAAGGGGGCAAGTTACACAGCTATTCAGTCTTGATAAAAACAAACTAACTCCTGTAGCCATAATCATTCCTCAAGAGCATTTAATTTGTTGGCTCTTGCATTATTGCTATCAAAACAAAATCTTGCAGCTTTATTGGAATACATAAATCTTTTTGATTTAAGCACACTTTATCTCTCTTTTTCTCAGATGAATTTGAAATGATGCAGAGTTAAATTTTTATGGAGTGATTTCTGGGGAGAAAGGCTGACATAATTTTCAGCCTGGGACTTTCTGTTCTGCTGACAACTCAGAAAGTTTAAAGAAGTGTTGCTTCTGATAGCTTTGTCCGAGTATATTCATTCTTTACTGGTGAATGCACAGCCAGAAGAGTTGTGTGTTCAACTGAATGTGAGTAGACTAGTAGTTATGTGTCTTCTTGTCTGAGTATAGAATGGGATATTGAGATAACAAGTTTCATGAAATAAGGTATTTTGAACTGTAGTTGAGATTTAAATTTTTGCTCTTACTAATAATCTACCATACTTTTGGAAACATAGTAATCTATGACTCCCATCTTTATCATGACTTCATTGCAATTTCCTCGATTTTACCTCATACGTTCCACAGGTTGTGTGGAATTGTCATATTTGAGACATTGCCTGTCCAAATAATAAAGGTTGGTTGAGAAACAACATCTCAATTCTGAAATCACCTTGTTAATATTAGAATAGTAATCTCATATGATGTTTTAAAATTTTTTTTACTAGAAATGAGAAGGCATGTTGTATTTAAATATATTGTCCATTTAATGGATGATTGGGTTATGGGACACAAATTTATATTTTATAGATTTGTGCTTTCATACAATGTTGCTGGTTGTCAAATAATAATTTTTTTCTAGAATTATATAGATATATAATATGTGTGGAGTGTAGAAGATATGAGGATTTGAAAAGGCAGAGATTAGCTAAAATCTCATAGATTAAAAACTATCACTATATAAACATAAACTGTGCCAAAGCTACAGTTACATTATATGAAATTATATAAGGAAGCAGAGCATAAAAGTCCACTATAGATCATTACGTCTAATGACTAATATTAGAAACTGAAACTTATAATGAAAAGATTACCTCCCAAATTATGAATCAATTTGTAACAAATTTAGAGCTAAAGTATTAGCTTAATGTTTAACCTTGGGGCCTCCTTCATTTTATCTTTTATTTATTTATTTATTTATTCATCATCGTATCTACCACTTTGTGAGTGACTAACATTCAAAGATGTTAGGTGAAAACAGATATAATCTCTGTTTTTATTCTACTCTGGGAGCCAAACATTAATCAAACAGTCACTCAAATAAAACAAAGTTAATGGTATTGAACAGTAATGAGATTTTAAGTAAAGGATAAGAAGAAGAAAGGAATAACTTTTGTTAGTTTATGGAAAGAAAAATAAGTTCATGACGATGAATCAACTTTTTTATAACCATAATTTGAGAAGTATTTCAAAAAAATTCCTTCAGAAAAGCCATCTCTGACTTTCCAAGGTAAGACAAAATAATCTCAGTTGTACTATTTGCAATTACCACTTCATATTTAAATGTTCTGCCTTTCTTGCAATGTCTTGAGCTCATTGATGACACATGTTTGAACCATATTGTGATCATATTGTGTTTCTATACAGGGCACATACCATGTTTTTTTTTTCTCAAGCTAGAGGACAAAGGACAGAAGAGTAAGTGTGGAAAGGCATTTACCCCTTGAGATGTACAGAATATTAATTTTCTTTAGATTGCTTCATTTCAGCAAAGTTTGTTAGCTGTTACTTGCAAATAAACAGCATCCCACTTCAAGTTAAAGGACAGAAACTTTCAAACTTCCCCAAAATCAACTAGCCACCCATCTTGGAGTAGAGGCACAGATTGTTCAGACATGAGGGTGATCTTTTAACATCTATCAACCACAAGGTGCATGAGATAGTGTATAGATGATATGAAAGAATATTTTGTGGAGTATCTGTGCAATTTGAATCTCATTCATTCACTAGGGTATTTGTTGATCAATACATAGTTTATTGGATTTCTTCAGTGATTTTGTACACTGTAAAGATTTACCCCCCCCCCATATTGATTTACTAAAATACTGATTGGCCAGGAACTAGGCAGGAAGTATAGGTGAAACAAACAGACTAGGTAAATTCTGGGAAGTGGAAAGACAGAGATGTGGTCACCAGCCAGATGCAGAGGAAGCAAGATGAGAATGCTTCACTGAGATAAGGTACCACGCCATGTGGCTAAACATAGATAAGAATTATGGGTTCTTTTAAGTTGTAAGAGCTAATTATTAAATAAGCCTGAGCTAATAGACCAAGAAGTTTATAATTAATAGAACCCTATGTGTGTTTCTTTGACACTGAATGCCAGGCAGGACAGACAGTTCTGTCTACACTTCAGTTGATCATTGCCTGCACTTTTACTCTACTTCCTCAGAAAATACTTTTGCAAAGCCACTTCTTATATTCTACTTGTATCTTATGTTTCAATTTCCCATACTGGTGAGAAGAAAAGGGCAAATAAATTGAGGTAGTAAGTAAAGTAAATCAGAAATTATAATAAGATCTCAAAGAAGATTTCAAAGAGTCTATTACTAAAGAAATAACTATTGTGAATGAAAAAAAAACTAATGATCGTCAAAGAAATAAGATGAAATTCAGGTTAAAAAAACTATGAAATAAGGATACAGATTGAGAAATAAAGAATATAGGATCAGAATCTGATCACTAGTTTTTGAGTATGAAAGAGTCAGAACATGGGAGTTATCAGTTTGTGTTACGTTAAGCCTGCAGGAAAGACCTTTCTAATACATCTGGCTTACTTATGCCATAGGTGAAAACAAGAGTCAATTGAAGAGTCATGCTTTAAATAAAAGATTTTTATAAGTAACAGGATTGGTAATTACTTAAACACCATTAGTAAGAGGTTTGCTGTGAGGAATAAATTGCATATTTGTGCAAGAAAAAGGGTAAATCTTAAAATTGCATACATATAGGTTGTGTGCAGGACCTGGATATTACAAATAATGCTAATATGAACATAGCTGACCAACTGTCCTTGTGGTATGATCCATCACTGGTTCTTTAGGTAGGTTGATTCCCAATTTTATGAGATTTCCAAATTGGATGTGCAAGTTTGCAACATTAGAGGAGTGTTCTCATTACACATTCTCTACAACATAAGCTGTATAGATGCCACTTAATTGAAGAAGGGATTTAAAAAAGTGGTACATTTGCACAAAGTAGTATTATTCAACTATAAAAAAACAATGACATCATGAAATTTATAGGTAAATGAATGGAGCTAGAAAAAAATCATCCTGAGTGAGGTCACCAAGACTCAGAAAGCTAAACACAGTGTATATTCACTCATTAGTGGATGCTAGAAGTGAAGCAAAAGATAACCCAACTACAGTCCACCATTCCTGAGAATTTATGTAATAAGGAGAATCCTAAGGGGGATATATGGATCACCCTAAGCAGAAAAAATACATGAGATCTCTTGGGTAAACTAGGGTTGGAGTTGGATCTGAGAACGTGAGGGAATCAAACTGTAGAGTTGGTTGAGAGAGGGAATGGGAGAGCAATAAAAGATGTCTTGATAGAGAGAGCTGTAATGGGATTAGGGAGAAACCTGGTGCTAGGGAAATTCCAAGGAATCCACAAGAATGACCACAGTGAAGACTCCCAGCAATAGTAGAGAGGGTGCCTGATTTGGCATTTCCCTAGAGTCAGATTGGTGAATACCCTAAATATTATCATAGAGTATTTATCTGTAATTGATGGAACCAGATGCAGACATCCACAGCCAAGCACCTGGCTGAACTTAGGGAGGCAATTAAAGAGAGGAAGGAGGGATTATATAAGCAAGTGTGTGTGTGTGTGTGTGTGTGTGTGTGTGTGTGTGTGTGTGAGGGTGTCAAGATCATGAAGGAGAAATCTTTAGTGACAATTTAAGTGAGATAGTAGGAACTCACAAACTCTAGTCCGACAGTTGTGGAACATGCATGGAACCGAATTCTACACTTTTCATATAGGAGACAGTTGTGTACATTGGTCTATCTGAGGGTCCTCTGGCAGTGAACCAGGATCTATCCCTGGTTCATAAGCTAGCTTTTCAGAACCCATTTTGTATGCCTTGCTCAGCCCTGATGCAGCAGGGAAGGGCTTGTTCCTGCACCAACTTAATGTACCAGGTTTTGTTGACTTCCCATGGAAGGCCTTTACTAAGAGTGGGTGGGAGATGGGTTGTGGTAGAGGTGGGGGTGGTCAGGAGGAAGAGTAGGAGGGAGAACTATTATTTGAATATAAAATCAATAAAAATATTTAAAAAATCACATTGTCATACTGGAAGAAACAATATAGACACAGCTATAGTAAAATGCTACACATGTAAATTTAAAATGCATACATTGAAATAACCTTAGAAATTACATGCCATAGAAGGATGATAGACAGTTAAATTTTGAATAATTACCACAGGAAATAGGAAGCTGTATAGGAAGAACAGGAAAACAAAACAGAACCAGAAAACAAGAAACAGAGGCCAAACAAGAGGTAACTTGTATAGATCAATGACATGGTGTGCTCCCAAGGATATACACAGCCCAGTCTTCCTCTATATCAATGTTCCTTCTGCAACTTTTTGTTGAAAACTGGGGACAGATAATAGTCATGGATTATGTTAGTTATGTTAGTTTAATTGTTTAGATTATTTTTTCCACTGACACAAACACAAAGTAGGAAACTGACATATGTTCAGAAAAAAAAGGAGAATTGAAAGTCCATAGCTCTATGGATTGCCATGGTTAAGTGACCATAGCTACTGATCAATAATCCACATAAAACCTGAGCTGCATTTTATCCAATCACCATTGTGGGTAATCAGTACCACCTCATTTTTAAAGCAGAACAGTAGTAACCAGAACTAATCCAGAACCAAAAGTGAACAGGAATGTTAAAGATCAGATTAATGAAATTATTCATTTGTTAGCGACAAAGCTAACTTCTCTCAGAGAATTGGCATGGTGTATTTGAGCTTGGATGATTGTTTAAATATTGTTATTTTTCACACACAATATGATATTTAAATATGTGCTTCTGAAATACACTCCTTTTCTATGTAGTGTTTAGGGTACTCAGATGCACAGTGTAACTTATCATTTCTTAATTTGTAAATAACTGAACCACTTAAAATTTTTCAGAGAATAAAATTCTGGTTTTTTTTTTAAATTGTAAACAGCTAAAAGTTTTTGTAGTGTTTAGACCTTTGGTTAAGATTTCAAGTAATGTTTTAATAGCTTTTGCTGACTGCAGTAAAGCATTATTGATAATGTAAAATTATCTGCCTGCAAATCTTAAAAAACTAAAGGGATTTGTTTTTACAAATGACACGTCTGTTACTGTCACTTTTATACATAATATTCAATATAATCACACACTAGATAGTTTTTAAAGTTAATGAAAATGAACTTACATTTTGTCTTTAATTGAAATTATATGATAAAGACATCTTATGTCTACAAAGGAGGAAATGACTGCCTGGATACTATAAGCTTTGAATTTTATTGTGCTCCCAGATTAATTTTAACCTGGGACAATTTTTCCACATGATGATATCAAAGCCTCGGTACATAGATATTTGGAATTTTGTAAGATCCAGTGAGAGGAAAATGTGTAGTACTATTCTTAGAATGTCACTTCTCCCTTCAGGAGCAACAATAGTCAGGGGGAAGTGCCACTTTGGTGAAAATTTAACCAGGTTTCCATGCATAGCTTAACACTAATCAGAAGTGTGTTTAGATTCTGCAGAGAAAGCAAAAAAAAAAAAAAGTGACTGTGAAATATGCTGATTTGTCTACAAAGAAGTTGGGTCGATTTTTACATGTACAATAGGTCAGCTAGCGAGGCACTCGAAATTGAAAGGCTGATACAATTTATTATATGTCTCCTTTATGGACTAGCAAGTGTTTCATACTGAAATTAAGTTAAATTCTGTTCACTAAGGAAGTTTAGTCTTCTTGTCATATTAAGGAAGAAAAATAAGAAAACCAAATAGATAGAAAAGATAAATAAAAGCCATGTGTGATGTTGATTAAGAGTCAATGAGTTGAAGACTCGGAAAGAGTTTATTGCAAAGCTCTCTTGGGGGTGAGTGTGTGTGCGGTGGGAGGCACTGCCAATCTCAGTGATAATTACAAATAAGTATGTCAGAGCCTGCAATCTCTGGTGGTACTATGGAGGTACTTAGGAGGTTTGCAATATTTTTCATACCCAAAAACCAAAAAGCATCAACAAAAATCCTGTCACAACATTTTATTCCTTTAAGTCACTGCACAGTTTTTGGCATCTCTAATTAAGAGTAGAATCAAATTAAATTAAGAGTAGAATCATTCAGAATCTGTCAAAAAGGATGCTGTTTTTCCTACAGTGACAGTGAGTCCATCTGCCTCTCTAATTTTATAAGTAAATACCAAGCATGCATTAATTAGTCCAAAATGTTTTTATTAAACTATCTATCTATCATCTATCAATCAAACTATCTAACTAACTAACTAACTATTTAAGTTTTTGAGACTGATTCTCACTCCAAAGCTCAGGTTGGCCTGGGATATTTATATGCCCAAGGTTAAGCTTACACTCCTGACAATTCTCTTGCTTTAATCTTCAGATTCCTGAGATTGCCAAAATGAGTTACCATAGTTAGTTTAGAGTACATTGTTACCTGGCTACTCTGGGATAGCTTCATAATTAGAAACAACAAATAACATGTGTCAAATAATTTTAATCATTGAGGATAGTACAGTGAAATAAAAGATGTACGATTTATATATATATATGTATATATATATATATATATAAAACGTATATATATAATGTTTTTGAGCAATTAGATATTGAAAGCATTGTGCATTTTTTCTGAGCTCTCTTGATGGAAGCGAAGCAATCTTCACTGTGTTTACAGTCTTTTGTTTCAGCATTCCAATTGCTGTGTTCAAACTGTGAGGTTCCAAATGGACAGACCTTTTCTTGGTTAGTATTCAGATCTCTGTGGTGAGAATAAGACATTTCAGGCTTTTACTATGCTTTTTTGGAAAATGTAAAGGAATCTGAGTTCATGTGAGATTAACGTGCTCCTGTTTGCTTGGCAGGCAATGAAAATCAATATATCAATGAGAAACAAGGTGCTTTCAACTGCAAGTTGGACAGAATTTTAATTTCAAAGATAACAAGGGCCATTATATGTTTAACGAAAATATGTTATTGAAAAGGAAGAAATTCTGAAAACTTTTAGAAAAGGTTTATATTTCTATTATAATCTAAGCGTGCAACCTTTAAAAAAAAAGATAAATTTTACTTGTGAGATAGAATGCACATTTAATTTAATTGAAGGTTCAAATAAGTAAAATCATTTATTGAGGCAAATTTTATCATCTATCAGTTAAACTAATGAAAGACTATAGAGAAATGTGTACAGAATCACCCAGGAAACCAACAATAGGTAATTGTTGAATAAGTAATTATTAACTGCTTCTCTCCAGAAGTGCACTCCAAAATCTTGAAATTACTCAGAAAGCTTTAATCATTTTCAAGTTCAGATACACATCCTAAAACCTAAACGTCAGGCATGAGGTTTTTTGCAAGTGGCACTCCTGAATCCCTGAAGTGTAGTTCACTGCTAAAGATTAGTTAGACTCACTGGCATTTAAACTGCAACTTTCTTACTGAAGTGAGGCTGAGGTGTTGCGTCATGGCCTGGCTGCAGTAATTAAAAGAAACATTCACCTCAGAGTTGATCATCTGTTCCCATTTAAAAAAAAAATCAATGGCAAGCTGCTGTCTCCCTGGAGTGGCACTCACTGCAATCATGTTAGTCTTTAACAAGACAACTTGCATTAGATAACGTTGGTATCTCCAGATCCCCTTACTCTTTTCTGATTTGGGATATCCTCTAATTTTTTTTGCCAAATAGAGATTACCCCAGGAAAGACCAAGCATTGCCCATAAAACAGAGGTTGAAGAAGAAAACATAGAAAGAGACAAAGGGATTCCACTGAAGATTTGACAATGACTTTAATAAAGAACTTTGTAGCACACACAAAAATAGTAGTATTCAAGAGTTGGAACTTGTGATATAAAAAGGATCAATTCAAATCAAACAAAAAAGAAATATCTTTTTGTGCTTTTCTTCATACTTTAAGAGGAATCACTTTTCAGGACTGATATGTATTCATATTGAGTGACATTAAAAAACCTTAAGAATCACAATAAATATAATTTGAACCATTTCATTTTATAGGTAAACTACAAAACTCTGTAAAATTGAATGAAGCAAAGCCCACAGGTAATGGTTTGGAATATAATGAATTTGCTATCTTATAATCATAACCTTGGCTTTCATCCAGAGAAAGCCTCAAATATGTTTTCTAAGAGATATAGTTTTCCAACTTAAACAGTTTTATGTGGTGCTGAAAAATAGATTGTAAAGCGAGAATAATTTGTTAGTTTTTTATATCAGGCTAATTGATTTTCATATGACTGCCTTGCTAATAAGCATGATTAATGTTTGTGGATTCCTCAGATGTCACCATTGAAACAAGACATACCATCTAGTATGTTGTAATAACTCTGACCCATTTATGCAATTATACACCCATTGGTTTTGACAATGAAAAATCAGAGAAGTGACATCTACAAGTATACTTGCTAATATCCCTGCCTAATCTGTACATATGGGTTTCTATTTCATGGCTGTCCTAGCTACATATAAGTCAATACTCTCTCATAAATATAGGCTTACTTACATAGCCAGGCTATCGTTAATGGTTAAAATGACTCTGTCATTACTAAAATTTATTGAGATTTGATCTACATCAATATGTCTAAGTCACTGTGTTATTTCTAAATGACAATTTTATTTAGGTTTGTAGAAAAAATAGAATGCACTATTTAAGTGACAGTAAATTGGCATAAGCAAGATATGCTATGAATGGCTGCCTATTTCATATGTCACACCCACTCAAATTCACAGCTTACTATATTTTCTAAGCATCTTCATCTCAAAGATATTCTTAAATTATTGTTAATGTTATAAAATACTATAGATATAATTTTGATTATATACCAAATCACAATTCTAAGAAACTATGTATGAACTTGTTTTGAATTAACTGATGAATCTGTGAATGATACCATATTAAATAGCTCTGTGCATGTGAAGTAATTGACATTGTGAAAGGTTTACCAAATGAAATCCTGATGGGGCAGCAATAGAAAACATTTACACTGATGCAGAAATTCCTAGATAATAGAATAAGTGACAATTAGAAAATTAAACATTGAGATGAGAAGATGATTTTAGTCAGAAGTGTTTGTCATACAAGTGTAGAGACATAAGTTTATATTCCTGGAACTAACATAAACCCAGGGATTGCTATAATGAAATGGGATATAGAGACGGAGAATCCATAGAACCTCATTGATCAGCTAGCTTGGAATCTGCCGAAGTATATAACAAGAAGACTATGTCTCAATCAAGGTAGACAATAGTAGATAATAGAATAAGTAGATAAAGAGATACTAGATAATAGATAGTAGGGCAAGACACATAAGGCTGTTTATTAATATCCAAATTCACGCTGTTGCACACTTCTACCTGCTGTCAAATCACATAGATATGCACCATACACACATATCCAGAAACATACATGGAGATTTAGTAAAGAAAATCTTGCTATTTAATAAGCTAAAGCTGACAGTCTGCCTCACATAGAAGTGACACTCCACCACTCATATAGTCTATTTCAGGACAATGCCAGGATGTTACACTGTTCAAAGAGTTTTTAAAAACAGAATATGCATATTTCCACTGCATTCGCTTTTAACAAAATATCATAATATCATTTTCTGGTAGCTTCTAGACAGCAGACATTTATTTCTTGTGAATTCAGAGATGTAAAATCAAGGTACCCAGACAAACTATTTCCTGATCTTAAACTGATTTATTTTTGCCGTATTACCTACTCACATCCCCAAGTTCTCATTTCAATTTCAATATGATTAACTTGGGCTAAGAGTTTCAAAATAAGAATTGGGTGGGACCAGTAATCCAAGTGATAGCATATGTTTCCTTACATTTGAAATGTATTTATTTTACCCTTGCTGCTGTAGTGTTGGAGGAGGCTGCCTATTCGTTCCTAGCTGCCCATACTCCCTAAATAATCAAACAGAAACTGTATTAATTAATTTCAATACTTCTTGGCCTATTAGCTTATGCATAATTTCATTTCTTCTTCCCCTTTGAATATGAATCCTGTCTTTAATTTCTCCATTCTCATATTTGACTATGCATATATGAGAAAACATATTCAATTCGTTGTTTAGGAATTACCTCTCTAAAACATTCAGCTTCCTCATTTACAATTTCTTCCCTATGACAGTAGAATATGAACATAAATTTAGTTAAGTTTTAGTGCTTTGTAACAGACAGGAGCTATTTTATTGTCCAATAATATGCTACTCACTTGCACCTAAGATTTCATTAAAATTGCCTTTACTTTCAATATTTCTACTAACAGGATCTTTCTTTCTTTCTTTCTTTCTTTCTTTCTTTCTTTCTTTCTTTCTTTCTTTCTTCTTTCTATCTTTGTTTGTTTTTTGAGACAGGGTTTCCCTGTGTAAAAGCCCTGGCTGTCTTGGAACTAGCTCTTGTAGACCAGGTTGATTTCGAACTCATGGAGATCTACCTGCTACTACCTCCCAAGTGCTGGGATTAAAGATGTGCACCACCACTCCCTAGCCATTCAGGATTTTCTCAATAGCTAGAGGAATAACACTTTCTCAAGAGCTTTTTTATGGTTCTTCTTCTAAAAAGCTTTTCACTCTCAAAATAATTGATGTTTTGCTAACGTGTGCCTCCAGATTCCTCTATTGTCTATCTTCACTTCAAGAGTTGATGTGGGATGTCCTTCTGTATATGTGTTGCTTTTATTGGCTGATGAATAAAACTGTTTTGACCAATTACTTAGCAGGGTAAAACCAGGCAGAAAATCTAAACAGACATATAGAGATAGGGTAGGCAGATTCAAAGAGATGCCATGTAGCTGGTATAGGAGACAGACACTGACATCTTGCTGGTAAGCCATAGCCTTATGGTGATACACAGATTATTAGAAGGGGGTTGATTTAAGATAGAGTTAGAAAAAAATATGCATAAAACATTGATCAAACAGTGTTAGAATTAATATAGTTTCTGTATGACTCTTTGGGTGTGGGTGCCCAGGAAACAAATTAAAAGTCTTTATTTATAAATGTTGTTTCCACATTTTATAGCCACAGTGTTCAGCTTCTTAATTCAAAATTTCCATCTCTATACAATTGAGATACTATTAAAAATAGCATAAGCTGAAGGGAAGATAAGGAAAATAAATGCATTTCTCATGTTGCTAGAGGCTAGTATGCCCGAAATCAAAAAAGTGGCACAGATGGAATGCTTCCTAACTCCTAAATGATGAACTTTTTGCTGTATCATTAAAAGGTAAGTGTGCTAAAATGACTCCCTGGATTCTTTTATAGGGTACTAATCCTATTTATTAGGGGCTCCAAACTCAAATATGATGTAATCACCTCCCAAAGGCTCCATATCCCATTACCTGACCTTGGCAATAATATTATAAGCTATGTATTTTGTGGAGAAAAAAATTAGATCACTGTAACTTCAGAATAAAAGGTTATTGCTCAGTCTGTCTGGCCAATTCTATTTCTCCAGCTGGCTATCATCCTTTGAACTATATTTTTTCTGTTCTTTAATTGAAGCCCACATGCAGTAGGGGAAGTGGTATCTTGAACCTATTGGGAATGTATTTACTCAATTGGTACATGGTGCCCATAAAGTGTAAACAAAATATGTTTCTTTTCCAGTGTTTCATTTTAGTTTAATTATTATTTAGTTGTGATTATGGATATCAAAGTCATAGTCCCCTACATGCTAAGCAAGCCTCTTATCACTGACTCACAGTCTCATCCATAATTAAACAACAACAACAACAGAACTTATTTATAAAGGACTGGTGGAGTATATCTCACTCTAAGGGTCTTGATCACCTATGTGCACAAACAGACATATGCCTTTTACAGTATGTAAATACTTGGAGAAGGGTTAAATGTATCAATTCTCTTCATTGTGGAGAAGCTATTATAAGTGTTTGCATATTTCCAAAACCATATAATTGTTCACATTAAATACATAAAGTTTTTTACATATCAATTATACCTCACTAAAACTGTTTTTTTTTCTTTCTTTTTTAAAGAGATAAATGATTAGAAGGAAATGTAGATGTGAAATTGGGAACATCTGCTGATCTGATAACATAAATTACCCTGAATGGATTGAGACAGAAAAAGCATTTGAGTTGGGGGTGGATGAGTGGTATGAACTCCACTTTAGAAACTGCTGTGGTGTCATAAAATGGGGCTTTATACTGTACAGAAGACTTGGATGATTTGTATCAATGGATAGGATTCATTGAGTAACAGTTTCTTCCTTGTAAGGAGATGTTTTTAATTTTAGCAGCTTCAGAGTTAGTCATTAGCAACCAAGATTTCTGAAATTCAGAGTAGTGCTTGGAAAATTTTCATAGATTATTCAGGGAGAAGCAGAGAATCATTTATTGGTAAAGGCTACTTCTTCAACTGATAGAACTTATGCTTTTTCTTTGAAATTAGTGACTATATCTCATAAGTCATTTACACTTTCTTCTCACAGAAACAATGTCACAGCATGTCCATTTCTACAATTGCAAGTTTATGTTCATTTAACTGTAAGGAAATTGAAAGATAGATGAGACAACATTTACATGAAGGTCAAAATTCTGTAGTTTGGTCTAAGGTACTAAAGGATAACAATAAATTAAGTTGGCATAAATGTCAAATATGCTCATAGATCAAACTGCTCAGCATCGGGATATTAATGGCCCTGAAAACTCTACAGATTAACTAAATACAAAATCAGCAACACAATCATTATTGAATCCAAATGTGTTTTGTTCTCCAGCATGCCATTACTCAAAATCTGTATAGTAATCATCACATTTTATTTCATACTTGGTGAGTTTCTAACAAATTCATCATGTGCAGCTGAAAGAAGGAGGAAGTGGCTTGGCTTTCAGAATTCCATCTGAAGGGTGTTTCCAACAGAATTTATTGCTCGGTCATAGCCAGAATTCAACGACTTCTGACCTTTTACAGGTGCTCACATTTCTCTTTAAAAGGTTTTCTCAAAGTTACACAGTTGGCCTCCTCAAGAAATGCACATTTTAAATATTCCAAATTTTTAATTCCCCATAATTAGTAGCAGCATTGACATCACTGACAGCTTCTATCTTGGAAATTGTAAATATGGCCATCAATTACGCTGATCAAATCATGGAGTATCTGAAAGAAATGCTTTTACAATCGGTGGTGTTTCTATTACTTCTATAATATAATATTTCTGACACCAGACAGCATTTTATTCTCCCCTCTCCCTCTCTGCCTAGCTTTCCAGCTATTTGGTAGCTCATCTTGGCCTGGTCCTCAATCTGAGTTCTTGGATAATAGGTGTGAAACATGTCCAGCTCAGCTTTGAACATTCTTGAACTTTGTTTTTCTCTCTTTGAGCTGTCATTCCTTAAGGTATTCCTAAAAGAAGAACTCAAACATCTTTTAATATTGATCGATCTTGTTGCTGAAACTCTCCATGATGTAGATATACATCAAATGCTATATCATGTATATTGGAGATAATGACTGGTATATTACTAGTTCACATAAACTATTATGTATTCTTGGAGAAGTCAAGATCTGAAGCCTGCTTTATGAACCACTATCATCAATAGGCAGTCACAATGAGGCAGTATCTGGGGACACATTTTAAACAGTTTCTTCCTTTTTTGTTGAACATAAAGACTCAGCCTCAAAAGACATTTCTACTTTGAGCTTCTGACTATATTTTATGAGGGTGTTTAAATGTTATATTCATATTTCATCCATCAATTTGCTTTTTGACAGGTTTGCTGTCATATGAATATACTGTAAAGTTGCAAAAGACCTCTTTTAGTATGGAAAGATTCGTAATTCTTAGCTTATTATCAGAGAAATTCACGTTCAATGAAACCTAGAAATATTTATTGGTATAAAATGAATACAAGCCTGAAATAATTTTGAAAATATATTGAACAGACACCGTGATGTTAATATTGATTGGCAACTTGACAGAACTTAGCATCACTTAGAAGACAAGGCTCAGGAAATACCGGTGGGGGACTACATAGATTAGCTTAGTTTCTGGGTTTATCTGTGAGGGATAATCTGGATTAGTTTAGTTGAGATGGTATGACCCTACTGAATGTGGTCACCACTGCCACATGGGCTCAGGTCCTGCACTGAATAAACAAGAGAAAGCCATCAAACATTAGAAATTTTGTCGATGTATCTCTTGACTACTTATCTCATTCCTCTTTACACCCTTTCCCCACTAAGGTGGACTGTACTCCCAAACTGAGCAAAATTGTCTCTTCCTTGTGAAGGTTGCATTTTCCAGCTATTTGTCCTCAGCAATGTGGAGAGTTACTAATGGTATATGGCTATTTAAAAATCAAGACTGATTTATGGTTCAGTTTTTCTAATGTGTTTCAGTGGTTAAATAGTTGTTTTTACTATTTTCATGCATTCAATGACAACCTTTACATTTTCCTTGTCATCCCAGAGCAGCCATATGAGTAGCCTGGATCTGAAATGCATGGCTATCTTCTCAGTATTGAAAACTCAGTTCTAAAACATCTAGGGAATAGCTTCTAGGATCTGCCAGCAACAAGGAAATCCAGGATCTTCAAGTGCTGTCTATTTAGCTCTAACTCAAGCCCACATTTAGTCAGATTTCAAGCAATTCCTGATCTAAGTGCCAGGTAACTAGTTTTTGCATTATATTTTTATTATTCCGTTATTTTTATTGTTCCGTTGTTATATACTGATTAAAAACACGGAACAAAAAAACACACATCATTGTAACCTCACTACAGTCATTTGTCTTCAGTCTCATATATCTTAACTAAGCACACTTTCTGATCCCTAACCATTAACCCTGATATCAGCATCAGAGAGTTTCAACAGTCTCTCACACCATACCTGCTCCAGTGACATACCTGTTTATTTCTCACCGTGATGATTTTGGACTAACCTGGTACATCAACAAGCAAGCCAATTAAATACTTTATTTTATAAGAATTGCCTTGATATTAGTGTGTTTTTTTTTCAGTAATTAAATAGGAGCAAGAAGAATCTATTCTATTAGTAATAATATGAGAATCTATTCTATACATCAAATATTTACAGTTATTTTATCTATATCCATGAAAATAAGATGGGGGTTGTCTACACTGTAGAAAGTATAACAAATTAGTCAGAAGATGAAATGGAGAAGTTCTAAAAATATCACAAGCTAAATATTATGAAAATATGTATCTTATTTTACGTTCTCAAACTTCATTGCCCATTACACCAACCACCAGTCATATAGGGCAACAATGCACTTGAAATATGCTTATTGCAAGCCAAGAGATGTTTTGATTTTAATACATATACCTCATCTCAATAACTTGCTAAAAATGACTCACAAATCATTTAATTTTGATCACATTTTGAAAGATGATTATTTTAGATATATGAATTATATGGTACATTGTTATTATTAATTTTAGGTTTTTCTACTTTTAAAAAATTATCATTCTGTCAATAAAGGTGTTTATAAGTTTGTCTGGACATGTCAAGTTCAGGAAATAATTTCTGTTGCTTTTCAAGTGTATATTCTCTTATGAAATTACAGCCAGACAAATATAAACATAGAAAATTCAAATTACAAAAACATTCTAATGGTTAAATATAAGTACTATCTAGAAGTTGTATCACTTTATAGTTTCAACAAAAAAAAAAACAAATGGTCAGAATTAAATAACACTAGTGAAGAAAGGCAAAGTACTTCTCTTTATTCTGATTGCTTAATATTGACACTATTCATATAATACATATTATAAATATACAGAAATTGTTTTGCTATTATTGTAGGAGATAGTTTCAATGCGTGTACATATCCTAACTAAGTGATGCAGTTTTTTTATTGATTATCTCTTTGTCATAATGACCCAATGAAGAATCACATGCATTGTACCATGTATTTCTTCATGTAGAGAGACATACACATCATTATCACATAAAACACATTTAAAATGATACTTAGTGAATATATTGTTATAAGTTTGGATGCTCTCCTCCAAGAGTTAATTTCTGTGCATGGAACCAAAGGAAGAGAAACATGGTTGAAAAATTTAGTCTCCATAACAAAGTAAAAGTATCTAGTTAATTGTAAGCAGCCTAAAATTAATTAAGTCTGAGGACCTTTAGTAAGGTATTTTCTGATAATTCTGTGTATACACGGAAGTCTGTAATTACATTTCATTTTTATGTATAAAAATTCAACTAGTATTTGTCTATCAGTTTACATCTCAGCGTTCGGTTGAGACATAAAACATCTGCGAAGGCAGGTGTTCTGCTTCTGCTTTCTAACAAGGCGAGCAAATCAACACAGAATCCAAGCCAACAGATGCTGTAAAATAGAAGAAAACCTAAAATCATCGTGTGTGGGTGATAAAGTGCATTCTGGTCTGGAACACGCTAGAGCGGATGTACCCCTGAGTGACTTTTTCCAGCAATTGTCACATTTGTCTCAGGGGAAAATTCCAGTGACATTGTTTTTTTTTTCTTATGACATAGAGCATTATAGCTTCTGTTCAAGAAGAAGCATCCCACTAAATTGTGGTACACAATTTTCTAGGCATTTAGCTTTTCCTTCCCCATAGAATCAAAGATGTCATGGAAGTGGTGGAGCTCTACTCACACAATTTGATATATACTGAACTGCTTCATGATTTCAGAGAAAATTATTTCACTGTGCCTTACCAATTTAAACATACATTCTTTCTATACACTAATTATTATCATTTTATTCTTCCTTAATGAAACTTACTAACTTTGTATTTTATGAGAACTGATGAATAGTAATGTTATGACATATTCTACATCAATCTATCAAATCTGTATTTAGCACTCCTATATAAAAGAATCTATTCTCTACATCAAATACTTAGGGTTATGACAGCTACACCCATGAACATAATGAGAGGGCTTTCTACACTGTAGAAAGTGTAACAAACTAATTAGAAGATGAGTTAGAGAAGTTCTACAAAATATCCCAGGCAAAACATTATGAAAATATGTATCTCATTTCCCCTAGGATCATCAGAAAAAAACTGTAGGATAAGTAAATAGTAACTTTACAATAATCTATCTGTAACGGTTCACCAAGAACTGCTAGGTTGGTTATCCCAAAGATTATTAAAAACAAAACAAAACAAAATATGAGTGAGATCAGTGTATCTTCCAAGTCACATCAGAGAAGTTTCTTCTCACAATATATTGCAATTAACACAGGTCCATGACTGACCAAATTGCAGAGGAAATTTCAGAAGCTTAATCCTAAGTGGAAATATATATATATATATATATATATATATATCGTTCCTTCCCATGTAGATATAGGGATCTTCTAGGAAGAAAAGGAATAAAGATGATAAAAGTTAGAGGTGGTAGAAGACTTCAAGAAAACCGCTTTTTAGAAACAACAGGTCAAATAAGCTAACAGTGATTTGAAATCATATGCACAAGATCTGCATGAGCTCAAGGCAGGAAAAATCCAAAATGGAAAGGTGAACTAGAAGTGAAGTCCCATCCCCAGCTGAAAAGCTGTTACCATTTGATAGCTTCCAGGAGACTAATAGTAAGTCTTCTTTAAAGGTGTGGCTTCTGGCATACTGACCACACTTTAGGGCATGAGTAGTTAGTTAGCAAGCACAGATGGAATTATATTCATTACAAACCATCAAAAAAAAAAACAAGAAAGGAGAGAGTGTGTAAAACATGATGGATGGGTAAGATGGTGAGAATGGAGCGTGGAGGGTATGGGAGGATCTGGGAGGAAGTGGGAGAAGCTGGGAGGATTTGAGATAAGCTGGGAGGATCTAGCTGGAGGTTGGAGGAGCTGGGAGGAGCTGAGAGGAAGTGGGAGTGTTGAATATAAAGACAATTGATAATATGAATGTTTTAGTTACTATTCGATTACTGTAAAGACACACTCAAAGGCATTCTAATAAGAAAAATCATTTTATTAGGAACTTGCTTGCAATTGTTGAGTGTTAGTCCATGAAAACCATGGTGAGAAACAAACAGAGAACTAACTGAAAAATCTTTGCAACCTAATCTTCCAGCAGGAAAAGAGAGACTGGGCCTAGTTTGGATTTTTGAAACCCCAAAGCACAATCCCAGTAACATTCCACTCTAAGAAGGGCACATCTGCTCCAACAGGGCCACATGTCCTACTCCTTTTCAAACTATTCCCCAACTGATGACCTTCCAGGAAAATACATAAGCCTCTGGCGGTCATTCTCATTCAGTTTGCCACAGTTAAATTTTCAAAGAATTAGTAAATATGTTATTTTTTAAAATTAATCACAATGTTAAAATATAAAATCAAACCCAATGACAAATCTTCTATTTTTTATACTCAATTGCAAATCCTTTATATTGTTTAACCCATTTTCAAATATACACATATTATTCACATGGTGTATTAGTTTGTTCTTAACAATTTTTTTTATTATGAGATATTAGGACACGTGTTGTGTAGACTTTCATAAATAACATAGCTGCAAACCTCATCAGTATCAGCCCCTTGAAAACTTTGCAATGTACGCCACGATAATTTCATGCAAGAACTTTTTTGTTTTGTTTTGTTTTTACATCCCAATAAAAGTTTTCCCTTCCTCCCCTCTTCTCAGTAATCCCTCCACCATCCACTTGTTCTCTAAATGCTTCTCTTTAGATACAGACTGGCCTCCCAGGAAAATCAGCTAGCTATTGATATAAAGTTGCATCGATACTAGGCTCCTCCTCTTGTATTAAGACTGGACAAACCAATCTAGTAGGAGAAATGAGTCCCCAAAGCAGGCAACATAGTCAGAGACAGCCCCTGCTCTCACTGTTAGGAGTTACATAAGAAGAAATAAATAACGACATCTTGAATCTTGCAGGAAAACAGATGGAGCTAGAAAACATTATTTTGCATAAGGTAATCCCGACACAGAAAGACAATAATCACATGTACTCACTCATAGGTGGTTTTTAAACATAAAGCAAAGAAAACCAGCCTACAAACCACAATCCCAGAGAATTTAGACAACAATAAGGACACTAAGAGAGACTTACATAGATCTAATCTACATGGGAAAAAGAAAAAGGCAAGATCTCTTGAGTAAGTTGGGGGCATGGGGACCTTGGTGGAGGGCTGGAGGGCGGAAAGAAGAGGCAGGGAGGGGAGCAGAGAAAAATGTGGAGCTCAATAAAAATCAATAAAAGAAGAAGATCAAGTTACACAACTTTCACATATATGCAGAGGTCCTAGGTCAGTACCATGCAGGCTCCCTTGTTGTTGGTTCAGTTGCTGTGAGCGCCTATGAATCCAGATTATTTTTTTCTGTGGGTTTTCTTACTGTGTCCTTGACACCACTGGGTCCTACAATCTTTCCTCCACCTCTTCTATAGGATTCTCCAAAGTACCACTACTGTTTGACTGTAGGTTTCAATATATATTTTCATTATTTCTGGGTAAATCTTTTCTGATGACAATTGGGCTAGGCATTAATTTATGAGTGTAGAAGAATACGATTAAAATCATTTCATTGACCTTTTAGCCATCTGAGTTTGGTTATATTCCAGGAAGGATTGGGGCTATCCTGCTTATGGATCCTGACACTCAGAAGTGACCTCCCTTTCAGGGCATGGGTCTTCAGCTGTGCCAGTTTAGTTGGCCACTCCCATAATTTTGGCACCATCTTTTCTTCAGCACAATCTGGAGCCAGAACAAATTTTTGGTCAAAGGTTTTTGGCTGGCTTCGTGTTCCAGACTGGTGCTGAGTTTTGAAAACCTGCACATTCTTATTATTTTTTAAATAATAATGTTTTATAGCTAAATATTTTAGAGCTAATATTCATTAACATAATGATGTGCATGTATCCATACACATGTAAAACCAATTAAATCTATGTATCATTCAGTAGTCAATATGAAGGATGGACAAGAGAAGGGAGGCAATTAATCCTTTTCTCTGCCCTTACCATCAAAAGATACTTTGAAACTCGCCTCTTGTTCTTCACAGAACAACTTCAGGAAATATGCCTAAAGAATTAATCTACAACATGCAGTTTAGAGGGTATGTATCAAACACAATAAATTCAGCCAGTTACTTTGCCTTTTTTCCCCTGTGGTTTAGTTGTCTCCTTTCTTCTTTTAAACTATTTTTAATTCTTTAATCTCAAAATATAGTCAACCATTTCTCCATGATTCATGAAGTAATCCATACAGTAATTTAAATCATCCTTAAATCCTTATATAGAGACAGACTTATGATATAAAGTGTGATCAAAACTAGTAGTAAAGGGGGGGGGTTAAAACTAGGAGAGAGATGGAGGCAGGCAGAGAGAGAACACGACAAAATAAATCTCCATGCAGTCAGCCAATCGAAAACATTATGAGGGATTACATCATTGTAAAAGTTGACCTAATTTTTAAAAATATTTTACTTGATAAATCAAATATTATAATGTTATTGCCGTGAAGTATGTGACAGTCTGTACTTTTGCATTCACTATTGACACAATGGATGAATGCTCTCATTACAGGTGCCATTGTCTCCACTGACTGGAAAGTTGGGTAGTTTCTCTTAGAATATTCGAGGGCTCAGGTTTAAGCAGGAGAATGGATTGAGTTTTGACCAAATGTTTTCTTCTTTATTCCTGAAAGCATATATCAGGATAAATAAGCAATGTCATATACAGACATACTAAAAGGAACACTGTCCAAGAAAGGCCTCGTTAGCAAGTCTGCCATTTTTTCAACAAATTTATTCCTAAATAGGTAAGACATAGAAAAAGATGTCTCTACAACTTTTAGAAGAAAATGTTTTTTTTCTGAGAATACCGTTCATATTCTAAACCTAAATGAGGAGGCTCCGAAATGAAGGGGCATCTAGTGAACAGTGTGGTGCTTTGGAGCTTGAAATCATGGGTCCCTTTTGATTAAATGTTGCTCACGGAAAATGAGCTTTGGCTTGCAGTGGTACTGTCCTCACTGTCATATGCATGGATTTAAATGCCAGTGCTTATTAAAAGTAGCCCGAGCAATAACTGAGGGTTGCTCTGGGGATGAACCATTAAAAAAGAAAAATGACCTGCAATTCCACTCAAAAGTAATTAAATCTTCACCAATTGGCAAGGTGATTTTTTTTTTAAGGAAATAATTTCATGCACTTGGGGGAGGGGGGAGGAACAGTGCTGATCAGCAAACAGTCCAATATGATATAACTGGATCATATGTTAACTGGAATTTCATGCCAGAGATTCAGCATTTCTGAGTTCAGTCTCATTTTAAACATAAACATTAAAACCCATCCTCCAAGGATGGCTATGAGTATTAAATATGATAATTTATGTTAAGGAATCAGACATTCTGCCTGAGCTGCATCAGATGCTAACTATTACCAGACCCCTGGAGTAATCTGAGATTCTACCCCAGATCTTGAGGTGTAGGGAGAGCTGTCATTATTAATGATATTATGGTTGCTATTTACTTTTATTGATATTTTGCTAATTTTTCTCTTTCCTATTTCATTGCTTTATTCAGGACAAAGTAATAGGTTGAGAATTTTCTCTATCTGTATTTTTGTAGTGTCATGAGAAGAGATTGCTTTTGATTATGATTCATTCCACTTTTTAGGTTCTTCCATTGATTTTGATATTGAACGTCTTCTTTCAATATCTTTTAACCATAGTCCTTATTTATGATACCCAAGACCCTGGCATATCATAATAAGTTGCTTATTAAAAAGTGAGATGATTTTTATTAGAAAATTAGAATAAATGAATCATAATTTTTGTCCTTAGCAGAGGTTAAATGAACACATCACTTACAGAATCTTTTTACCTCATTATGAAGCTTATATTCTCAGAAAAAAAAATGGATTTCTTTTTCAACTTGTGGTGGTTTGTATTTGCTGGAAAACCTTATTGATTTTGTTCAGAGCCGGGAGTATGCCTGATCAAACTGTTGAAGGTAATGAATAGTTTAGTTTTTTTGATGACAAAATGGGATATCAGGTACAGAATGAACTCCTGAGAGCTTTAAAGTGAAATTTCTAGGGAAGTGACTCATTTCCTACCACGAGACTCAACTCTGTGGGTACCATTATAAGGAGAATTGTGATTAATAACATGCTAATTTTTAATCATTCATTTGTGCAAAATTAGTTCATTGAAAATCAGATGTGTTGCAAATGTCATTTTTTTCTGTTATGACAAGATAAAATGTGCCCCATTTTTTATTGAGTTTATAGGCTAAAAATGTATATGGATACTAGGAATTGAAATTGTAATAAAAAGAAAGAAATAGAAAAATGCAGAGAACATGATGTGATATAGTGTATACTAAATACTTAATACATGTTGATTTAAAAGTACTACTATTGGTAGTAATAATGAGGACCTTGGGAATCACTAACTTCATGTCTCCCCAGCAATGATATTACAATAAAGGCATATGTTACAGCAGTCATCTTTTATGTGGCTGTGGTATTAAACATTAGATACCCATGTAACCAACGTAGCCACCATTCCAGCCTCAACCCCAGTCCATTTTCAAGAAGTCTGAAAGAGTATTTTAAATAACAGTCCATAGTAACTTCTGTAGCATGTGCACCAGTTTAATGAGTGTCAAAGATGAGTGAAGTTGAAAGCCTGATCATGTGATTCTTGGTTAGTAAACAGATTGTCATAGCTCAGTATAGATTAGGGCAGGCAGGATTTCAGTTTACTGGTACTTTGTTAATTCATCAGAGCTGCCAATCCAAAGGTTTTGTGCCTTCTGGTGTCTTTGTTTATCTTGGTGTCATGGTACTGTTTCATCATGAAATGAATTTGAGCCTGCTTGGATATTTTCATAGAGGAGTGGAGTGAACCCTTGAGCCAGGGGTAGTTTTGATTATTCTTAGGCCTTACACATCTTGCTTGTACCCAGGCAGGGAATGGGCTATCACACACCACTTGTCTCTCTGGATAGCATGATTCCTCTTCTCGCTGTTTTTACTCCAAAGTTTTAACTTAATAAACATACATCAATATAATGTAAGTAAAAATGAAGGGAATATGGAGCATTGAATAATTGCTAACAACTTCACCCTAGGTATCTATGCTATTTCTCCAAGATTGTTAGATTGTTGGATATGTCAGAGAACCAAAGCTTGAAAGAGAAAAGCCAGTCTACTGGAATATTCATATGGAAAATTTGGTGGTACTGGATACATGAACCAACTACTCGCTTTACTCAGTCAATCTAGAGCTTCTTGGGTCTCTCTGTGATCAAGTGATACTGTTCTGGGATCAGTCTAGCTCTTGGTGAGAACATGCTTGGAATTTCCATGCTGACTACAAAGAGTTGTGTACCATTTTTATGTAGTACCTTAAGATAAAAATTTTCAATTAGTTTCTAGTTTTCCATATTTGATATGCGCCTAGGAGTTATTGCTTAGCCTGCATGGGTCTTTTCAGAGGTCTTCAAACATAGTTCAAAATTTAAATTTGCACAAGGTTCAGATCATTGGGGAAAGAATGAACAAACAAGATGTGAATTTAATTATTGACATTAATTATCAAGAATCTGGAATCTTGAAAAAAAGAGAAAAAAAAGAATCTGGAATCACAGGGGAGTTTGTCTTCTGGGCATAGGTGTAAGGGTTATCTTGTACTCCTTAACTGACATAGAAAGACTAGATCATAGTCAATGAGCTGGGTATTAATCCTCAGCTCAGATTATGGATTTTGCAATCAGACTAAAGGAGATAAGGAAGAGTATGCATTCATTGCTCTCTGTTTTGTTTCTGGATAAGAAGTGATGAGCTACTTCAAGCTTCTGTCACACTGAACCACTTGCTATGATGGACTTGAACTGAAAACTGTAATAAAACTTTTACTCCTTAAACTTCTTTTGTCAGAGTAGTTTATTATTTCAACAGGAATAAAAAGGATAGGTTGGATAATAAAATCTAAATGGTAAAGTCAAAAAGTATAATGTGATACAATTAAATATATTGAGAAGAAAATGCCATAAACATAGGTATTCTAGCTAAATCCTAATTTTCAATGGCAATATCTGCACTCTATTCTTATCACCTTCTTTTCCTTTATTTTTTTATAATGCTACAGAATTTAAAAATTCCCTATAATATTCCTCCATTTATTCCAATCATACCTTGAACTTTACCCTCTTTCCCAATATAAGTACTTGGGAAGTATAAATTTTATAGTATCCATATTTCTAACTCAACCACATTAGTCCTTTGAAAATTCTCTCAGGACATTGATATTCTTTCCCTGATTTCACCAAGAACCCACCCATGTTATTTTTCAAACTTGTAGGAAAGTGTTGTCAGCCTATCTTTCTTCATTTATGTATCTATAAAGGAATATTAAAAGCTCTCCATGATGAATGCACCAATTATCTCGTCTACTACATCTCTCTACGGTTTCAGAGTCAACTGAATCTCTTACTCCCGCTCACTGGTCCTGGAAAATTTGAGAAATAAAACACTTTCTTCATCCCCATCTTTTTAATAGTCTGTATTATATAGAGATTAAAATTATGGAAAAAGCTGGAGAAAAATTATTCAAGATAAATTACTGGCTTTATTTTCACATCTCTCTGTCACAACACAACAGTCTCTGAATTGATATGATGTGTGAAAGCAATTTCCAGAGTTAGATATGTTAAGATAGATATACACATTTCAGATTTTCTATTTCTCCTTTCCTCCAGTTCTCAAGAGAAGAAAATGTAGCTCTAATTCAGACATGCTCATGAGCATGAATTCTTAAGTTTTTTTTAAATCATAATTACATAAATTATTCTTTTCATGTTCCTCTGCCAAACTATGCCTTGTATTTTTCTAGCTCTCTTTAAATTCCATGGCCTATTTTATTCAATTGTTTCTGTTGTTGGTGGTGGTGGTAGTCATGGTGTGTGTGTTCTTTAATATTTGATATCCATTTATTGGTAAACTATAACTAGACAGGACTTCTCTACTGCAAATGACATATTTTAAAAAAAAATCCCCATTCATGGTGAGATGAGTTCTTCATGTACATTTTCTGATGTGAAGAAGAAAAGACAGCTTCTATTTGATTACATTGTGTTTAAGTGTGTCTGATCATTGTATAGCTTCATCTTTTCTAATAAATGTCAAGATTTGGAAGCAGTTTGAGATACATTAACATGAGTTTCTCAGTAATAGGGTACCCGAAAGGAAGTTCTACCCTGTAGCAAATCAGTACCTATACTGAAGATATTGTTAAAAACACAAAAATTCAATTTAGTCACTTGGATTGTTTTCTCCAGCTCCATAATCAAGGTCAGAATTGTAAAATGTGATCATTTAACTAGTACTCTCTAGAGTGTCTCCTCTGTTTAGGCTGTATAAAAGCATCTAACCAATAACTACTGACAACTGTTAATTGGGAATTCATGGTTGTGGTAAACCTTTCTGGGAACAGGTAACACTTCGTTTTTGGCTGTTGCTGCCTAAGTCTATGTCCATTTTGTTCACAGATATGATATTTTTGCTTCTGAGTACTTTTTCATCCATGAAGTTTATAATGTTAGGACCACATGCACCTTCCTTCTTTATAGTTGGAAATTGTCTCTGCTTGGTTGTCTGCATTTACTTACAATTCATTTTATGTGAATTATAAACAAATTGATCTTTTTTATTTTCTTAAATTTAAAATATCTAAAGCTCTATGATTTCTTACTAAGATTATTGAAACTTGGGGTCTGATTATCTTATCGATTCAAAATATTAAATAGTAACATCAGTTATGGAGGGTTACTTTGGGTTGAGAACCAAAGAGAGGTTTGTACACCAAGAGCTTAAAGACCATAACTAAGAATGAAGATTCTAGAAGACCTTTTAGTGATGACTCTTTGTTTTTTAATCTTTCTTTTTAATTTAACATATATTCTTTTATCATACAATACATCTCAACCATAAATTCTCCCCACTCCACTCTTCCTAGATCCCCTCTTCTCCTCTCCCACTCCCCTTCCATTTCCGCTTCAGAAAAGAAAGGGTCTCTAAGAGGAACAGAGCAGAACAACACAGTATACAATAAGCCAAGGTGAAAGTCCTCATCTAAAGGCTGGACAAGGTAGGAGGCAAAGTGTCTCAACAGCAGGAAAAAGAGACATAGATACTCTTATAAAATACCTTTAAATACAAGATGGTTATGTTTTCTATGTAGCTGTTTTATAAAAAATATTTTTCTAAGTGAAAATTGTATCTGGGACTTAATATTTAGATCTGATTTCTTATGTTATTATGTTTAAAAGTATCTGAAGATACATACAAGCTCCAGAAGAATGAAAATCTATTTCAGTGGTGATATGAACAAGGAAACAATGTCAGTGTCAAGATGAACCTCCAGCTTATTCTCCCTATTTTCTTTCTTTCTTTCTTTCTTTCTTTCTTTCTTTCTTTCTTTCTTTCTTTCTTTCTTTCTTTCTTTCTCTCTCTCTCTCTCTCTCTCTCTCTCTCTCTCTCTCTCTCTCTCTCTCTCTCTCCCTCCCTCCCTCCCTCCCCCTCTCTCCCTTCCTTCCTTTCTTTCTCTTTCTTTTTTTCCCCCTGGTTTTTTGAGATTGGGTTTCTCTGTGTAACAGCCCTAGCTACTTTGGAACTCACTCTGTAGACCAGGCTGGCCTCAAACTCACAGAAATCTGCCTGTCTCTGCCTCCTAAGTGCTGGGATTAAAGGCGTGTGCCACCAGTACCTGGCTATACCTATTTTCTAGCAGCAGTATTCTAGACATGATTTGGGTATTCCACCAGAGCACTCACAGGCGTTTCCTTTTCTCTGTTCTTTCTCACTAATGTACTCTCTAATTATCTACTATCATTTAAATATGTGAATAATGTAAATTAAAAAGCAGAGCTCTGGTTTAACGATCCTTATTTCCTTGATGGTGATGGAGCAATAGTTGCTAATTTCATGAAGAATAGCCCCAAAAGTCGGGTTAAAGCTTCATTCTTAACTGATTAGTTTGCAGTAGCAAAGGACCGAGGGTGACGAATTCTCATCGCAGTCACTTGCAGAACACAGCTTCTGACTAATGAAATACCTTACAAAGTCTAATCGGTTTAGAGGTCTCTAGTTCATCTTAGGTGGAAGATATCATTTAAATATCCTCAGTAATTTTCATTTAGCAGGGTTTTCAGCATAATGCTTCTGCCTTGCTTCGGGACAGCATCCTTTAATTGCTCTAAATTATCAGTGATGTCTGTAGCATTTCCAGTGAACATAGATTGATTTCAATTAACTTTGCCGGGCTTTTGCATAAAAACAGTCTTTTTCAATTTGCCTAATTGGATCACATAACCTCTTGGTGATGAGGAGTGATAGAAATTAAGAGGTGTAAGTGAGGACAAAATCAAGGTTGAGTCCTCGGGGCTACTTTCGGAATTTCCAGTCGAGACACATCATGTAGGACCCTTAATTTAAAATGTATTTGGAAGGTGAGACATACTAACAACAAATAAATAAAGCAAAACAACAACAACAACTTACTGCCTCCAGTTGTGTAGCCTCTATATGCGTGCCATAGAAATATGTACCATAATATTGGTAGCCTTGTAGGGACCATATCTATGAAGAGATTGATTTTTCCCTGTCGGGACACCATCAGTTGTCAAAAACTCCTCAGCTAGGGATGTAGGGATGTAACTTCATGAGTCAAAAGTAGTGGTGAGGGAGATGTTGGGGTACAAAATGGAAGAGATGAGCTGTGGGGTAGATTACATAAAAGAACGTTCTAGGCATGGATGCAATTTTAGAAGACTAAAAATAAATAAATAAATAAATAAAATGACTTTTAGACACCTAGAAACACACCCAGAGTTGTGTGATGATGAAAGCCACCTTCATAAAGAAAGCACAGTTCATGCAGAATTTCAGCTTTCATAAGAGCTAAGTCACCAGAGGGCAAAAAGAGAGCCAAAAAACATCAATGTTGTCAGATCAGGAATAAAGCATTTTTTTTTAAAAAAAATATGTGGATGAAAACAGAGAGATGATCATAGTATCTAGCTTAGAGAATGTCTCCATAAAACACTTGAAACACAGACTTACCAATGAGAGTATCTTAAAGCTCTTAAAGCATGTGCAAACAACCCTGCTCCAATTAGAGTGCTGCCATCTCCTTAGAGCGCTCTCTCTCTCTCTCTCTCTCTGCGTGTGTGTGTGTCCTTTATCCTGGAATGTACCCAAGAAATCTTAGGGTAGACAGGGGCAGAGAGTATAAAATCTAGACTACCTAAAATTAAGACTACCTGAAGACCATTGTATGAATAGCTAAAGTAATGTGAATGGGAGTGTTCTGAAAAACAAAGGGGCTAAATATTTCTACTTTGTACCTGATGAATTAAAAAAGTCAACAGAAGGGGAAATGTGTGCTACTATCATTAATTCCATTAATTAGTTATAAGATTATTCTGAAAAAATATTAGTTTCTAAAGGGAATATATATACATATATATATATATCACAAAGATTTCATTTACCTTCCATTATGTGTTTGATGAACCAAATAGCAAGTAGATTTATTAAAATTTCAAATAATATTTTGAGATATAAATCGAAAACATAAAGCAATCACTTCTAAATTACATGAAATCTACAAAATTTTTAAATATACTAAAAGTTGAACATAAACTTAAAAAACAATTTACTTTAGAATTGTCAACACAGAAAAGTGGAGAAATTGGAAAACATAATGTGTTAAGAGCAAACACTATGAAGTAACTAAAAAACTGTATTTGGACTGGAAAGATGGGTTAGTGGTTAAACGTGATTGTTAATTTTCTATAGGTCACAAGTTTGGTTAACATCATCCATGTAACTCCAGCTTTAGAGTATTGATGCACTATTCTAGCTAGAATCTACATACATGTGGCATACACTCGCATAGATGCCTATAGACATATTCAAATAAAAATACTATAAAAACAAAGCTGTAAAAAGCAATATTTATGTTATTTATTCATTTGTTAATATGTAATATATAATATATGTATGTGTAATGTAGTAACATATATTTCTATATTTAATTTCTAATGTCAGATGTATTTTAAAAGATCATGGCATTCTCTTAAATTTAAACTCAAAATAGCAGTGGTTATTATAAATACACTCTCAAATTACAAGTGGAGCTGTTCCTTAAAAAGTAATTTCTTAAATTCACTTAACAAAGATTGGTAAAGACTATACTAAAATTCAAAATTTCTGTCTTTGCAAGATAATCTGCCAAAAGAAAAACCTGTTGATTAAAAAAAAAAAATCTTTTAAGAATGTTGAGCCAAGCCAGTCTGTTTATGCTACTGCAGTTAACATATGAAAGGACATTTAAGATAATTCAAGAACATTCTTTAAACTTGAATATTCTGAAATAATGATAATAGAGTCTGCTGTTTCTGTGCTGGCATAAAACGGTAACCCAAAGAAGTAAGGAGAAGGAAGCGTTTATTCCTCTTATGAGTTATAGTCCATCAAAGTATGGAAGCCAAACAGAAAATTGGAGGCAATAACTGAATCAAAGACCTTGGAGAAGGTTGTTAATTGGGTAGCTCCCTGTGGTGGTTTGTGCTGCTAACTTTTTATATAGACCAAGCCCATCTGCCAACTGGGCTTGGTCTATATCATGCTGGGATATCAAAACATCACTCCACAGACATGCCCACAGGTCAATCTAATGAAGCAATTTCTTAATGGGGATTGTCTCTTTTCAGTATCTTTAGTTTATCAAAATTCACAAATATTACCTAGCACAGAAGGCAGTCCTGTCCTGTGGCAATCGAAGAGCATCAATATGCTCTCTGATGGACTCAGTATGACACATACAGCTTTGATTCCACACACCTAGTCTAAAACATAGAACCTCATAGAGGGTCTAGAGGGTTGTCTCAGTGATTAAAAAAAACTTACTAATCTTCTAGAGGTCGGAACTTAGGTGCCCAGCAAATCACTCACTTTCGTGAGCTGACTACCACCAACAAATGTCACTTCAGGAGATCTGATACACTTCTGGCCTCCATGGGCATCCTCACACACATTGCATGGGGATACATACATACAAACATACCTACATTCATACATTCCTACCTACACAAATACAAACATACACACATACAGAAAACTAAAACCTAAAAGAGAACTTCAAGAATTATTAATTCCTGTGCTTATGCAAACATAAGACATTGTACATCCATTTCTTCTGTAAGCCATATCAAAATATCACTAATAGAATGGCTTAAACTAAAGAAATCCATTATTTCATGGTTCTAGAGGGAAAAGGCCCAAGACTAATGTGGCAAACAATAGAGTATCTTTGACCTGAGACTCTCCTACTTGGTGATTTACAAAGAACACCTCCTCTCTATGTCTCTATGACTTCTTTCCTCTCTGCAAGAACATCCCTGGAGCCTGTATATAAAGTAACCAGGAAGATTAGGTTAGATCCCATACTAATGGCTTGATCTTAACTTCATTAGACCTTTAGAGCCTTGTTTCCAAATGCAGCTATACATTTTGAGGGACACAATTTCAGCTCTTAAAAGACTCAATAACTTTTAAACTTGCACTAATTAAACAATTCCAGTCATGGCTATACAATAAATATTATAAAACCATTATAATTTATATAATTAATATTAATTATACCTTATTGATACAGAAGGCTTTGCAGGATACTTTGCGTGAGTACAATAAATATAAAGGAAGCCATGTATTTGTCACATATAGATCGAGAGAAGTTCTAAGGTCATGGCAAGAGAGATAGATACAATACATGGGGGGAGGTTCAGTTGCACTTTATGACTTGGGTAAGAAATAAGTTTGTACTTAGTTCTTTTGATGCACATGCATTTCTATAAAAATGGTAAGAATATAATATTTATGGAGACAACGGTTATTTTGACTGACAGTCCACACAAAACAGAACACTACAAAAATCACAGTGGTAGTTATTTACTAGAAAACGAATGTAAAAATTAAAATAAATAAGCAACATGAGTGGATTAGTAAAAACTGGCAGCCATAATGCACTAGCCCTTCTTCCCAAAGACCTCTATAGTGGTATTGTTAGAGTGTCAGCCTTCTGATTTCTCAAGTAATTAAATCTCCATCCGTAAGTCATGCGTCCTGCCCATGTAGCAATGAACTCCATAAAAATGTCAGTCCTATTATAGCAAGCTGCCAAAGTGTTACCCTACTCATGGGACCAAATTCTGCTAGGCTGAACTACACTTTAAAATGAGTGGAATATTAAATTGACCATCACTTCCCTCCAGGCTTTGTCATCTGTCTCCATTACAATGCCGTTCAGCTTTCTCAGAGGGTCTGGGAAAATTTGGGGCATTGTTTGTTAAGTTTCTGCTGTCTTCTTGATGTCAGTACATATTTAATTTAATTATCAGGGTTGAATGAACTTTTTGTGGCTGAGTGATAGCAAACTACTCTGTGGAACCAGAACAGTCTAGAAACAAATTAGCTCTGCAGATGTGGAGCCTTATAAATAACTGCACAGGTGCTGTCCGTGGGTGGAAAGGGAAGGCAGATATTGTGAGATATGTCTAAATGGTCCCTAAAATAGTAGGAGGGCGTTTAGGAGCAGAACTGAGGTTTAACTCTGAGTTTTTCATTGAGATTCCTTTCTCACAGGGTTTTCTGTCTATCACTCAACCTCCTATTAAAGGCAGATGGCTATTTTCTCCATATTAAATATGTTTCTTGTCCTCTCAAGCATTTAGAACAACCTGGTTACAGCCATTGCAGTAAGTGATGGGAACTGCTGGTGAGACATCCTTCCTTTTATAGTCTCATCCACTGAAATCCAGTCTATAAAACTGATAATAATAATAATAATTATTTTTTGTTCAAAGTTATTGAGAGGCAATCTATTGGCTAAAGGAATGAACTTCAGCTCATCAGACAGCAGTGACAGGCACTGTAAACAGACTGATATTTCTCTTTCCTACCCCTTTTTCTGAGTGTCTTTTATTCTTGAGGACAGAGGTCCTTGAGAAATCCTTAAATATTCTCAGTGTCCTGAATGTAGTAGGTATATCTCTCTTGAAAGACGCTTACATAAATCTGATTTCAGTCTAAATATTTAATGATTTTAGTGATTTTATCTACTCTTTATCTTAATATTTCCTTTCAATTATGAATTTCAATAGTTCACATTTCTGGCAGTTTTAGACAAATGGTATCTTTTATGCAAAGTACCCTCTAGTGGTATCAAAAAGTCTAACATAAGTTTTGTGTCCTTATACTCTTAACAAACAGGATAATACAGCCATAATCTTGCCACAGTAAGCAAGTGCTCTTGGTACTGCTATCCAAAAGTTGGAATGCAGAAAACAGGCAAAGCAAAAAAGTTTGGGTTTTGAATAATCCAAGTAGTCCCTGTTTTAGAAGCTAAGTAATAATTTCTACATATTTTCAATTTTGTATTTTACCTAACAAGTTAACTCTGACCTCACACTTAGAGACCATTTCACCAAAGTGATTCAGAATCTCTCAAGCGAGGGAGCTGTGCTCAGAAGGTGGCTGCAGACATCAGGAATGCTCAAACGCAGTGGCTTCTCTGTTATTTACTAAGGCATTGGAATATTGTCAAAAAGACAGACAAACACAGAGTCTGGCTTGTTTCTTCATACTTCCACATATAGCTGTTTCTTCTTTCACCCAAATCTCTTTGCAGCTTTCTTTCACAGCTGCTAACTGTAGTCCAAACTGTTCAATGGAAACTCCCTTAAATAAATAATTCTTTACTTTTACAAGATCTCTTGAGTAAATTGGGAGTATGGGAACCTTGGGAGAGGGTTGAAGGGGAGGGGAGAGGCAGGGAGGGGAGGAGAGAAAAATTTAGAACTCAATAAAAATCAATAAAAAAAAGTACATCTCTCTGGATAATATGATGAAAGCCCATCTGGTCCCGCCTGGGATGGGAATTACTCCTTAAACGTAAGTGTTTTTTTTACGTGTACTTAGTATCATTTCATACTAAGTATACAGCTGTGGCAGACCCCCATGCATACAGTCAAGTAACTAAATATGGAGGTACAGGAGTCATTGCCTGAATACTTACATATGCCAAAAAGTGGTAGCAAAGTGTTTACTTTCATTTAAAGTGTTCCCATTCTCAACAAGGAGAAAAACAACTCCATTGGAAGTTTCTGAGGTCTACCTTAAGAAATGTGTGTGGAGAACGGTGTAAACTCAGAATAAAAGCCTGCTAGTTTTGCTGTCCCTTTTATGCTGCAGGTGTCAGTTCATTGTATGCAATAAGTACTTGGTTAAGATAGAAAGCAAAATATATTACACTACATATATATTTTATGTTCTCATGTTCTGTAATGAGAGCTGGTGTTTCAAAAGATGAAAAGGGCTAATGTTGTAGCTGTGGCTGTTATTTCCTGATAGTTCTATTATGCGTTTTCCACATTAATTCAATCAGTTAAGGACGCATATCTCGGAATATTTCATTGTTAATGGGCATTTGACTGTTTGCAGTTGGCTCCCTGTATTACTAGTTCAATATCCTTGCATTCCACAGAATGGATTCTGACAAGTGCCATTCAAAATAAATATAAATAACATTCATATTGGATATGGAGGGCAGGTTATTCTTCTTTGCTGTTATTCCTATACAATTCAACATAACAACTAGATTATAATATTGATATTATATGAGTTATTTTAAGTAACTAAAGGATGATTTTAAAAAGGAAGTTAGGTATATTTATGCAAATGCTATGCTGATTGATAAAGGGACTTGAGCATCTAGAAAAGTATTTATTTCTAGGGAACCTGAAACCAATCTTTCACTGTTTTATAGGAAAAAGTGTTCTGGGTCTGTTACTATCTGTGGTCTAAATCTGCACTGGGAATATTGAAATTAATGATCTGTGGAGAAGGTTGGGTTGTTTTACAAAGTAACAATTTTTTTTTCATTTGGCAGCCACAAGAGAGAAAAGAAAAAGAAAAGAGATTAATAAGTACATGTAGACATCTGGCAAATTTGAAGAGATTAATTCAGGAGGAAAGAGAGATTTGCAAATCAAATGTATTGTTTAGAAATTTAAAAATGAAGATTTAAAACAAAATAAGCAGGTGAGATGAGCACTAAGATCAACATCAGATTATCTTTGTCTTAAAAAATCTATGGGAAAGCTTTCTGAGTGTCCATACATCTAAGAGAGATGGCTGGGAGTACCAAAGTCAACATATGAACAAATCAGAGATTACATTAAATTTATCTTTTTTATTTTTTAAAAAGATTTAAACAAAAACAAACTTTCTTTTTTATTATACATACCAATCCCACTTCCCACTCCCTCCCCTCCTCCTATTCCCTCCACACACCCTCCCACTCCACCCTTATCCAATCTTCAGAAAGGGTAAGGCACATTGCTTTGGGCCAGGTCCAAGGCCCTTCCTACTATATCTAGGTTGAGCAAGGTATCCATCCTAAGAAAATGGGTTCCCATAAAAACCAGAAGAGAGGTTGGAAAGGAAAGAGGAGGGGAGAAGAGGAGGATTGTGGAGAACTTAAAGAGATGGGGTAGTCAAGATGGAGGAAGGACAGAGATGAGAGCAAGAAAAAAATGTCTTGTTTGACTGAGCCATTATTGGCTTAGCAGAAACTTGGCTCTAGAAAAATTCTCAGGAATCCACAACGATGACCTCAGCTAAGACTCTAAGCAATAGAGGAGAGGGGTCCCAATCTTGACTTGCCCTGTAGTCAGGTTGATGAAAATCTTATATATCACCCTAGAACCTTCATCCCACAACTGATAGAAAAAACAGAGGCAGAGACCCACATCAGAGCACTGATTTGAGCTCCCAAACTCCAGCTGAAGAGTGGGTGTAATGAGAACATGAGCAAAGAGGTCAAGAGCATTATGGGAACTCCAACTGAAACAGTTTATCTGAACTAATGGGAGCTCACCAACTACAGCTAGATTGGGAAGGAAGAAGAATAGGACCAAACTAGTTCCTCTAAATGTGGATGAAAGTTACACAGCTGGGGCAGACTGAGGGAGCCACTGGCAATAACACAAGGATTTATCCCTACTGCCATGTGCTTTGAAAAATTCCCTGTGATTCCTCAATCAGCACTCCTAACTGCTGAGCTATCTTTTCAGGAACCCTAAAAATCTGTTTTAATCAGAAAAGAGTGGTTTCTTGTAGAAGGCTCTAGGGCCTTGTTCTCACAAAGAAGCGCCAAGAGTACAAGCACTGTTAATCTAGTTGGGGTGTCCTCTCAATGGAGAAAATAAAATCAAATGCCTACATCCTATCCAGAGAGCTTGGAGTGGAGCTTGCTAATGACCTGGTGACAATTTTTCTATCTGTCGTGATGGACCTCACCCTAATCCACTAGAATTATTATTCTAGACCTTTTCTTCCTAGACCATTACCCATTTTTGGTCGCATGTACATTATCACCTACTGATCTCTATATCTTCTTGTTAGGCTACCACACTAGTTTGTCGGCCTTTTAACTCGACATCTCACCCTCATGATCACATGCACTTTGTAAAATAGAATGTAGTCACAATTTAAGCTTTATTGTGTATCTGGAATTAGACTGATTCTTGCCTCGAAACCTTTTCCCAAATTATACTGTGTTTTAAATATGCTGATAATGAACCACTAGGCATTAGACTCCCTGACGTGTGATCCAGGTTGACAAGTCAACCTGGGCCTGTTTTTCATTCTCCCTTCTTCACGTGGTTCGCTTCTCTATGTGACATCTGTAGGGTTCCCTCACTTTCCTGTGGAGAGCTAGCAGAGACAGACCCGTTTGCAATTTGGAACATAGAATGAGATGCTGACATCAGTGAGAATGCTTAAAAAATATGCTCATTAAGGAATTTTCAGAGGTTAACATCTGTGCTTTCAAGATGAGAATGATACACAAGAAGCTCAGAACCACTGTAGGGAGAAACTGTGGATATCAGTGAACAATTGTATTATCAAATTTATTGCAATATTGGTATTTCTGGTATTTTGGCCCAGGAAGCCTTTGTGGAATAAGACGTTTGGCAGAGTGCTGCTTGTACCTGCTAGATACAACAGCTCTTCTCCCCAGATGTGAGTATCCCTTGTCTTGTTTGCTGTCTAGGGCACAGTTTCTCATGATGATAGCCAAAGCAGACACCTTCGGAACTATTTTCTATTTATAAAGTACTTCAATATGTCTTAATTTGATTAAATTTTTCCTCATATTAATATTTGATCCTCTATACTGCACTAACTCTTCCTTTTTTTGTCATAAAATATATTCCACACTAAAAATTGACATTTATTTAATCCATTTATAAAACTAAGTTTCAACAACAGAAAATTATAGATTCAGAACAGAATGCACTGTGTATAATCCTTAGCAAAGTAACACTAATATAATTAGGAATAAAAATTGGATGTGTATAAAAAGTTCCAGAGTGCTAATAATGTGATTTGCATAAAAGGACTCAATCCAGACAGATTAAAAAATGTAGGAAAATATACTAAACTCTTAATTATTTTAATTATCTATTGTCTTCATCTTATAAGGATTATTAATATATTATAAGTCTTTGTTATGGAAATATTTCTATTTATTCTTAAGATTCTTTTCTTGTTCCTCAAGAAAAAAATTGATGAACTTACAATATTAATGCTATTAACAATAGTATAAAAGTAATTCTCCTTACATTACTCCATGTGTTTTTTCTTTTTTTATCTTCTAATTATCCATGCATTATTTTTTCAATCATCTATCTTTTATTGTTGTTCTTTGTTTCCCACTACCTCACCTTCATTCTCTCCCTCTATTCCTATTTAGTTCCCTCTCTCCCTTTCTTCCTTCTTTCCGCCTATCTCTCCATCTTTTCTTGCCTTCAGGAAGAGGATATCCCAATGAAACACAGCTTTTTACTTAAACTCTGGATCCCATGCCTTAGCCTTACAAGTCCTGTGACTTCAGAACTACTAGCCCTTGCTCTATCCAATTCCCCACTGCTTTTCTGTTTTTATATTTAGGAAAGTGTTTCTAATGATTGATTTATGTCACTGTCAACACCTGTGAGTAACAGCTATGGCATCTGCTGGTTCTATTTGTTGATTTCTTCTGTCTTGTTTTATAAAATATCTGAAGAACATAAACTTTTAATAAAAATGCATTGCATATTGCAAAGAAATAAGTATTGCTACAAGAAAATAGTCTTTATGGCCTCTAGATAATCTGAATTTTAACAGTTGTCTTTTGTCAGTTATGAGAATAGTTCTTGAAATAGGACATTTTGTCATTAAGTAGAGTAGATTTTATAAATACATGAGTTGTAAAAATCCCAGGCTCTCACAGGTTTTGTATAGAAGGCATATAAATGTATCAAACCCACATTTACAGGCATGTGTATTTCTGTATGTTATAGGATGACTTAAAACCCTATATATTCTATAAAGGCCAATGGCATACTTGAAGTCTATTTATTCTTTACAAACCTATGGTTCACAATATCTTGCTTTTGCCACCTAGAATACTCTAATCTCTTTGTTTTATTTGTGTCTGGAGTTCTCTCATGTAGACCTTCTGATATGGAAAACTGATGGTAGAAAATAATCTTTACTAGTTATTAAACCAAAACATCTGAAGTATGGACTTTCAAAGTATTATACTCTTTTTTTAATTACTTTATTTATTTATTAAAGATTTCTGTCTCTTCCCCACCACCGCCTCCCAATTCCCTCCCCCTCCAGCAATCAAGTCCCCCTCCTTCATCAACCAAAAGAGCAATCAGGGTTCCCTGCCCTGTGGGAAGTCTAAGGACCACCCACCTCCATCCAGGACTAGTAAGGTGAGCCTCCAAACTGCCTAGGCTCCCACAAAGCCAATCCGTGCAGTAGGATCAAAAACCCATTGCCATTGTTCTTGAGTTCTCAGTAGTCCTCTTGAAAATGACTTAAGGGTGGAGTCTTTGTAGGTAAGAGATTTAGTGGTTGATTGACATGGTATCAGAGCATGAAATAGATCTGCCTCATCTTCAGTTGTACATTCTCTCTTTTAAATATCTTCTAATCTGAATCAGGCTTCATGTCTAGTTTATGATCAAGGAAAAACAAAACACCAAGTTTGAACATCTTTTTTTTTTAGATGTGATTTTTGCATCTAGCCATAGTGTGGATCATTACGTTTTGATCAATTGGAGGCATCCTAGGGAGTCCTCTAAGAGATGTTTGTTTGCTTTTGTTTTCATTTAGTATACTATTAAAGAAAAGGTTTTCATTATTGTTTTAAGTGAATTAACAGTAATGCTTAATTCACTTTCTTCTTCAGGGGTCACACCATCGGCCACACCTAAAATGAGACCTTGAGGTTTATGACCTCTGGAGGCTTCTAGTCTCAATTCACTATGGGGCCTTGAGTATAATATCTATACTTCTCTTGATCGTATTAATTGGTATTCCTTCAGTGAATGTTCTGAATTCCATGTATCTTCTGTCTTGTACTAAGCTATCTTCATTCAGTGCATATAAAATTAAACAACACTATTTAAAATTATAGAAAGGATATGGTGGACAGACATGAAGTTGCCTAAAAGTTTGTGTTTTCTGCTATAACAATTTATGGTTGAAAACTGAGGGCACATGTTATATTTAAAAATATATAATAAAATTAAATTTGTACATGATAAAATAAGCACAGTTATAATTATTGGTTTTGGTGTAGTCAAGAAAAGAGATAAGAATCTGAGATCAAATTAAAAATAGTCAGCATGTCAAGAGATTTAAGATCGCAGGCATTGATGGAAAGTCAAAATGTTCCAGGACAGAGCAATTTCTCTGGACGCTTGAAACATTTTAGGTTTCATGTTTTAGTATTACACTTTAGCAAAAACCTTAAAATGAAAGAAAAGTCTTTACTTATTCAGAGTGTAAGAGCAGGTATCTAAGGGACTAAGTTGAAAGGCTTTCTTTGGATTAATGTACTGTTTAAAATATAAAAAGTATAAAGAAAAGTGAAAAATTTTCCAATGCAGTGGAAGAAAGAAATAGCAGACAAAAGTAGAAAAGAAAAATTTAATCAAAACCATCAATGGAGGGAGTGAATCAGGGAATTGAATTTCTCTCAGAATGTGACATGGCAGTTCAATTCTATTTCAGCTGAAATTGAAAAGATTATTTGATTTAAGCTGATATTGTAATTGTAATCTGGAGCATTTTTCTAAATAAAAACTGTGCTAATTCACACCATGACTGAAAAACATCACTCTGAGAGTCAGAAAACACAGATTTTTTTCTGTGGATATAATCATCAGTGTTCTCAGTTGCTCTGAGTGTATTTTCTATCTTTAGTTATATTTTCCCCTCACTGAATGGATCATGGGACCATGTTTTCTTTCAAGCCTTCTAAAATTTTCAATGAGTTGTGGAAGGTATTTATTATAATGAATATATAATGGATATTACCCAGTCAACTAGCCATTTACTATTTTTTTCTTGTCTATTATTTCTGAGAAATTTTATCTCTCCAATTTTATCTATAACAGTATCATTTCTAATTAAAATCAGGCAATAAATCTTAGGGTATATCTAAATGGTAAAATACTTCTCTCACAAATATTATTGGGTTATTTCTCTGTTAGACATCAACTATTGTCTGGTAACTTCAGAGAGAGGATTAATGTAGACCAAAAAGCAATTTTAGAAAGATTTAATTTGGTGAACCATAAAACTTAAGGAAATTACTGATGGGAGTGTATATGATAGCTGTAACACACAGAGAGAAACATAGATATTACTAAAAATCTCATTCTAGCTTTGGTGATTGTTATATCCTCAGAGTTCTCTATTTTGCTGGCAGGTCTACAAGCTATAGTTTATTCTCCTTAGTAAATGCTACAAATATATAATATAATATATAATTATATAATCTTGGGGATGGGACTTGTGAAACTTGTAGATTTCAGGAATTTCCTGAGGTTTATGAGATTCCTTTTTTTTTTCTAGAGTCTTCAGAAACCAACCTCTAGGATGACATGGTCTAGTTCAGAGAAAAATGTTATACAACAATAAACCTTGATTTAATCCCCAACACTAAAGAAAAATTGAAAAGGACATAGGAAAGACAATGCATTTTTTCCATTACAGTATATAAATTGTTAACAGATAATTGAAACCATTCGACATTTCTAAGAAGTGGAACTCAAATAATAATGAGATATTTTTCATTTCCTAGGATGACTAGTTAAAAAAGAAAATATAAGTACAGCAGATTATTTAAAGAAATTTAAACTTTAGTGCAATTTTACAAACATAAAATGGTGCATTGGCATTCTTGTGAAGCTTAAAATGTAACTGCTATATGAAGGAATCATGGTTTATACCCCCCAAATAAAATCAGCATCCTGAAAAGGCATGCTTGCACATGTTCATCTTTATATTATTTACTCTACAAAAATATAAAAACAATTTCAATACCTATTTACAAGTAAATAAATGAATGCATACACACACTCACATATATGTATATATATGATATATTCTACCATTTTCATGTAAAAATTAAGATAAGAAATTCTACCAACTATGGTAACAGTGAAAATTCTAGAGAACACATTACTAAGTGAAATAAACTACATACATAAACATATATACCCTATGATTGTCCCTACTTTATCTATCCACAATACCAAACTTATAGAAGAGAATGGTGGTTGTCAGTGGTACATAAAAAAGGTGACAGATTTCAAGATATCTTCTATATAACTTTATGCTTTTTGACCTTATATTTCAGGTAGCAGAAAGGGCCATGAAAGACTCATTGTAAGGATTTTTAATTTTATTTTCCTTTTCTGTAGTACCAATGAATCAGACAATGAGATAGATCTTTGAATGAGCAATTTAAATAAAGAAGATATTATAGGTTCAATAGACAGAAATCCACGTGTGTCAAGTATATTTCCTTGAAAAGTATTTCTCTAAGCAGAGGCAGCCAAGATGGAGCCCTAAAGGACTTTTGTTTCAGTCCTTCAAAGTGAAATCGGTTTCTGGTTACTATACCTGTCTCAAATGGGCATGTTCTATCACACTTGATTCTTACCTAGGTGCCAGGAGTCTCAGCAAAAGAAGTAGATAAAACTGTAAAGTTTTCCTTAGTCTAGGACATGAGGAAACTGGATTTGTTTCAGACTAAATAGTGGGGAGACATGAAAAGTATGGCATGGCCACAGTGGGTGGTATGACTTCTCTTCCCTTTATGGAAATTAGGAGAGAATCCAGCAGAGGCATATCCTGATTTCTCAAAACCTGCACATGATAATTCGCAAACTGTTAAGGTCCTCAATGTACCAATGAGCAAATCTGTAAAAGTAATGTGTTATTCTGAGTGTGTTATTACATCTAAGCCATGATGTCTAGAGAGTGACTTTTAGAAAGTTCCTCAAACAGTAGCCAGCTTCTGAGTCTCAGAGCTGAACAGTGCAACTTTAGTTTAAGAAAGTTTTCTCCCCAGGACCCTAGTGTAGATGTTACTCGACTGCTCTAACTCTGGAATATTTTCACTTTTTTGTCACTTGATTTTTTTTTTCTTGGCCAGCTCAGCAAATTCTGGTCATTTAAAAAACATCAATCTCTGAGCTGGATTTACCGTCCTTTCAAAGGCTGTAATTTGTTTGTTTTCATGCTGGGGAATGATAGATGGAACATTGGGATGGGCACTGTGGTTGTTAGAGTAAGTGAAAGACTCTTAGGGTCCTGTCTTTATCTGGACTGAGGAAACTATTAATTAGCTGGCTCTTATTTTCAATCCTGCCTTTTTGCTTATCCCCTTGGGTTGAGATATTTTAAAATGATAAACAGATTTAGCATCTGCATCTAGGGGTTCTTTTTAGTGCTCCAATGGTTACTAGAAGGCAGGATTTATTGATGCTCAAAGCAACAACACAATTTTACTAGAAATAAATAAATGTAGTCGGTATCTACTTCTGCCATGACCTGTGTGAACCTGCACAGACATCTTAGCCCCTTTATACCCTATTTCTGTATAAAAAAAATAAGAATCAATTATAACACATTTCCTGCAGTATTATTTCAAGCATCAATTTAGAAAGTAATATATATAGAGAATTCAGAACAGTTCTTACCAGAAAAATACCCTAACATATTGGTAGATATAATTTTCTTTTAATGCTTTGGTGTCTTCATCCTCTCCTGACAAATCTTGGGAGAGAATTAATAAATCGGTAAAGAGATATTATTTGGTGTTTGTTCCTTGTACATGACATTGGGTAACTTTGCCTATTTACAAGTTAGTTACATATTCCATGCTGAGTCTGAAACTTAAAGCTTAAAAAATTATATACCTTCAAATAAATAAGAATTTATTTGATTGCCAAACATGCAACTCTTAAAAAAGCATTTTTTTTTTCACAAAACATAAAACTTACCTATCACTTAATGGAAATGTTGACCTCTGCAAATACATTGCAATCGAGTCTGCCAAGTCCAACCACTGTTTCACCATCAAAATGTCCATAAAATATTGCATAACCCTAAAGGTTATTAACATTATTCCATTTCTTTGTGTATCAACTATTCGTCTTGCATTTTGTCACTTTATTGCATGAATTATTGCTGATGTTTGTTACATTTATGTCCTGTTAGTGTTTCTACATTTATTGAAGGTTCACTAAATTTGATGTTCTACAGAACCACAAGCAATATTCTGTTGTCCTTGAATCATCTGTGTTAATCTTTAATTAATCACCAGTACTAAGTATATAATAGTTTAACATGCCACCATTGAAAATAGACATAGCTATAAAAATCTTAAAATTCCCTAACCTATCACTTGACCCAATATTCTTTTTACTCCTAAATCATGCATATATTTCCAAACTGTGATTAAAAAGACATTGAAAATGGATTTTGTTTCAAGCAGAAATCATCATAACTGTGTATCTAATTGTCCTTATCCAAAACTTTCAGTGACTGGTGAAGATGACATTTGGCATAGAAATGAAACAAAATAGTTCAAAAATAGAATTACTCAGGAGAGCTTCTTCATACTTGAGATTTTCACATATTTCTTAGTATAAGCAATTAAGCATCAAGCTGCTTGCTTTGTTGAGTGTATTCGTATGGGGCCTGAGAATTTACACGACTCACCCTTTCCCCTAGCATTCCCTCATGCAATCTAAGTTTTAGAATTGCTCTTAACTTACTCAGTTGACTACTGATACACATAAAGAGAATGAGACTCAGAAACGTGTTCAGTCAAGATTACCTTTAATTATTGCTTTCATCCTGGCAAAATTTGGAAAGAATTTGGCCAGAAAGAATGCTAAAACTGTTCCATGTTGCCATGCCAATTGCCTCTTGTCAGCAGCTTTTGTCAGCCAACATGGCCTGTTGCTCCGGTGTCAGGAAAGTCCTCTCAGGGAATTATTTATTTATTTATTTATTTATTTATTTATTTAGGATTTCTGTCTTTTCCCCACCGCAGCCTCCCATTGCCCTCCCCCTCCCCCAGTCAAGTCCCCCTCCCTCTTCAGCCCAAAGAGCTATCAGGGTTCCCTGCCCTGTGGGAAGTCCATGGACCACCCACCTCCATCCAGGTCTAGTAAGGTGAGCATCCAAACTGCCTAGGCTCCCACAAAGCCAATACGTGCAGTAGGATCAAAAACCCATTGTCATTGTTCTTGAGATCTCAGTAGTCCTCATTGTCTCTATGTTTTTTCCCAAGACGGTTTTATCCCAGGCTTTTTCAAACCCAGGTCAGCTGGCCTTGGTGAGTTCCCGGTAGAAAATCCCCATTGTCTCGGTGTGTGGGTGCACCCCTCGCGTTCCTGAGTTCCTTGCTCATGCTCTCTCTCCTTCTTCTCCTGATTTGGACCTTGAGATTACTGTCCGGTGCTCCAATGTGGGTCTCTGTCTCTGTCTCCTTTCATCGCCTGATGAAGGTTAATATTCAGGAGGACCACTCTTGGGAATATACCCAAGAGAGGCCTTATCATACAACAAAAGTATATGCTCTACTATGTTCATAGCAGCACTGTTTGTAATAGCCAGAACCTGGAAACAACCTAGATGCCCTTCAATTGAAGAATGGATGAAGAAAGTATGGAATATATACATATTAGAGTACTACTCAGCAATAAAAAACAAGGACTTCTTGAAGTTTGCAGGCAAATGGATGGAAATAGAGAACACTATCCTGAGTGAGGTAAGCCAGACCCAAAAAGAGGAACATGGGATGTACTCACTCATATTTGGTTTCTAGACATAAACAAAGGACATTGAGCCTCTAATATGTGATCTTAGAGAAGCTAAATAAGAAGGAGAACCCAAAGAAAAACATATAGGCATCCTCCTGAATATTAACTCTCAGGGATTCTTGCTAAGGACATCAATTTCGTGATAGAATTCGTATTATTCAATTAACAGGTCTTATCTAACCCTAGAATCATTGTGTCAATGAGGGCAACACACGCACACACACGCACATACACATGCACATACACATTTTAAATATTCCAGAAGAAAAATATTATTTCATGCCTGGGTTGTGCTCTCTCTGTATCAGTCAGACCAGTTTGCTCACAAATCTTTGACTAATTGGCTCTCCTGCATCCTACCTCTGTGAAACCTGGCTCTCAGCAGAGAGACTTTATACAACGGGACCTCCCTAAGGATATTCTTCTGAATTTCTTTCTTACATTTTCTCTAAATCTTCTCAGCCTAAAAATAATTATAAGGCTTGACATCTCATCTGAAAAATGCAGCACTGAATTACTCTTCATGAAATTGTGTGGAAGGGGCATCTCTTATGATGCCAGGATTTAAACAGCTCGTCATAAAATTATAAGTACCAAATATACATTTCAAACTCAGACTTCTTGTCAACCTAACTCTGGGAAATTCAGATCTGTATATACAGGGTGTATTGTCTTTCCTCTGAAGTGCTCTGCTTCCAGCAATCATATGTTCCTGGCTAAGTGCACCCCTTAGCTGGCATCAAGTAAAGATGGTTTTGCCCTTTGAATAGTTATTGAAATGAATTCCATCTTCTCACTTCCTGAATAATGCTTTAGGCTTCTTCCTTATTTATATTTCAGGTTTATTGCTGCCAATTTCTTAAGCCGTTCTATTTAACTAGTATAATCCTTTCTTTCTGTTGTTGACTGCCATTCGTTTTTCCCCAAAACACTTGAATGATCTGTCATCATTCTATTTTACTTCCTCTTTCGCTGCCTCTGTCCTTATCTTTCTTCATTCCTCTCTTACTTTTAATTACTTCTCCCCTTCAAATCTCCTTACTACCTTAAACCTAATCCATTTCCGTTTTTCACTGCTTTAAAGTCGAGATTGAAATAACATCAATTGAATAACCTGCAATGGTAAATGTAATGTCTATTACTTTATTTAGTTTCATTTATTTTGTTTTCATGCACAGTGTTGTGTGGTTATTGCCTCTATCTAGTCCAAAAGCAGGATAATCACTCGAAGAGGTGCTTTAGATAACAATTGTTCTTTATTTCTTCCCATTTTCATAGCTCCTAGAAAAGGCTGAGCTTCTTTCTCTTTGTGTGACTTTAATAGTTCTGGAAGCTTCCTTTATATGATGATACCATACATCACATTTTTGGTCTGGCTTCATTTCTGGAGCATAATAGATTTGAGATCAATTTGAACTTAAGGATATCAGTACAATGTCTTCTTTCATGGCCAAGGACAGTATGTATGTATATACATATATGTGTGTATGTGTGTGTACTACAACTTGTTTATCTATAAATCCCCTCAAGGACTTAATATTTGATCCTACTTTTCACAATTGCAACTAATTCTGATACTATGAATACATAGGTAAATGAATATCTGCTTTCAATTTACTTTTGCTTGCACTTAGACGTAGAAATGCATGATTGCATATCATTACATATTAATCTTTTTGAGGAACTGCTAAATTGTTTTGCACAGCAGCTGAAGTCTTTTTACATTCCCTACCAACAGTGTGCAAATGTTCTCTCATCTCTGCATCCTCTTAACACTTACTATTTTATTTTATTTCCAATTACAGCCATCCTTGTATCTGTGAAGTGGTACCTACTGAGGTTTTGATTTGCTTTGCTTCATGACTAATGATGCTGAGCAGACCTCTCGTTATAACCACAGACCTTGAGGATCCCCCTTCCCACATCTCATTTGGATTCTGTGCTCCAAACTTTTCATCCTTATTTCTTGTAGATCAAACAATGTGCTTCTTTGTGCCTCTGCTGATATGCCCTCAGACATGTCTAGCTAAACTGCATCTGCCTATCCCCTCTTGTTTACTATAATTCTGTTAAGTACACCTCAGTTGTTGATTCATGTTATGAGTTCTCCTTCAAGTCTGTTTTAGAGTTCTTGCTTTAATATACATTACTGCCACTTCATAATTTTGCAGTTTGCCACTCTTTGTGTAATAATCGTGTATCGATTCTGTGTTTCTGCTATATCCTTTCTGTGCCACCCACTCACTGCCACATTTTGAGGCTCAAATGTTAAGTCTTATCATTCCAATGTGAAACTACACTTCAAACACTCTATCATTGCACTGCCGTGTTGACTACTACAATTCTTTCACATGGTTAGAGAATGTCCAAAAACTGAATATGACCACATTTTCTGGATGTTCTAGCACTGATTTCTACTTTTAATCTAACTTCTTTTCTCTATAACCTTGTTTTCATTTCTTAAACCCTACCAACATTTTCTAGTCCTCTTCCTTTCATTTATCTAAGTCCCCATTCTTACTATCTCACTCATGGATGTCTCCAAATTTATCTCCCTTCTCCCTTATCATCCTCTCCATCTCTTCTCCCTCCTTCCCTGCTCTGGTTCTGTTTGCCTGTTTCTCATTCCTATTCATTAAGTAGAGCACTTTCCCCCATATTTCCTTTTTAAAAGTTTTGCTGCTACTGCCTGCTTCTCTCTTTCTCTCTCTCTCCACTTGTTTTCTAGATTCTGAATCTATTCCAGACTAACCTCACTCGTAACTATTAATCTGCTTTTTTTTGCTGCCTACTGTCCTGAGGACCTCTCACCTGATCTCTATTGCTAAATACTATTTCAAATTTAATATATTCTTCATAATTTTTCAAGGAATAAGTTTATGTCAAAGATTCTCTTGTGGAAGAAACTGAAAACTGGATGACAGTCAAACTGAAAAGAACTGAACATTTTTTCTCTACTACTAGGCAGATGGGTCAAGTGATTCAATGAATACTATTGACACAATGAAATAAAACAGTAACCAAATAATGCAATGTATTTTATACCTGTTCTATAAAACTTTGAAGTATAATATAAATGCCAGATATCTCTGTAATTATCTTCTAATCCATCTCCCATATTATTCTTCCCAAGTGTGTAATGTCGAAATCCTCCCAAATGCCATCATTGGAGATACACTATTAACTCAGTAGTAAGAACAATTTAAGTTTTGATTATTTACCTTGTATTGAATTTACTATGAACTATTTCACAGAGTTTATAAATAATGATAAAAATGAACACAGATGTTGACAGCAGTTTTAAATATTTATCATATAATTAATAGAATTGAAATAATTTTTGAAGATTGTTTGGTCCATAGCATCATTCATTTTTCTTTTGAGATTCTTATGATACATATAATAAAATGGACTGGAGAGGAAGTGGGAGGGGGAGTGGGGGGAGGGAAAGGAAGTGGGAGGAGGGAAGGAGGTAGAAATTTTCAATAAAAAATAAATAAATTTTTAAAAAAGAAGCTGTATCACATAGGCAAATAAAGCCTTGTCCTAGAAGTCACCCAAGCAAGACCAGAGATATGAGGAAACAAGCCAAAGCCAAGGCAAATATTCCACTCCTTGTCACTCTTGCTGCTCCTTGATGCCAAATTGCCACATCTACAGAGAAACCATTGAACTCATAATTGTATCCAAACAGGCTATTGCATGATACCCTCCATTGGAAGATCTTCCAAAATGATCACGTAATTCCTGGACGATTTCTTTCCTAGCACTGGAAAGTGACAAAATGTAAAATGAAGCCTCACCTATGCATGCTCCTTAATCAGGGGGTTACACAGTGCTTTGTTTTTAAGGGATAGGTTGTTGTCAGTCAACTGATTCATTGGCATAATCAAAACTACCCTGTGACCAGAGCCTTATGAACTGAAGGAAACTCACAATCTATTTTTTAATCATTGCTTTATGTGTTCACAGATGCTTTACCTGTGTGTATGCAAACCACTTTTGAGTGCCTATAAAGTCAAGAAGATAGAAGACGCTCCTCAGAACTGGAGTTACAGACAGCTGTGAATCATCATGTGCATGCTGAGAGTGAAATCCTGCTTATCTGGCAGAGTAGCAAGTGCTCAGAATACAGAAATATCTGTCTAGAGTCTAGCCATCACTTGCAGTATAATACATTATATTACCTTGTTAAAACCTCACCACAAGCTTTAGTAGATATATCTACATCTCTCTTCTTTTGTTCCAAACTTTTTCCCTCCTCTCAACCATGGAAGACAGAGTGTACTTTAGAGGTGTATACAACATTACAAAGTTTCCATTGCCTATTCAATACCCAAGCCTCCATACATCAGACTGAACAGTTCAAATGGAATTTGTAATCATTTGTTTGGTATAACAAATTCTAAAGATGTGTTTCATTTTGAAAATGATTATGAATATTTAATGTTATAGCAGGATTTTAGCAAGAAAACTGTGATCAGCAAGACAGAAGACTTTATCTATATGTTTCTTTTTAGGATCAGTGAAGCACACACACACACACACACACACACACACATACATGACATGTAGAATATCACCAAGACAAATCAAATATATTACTTTCTTCTGATGAATACAATCAAAACAAATTTGAAGTATAAAATTCACCTCTTAGTACACATAATTTAGTAAATACTGGGAACAGCCTTTTATGTCCTTAACTCACTGCAAGGAACTTTTTAGCAAATATAGTTTCTCTGATTTCATGTCAAAGAAAATATTTCATTGCAGAATCATAACCATCCACTTGCCAACCATCTACTGGCATCTAGAAATTCTTTCCTGTCTTTTGTAGCTACACAATCCTAATATGGGAAAACAAATAAAACAAAAACTTGATTATAACCATTTGGATATATTTTAAAGTAAATACATGCAAAATTGGGTGGATATGGATACTTTTCATTGGATTAAAATAATACACATTGTGTCTAAATATTTAATATAAACACTGACACTGAATTTATTTGCAGATTAACAGCTATTCAAACAAAAGCAGTGAATCTAATGAGTTTCCAGATTGAAAACCCAATCTGAGCAGAGTTTATGTTCATCTTTCACAGTTTCCTCAGTTGTGCTTCTACACTAGGCTTTGTGAGATAATCATTTTCAACTTTTAACCATCGTGTAAGAAGCAATCATTGCAAAGTTATTTCACATTTTTCCCAAACCAAATAAAATCAGAGTGATTAATTTAATTCTCCAAACAAAACATAGTTGGCAGTATTGATGACACATTGTGGTTGGCAATTACATTTTCAGTCTAAATTAAATTCAGCCTTGCTATGTATTCTAGAGCAGAAGCATCTGATAGTTGCCTGCCTCTCCACTGCTAATATTAGAAGCTCTGCTACCAAAGATTTGGCCACCACCCAATAATCAAATGCAATTAAGAGCAACCAGTAGTGTTCCAGGGGTCAGAACATATTGGTATGCTAAATTAATAACTGCTTATGCTTTTTATAGCTTAATGTCTAGTCATATTCTTGTCTAGACACGGCTATAAGAAAGAAGTCATGTCATAGAGGTATTTATAAACATGATATGCTTATTCTTTCATTCAGTCAATGAAACTTGAAACAAATACTACATAGTAAACATTTTTGGAGATCAGCTAACTATGGTGGGAGATAAATGAAATCCTCATACTCTGTAATCCACAATGGAGATCACTGGTTTTGGAATTATTTTTTAGGAAATTAAAATTTTCCAAACATCTAATACTTATTAATAGATTATTTAAAATTTATTAACATTAATAAATTAAGATGCCTAGCAATAGGAAATAAAATGAAAATATATTGAACTTTATCAATAAGATAAAATGTAGTCCTGAACAATAGTCATACAATTTCTATCAAATGGAATTGTTTGGTCCATGAGGGTCACACAAAGATGTAGGACAAACCATCAAAGTCTATTAAACCAGAAGCAAACTTTATTCCAGGAAAAAAATAAAGATTTAAAAAAATAAATTTTCATGGTGCACAAAAAGCATATCAACTATCTGAGACCACATTCAGAGATGGCAGAGATGGACTTGTAAGGCCGTGGCAAACAACTGTTTCTGAACTCCTCCTTTCTATACAGCAAGAAGCAACAAGCATTAGGCATGAGTGAAAAAATTTCTACTGTTTTGAGGTAAAACTCAGATACAAATTGTCATTGTTTGTAATTTTCATTGACAGATTTTTTGGGGTTAAATTAGCATTTGTACTTTAGGTTATTGTTTCTTCCTGACTCTTCCTGATGTGGTTTACTGAACCTCTGTGCTTCCCTTGACACTCTAGTCTCATGTAGGAGGCAAAAAACATAACCAAATTGTGAAGTATGTACACTCCAACCTTTAAAAATTAACTCAGTTCACATTAACTTTTGGTCATGAGTGACCAGGCGGTTATCTAAAAGCTGACTCTTAGTTTACAGAGGGCTGCTTCAGTCTTGGAGACAGAGCTATGGGTTGTGAAGCAAAGTAACCCACTGTTAATAGTAAATCCTTAAGCGGCTAAGAAAGCTGCTGACAGCATGTTCTCATTCTCTCAAGCTTACAACTTTATTTTTTTGTCTCTACATTCTTATTTCTGGAATCTACATTTCTATAGCCTTATTCTTGGACTCTTCAGAATTTGTGAATTAGATTATACTCAAGTGTGTGTGTGTATGTATGTGTGTGTGTGTATGTGTGTGTATGTGTGTGTGTGTCTGTATGTGTGTGTATGTGTGTGTGTGTGTGTGTGTGTGTGCTGTATGTGTGTAGCAGATTATCAGATATGAGGCTTGTCTGCTTTTTTCCCCCTGCAGTATAACTTTTCCCCTGCAGTATAACTTTTCCCTCTGAAAATAAACAGTCTCTTCTTGGTAATATGTGTTCTCTGTAATAAATGTAATTGTCCTGTATTCATAACATATTTATCCTATTACCATCTTAGAATAGACATAACCTTGTCTGCATAACCAGGACAACTATTACAAATGAGCAAATTGTACTGATAACCAAGTGGTTAATGTTAACTGTAATAGATCTGTTAGCATTTACAGCAGTAAATGCTACAAAGGAGGAAAGGACAAGAGGAACTTCACCTTGAATTTCAGCCTTTTTATCTCCGTGGCCCATCCCTAAACGCTATTAGTGGTCCTCAAAGAATGTAAAAACATACAAGAAGTTGAAGATTAGCAATGAGTAGGACTCCGTGATGCAGCTTCCAGGAGGTCTTCATCTATGACATGGTATGTAAGTCAATATCTATGTAATACAGTGGTATGCCTGAGAACAGTTCATATCTCAGTAAAAAAGAATCACTGAAGACTCAATAACCACTAAGACTGCTCTATGAGAGTAATTTCTTTGTTCTTGTCTCATAAACTTGGTGAATGAAGTTAATACAATCTGGGAGATGTGTTTTAAAGAGGAATTTACTATAAATTTGTATGGAAGAAGTTGAAGAGAGAGAGAGAGGGAGAAGAGAGAAGGTGAAAAAGAAAAAAAAAAGAGGGACACACACACAGAGGGGCTGGAGGAGGGAAGGAGAAAGGGATACCAGAATTCTTGTATACCAAAAGGAATCCACGAAAACTGAGTTTCATTTAGGACTTTTAATAGCTTATGGCAGAAATTGGGGTAAGGAATGTGTAAGGAGATAAGCTGGGAAATCCAGTGCCCAAGAAGAAAACAGAAAACAGAACTCTCTTCCAGCATTCCTGCCCCAAACCCTACACACAGCAAGACTGCTATTTTAGGATCGCTGCACTGCCTGACCAGTTTCTGTCTTCTGTTCTCATCAAACTCAATAAATTCTTGGCTCATTTAGAATTTATTAGACTCCTCTTTAGTTATTTTTTTTCTGTTTCCATTATCTGAGATGAATAGTCATTGGTTCATGTTGACACAGAAAATGTTATTGTGACAATCTTTTTCAATTCTTAACAAGCTCTACCCAGTTCACTGTAAATATTTTAGTTAAAAAATACCCAGACAGGCGATATTATGATAGATATATGTAAAAGAATTTGGCCAAAGCAAGAAAAGTTAGAATTCACAGTAACAGCACAGAAGTATGCAAATTATATTACTCTGATCTACATATAGACTCCTCATGTGACTCTCAAAATAGCAGATAAGGCAGCCCACTAAAAACATGACAGAATTTCATAGGTGTGTGGATGTAGGTCAGGGTCTTTGATTTGATTCCATTGATCCATATGTCTGTTTTGGGAAACCCGCAGAGACAGCTGGCATAAGCTCATGAACTCTGGATGGACAGGTAGGGTTAGTAGGGTTAGGGTTAGGGTTAGGGTTATGGTTTAGGGTTAGGGTTAGGGTTAGGGTTTAGGGTTAGGATTAGGGTTAGGGTTACTCACAGAAGACCTATCTAGACCTTCTGCATCTGTGTAACAATTGTGTAACTTGGTTTCTTGTGGGGCCTCTATCAGTGGAACCAGGACTAGTCCCCGATGCATGAGCTGGCTCTTTGGAATTATTCCCTGTGGCGGGATGCCTTGTCCAGCCTTGTTGCACAGAGAAGGAGCTTGGTCCTGCCTCAACTTGATATGCCATGATTTGCTGATTCCCAAGGAAGACCTTAGCCCATTAATGGAGACAGAAGAGGGGTGGAAGGAGAGGGTGTAGGAAGGAGGTGCGGAGTGGTGATAGGAAGAGAGGATTGAGGGGAAATTGTGGTAGGTATGTAAAATAAAATATGAAATTAAAAGCATAATAAAAGTATTGGAGAGATGATTGTTATCCATGGAACTCTTTAGAAAAGTGAAGAGGACATTAACTTTTCTGTAATTTCAGCAGAGCTCATTAAAAAAAGTAAGCAAACTGAATGCACCCAGAGCATGCCAGATTTGCAAACTACCATGATTATTCACCACTTCTGCAACCAACACGAAAGAACAGTTGCTGAGAGAAGTGAAGCATACAAGTCCTAACCATCAGAGATAATAGTGGAACAGTGGATTCCAACATTTCCTTAAGATTGTCCAACTGACCTTTTGAGTAATAAAATCATTAAGGGCCTAGTAAGAGAAGCAGCGTCAAGAACAGCACATTATCCTAGTAAATGTGAAGATATACTCCCTTATAATTGAAAACAGAATTCTAAGAGTTAAGCAAAACACTAGCCAACTTTATCTTTTCTTAGAATCTGTTGTTATGCCTAAGTTCAGAGACAAAAGAGCCTCTTTCCAAAGGATCATCAGCTGAGCCTTTTAGAAGTGCATAGCAAAGCTACAAAGGATGCTTATTACAAATTGTTTCACTTGTACCTTAATCTGATAATTGGAACACAGGTGTTGTAAGGAGGCTGCTTGTTCATTTTCTGGCTCCCCAGACTCCTGAAATAATCACACATAAACTGTATTATTTAAAACACTACTTGGCCCATTAGCTCTTCTTATTGAAGAACTCTTATATATTAATTTAACCAATTTCTATAAATTAATTCATGTATTGTCACGAGGCTGGGGCTTACCAGGTAAAGTTCCAGCATCTGTGTCTGGCGGGGCTAGATGGCTTCTCTCTAACTCCTCCTTCCTTCTCCCAGGATTCAGTTTGGCTTTCCCTGCCTAGCTCTCTTCTGCCCTGCTCTGCTATAGGCTCAAGACGGTTTCTTTATTAATCACAGCATACAGAGGAGAATTCTGCATCACACTGGGGTTTAGAAAAATATGGAAGTATTTCCTATCTCAATAGTCACATAAAGTATACACGCCTCATCATTCTCCATGTGTGAACAACCTTGGTAAGAAATACTTTAATGGAATCTTTGTTCTTTTTTTTTAAGAAGGTAAATGTAACGACACTATCCCATAATATTCTGAGTTAATTCTTTATCAGTAGTCTTTTGAGATGCATGTTCTTCTACAGAAATGCAGCCTTCAGAGAGATGACCTAATGTTCAAGAATACTTCTGTGGTAGGTCTTTTGAGTGACGTGAAACCACTTGTCTCTAAAGGGACTTTCACCTGTGTCATCGGTCAGAGACAGGTTAAAAAGTGTGCTTCAGTAGAGTTCATTTTCTTTACAATGAACACTCCTGCATTAATTAGATTCTTTACACATATGAAACATGCCTTTTTACCTAAATTTTTAATGTGAAATTTCTAAAGTTTACCAAATATTTGCTGCCTTACGTACTAAAGGCCATTCTAGACAAAACAGAAAAAAAAAAAAAACACCTTTTCCCTCGTTTTTAAAAATAGATTTTTTTTCATATAATATATCCTGACCATGGATCCTTCTCCCTCTGCTTTTCTCAGTATCTATCCCATTTCCTTTTCCAAGCCAATGTGTCCCCTTTCTGTCTTTCATTGAAAAACAAACAGGATTCTATTTCACTAAAAAACAAACAGGTTTCTAAAGATCAAAAATAGAATAAAATGAAATATAAAATAAAATAAATCAAAACAAAAAAATGACAAGAATGTAAGAATAGCCACAAAAACCAGATACAGGTTCGGATACCCACTCTTTCACGTATTAAGGGATCACATAAAAACACAAAACCATAATGTATATACAAAGGACCTGTAGGCTGGAAGAGAGGGAGTGGGGGAGACTGAAAAATAAAAATGAAAGGATGAGAGATAAAGTTTTACAAGAGAAAAAGTCTTTACATGGCATTGTGAGAAAAAAAAACAGCATCTTTAATGATGAAGATATGGCTCAGTGATTAAGTCCATTTATTTATCTTTTTAAATAGATGGGTTTAGTTGATTCTCAGGATCCACAAGTTGTTCTAATTGTCATTATTCGAAGTTTCTTGAGATCCAACACCTTTTACTGGCTTCTTCACTTAAGATAAAATAAAAATAGATCAAATCTCAAACCTTGTAAAATACCTAACAATTAAAATAATCATTAAATAATTTGAAAATTCAAAGATTAATAAACAATCAATAAGAATGTGTTCAACTGAATTGGTCATTACGGGAATGCAGACCAAAACCACAATCATCTGTCACTTCATTTGGTTACGAGAAATGTTGTTAAAACAAATGACAAGGTGACACAAGCTGCAGGATCCAGTAGAGGGAATGCCAGGTACATTTCAGGTAAGAGTGGGAAATGGGCCTGGCTAAGCAAGCGAGGTGGCAGTTTCTCAGGAAATTGAACACGGAATATCAATATGTTGTAGCAAGTCTGCTTTTGGGTATATACTCTAAAATGCTCAAACAGCATTTGTGACCAGTTACTCATATTTACACATTCTTCTTCAGAGAAGATTTTTTTCACAGTTAGCAGTGGTTGAAATAACAGGGTTATCAGCAGATGGATGCCTGAGAACAAATGTGCATGTGTTTGATACAGTGTTAGTCAGCTTAGAAATGAAAACTACAAATGAGGGACTTGAATGGATTGTGTTGTGTTCGATCTGAAGTTCCCTAAAAAAGGAGAATCTTTATGGAAGACTCTGCAGAGTGATTGAGAGATATTAACTTGATCCTGATTGTTGAAGGTTGCTGAAAGAAAGTCTTAATTAACTCAAATTTTTACTAGTGCATTTATATTCAACACATTCCTTTGTATCTGATCTTACTTACTTTTAAATATCAAATAAACACCCTTGGCATGTATTGGCTTAGTAGAACCCAGTTCCCATGAACACAAATGCTAAACATAATTAATGTTAATATTGAAGCCTGTATCACAGTCCTCTGATTTCAATACCCCGTCATTAAATGTTCCAATGTCATATTTGGAAACTGTATTGGCTTATGCCTTTGTTATTGCTGTTCTATGACTATAACAGTTTTTGTAACAACTTGGACTGTGTGATATGTCATTTATGGAAACTTGCTCTGTGGTGGTAGGCTGTGGTCATTCACAATGGACTCAGAGTAAACCATTTTTTTTTTTTACTTTTGAAGGAGAGATGTGTGTTGTGTTGAAATAAGCCACTTCTGACAGTACAAATTATTTCCATTTCCACTTCTATGTGATTGAAACGTTGAATACAGAAATCCTAGTGGCGAATTGCTGGGAGCTGAGAAGAAAAGGCAATTTGGAGCTATTGTCTAATGGGTACATAGAAACACTGTTAGCAAATACCGGTTTTTGAGGTATGAGAGGGTGGGACCACACCAAACAATCTAAGCAACCTTCAAGCCATTGATTTCTATACTTTAGATGGATAAAATATTGAATTTTGATATATAGCTAGTATCGTTCAATCATTCAAAAATACTTTAAATATATATGACTCTAGAGTACCTCTACTTACAGGTTAAACATATGTGTCAGGAAGAGTACTCTATGCTAAGTTGGTGAGTCATGTCTGATATTTCAGAACTTGATGGTCTAAGATGAAAGGATCTCTGTGGATCTGAAGTCAATGAAGGATAAATCAAGTCCATGCTTGTGTACCATACATAGTGAGACTGTTTCTAAAAAAAACAATAAGAACACACACACAAAAAATGAATAAAAAAGAAAGAAAAACAAAACAACAAACAAAAGCAAATGCATCATTGTGTTCCAAATGTCAGCTTTCTAGCACAGATGGGGACTGCAAAAACCCTAAGACCTTTTGTCTGCTCTGACTGACAGAAACACATTCAGATTCAGAGACTAGAGTTTGCTATGACTTGGGTACAGAAAATGAAGAGAATAAAATAAATGACAATTTACAAACAATATTTTTGTAAGGCTGTAAGTCATATAAATATTTCAAAGGATATTTAGAAAGAGCTCTTCGGTAATGAGTTCCAATACATCAAACAGAAATAAACACATATGTTCGCAGGAATAATACAAATAAATTATTACAAAATGAGAAAAAGATTGATTGGACTGATACTCTTTGAGACTGCTGTTTCTTTTTGGTTAATTCTATTTATTCCTTGAAGTTACTTGAAACTCCTTAAAAGTCTGTTTAATATTAGCTTGTTAAATATTGTCATAAATGTTTAAAAGTTGGTTATTGCTTTCTTCCGATCTATAATATTGCTTTAATAACCCACATATATTCGCATCCACTTAGTTGCACATTCGGTTGTGTCATTAAGTTACACAATGAGTGTAATTGCTTTTCTTCCTACTCATCCTCTCTCGAGCTTAAGTCATCAAAAAAGAACACTCTCAGAGCCTTAGGAACTGAAAGCCCACTGGCATTTGATGGGATCAGGGGAAGCTAGTGTCTCTGTATCTCTCTCAACATCTTAATTATTTATCACCCAGCTGGAGGCAGGTCAGGGCTTTTCTGGAGACACACTGTCAATCTGACTTGCATCAGAAAAAAGCAAAGCTCCAAGCTCACTCTCAGATAGAGGCCAAATGTCCAACAGCTGCCAAGAGCTCCGAGGAACTCCACGCCCCAATTAAGTACAAATGGGATTTCTTGATGCAAATTTGCACTTTAAAAGTCAAAACACTAAAATAAGCCATCTCTTGATTAAATGCTACAAATTCTTTAGATTTGCCCTTTGCCCAGTTTTTCCTGCTGAACATATGGCTATGCCTGTTTTCGAGGAGGCTTGCCCCACCCTCACGAGACCAAAGGGTAAGCACAACATAGAAATTGAATGATTTTGGCCTTCAGTTGTGATTGGAGAAGAGAGGAGCTGAATTTGAAACTGTTAGCCAAACAATAGCTTGGGAGCAGCGGTCACTTCAGTTGCCATTATTTGACACCTCCAGCCTCCTGTCAAACACACACCAAGTTGTTGTTGTGCTTGTCAGCCACACACCATTGAGTTATTTAGTATTTTAGAAGGTGAACTTTGCTTTTAATTATATATATACAAGTTGTTAGCGGAAAATGCACGAAATGTCCAATGTGAATATGAAGCAGGTACTGTGACAAATAAGGAAGTAACATGAAAATATTTATGAATCTGTTGGTGATTGGATCGTAGCATGCAACATTGTTGGAATCTATGAAAGCCTGTGCAGGGGTGGAGGCTTTGGACAAGGCTCATAGATCCTCTTTTATTTTGTGTTTTATAAATTTGAATTTTCTTGCATTTACATCCAAACTAAAGCTTCTCCTCCCTTCCTTCTTTTCAGTCCTTCCACCTTCCCTCTCTCCCACCTCCTGCTACATTCACTCTTCCTCCACTCTTTCTCTTCAGATACAGGCAGGCATCTCGCAGATATCAGTCAGGCATGGTATACCAAACTGCAGTGAGACCACACACTCCCCTGCCACTAAGGTCCAGGCAATGGATCTCCAAATTAGGCAACAATGTTAGAGACAAACCCAGTTCTCAAAGCATGGAGTCCTACATCAAGGTAAAAAATTGTGACATATGTGTAGAGGGTCTAGAATAGCCCCAAGCATGGTTTGTTTCTTGGATGCAGAAGGACAGACCCTGTTTTCAAATCCACTTTGTTGTTCTCTGAGACCACTGATGCTGAGATATCAGTCACCAGTGATTGCTACTTTCTGTTATTTTGATTGTGTGTGGAAGTGGTGGTGGTTGTAGCTACATGTACGTGTGTGTGTGTGTGTGTGTGTGTGTGTGTGTGGTTTCCCCTTTCTTTGCTGATGTGAGATTATTTATTTACTGTGCTTTCATAGATGTAGTTAACCTCCTTATGTCACAGTTAGTTTTTCTTCTAGAATCTCCTGTAAGACTGGATTTATTATTAGATACTATTTAAATTTGAGTTCATTGTGGTATATTTTATTTTTTCCACTTAAGATAATTGAAAATTTTGTTTAGTATAGTAGTCTGGCATGGCATCTGTGGTCTTTTTGAGTCTACACCACATTTATTCTGTCCCTTCTGACTTTTAGTCTCTCCATTGAGAAGTCAAATCAGGAGGAGTTTTTATAGACCTGTCTTTATATCTACTTGTGTCTTTTATCCTTTATATCTACTTGTGTCTTTTATCCTTCCATTGTTTAATATTCTTTCTATGTTCTGTGTATTTAGTGTCTTTTATTATTATGTGAAACTTCTTCAGTTCTTGCTTTAATTCCTTAAATTTTCATTTCCCAAATTCCCTCAGTTTGTTTTTGTTCTTATTGCTTCTATTTCTATTCTATGTCATGAACAGTTTTATTCATTTTCTTCAACTCTTTGCTTGTTCTTGACTTTCTTTAAGGAATTTATTAATTTCTCTAATTGTCAATATTTTTCTTTCTTCTTTAAAGGATTTTATCTATTTCCTTCAATTGTTTATTTGTATGTTTATGGATTTCTTTAAATGATTATTCATTACCTCTTTAAGGAGCCATATCATCTTCACATAGGTAGCTTCAAAGTTTTTATCTTGTACATCACCTATGTTAAAATACTCAAGAATATTCAAGCCTATTGCAAATATTCTAACTGGATTTACCAGGGTCATATTGTCCTGGTTGTTAATGACTTTTTTATTAATCTGGATTCTAGGCTTCTGGTTTTGGGGTGACTTCAGGTTTAGGTGTTGGTTTCTGGTTTTTGTTTTTATTTAATTTTTTGTTGTTTTGGATGTATATTTTGTTCCTTAGTTTCTGCTTTATCTCTTGATTTTTCAGACACTATGGTGGCTGAGTGTTGTCTGTTTTACTAACCTGTTTGACCGGTATGTTTACATGAATCACCTGATGGTGTTGGAGGCTGGGATGCAGCCCTGAGTGGAGGTGGAGTTTAGGAGGGAGTAGCCTGTGGGATCCAGAAAATAAGTGGTCAGGTGTGAAGGAAGGCTACACATGGTGATATGTTGCATGTTAAGGAAGAATTTGATGGATTTGCTCTAGGGGAACAGATAGTGGAGAAGGTACAACCAAACTTTTTTGGTTTTGTTTATGTTTTTTGTTTGTTTGTGGTTTTGTGGGTTTTTTATTTTTATTTTTTTGGAAAGTCTGACTTGCAGTTAAGTAGGGTTAACAGCTTTAATTGGGGGCTGTTATATAGAGACAAGTGGAATGAAGGAGGTTATGAGGGGATATTCTGTGGTATCCACAGGAGATGTGGAGTTGGGGAAGGGAGGAATCAGCTGGTGTTCTCTTGCATTTCTAGAGAAAAACTTGCATTAGTTCTGGGAAAAAAAGAGAGGAGTTGAAGATATATAGTGAGATAGGCAGACTGCCTAGTCCTCTGGCAGGTACACATCGTGGTGGACCTGGTGGTATCTGCCTGAGTTTGGGCTTGAGACACAGTGATGAGTGGGTGGAGGGAGGCAGGGTAGGCATGGATCCACAGGAAACATGGACAGTGGCGAAGTGAGGCTGCAGCTGGGGCTCTATCATGTTTCTGGGTAAAGCCAGTGAAGTTGCATCTGGAGGAATGTAGGGAGCAGAGAAGTGTACCCCTTTTCTATATTTCTGCATCAAGTTTTTTATGTAACACAAACCAAGGTGTAATGCAATCACAAATGTACCTTTTGTACCCTGATGTCATGTTAGGTTTTCATTTGTTTGTCTGAGTTCCAGGCACTAAACATCCTTCTGAATACATGCTATATGCTAGTTTGTGCTTATATAACAGATGGATGAAGTATAAACAAATTTCCTTTATATTTAACCCTTGTTAAATATAAAACTAATATATGATTAGTGCTTCCATCTTTCTACCCATTTCTTAATGATGAGATACAAGATAAACAAACCAATCCAAGTAAGTAATTCTAAAGATTGATATTGCATGAATTTAATTAAAGGTTTTAGAAAGAAAAAAAAACAAAAACAAAACAAAAAACTAAACTTCAAATCTGACGCAGGTAGCTTGAAAAACCCTACCTTATTTTCTGAACTGATTTTTTAGTTTTAGTTTTTTATATATAAAATATGAAAATTATTCCTTATACAGAAAGCAATTAAAGAGCAAGGAAAACAAAAGTCCTAACAGAAAAGTATGTGAACATGGCAGAAAGGGAAGCACACTTTATTTGTTGGAAAATAAATTTATTTATCTATTGTCTTCATCTAATAACTTAATGAATGGTTCTGCACATCTAACTTGTTCACTTGAGTGTCCGTTATTATATAAACATACCATATGAACTACCACAAAGGGATGAATGTGGGAGAGAAGTTAGGTTTGATAGTCATCCTTAATTCACAGATTCTGATGGCTTGTGAGCTTCCAGGGACTTTCCAATATCCATCTCCCCTTTCCCTAAAGAACACTCAGAATATAGGTTCGTGTTACCAAATCTGGAATTTGTAAGGTTCTGTGACCTCAAACTAAGAGACTCATAAGTAATATGCAGTTTATCCACTGAATCGTTTCTTCACTCCCAAATGACTGTTTTGAAACACCCCAGTGATATATAATCTCTCAGTATTCCTAGAACAAACATAAAGCTAATAAAAATTCAATATAAACAAACACCAAGCCTTTTTTGTGTTATTTGCATATACAATGGAGTTATCTGTAGCTTATTTGTCTCATATTTAGTAACATTTAATGAAAATAATTTTGTGAATTGGCTTTATTTAATTTTTCAACAATTTCCCTCACTCATTAAATTTCCTTCTATTTAGGGAGCTTAGTCCTTGCTAAATACATTTAAGTAGGCACTCCCACACATTCTCTGAGAACTCAATGTTTATGCTACTCACTTTTTGTATATCCAGGGAATGTGGTCTGTAGGTACTTTTCCCCCTATAAACAACTCACATCATTAGTACTGGTGTTTCTCTGTCTTAAATAAAATAAAAATAATGATAATTGATAAAGCATACTGATGTTTTGCGTTTTGGGATAATTATACTGTATTTATAATTAAATACTTTTAATTACTGTACAACTTGTAAAAAAATTAGTAAACTGACTTGAGAAGAGGCCACATAAACTTCTTGTAGTTCCATTACATTTTATGTCATTCTATTGTCATATTTGAACCTGTTTATGCTTTTCCAGGAGAAGTAAAATATGTAGGACAGACGCAAGTACTTCCTTTAGTCCTGCCCAGCAAATCCCTACTAACACCTTGGAACTGTTCATGCCATCATATCCAGGAAGACATTTCCTCCAGTCACTCCTTCCCACACTGACTCTGCCGCACACATGCATTATTCAGCTCTTTGCTCTGTTGTGACATTTGCTGTCCAGCTGCATGACTGACGATTCATGCTGTGTGCCCCTCCTTTCATCCTCTGAAATAGTTGTAGATCAGGAATTGAGAAGAGGTCTCATATATATTTTAATAGAATATAAAAGTAACCTTATTATCTAATGTAACAAACCCAAATGAAAAGAATATGTCAAAAATGATGGGAACTGGCCCAGTACAATAAACCTTAGAAAGTCATCCCATAAATGAGAGAGCACTTTGTGTTTACTGGACCTAAGCAGAGAAGGATCCAGAGTCTTAGATAGGATACTCAAAGCAGTCCTCAGCATGTTTGTGCATCTCAGATGGGGAGGTGCCCACCATGTCTTCCCATAAGTTTCCTGAGTATCTCTTTATTGTGCTTTGTATGCCATCCTGTCTAGTAATAAATCACAGGCATCCTTCTCTCATACTGAGCTGAAGTCATGGATGACACAAAATTTTTGACCTTGCAATTTCCACTTCTTTCCAACCATTGATGAGTTTTCCTGAAGTTTGAGTAACATAGACTGTTGTGAGATTTTCTGTTTGCTACCCTAATTCCACTTGCTAACGCATTAACATAAACTCTGTAAAAACTGCCAATCAGTGTGTATTAAATATGACAAAAAATGAACTTCCTAAGATCAGATAACATCACACTTCAAATGACAAGCTAGAAAGATACTATTTTGTTTATCCATTTGTTTAAATTCTTCAGTTATGTTTACTGAAATATTAAAGAAGGAACGTAGGAGTCCTTTCTGCTTCCCACTGGCTGTATTTACTTAATTTCATGTACCTAATAGTTTTCATACTCAGTACCTACAGTAATTAGCTAAATATGATACTTCAAATAATGCATTTTAGTAAAACAAATCATATAAAAATGGTTTTTATAGTCCATTAACAATCTAGCATACTCTTCCCCAAACTGTGTTATTGGGAATGTTATTTAAGACACCTTACGGCTTTAAAACAAGTTTTAAAAATGTTGAATTGTTCTAATAGAAATGAGAGTTCAACCATTTTTTAAAATAAAATAATATAAAATAAGCTAAGTAAAGTTATACTGTATTTATGAAACAATTTTTGAGAGCAGGATATTTCTCTCACATTTTTACAGATTTCTAATAGCCAAGGATGAGTTACCACGTAGTAATTGTAATGATTTACTTCAAATTAATTAGAAAGTTCAGAGTTAGCTCTGGGTGAGCTTTAAGCAAAAGTCAACACTTCCTTTGTTTGGTAGTAACGAACGTTTCACTTTGGTGAGAACACAAGCAGAACCTATCCTCAGCACCATAAACAAAATGAAACAAAACCCAAAGCATGGAAAATAACCTGATTATTATGAAATACGTACTGCACAGATCACAGTATTACAAAGAAGTAAAAAGTTACCTTAAGACAGTTCCAATCTTCCACAGTACATCTTTTTTTGGTTAGGTGGGAGAGGCTTCTCATTATCACAGCAGAAATAAAGATTTTTCTGCTGTCTGATTAAATACTGCTCATTTATAACTATTTTCTCTTAGAATTTTCAAATCATATCTGCTCATACTTGTTACTTTTATTTTAGAATAACATTAACTTATTATATGATTTCACAGCTGGGAACCTTTAGAAGATAGCACACAGGCTAGGAGAACACAGAGAATAGGAATTCCTGCTCTCCCATCCTGAGTTTGGCAAGCAGGGCAAGCACTAAAGATTTGCAAAGCAAACTTCTTCAACAGATTTTTAGGAACTGCACGAAACATGATGTCACTGAATTTTTAAAACTTTATTTTGCTTTACTTTTTTAAAAGAAAACAAGCTATTTTTTTTCATTTTACATACCAATCCTAGTTCCCACTTCTTCCCCTCCTCCCATGCCCACCACCTAAATCCCATTTTACCCCCTATCCACTCATCAGAGAGGTTAAGGCACATTGCTTTGTAGAAGTTCAAGGCCATCCCTACTCTATATAAGCTGAACAAGGTACCCATTTAAAAAGAATACATTCCCAAAAAGTCAGTATAAGCAGTGTGGATAAATCCTAGTGCCGCTGCCAGTGGCACCGCAGTCTGTCCCAATCATAGAACTGTCACCCACATTCAGAGGGAGTAGTTTGGACCTATTTTGCTTTATTTAAAAAAATCAACACAATATATTCTAATCAGACTTTCCCTCCCCAACACCTCCAAGATCTTCCCCACCTCCTCACCTACCAAATTCCACCTCCTTTTTTCACTCTCTTTTTAGGGAACAAATGGTCAGGTAGTGGTGGCACACACTTTAATCCCAGCACAGGAGGCAGAGGCAGGTGGATCTCTTTGAAGGTGGATATCTGTGAATCCGAGGCCTGATTGGTCTACAGACTAAGTCTCAGGAAAGCCACGGAAAAGAAACCCTGTCTTGAAAAATCATGAAAAATAAAAAAAAAAAAAAAAAACGAGAGAGAGAGAGAGAGAGAGAGAGATAGAGAGAGAATTGCCTGTGTTTTGCTCCTGTCTCTCTCTAATATTTCAGCATTTACCCCGATATCTGGCTCTGTGTTTTCATTGTTAAAACCAATTAGAGTTCATGCAACAATTGGCACCTAACTTTATGGCATGAATTCATGATAAGCCACTTGTCTGTGAATTTGCGGCCACTGGCACACACAGAAGCTTCCACAGGAGCCACTGCCCTATTTCTTAGGGTTTCCTTTCTTTTTTCCCCAAGCCTCTCAGCAAGTTTGGGTTTTTCCTGGTGTAGCTTCTCTATAACAGTTTCCAGTTGCCACTCAAACTCCAGCAACACCTGGGCTCCTAACACAACAGAACTTTTTCCGCCCTAGACTGACTGGCTCTGACTTCAGGAAGCTTTCACCATACATGTTTCTTCTGAACAATCCCATGCTTTTCAGAGAGCTGGCTCCCACTCCACCATGGGTTTTGGGCTTCCTCTTAACCCCCTCATTGAGCTGCTACCCCATTACATAGCTTCCTTGACACCTGATCATGCTTCTACTGTTGTCATAACCACCATGCATTCTCAGCACATGGCTACATGCCAGCAGCTGCGGCTGGCCTCAGCCAGGCTGTCCATTGCCTGTGTTCTCTGCTCAGATATCCTGTGTATCAGCAGCTTCCCTGTCCAGCAGATTTAGTGGACAATTGGAAATTTTTAAAGGGGGGATTAGTTTAAAAAGAAGAGTTTTTTTCCATCATTAAGAAATAGGAAATACTATTATGATGGAGAGAGTTAGATCTGTTATAATTGCACTATGGATGCTTTTAAATTGGAAGAATTAAAAGAAGGGATAATCCATTTAACTGGGATTAACATAATAACAATTATCATTTTGATAATCTTTATTGTTGGTTTGATATTTCTTGGTTTATCTCTGAAAAAGTTGGTTGAAATGAGTGCAAAGATACAGGCCTTAGAAAAACTTATTTAAAAATATCATAGAGAGATTCAGATCCAGACAGAGGAATTCAATGGAGGATCAGTCTCAGCAGTGCATTATAAGGTTAGAGAGGAACAGCCTAAGGTTTTCAATCAAAGAACTTAATTTACTTAGTAACATTACAGGAACAACTGCCAAATGATAGACATTGCCAAGACAGAGCAAGAGTTAAATGGAACCTTGTGGAAATGGTAGATTTAAGGATATTAAAAGAAAGAATAGTCTCTTAGGGCACTCTTTCACTTTTTATGAAGCACATGTAAAACAGTGACCTTTTTAGTCAGTCTCCAAAAGGAGGAAAGGACCAAACAGCAATGATTCAACCAAAAGTGTGATAATACCACTAAGCTGAAAAACACCACCTAAAGATCGGCTTTGGACTACAAACTGCTCAGGATAATTTTGAGGTGGCTAGCCGAAATGATCCAGACTGACAGCCTACTCTAGCCAGGACTTCAGACAAACCCTGCACTTTCTCAGTATACCCAGGCTGAACAACAACAACAACAAAATGATTCAGATACCTCTCCCAAGGACTTGACAATTTTCTTTTCAGGTTCCCCTAAAGATGTTGCATCCTCCAGAGAGCCTGAAGGAAATTTAACAGAATGATGTCCACATTACCAAGAGGTGGAGTGGGCGATTTTTCATCATTCATAGGGTTTTGGGTGTTTGTTATTGTTTAGGGGAGTCTGTTATAAGTTTTTATTGATAATGGACATTACAAATACCTAAACAAAGAAGATAGATTCAGGATTCCTTCTTATTTATTTATTTATTTATTTATTTATTTTGGTTTTTTGAGACAAGGTTTCTCTGTAGCTTTGGTGCCTGTCCTGGAAATAGCTCTTGTAGACCATGCTGGCCTCAAACTCATAGAGATCTGCCTGCCTCTGCCTCCCTCCCGAGTGCTAGGATTAAAGGGGTGTGTCACCACTGCCCAGCAGATTCAGAATTCTTGTCTGAAATAAGAGGGATATAGATATGATTGGATATAATGGTGGAGGATTGAGTCCACTCAGAAAAAAATGGGGGATTTAGAAATAGAATAAAAAGATAGATTATTGAATATGTTTTTAAACCAAATATGCATTATCTATTTTTAAATATTTTACATTGATATGGATGATTTATGTTGATACAAATTTAAGGTTATTTTTGTTAGAATGTACTGTACATACATTTTGAATCTTGGTTATGGTTTTAAACCTGTATAGCTCATTTACCAATGTAATGCAAATTTCTACTCCTTGAAAGTTATTTTTACCAATTGATTAAGATACAAAATAATGCAATTTAATAGTTAATCATCACAATCAAACTTGTAGTTGCATTAGGTATTTTTCAAGGTCAAAGAGATTTATTTTTATCTTCCAACACTTTAGAGATCTACGGAATTTGACATTTAAGATGTTTTAATAAAATAGGTTATTTTTTATGACAATGAGACATGCCTGTTCCTTGCAGTACCAATCTACTATATAGAATATGATGGGTATTGAAATTCCATATGATGTTTACTTTCTGTGTGGCAACAGTAAGTCACTGGGAAAGAAAGTGCCCTTACCTCAATTGTTGATGGGATGCTGTCCAAATTGGACAAGTAAGACACAAAAGAAAGGACTGCCAACTTTGCCAAGACAAGATATAATAGCCATTCTAAATATCTTGCTTCACAGAAAAATCTGTCATATATCCTAGGCCTGTAGGCCAAAGATGGATGTTCTGATCTTGCAGAGAAACTTTGGGTAACTCTCCAGGTAGCCAACATTTTCTGTCGTTTCTCACATTTTTCTGAAGTCACTTGCTCGTACTTCCTGCTTACTTAGGTAGTATTTTCTTCTGGGCTCTCTGGTGGAGTTGAAGACCTTATAGTGACAGTTTTCTTTGTTACCAGATTCAGAAAAGAAATTCACTAAAGAGGTGTAAAATATATAAAGTTGAGAGACATTAAAAGATAGTTTTGATAATGCAAGTTAGAATAGAAAGTTAATTAGGTACAACCTTTTGAACTCATCAAGATAGAATAGACATAGAGTGTTTTTTATGAATTTGTAATTTACTAATGGATTAGACCTTGTTGATATTTTTATTACCTGTATATATTATATGTAGTTATGGTACTTATTGTATAGAGTTTTTATTATATTAGTTAGAAACTGTTTTTATTTTAGATAGAAAAGGGGAAATGTGGTGATATTTTGTTTGTGCTCTAACAAATAGAGCTTGCCTGAAGATCAGGGGGTGGAGTTAGCCACTAGTCAACCATAGTGGTCTGGAGGTCTGTACAGGCAGACTGGAAGTGATATGACTGTGGAGGAGATGAGGAATATAAGTCGGGAGGAGACAGGAGCTCAGTCCCTTTTCAGTTGTGGAATTAACAAGGTAAGAGTTGTTTGTGGCTTGCTTCTTTCTTTCTCTGATCTTTCGGCATTAGCTCAGTTATCTTGCACCACATTTTTATTATTAAAACCAGTTAGAACTTGTGCAACAGGTGGGTAGAGGCAAATAATAAGTTTACCAGAAGAAGGGAAAGAGCTAGAAGAATCAGGTCCACACAAAGGGTTGAAAGCACCAGGGAGTTGGTTGTACGGTAGGAGGAGGAGCTTTTGCTTGTACTTGCTGTATGACAAAGAGTATGCCTGGAGAGACTGGGAAGAATGTGCTAGAGAATCCCTGGGTTTGTACAAGAATAGGGAGGACGGACACTAACACAGGCTGCTGGTGGGCTAAGTGTGTGACTGGAGATGCTCATGTAAGACAGAAACGAGTGGGAAAATCTACTAAACGAGTTCAGTGTGGCTACAGGAAATCTTTGGCAAAAAGGGTTTCTAAATGCTGGTGTCTGATAACAAAGGGGTCCTTAGAATTTTGACTTTAGTTTCTCTCATGCAAAAAGTCATAAAAATAAATCAGTTCCATTTTGTAATATTTTTCTGTAGATTTTATTCTCAAGTCTGTATGTTCTGAGTGATTATTTAATATGTATCTGAAATGAAGCATATAACTTCTAAGTCATCCATTTGGATATCTCAAAAGCTTTGGGGACTGTATTCTTTGGTGAATTTGTAGAATAAATAAAGTTCCCATTCCAGATACTGTTTGCATGAATTTAACATTCAAGTAAATATTAACATAATTCACATTCGATGCATTTTGTGTCCATTACAGGTAAAAAATATCTAGGGAAAATGTTTTTCAGGTAATGCACAAATACATTTATTTTCAAAGGAAATACTATTCCTTTTACTTGGATCACAGATTTCTTAACCAATGAAATTCTCACGTGTTTACCAAATATGACTAATACCATGGTACATAAGAAAGATATACTTATCAAATAAAGATGCAGCCAGTGACTATAACAAGTTTTTAAATCTGATCCATTCTTTTGAGTGGAATTAATGAATTTATGTACCCTTCAATCAAATACTGAGATGAGAGAATAGTTTTGATTAATCTTTGATCAAACTTATTTTGTGAGTCTGTATATCTGTATTGGAATCAACCGGTGAATCTTTAGTTATTTATTTATCTTATCACCATCCTTCTCTTATTTTGTTTTGCGCGGAGTCAATGTTCCTGCCTTGTCTTGTCTTCTCTGTCTTTCTGTGCACGGAAGGTATTTTAAGAACCTCTCTGATTATCAACAGGCTGACTTATAAGGTGTTATGCAATGCTTAAGTTGGAGCTTCCCTTTTTTTTTATTTTTTTTTTTTTTTTTTTTTTTTGCCAAACAAGGCCTTTTGGTTCTAAAAGCCAGACTGTGGTCCATTGTGACCTTGCTGTTGATACAGCCAGGCTTCTCCATTCTTGAAGTTTTTAATTTAAATCTCTTAGATTATTTTACTGATATCCATCTCATTTTGATTCAAAATATTTAAATGATACCCATTAGAATGCTTTCTTCTGACTTTGACTTAACATAAAGCCTTCCAGTTACAGGAGGAACTAACAGAGACAGCTGACCGTGATTTTGGTGATTATGTCCTACTGTTGTGAGACTTACAGCCATCCAAAGCTTGACCTAGAAAATTGTTTACTGTTTAGACCTATTCCCCTGAGGATGCTGGTTTCATTTTGTGGCCTCTGTGCTACTCAGAAGTTATGCTCGGTTATTAAGACGAACAAGAGAGGCATCTCACAATGGCCCAAATGAGGACAAGGAGGACAGAGACACATGTCTATCGAGCAAGGGTAATGGTCACTGCAGGAGATACTTTAAGCAATATTTTAGAATCCACATCTGAGAGATTAGCAGTTCTCTTCTGCACATATTTTTTTTCAAACTTTTGTATATGTCAGACAAGATCACACACACACACACACACACACACACACACACACACACACACACACAAAAGGATTGGGAGTTGCAGAGAGGCCTCAATGGTTATGACTGCCTGCTGCTTTTCCATAAAGCTTTTCCCAAGAAACTGTACAACACTGAACGAATCTCTGTAGAGCTTGGTTAATGTGACCTTATCAAAAGCGGAAACAAGAGAACACCCATAGGCTTTGTGCATGCTGCCCTACTCCAATGGGAGACGGATACAGAATGCTATTCCAATTCAGGAATTAATCATGTGTTTAAACTCTATTCAGTGTTTGACTTCTCCTGACTTTTGTTCATTCTGGCAGTCTCCAAACACCACTGTTTGACCTTTGTTAGCCATTCCTCAGTACTGTTTCTGATTGCTAACATTGATAGTTGTTGCAGGCTATTGGTTAAAATGTTTTTTTGGTTCATATGCTTATACAAGCAGTTTGTAGTGTTGCCATGGACTTTTGTCCCTTAAGAGAGAGATAATATTAGTAGCCATAAAAGTATGGGGACTCTCAGGGTCTTATTCAAAAGATTTCTTTATCCAAAGTCAGGTTTCCTATCCCCTTTATTCCCTTTTGTTAACCTATATGGACTATTCTTTCCTGAGAGGTTTTCGTATATAGGTATGACCCTGGGTTTCTCAGAAATGGTTTATATTGTTGTGATAAAATACCATAACAAAAAGCAACTTGGGGAGAAAGAGGATTATTTCATTTTCCTTTTCTAGATAATAGTCCATTACAGAGGTAACGCCGGGCAGGCACCTGGAGACTGAAGCTGATACAGAGACTATTGGGAAGTAAGGCTTACTGACTTGTCTTGATCTTTCATGCCTTGTTTGGCCTGCCTTTTTAGATCCCTCATTACCACTAGCCCAGTTTTTTTTAATTGTTCACCATGATCTATACTCTCATGTGTCTATCATAAATTAAGAAAATGTACCATAAGCTCACAGTCCAGTCAATTTTCCCAATTGAAGTTTTGTCTACCGACATGACTTTTGCTTGTATCAAGTTGGCATAAAGCTAGCAAGCACACAGTATGCACATGAGAATGTGCCTTAAACTAAACATGTCCAGAAATGCAAACTCCCCAAAATGCCTCCCCCATGGAATATAAATAAACTTCTTTAATAAATTGCTTCCCTTTTCTTTGTTCAAGGAGCACCAGTCATTATCTGAAACCATGTCTTCTACTTGCAGGTTATAAAACTCCTTCTTCATTCTTTCCTGTGATGGCTGTGAGTTTTGGCTATTCACTCACCAAATTGTGTCTCTGCACTTTCTCTAACTTTTGCTTCAAAACTTTCTTTAGTGCTTATCTTTATGGGAGAATGTATGAAAATTTCCTATTTGTGTGTCCTTGCATTTTATTTTAGATTTGGAGATTACCTCTAGTCACTGTAGATGAAGGCAACACTGATAGACAAAAAAAAAAAAAAAAAAAGAGAGAGAGAGAGAGAGAGCAGGGAGTGCCTGCCTTCCGGGCAGGTCTCAAGGTTCCCTGTGGGGGAGCTCGGGCACCTACAGCTGGTGCTCCAGGATCTCCAGTGGTCTTCTGGACCTCGCGCTGCCTCCCACCTCCTTCCTCTTGTCCCCTGATCTTTGAGCTACCAGGCAGCCCTGGTTAGGTGCTGAGGAATTCCATCTGGACGGGTGAGTTTCTACTATCCAGGGGCAGTGTGTCCCAGAAGTAAGCACAAACCCCCCTCCCCCAGCTCCTTCTGCAGGGCTGCCTTTCTTAGGCACGACCCAATCCCCCGGCACCCCACCCCCCAATTCTGCCCTGAGGTAAGCTAGGACCAGTGCTCAAGACCGGTTTTAAGTTCCTTCACTAAGGCTATCCACCAAGAGCAGGGAGTGCCCGCCTTCCGGGCAGGTCTCAAGGTTCCCTGTAAGGGAGCTTGGGCAGCTACAGCTGGTGCTCCAGGGTTGCCTTCTGAGTTGTTGTGCTGAGGAGTTCCATCTGGACGGGTTGGTTCCTGTTTCTACACTTAAGAGATACACCCACAGAGTCAGTCATAGCAAAGACTGGACTAAGACACCAGGCCTCTCCGGGCTCCATTTGAAGCAAGAGATGGGAAGGCGCCAATACAAGAATTCCTCCAACAACCTGAAAGACAACATGACATCACCAGAATCCAGGGATCCCGAAACAAGAAGAATTGCACACCCTACTCCAGAAGAATTAGAAGAAATTGACTCAAAAGTGAATTATATGAAAATAATAGAGGACCTTAAACAGGAGGTGAAAAACTGCCATAAACAATTAGAGATGACAAACAAAAAAGTAGAGGAAATGAATAAATCGCTCAAAGATACCCAAGAAAACCAAGAGAAGCAAGAAAAAGCAATCAAACAGATAAGGGAAGCGGTTCAAGATCTGAAGAATGAAATGGAAGTAATGAAGAAAACACAAACCGAGGGAAGGATAGAGATGGAAAACCTGGGTAAACGAACAGAAACCACAGAGACAAGTACTACCAACAGATTACAAGAGATAGAAGAAATAATGTCAGACACTGAAGATACCATAGAGAAAATAAACACACTGATCAAAGAAAACAGCAAAACCAACAAATTCTCATCACAAAACATACAGGAAATATGGGACACAATAAAAAGACCAAACCTAAGAATTATTGGGATAGAAGAAGGAGAAGAAGTACAGCTCAATGGTCCAGAAAATATATTTAATAAAATTATAGAAGAAAACTTTCCCAACCTAAAGAAAGATATTTCCTTTGAAGGTTCAAGAAGCATACAGAACACTGAATAGACTGGACCAAAAAAAAAAAAAAAAAATCTCCTCGCCATATAATAATCAAAACACAAAACATACAGAATAAAGAAAGAATATTAAGAGCTGCAAAGGAAAAAGGTCAAGTTACTTATAAAGGTAAACCTATCAGACTTACACCTGACTACTCTTATGGAAACCATGAAAGCCAGAAGGTCCTGGATAGATGTACTGCAGAAGCTAAGAGAACATGGATGCAAGCCCAGACTACTATACCCAGCCAAGCTTTCGTTCACTATAAATGGAGAAAACAAAATTTTCCAGGATAAAAACAAATTTAAACAATACGTAGCCACAAATCCAGCCTTACAGAAAGTAATAGAAGGAAAATCACAAACCAAGGAGTCCAACAATAACCACAATAACTCAAACATCTAGAGACCCTTCACCAGCGCAACTCAAAGAAGGCAAACACACAAACTCTATGACTAAAAAACTGACCGGAGTTAACAACCACTGGTCATTAATATCCCTTAATGTCAATGGACTCAACTCACCTATAAAAAGGCACAGGCTAAGAGATTGGATACGCAAACAGGATCCAACATTCTGCTGTTTACAAGAAACACACCTCAACCACAAAGACAGGCACCTACTTAGAGTAAAGGGATGGGAAAAGGTTTATCAAGCAAATGGACCTAAGAAACAGGCAGGTGTGGCCATACTAGTTTCTAACAAAGTTGACTTCAAACTTAAATCAATCAGAAGAGATGGAGAGGGACATTTTATACTCATAACAGGAACAATTGATCAGGATGAGGTCTCAATCCTGAATATCTATGCCCCTAATATAAAAGCACCCACATATGTAAAAGAAACATTACTAAAACTCAAGGCTGCCATTAAACCGCACACACTAATAGTAGGAGATCTCAAAACTCCTCTTTCACCAATGGACAGGTCAATCAGACAGAAACCTAACAGAGAAATAAGAGAATTAATGGAGGTATTGAATCAAATGGACTTAACAGACATCTATAGAACATTCCACCCAAATAGGAAAGAATATACCTTCTTTGCAGCTCATGGAACCTTCTCGAAAATTGACCACATCCTCGGTAACAAAGCAAACTTCCACAGTTACAAAAAAATATCCATAACCACCTGTGTCTTATCAGATCACCATGGACTAAAGTTAGAATTCAACAACAATGCTACCCCCAGAAAGCCTACAAACTCATGGAAACTGAACAGTCAACTACTGACCCACACCTGGATCAAAGAAGAAATAAAGAAAGAAATTAAAGTCTTCCTTGAATTCAATGAAAATAAAGAAACAACATACTCAAACTTATGGGACACTTTGAAAGCAGTCCTAAGGGGAAAGTTCATAGCCCTTAGTGCCCACTTAAAGAAAACAGAGAAAGCATACATTGGAGACTTAACAGCCCACCTGATAGCTCTAGAAAAAAAAGAAGCAGACTCACCTAGGAGGAGTAGAAGATTGGAAATAGTCAAATTGAGGGCAGAAATCAACAAAATAGAAACACAGAAAACAATCCAAAGAATCAATGAAACAAAAAGCTGGTTCCTGGAAAAAATCAACAAAATTGATAAACCCCTATCCAAACTAATCAAAAGGCAGAGAGAGAATTTGCAAATTAATAAGATCAGAAATGAAAAGGGGGACATAACCACAGACATAGAGGAAATTTAGAGAATCATTAGATCTTACTACAAAAGCCTATATGCCACAAAACTGGAAAATGTAAAAGAAATGGACACTTTTTTAGATAAATACCATATACCAAAGTTAAATCAGGACCAGGTGAACAATCTAAATAGACCTGTCAGTCGCGAAGAATTAGAAGCTGTTATCAAAAACCTCCCTACCAAAAAAAGCCCAGGACCAGACGGTTTCAATGCGGAATTCTACCAGAATTTCCAAGAAGATCTAATACCTATACTCCTTAAGGTATTTCACAATATAGAAACAGAAGAGTCATTGCCAAATTCCTTTTATGAAGCTACCGTCACTCTGATAGCAAAACCACACAAAGACTCAACCAAGAAAGAGAATTACAGGCCAATCTCACTCATGAACATCGACACAAAAATCCTCAACAAAATACTGGCAAACCGTATCCAAGAACACATTAGAAAAATTATCCATTATGATCAAGTAGGCTTCATCTCAGAGATGCAAGGCTGGTTCAACATATGCAAATCTATCAATGTAATCCATCATATAAATAAACTGAAAGAAAAAAAACCATATGATCATTTCATTAGATGCTGAAAATGCTTTTGACAAAATTCAACATCCCTTTATGATAAAAGTCTTGGAGAGATTAGGGATACAAGGGTCATACCTAAATATAATAAAAGCTATTTACAGCAAGCCGACAGCTAACATCAAACTAAATGGAGAGAAACTCAAAGCCATCCCACTTAAATCAGGAACACGACAAGGCTGTCCACTCTCTCCATACCTCTTCAATATAGTGCTTGAAGTTTTAGCAATAGCAATAAGACAACATAAGGGGATCAAGGGGATTCGAATTGGAAAGGAAGAAGTTAAACTTTCGTTATTTGCAGATGATATGATAGTGTACATAAGCAACCCCAAAAACTCCACCAAAGAACTCCTACAGCTGATAAACACCTTTAGTAATGTGGCAGGATACAAGATCAACTCCAAAAAATCAGTTGCCCTCCTATACACAAAGGATATGGAAGCAGAGAGGGAAATCAGAGAAGCATCACCTTTCACGATAGCCACAAACAGCATAAAATATTTCGGGGTAACTCTAACCAAAGAAGTGAAGGATCTATTTTAAAGGCGTAAACCACGAACAATGCCACACCAGTTTGGGATTACTATTACTAGGGTAGTATTTATTTAAAGAGGGAAAACTTACAGATCACGATCCCGGACAACAGCTCTCTGCACAACTAGAGAAAGAGTCTAGTCGCCAGACCAGCAGGAAGTCAAGAGAGAGCAAGCAGAAGGAAATAGAGGCTTTATGAATGGAGAGAAACCACGCCCCAATGGGCTGGTATCTCAGCAGCTATTGGTTGGAGGGGCGGAAAGACCTCCTGCAACACCTCCCTCTTTTGTTTAAGTAAGAGAGTTCTAAACCTACTATGAAATTATATACAATAAGTACAAATATCCTATTCTAACTAGCTTAGGACTTGTATAATAAATAACTTGGCCAAGTCATGAGAGAAAAGTAACTATAGTTATATAGTCTTCAACCCCATCAAAGATCTGAGAAGGGAAATAATGTTACCTGGGTAATTAGGAAGTTCAGTAAAACAACTTCCAAAACCTGCAACAAATCACAGGGACAACTAGCTACCTGGGCAATCACCCAAAGTCACATTTGCAGCGTTGAAGCAACCAACTTTGGCTAAGGCCTAACATAACTGACATACCATTTTCAAAGGCAAGCAACTTTTCAAAACTATCTTACCCTGTCTTGGCAGGATATGACAGTCCTGTTTTATCCATTGATGCATGCTCTGTATCTCTGTCAGTGGTTAAGGTATGGGCATTTCTTTGCCCCAAGGCCAGTTCTGTCCAAAAGAAAGGCTCCAGATGGAGTGCCTTTGGTGCTCAACATTCTCTCAGGAATAGAGCGGTGTTGCCAGGAGCAATTGTGTCTCACTACCACAAAACTCTGAGTTAGATTAAAGGCCATTTTTCTGCAGCTCTTTGAAGAGGTTGAAGATCATCTATCAATACTGAGTATAATCTCTATATATCTAAATAACCTAATTAGTCTAATTATAAATGGCAAACTTAGATGACTATTAATCTACATAATTCTCAATATCTATCTAACTTAAAGACTAAGACAATAAACATCTGTGTAACAAATGAGGATAATGACCTCCAAATATAAACAATGTACAAATATACATTGCAATATGGTAAATATCGATACAATATATGTCAATACATAAAAAATATTTTAAACAGAGGTAGAAACATGCATGCTTACAATAGTCAATATAATTTAACTTTGTATCAAGAATCAATACCAATATATTTGTCTAAAAATTGTAACTCACAATTACAAATCTATTATCCCATCACCCTCTTTTTTTTTTTTCAAAATGATCCCTGAGCTTATAAAATTCCTCCCCCAACCTCCCAACCCCTAAATGATGTCCCTAAACCTGGGGACAAACTTTACTGGGAGAGGGGACGTTGTCCTCTAGAATTACTTCCAGCTGTCATGGGGGCGACATTCTTTCTGGGGGATCCTGTGAAAGCAAAATGATGGTTAAATTTCAAGATCAATGTCTTTTAAAATTGCAAATAGTCTCTGAGTATTTTGTGGAGGTCTGGCCAGAATGTTGTACAAGATGTGCACCATTTCAGCTAACCAAGTTGGGATCTTCTTGTGCAGCTGGTACCCAAAACAGGTCTTGTAGTAGCACTATCAGTATCATGACGTCATATCAACCAGGTAGAGTTGTTGTTGTGGGGCCCCATCTTCTTCCTGGAAACTTCAAATGTCACTTCAGAAAAGACTCATTGTTTATTGTAAAAAACTTAAACATTAACCATATAGACATATATAGGCATATATATATATACATATATTCAATGAAAGGTATGATAGATATGAAGAAAAGCAAAGATGTTTTCTAAACTCATATTTCTTTCTGTCCCATATCACGGCTCTTGACATGAGACAGAACCTCCAGAAACTCTGGGTTTTTCTCTTACTAACAGGCTTGGAATTGGAGAGGGACTGAGCCAGAGTCCAACTTCAAAACCAGCTCCATAAATTTAGAAATATGGTTTAATGAGTGTTTTCCTGTGGAGATAAGAACAGAACCCTGCCCCCATTCTATATGTTTTACTTACCACCTGTATGAATATCATTGTGGATGAGTTGTCATTTCTCCTTTCCAAGAGGTTTCTCCTCTTCAAATCGAAACTTTATTAATTTTGATGGTATCCACAATTTTTCTTCTCCTGTGGAAACAAGAGCAAAACCCCTTCCACAACGTAGCACATCTCCTGGCTTCCATTGAGAGGTCAGCACATCTTTGAAATAAATCGGTTGATTTAGTTCAGCAGACTTTTCCATTATCCAATGTCTTTCTGCTGCTGTCGTTCCTTTCTCATTAGCGTTAAGAAAATTCAAGGTTAATAAAGCATTATGTAATCTATTTCTGGGGGTATTTTCGGTCCCTTTCTGTTTTTTCAGCATATCCTTTATAGTACGATTTGATCTTTCTATAACTGCCTGACCTGTAGGATTATTTGGTATACCTGTAATGTGTTTTATATTATAATAATCAAAAAAGTGTTTCATTTTCTTAGATACATATGCTGGACCATTATCTGTCTTTATTTGTGCAGGTATACCCATGATGGCCATAACTTCCAATAAATGTGTGATTACTGAATCTGCCTTTTCTGAGCTCAGGGCAGTAGCCCATTGAAAACCTGAATACGTGTCTATGGTGTGGTGTACATATTTTAATTTACCAAATTCCATAAAGTGGAACACATCCATCTGCCAGATATCATTTCTCTTAGTACCCTTTGGGTTACTCCCTGCAGGCAACGGTGTTTGATTATAGAAAGAACAAGTAGGACATCTCTTTATAATGTCCTTAGCTTGTTGCCAAGTAATGGAAAATTCTTTCTTTAGGCCTTTACTATTGACATGATGCTTTTTATGAAATTCTGAGGCCTGCAACACGCTTCCAATCAATAATTGATCAATCTCAGCGTTGCCTTGTGCTAGAGGACCAGGCAGACCTGTATGGGACCAGATGTGTGTTATGTACATCGGACAAAGCCTGTTCCTGATTATGTCTTGTACCTGGATAAACAATGAAGTCAACTCTGTGTCATCTGGTATAAATTCAGCGGTTTCAATATGCAAGATAACTCTTTCTGCATATTGTGAATCTGTAACTATATTAAGAGGTTCTTTAAAATCCCTTAGCAAAATAAGAATGGCATATAATTCTGCTTTCTGGACAGAATTATAAGGGCTTTGTTCCACCTTACTCAATTCATCTGACTTGTAACCTGCTTTCCCTGATTTATTTGCATCAGTATAGAACGTACGGGCTCCAGTTATTGGAGCATCACGTACAATTTTAGGAAGAATCCAAGAAGTTCTCTTCATAAGGTTAAGTCTACCACTTTTGGGATAGTTGCTATTAATTTCTCCCAAAAAATTAGCACAAGCTCTTTGCCACGGTTCATTGTCTTCCCATAACTTTTTTATTTCTTCAGTAGTAAAAGGCACTATAATTTCTGCTGGGTCTATACCTGCTAGTTGACGAAGTCTCAGCTTACCTTTTATAATTAATTCAGAGACTTTTTCCACATAAGTTTTTAATTTTTTGGTTTATTGGGTATAAATATCCATTCTAAAATAATATCTTCCCTCTGCATTAGAATCCCTGTAGGAGAGATTCTGGAAGGCAATATGACTAGGATGCAGCTAAGATTTGGGTTCACCCTATCCACATGTACTTCCTGTAATTTTTCCTCAATCATTGTCAGTTCCTTTTCTGCTTCAGCTGTCAGTTTTCTTGGACTATTCAAATCTTTATCACCATCTAAGGTTTTGTTTAAATGAACTATTAGATCAGGTGTTATCCCAACAGCTGGTCGTAGACTGGAAATGTCTCCCAACAATCTTTGGAAGTCATTAAGAGTCTTTAACCGGTCTCTCCTAATTTGTGCCTTTTGTGTTTTAATTTTCTCTAACCCTATTCTGTAACCTAGGTAATTAATAAAATTTCCTCTTTGTATCTTTTCAGGGGCAATTTGTAATCCCCACCTAGGCAAGACTTTCTTTACTTCTTCAAACATCCTTTCTAAAATATCTTTATTTGAATCTGATAATAAGAAGTCATCTATGTAATGATAAATTATGGACTTGGGAAATTGTTTACGAATTATTTCCAATGGCTTACTTACAAAATATTGGCACAATGTAGGACTATTGAGCATACCCTGTGGGAGGACAGTCCATTGATATCTCCTATTAGGCTGAGAATTATTATAAGTAGGCACTGTGAAGGCAAATTTTTCTCTATCCTTTTTTTGTAACGGTATAGTGAAAAAACAATCTTTCAAATCAATAACTATAAGAGGCCATCCTTTTGGTAATAGAGAAGGCAAAGGAATTCCAGATTGTAGTGGGCCCATAGGTTGAATTACTTTGTTGACAGCTCTTAGATCTGTCACCATTCTCCATTTACCAGATTTCTTTTTTACAACAAACACAGGAGAATTCCAAGGGCTGGTTGATTCTTCAATATGGTGAGCATCTAATTGCTCTTGCACCAGCTGTTCCAATGCCTGTAATTTATCTTCCGCTAGAGGCCACTGTTTGATCCATATTGGCTTCTCAGTTAGCCATTTTAAAGGTAGGGCTGTTGGTACCTCTAAAGGTTTGGTATTTGCTATATGTTCTTGTACAGCCTGAATGGCTGGTGACCTTTTTCCATAATACCTCATCATATCTTTCCCAGAATTATGAATTCCTGGAACTGCAGGAATGTTAATCTGGGTATTCCATTGCTGTAACAGGTCACGGCCCCATAAATTTATTGCAATATTGGCTATATATGGCCTTAGTCTTCCTATTTGCCCTTCAGGCCCTATGGATTCCACCCATCTTGTGCTTTGTTTTACACGAGATAGTGTTCCAATTCCCAGAAACTGAACATCTACCTCTTGAAGAGGCCAATTTGGATGCCAAGATTCTGGGGTAATAATATTTACATCCGCACCTGTGTCTAATAAGCCTTCAATAAAAGTGCCATTTATACAGACTTTTAGCTTTGGTCTTTGGTCGTTAATAGAAGTCTGCCAAAATATATGTTTACTCTGTCCTACTGGGTTTTTTGACTCATCCTCCACACGTAATTCACCATTTAGACTAGTATTACTTTTTACAGCAGAAATTGGAGCTTTTAGATTTCTTGGTGAGGCACGTTCTCCACTGTGACTGGGAATGACTGGGCCACTGTTGGCTTGGGGGCCTGTGAGAGGCCCCTCAAGGAGTTTCCCGACGGTATCGGGTTGCCTTGTTTGTCTGTTGTTGACCTGCATTTGTTGGACCAATGACGGCCTTTACCGCATCTCCTACATATACCTGAAGGCCTAGGTCCCCTATTTTTGTCATTCCCAGAGCAGATATTATTTCTAGAAATTCTGTGCCTGCAATCCCTTTTCAGATGTCCTAATTTTCCACAATTAAAACACCTGGCAGTTTGATGTCTCCTCATTGCTGTGGAAATCGCTTCTCCTACCCAAGATTCATCATTATAGCTAAATGTCTCAACATTCATCATATGCTGAATCCATTCATCCATAGGCGCTGATCTAGACTTTAAAGGCCCAATTATCTTTTTGCATTCTATGTTTGCATTCTCAAATGCTAGAGATTCAAGAAGTATTTGTCTAGAATCCGGGTCTGTTACCCCTACGTCCAGAGCCTTAATTAATCTTTGCAAAAAGTCAATAAAGGGTTCTCTCTGTCCCTGCCTAATTCTGGTATATGATTCAACCCTTTTTGCTGGATCTTGTATCCTATTCCAAGCATTTAAAGCTGCTTGGTGACATAGATGCAGTACTTCATCGTCATAAAGAGCTTGGACCTGTGGATCAGCATATTCTCCTGCACCAAGAATTTGATCTTGGGAAACCTCGACACCTTTTACTCTTCCTTGCTGTTCCATATGTTTGGATTCTTCTCTGAAATAAATTCCAAACATCAAGGAAGGTCCCTTATCTAAAACTGCAGACACTAACTGATGGAAATCATAGGGGGTAGCTCTAGCATTAGAAGCCCAAGCCCTTATCATTTCCTGTACATATGCATTTTGCAAGCCAAAAGTAACAATAGCCTGTTTAATTTCTTTCAGATCATTCATTGCTATTGGCATCCATCTAGCTTCTCTGACTCCCTTTGAGCCTTTAGAAGTTGACGCTTTGTCAGAATTAAGTATAAGGTATGCCGCTAAAACCCTGGGTAAGCCAGTTCTAATAGCTGGTGTTGGCTTTGTATCCTGTCCTTGTGTTTTATTACTCTGTTCACCAGTTCCAATCATTTTTTCAAGCATTTCAAGTCTTTTTATTATTGTGTTTATTATTGCCTCTTTTGAATCCTGAATCTCCTGAATCTCCTGAATCTCCTGACCTGCATGAGTTCTTGAGAGTACCATAATCTTCCTAAATGATAGAATATTCAAAAAAATACTAAAACCTAGTAACCAGTAAATTAAGTTATCCTCATAGTCATATAAATTTTGCATGATTAGACCCATTGTATTGGTAGCCCAAACAGTGAAAGTCATGTTGGAAACAAAAACTGTCATATTACCTATTATCCAGCTGGCCTCGAACTCACTGAAATCCGAAATCCGCCTGTCTCTGCTTCCCGAGGGCTGGGATTAAAGGCGTGCACCACCACCTGTCCGGTCGAACTCACAGAGATCCGCCTTTCTCTGCCTCCCGATTGTATGCCACCACCACCTGTCCGGCCTCAGAGATCGTCCTGCCACTCTGGATATTATGGGCTTTAAGGCCAAGTGTATCTCGGACTCGGCACTGGGCAGAGGAAGCGAGGGCTCATTCCTGCCAAGCCGAACTTGCGGCCGGCAGCCGAGGGGGGGGGTCCTAAAAGCCAAATGTTCGTTGGGCGCCAGGTAAAGGCGTAAACCACGAACAATGCCACACCAGTTTGGGATTACTATTACTAGGGTAGTATTTATTTAAAGAGGGAAAACTTACAGATCACAATCCCGGACAACAGCTCTCTGCACAACTAGAGAAAGAGTCTAGTTGCCAGACCAGCAGGAAGTCAAGAGAGAGCGAGCAGAAGGAAATAGAGGCTTTATGAATGGAGAGAAACCACGCCCCAATGGGCTGGTATCTCAGCAGCTATTGGTTGGAGGAGCGGAAAGACCTCCTGCAACACTATTTGACAAGAACTTTAAGGCATTGAAGAAAGAAATTGAAGAGGATTCCAGAAAATGGAAGGATCTCCCTTGCTCGTGGATTGGGAGGATCAACATAGTAAAAATGGCAATCCTACCAAAGGCAATTTATAGATTCAATGCAATCCCCATCAAGATCCCATTAAAATTCTTCACTGATCTTGAAAGAACAATAATCAACTTTATATGGAGTAACAAAAAACCCAGGATAGCCAAAACAATCTTATACAATAAAGGAACTTCAGGAAGCATTACCATCCCTGACTTTAAACTCTATTACAGAGCTACAGTAATGAAAACAGGGTGGTATTGGCATAAGAATAGAGAAGTTGACCAATGGAATCGTATAGAAGACCCGGATTTTAACCCACAAACCTATGAACACCTCATTTTCGATAAAGGTGCTAAAAGTATACAATGGAAGAAAGAAAGCATCTTCAACAAATGTTATGGCACAACTGGATGTCAACCTGTAGAAGAATGAAAATAGACCCATACCTATCACCATGCACAAAACTCAAGTCCAAATGGATCAAAGACCTCAATATCAATCTGAACACACTGAACCTGATAGAAGAGAAAGTGGGAAGTACCCTACAACAGATGGGCATAGGCGATCGCTTCCTAGGTATAACCCCAGCAGCACAGTCATTAAGGGCAACATTGAATAAATGGGACCTACTGAAACTGAGAAGCTTCTATAAAGCAAAAGACACTGTCACTAAGACAAAAAGGGAACCTACTGACTGGGAGAAGATCTTCACCAACCCCGCAACAGACAAAGGTCTGATCTCCAAAATATATAAAGAACTCAAGAAACTAGACTTTAAAATGCTAATTAACCCAATTAAAAAATGGAGTACTGATCTGAAGAGAGAATTCTCACCAGAAGAATTTCAAATGGCCAAAAGGCACTTAAGGTCATGCTCAGCCTCCTTAGCGATCAGGGAAATGCAAATCAAAACAACATTGAGATATCACCTTACACCTGTCAGAATGGCTAAAATCAAAAACACCAATGATAGCCTTTGCTGGAGAGGCTGTGGAGAAAGGGGTACCCTCATCCATTGCTGGTGGGAATGCAAACTTGTGCAACCACTTTGGAAAGCAGTGTGGCGGTTTCTCAGGAAATTTTGGATCAGCATACCCATGGACCCAGCAATGCCACTCTTGGGAGTATACCCACGAGATGCCCGATCATATGACAAGGACATTTGTTCAACTATGTTCATAGCAGCATTATTTGTAATAGCCAGAACCTGGAAAAACCTAGATGCCCTTCAATGGAAGAATGGATGAAGAAAGTATGGAATATATATACATTAGAATACTACTCAGCGGTAAAAAAACAATGACTTCGCGAATTTTGCATGCAAATGGATGGAAATAGAAAACACTATCCTGAGTGAGGTAACCCAGACCCAAAAGGATGAACATGGGATGTACTCACTCATAATTGGTTTCTAGAGATAAATAAAGGTCAGTGAGTCTATAATTTGATATCCTAAAGAAACTAAATAAGAAGGTGAACCCAAAGAAAAGCATATAGCTATCCTCCTGGTTATGGGAAGTAGACCAGATTGTCGGGCAAAAATTTGGGATCTTGAGGGTGTGGGAGTGGGGGTAAGGGGAGAAGGGGAGAGAAATGTGAGAAGGGGAGGGTGGGGGGAACTTGGGGAAACGGGATGATTGGGATAAAGGAAGTTTGGTTAGGGGAGCAGAGAAGCACACATCTTAATTAAGGGAGCCATCTTAGGGTTGGCAAGAGACTTGGATCTAGAGGGGCTCCCAGGTGCCCAGGGCGATGTCCCCAGTTAGCTCCTGGGGCAGCTGTGGACAGGGAACCTGAAATGACTCTATCCTATAGCCATATTGATGAATATCTTACATATCACCATAGAAACTTCATCTGGCGATGGATGGAGATAGAGACAGAGACCCACACTGGAGCACTGGACTGAGCTCCCAAAGTCCCAATGAGGAGCAGAAGGAGGGAGAATATGAGCAAAGAAGTCAGGACCACAAGGGGTGCGCCCACCCGTGGTGACAGTGGGGCTGATTCTTTGGGAGCTCACCAAGGCCAGCTGGACTCTGACTGAAAAAGCATGGGATAAAACCGGACTCTCTGAATTTGGCGGACAATGAGGGCTGCTGAGAAGCCAAGGACCATGGCACCGGGTTTTGATCCTACTTCATGCTCTGGCTGTGTGGGAGCCTACCCAGTTTGGATGTTCACCTTCCTAGACCAGGATTGAGGGGGGAGGATTTTGGACTTTCCACAGGGCAGGGAACCCTGACTGCTCTTCAGGCTGGAGAGGGAGGGGGAGGAGTGGGAGGAGGTGAGGAGGAGAGGGAGGAGTGGGAGGGAAATGGGAGGCGGGGAGGAGGCAGAAATTTCTTTTTTTTTTCCAATAAAAAAAAAACTTTATTCTAACAATGTTGTTAAGTAATATTATAAAATGTAGAATTCACTAGTTTCAAAAAAGTGGCCCAAATCAATCAGTTTGTAAATCTGCATTTGATCTAGAAGCATAAACATAATTACCTGGAACTTGTACCCAAATGATGACTGTGCCAGAGGCACGGATCATATTTCACCAACTATCAAGGAGAGAACCTCAAAGATAGAATGCTTACTATAAAGGAAAGGAAAAAAAAACTGTCTTTATAGCTACAGTTGGAATTTCTTAGAAGGGCCAGGCTCCTATTCTGTGATTTAGAGGTAAAAACCTGACTTTGAGCAAGAGATAGTAAGAATGAACTTTCACCATAATATAAACAGTAAAACCTTTGAATTCTTTGAATAGGTTACCAATAAATGCACCATTCTACCATTTATTGAATTTGAGCTTTTTAGAAAGGTTAATGCTTAAAATACAGAATGAGTCAGGTATAAAATTTGAGGTCAAGACAGCGTGGAATAGTACTTAGTAAAAGGTAACAAAAGAATGAGTGATGTCCATGTATCCTGAAATGGCTACTTTGGTTCAACAAGTGAAGTTACTATATGATGAGTTCTCTGTCTTTCTCAAATCAAATTACTTCTCTGTTTTACAAATATGGCATATAATGGAATATTTGTATGTATCTATAAAAGACTGTATATATATATATATGTACACACAAACCATATATATATATGTTTGTGTGTGTGTGTTCATATGCAATATACTTCAAGATATTTTATCCTATAAAATATAAATATCCAAGTAGATAAATCTGAAAAACATCATGTGCATCCTCCATGTTGTTTGCAACTTTATACATGATGTAATAATCTATGCTCTTCTTAAATCAAAGAAAAAATGCATTTGGACTATAAATGTACAGTGATATTTTTATTCTATTTTTGTTCTTATTGTAACTCTTGGTTACTTTCTTTCTAAGAAAAGGAAGTGGCATTACTGTGCTTTGACTCTGGCATTTCTTTCTTATTATTTGCAGTGAATAGAGTATTTTCCAGTTACTGTGCTAGGGATCGATTGCAATTTCAGGGTTCTCTCTTTATCACTTACATTACCTTGGGTTAAGGCTAAGTTTAAATTGTGAAGAAGGTAAAAACTTGAGGAGGAAAATCTGTCGTAAGTGTAAGAATGGTTTCTCTTCTTTCTCCCCATTCTTCTTGGTCCCTAGGGCCCCATTTCCATCACACAGTAGTTTGCTCAGTACTCCCTGGTATATTGCCAAAGAATACGATCCATACTGAAATTCCTGAAACGTCCATTTTAAATGCCTATTTTATTGATTGTGAAGGACTATCTGAGTGCTAAGGAGAGAATACAGAGAAAGATATCTTCATGCCTCTCCCAAGTCTGCTTTTCCATATTAAAATTATAGAAAGATGGCTTGTGAAATAAGAGTGCAGGGAAAGGATGGAGAGTGACAAGTAAAGGGGAGTTGTCTCTAGCTTTGGGGACCATTCTCTTTGGAATTGAGATATTGTTTTGCAAACATGATGTACATGTGACTCTAAGAGGCCGAGAGAACCACAGATGATAAATACATGGGCATTTGTTAACAAGTTGTGTAATTCAAAAGAGATGAAGAGCATAAAGAGAATTATGTATAGAATCAGATGTTCAAATATAGTTAAATAGTCCCAAGTCAATCTTATCTTTTAACGTGAAACACATACAAATAAAACTTTCGTTATTGAGATTGGCATGCCAAGTCATGTATATATAAACAGAAGCTTTTTTACTAAAATACTGAATGTCAATATGTCTGACTGTGACATAAAGTTGTCAATATATAATTTCTCCCGACTGAATATTTACAGCCTTAGTTAGAGGTTTCCTGTTCTTTAAAGTGAGAACTACAGCTTGGCATGCTTATAAGACAGTAATGAAGAGAAGACCAGAAAGACAATTAAATCACAATATGGAAGGCTTTGAATGGAAAGTAGAAGCAGCCTGTTTAATTAACCCATAAGAAGCAGTTGCATGCTTGTTCTATTTATTTTGTGCTTGAATTTTAAATCAACAATGCATTTCATAATAAAATATAATATAGAAACTTGAAAATATGGAATGAAAAGTGTATGAGAAAATAAAGATCACCACTAGTCCATTACCCAGAGATGGGAATTATATAATGTATACTTCTCACACAAATGTTAATGTGTCCTTCTCCCCTATCTTGTGACAGGATCTTACACTGATAGAATTGGTGTTCTAGTACATTTTTGTATGACTTTGATTTTTTAATGACTTCTATCTCATGTTATTAACTAACCTATAAAAACTGAATTTTCTGAATGTTGTTAATGTATAGTTAATTCTTCATGTCCTTGGGTTCTGCTTCTGAAGATTCAACTAAGAGTCACAATTACATATTATTTGCCACTTTTTAAAGTTATTAAAGTTAGAGCATTAAATACAAATGAAATAAGCAAAAGATACACCATTTTACTTGACCTGTACAGCCTTGGACTTTGGTATCTCTGTGGGTCCTTGGAACCAGTTGCCTACAGATGCCAAGGAAGGGATGCATATATCCATTGTTTATTAATATAACTTTAAAGAGGCCTAAAGGGAGATGACTTTTTTTTTTTTTTGATTTTCAAGACAGGGTTTCTCCGTAGCTTTTTGGTTCCTGTCCTGGAACTAGCTCTTGTAGACCAGGCTGGTCTCGAACTCACAGAGATCCGCCTGCCTCTGCCTCCCGAGTGCTGGGATTAAAGGCGTGTGCCACCGCCGCCTGGCAAGAATTCTTAAAAAAAATGCTTTACAGGCTGACCCATAGCCCAATTTCCTGGAGGTTTATTTCATTTGGAGTCACCTCCTCTCAGCTGATATTATAATGTATCAAATTAATGTAAAATTAGCTTGCACAATAGATAATATATTTATTTTTATTTCATTTTTGGCACCCAAATGAGAAGCCTTTGATTAGGAGTTTTCCAGATACCCGGTTTGGTTACTTAAGATTTCTCGTAGCTGGTTGTTATAAATAGCTATAGACACACTTCTCATGAGAGTCCTTCTTTTATCTATTTTAGATCTGCTAGACAGAAGAGAGATAACCTAACCCAAGTTTTAGGCTTTTAGCCCAGCTAGGAGATTGCATATCTAACAAGAGTCCCTGCACACTTGCATACCAGTGGGCTTCCTGTCAGCCAGCTGGATTATGGGTAATTCCTGTAGCTGCTCCTTCCTACCCAGTAGTTTTCTCCATGCTCTTGCCTGAAAGCAGAAGGTGAAAATGAATCCCAGTTGGGGATAAGAAGGAAAGAGCATGTAGCCTGTCTTACCTGAATGGCATACACTGTAGGAGAAGAATGATGGCAGATTGTTAAATGCATAGCTTCAGAAGCAAGGAAAGACATACCAGTTAAGAGATCAAAAGACCCCTTATGTTTCTGGGGTGTAGAGAAAATGGTTTAAAAAATAAATATTGGTAATTTCTCAGTATTTTTTTTTTACTTGTCGGAAAGTCCCAATAGTTTACAGCAATAAGTAAACTTCATGTTCAGTATTTTTTCTTTCTTTTTGCCCAGTTCCTGCACATTTAGCTTTGCTTCCAGACTAAGTATCTATAATATTTGTAAACAGTCTAATTTTTAAATGAAATTTATTTAGCAATTTTTTGGTCAAACCTTTCTTCTTTTAATGGCCATTCCCATAAGCCTGCCATAACTTGTGCCCTATATTTAGAGACTGGTTATCTCCTCTATTTAAAGTGTTTAGGTAGTATTGTTTCAATAGATTGTCTAGTTTTCTGGAACCACCTTCATCACTGGCTGCCAAGGGCTCTCTTATGATAAGTTGTGTCTGTATCTACCCTGTTTTCAGAATTATGTCACAGCTCTCTGACTGCCTGAGAGTAGAGTTTTGAAGTTTCTATGGGTTTCTAATTATTTCATTGGGAAATTGGGATAGACTAAGCTAGCAATTCTTGGCTACTCAGATGGCATCTGAAAGTGGAAATTATTCCAGTTGAAGATTTCTGAGAAGAGGAGATAATGATTGGAGCTATTCTTAAAGATAATAAAAACTTGGCTTTAATGTTTAAAAGTGGTAAAATGAACTAAATTTCAGAAAAGCAGGGTTTTTTAATTACTATAAAACTTGAAGCCAGAGGTAATGAAGATCTGAAGCAGGATAGTGTTTGTGACAATAAAAAACGGTATTTTCTAACTTTTGATTCAAAGCAAGAGAAGGAATAAGTTACAAAAAATACCTTACCCTTAGATGAAGAAGATAATAACCCATTTAATTACATGTATTTAGCATTATTTTTGGAAGAGTATTGAGGATAGAATCTCATATACTCTATGTAATAAATTGTGATTATATAAGCTAAGTAGTGAAGTTGCTAAGTAAATTTCAAGGTTCTTTTATCTTATTTTTGGAACTGTTTATTTATGATTGGCTATTTGTTCATGAAAATTTTATGTCTATCTGCCCATTGAGCTCAAACAAATTTCTCTGTTGTCTTAATTTTATTAAACTGAGCAAATATTGTTTCTACATTGCATCACTGCCTTGTCTTTCCATCAAAAATGAATTATAAGCATTTCTATCTCTGTGACACATGAACATTATCTCTGCTTTTCCGAGTGGCGATTCCTCCCACATATGTTTTCAGGCTGATATGTCTCAGTAAGATAATTCAACGTGAGCTGCAGGGTTTGTATCATAGTATCACTGAGGCTTCCCATCATTTGCCATGGCTGAAACAACCTGACATGAAATATAACACTATAACATGTCAGGTGGAAAATTTAAACATTGGTTTTTTCCCAAGGAAGAATAGAATCTTTATATTTTAAAGCACCCTATTTCATTGGTAGGGACAGGGTTTGGGATGTTATGCTACTGTATTGATTCTTCTAGAAAGCTGAGTTAGGAAAAAATCCTTTTCTAGTTAAGAATTGCTCATTTTCCTTTTTTTTTTGACACAAGAACAATTCTCAACATGCTGTTTCATGGCTACTAAAATACAGAAAGCTCAGGAAAGCACCCAGATGAATACAGTGCAATAAACTCTTGTTTATTAGTGACATTACTTTCTATGCTCAGATTTTCTAAGCAAAGCTATTGAATTCACAAAGATATTATCCATTAAAATATATGCCTCTCTATGTGAGCCAAATAAGATGAGAGCTATTATTAGGGTGTAGTATTCTTACAGCAGATAAGTGGACTAGAGATGTGACTCAACAGTCTGAGCACTTGCTGTTTTGCTGCTCATGAACAGACTGAAGTTCAGTTCCCAACGCCTACGTCTGATGGCTCACAACTTTCCCTAACACCAGTTCCAAGATAATCCGAATTTCTCTTCTGACCTCCATAGGCACCTGAACACACATGGTACACACACACACACACACACACACACACACACACACAGAGAGAGAGAGAGAGAGAGAGACAGACAGACAGACAGAAACACATTTCATAAAGTTGAATAAATTAAAACATTTCTACATATAAGAACTAAATACATGAGAAATGGAAGTGGTGATGGACATACATCAATTTCTATGAATGAAAACCAAATAATTCACATGATGCACTGATGGCATTTGTAAAAGAAATTATGATGTTTCTTGCATGTATTTATATTATTCTTTAAGACCCTTCATGCAAATGCATAATTTTTAAAGTTTATATATTTAATTACCTTTATTGTATTAGTTGGTTGCCTTCATGTATGTCTGTCTGTCATGTTTGTGTGCCTGGTCTCTGTGGAGATCAGAAGAGGGTACCAGATCCTCTGTAACAGGAGTTAGGGGTAACTGTGAGCCACTGTGTGAGTGCGGAGATTGAAACCCAGGCCCTCTACAAGAGCAGTCATCACTCGTAATTGATGATGCATCTCTCTAGCTCCAAATGCCTAATATTTTTAATCTCTCCTACATGTCACTTATCTTACCAGTTAAATATTCTCCTAAGTTTAATTTTAAATAAAATGATCTTTGTATTCTAATTTTCTGAGAAATCACCATACTGTGTTTCAAAGCAACTGTACAAGTTTACACTCCTGCCAGCAATGGAGGAGTGTTGCCCTTACCCCACATCCTTTGTAGCATAAGTTGTCATCTACCTCAAGACCCACTGGGATTGATATGCATCCAATATTTTCCAGAAGTAATGTTTGTTAGTAACAAATCCAAATGAATATCCTAACAATTCTAAATTAAATCTCGCATGCATATACCTATCTACCATCATACCTATCTACTTATTTTGAGTATTCACTTGTTCTATAACAAGAGACAATGTTTTTAGTCAGATTTTGATTAATGGACTCAGACTCAGGGCAATCTCTAAACAAAAGAATTGGTATTTTTTAATGTTCTGTCTTTATGTATGCAGAATTTATTCCTGTTCATTGATGGTTTACTTAGGTTTCTATAACTATGGTATAAGCATCTTGACCAAAAGCAACTTGTGAAGAAAGTGGCTTCTCATATCTCACAGCTTGCAGTCAGTCCATCGTGCAGGAAATCCAGAGCAAGGCTGGAACCTGGAGGCAGGAAGTGAACCAGAAATCGTAGAGAAATATTGTTTACTGGCTTGCTCCTCATGGCTTGCTTAGCCTTGTTTGTTCTTGTACTTGGTGTTATGTTCTCAAGGATGATGTTGTCTATAGTAGGAAGGGTCCTCCCACACCAGTCATCAATCAAGATGATATACCACAAGCTTGCCCATAGGCCAATTTCATAGAGGCGCTTTCCTCAAATGAGGTTCTCTCTACCCATACGGGCTAGTTTAGCTCAAGCTGACAAAGGAACTAGGCAGAATGTTGATCTTAGAGTTTGATGCTAAAACAATTTCATGTTTTAAACACTTGGTTCCCTCTGGGAGGGGCTGTCTATTGGGGAGCTGTAGAAACTTTGGTAAATAGGACTTACCCAGTGAAAATAGGCCATTGGAACCCAGACATGCTCGCTGGGTCTTTTCTTTCTTTTGTTTTTTGTCCACAATCAGGTAACAATTCATATGAACCAACTATATTAGTTGTTTTGTGATGTTGTGCATTTAGAAGAAGGTATGAAACCAAACATGGTGAGGCAATGAATTGTAATGAATCACCTCTTCTCTGAAACTCTTAATCTCACAGTAACACAAAAGTAACTGTTATAGTGGGCTATTGGAAGGTTAGATATAGACAGATTTTGCTCCCACAATCAGATGTTGATGGAGTAAACTGCTTTGAATAATTGGCTTACACAGTTTATTGTATAAAATACATAGAAATACCATAATGCGACCATAGCAGAACAGATGAAGACATGGAGTTTTAATTGTATATTTGAAGACTTTAGAACACAATCTGCATTGCTCTTTATTTGCTTGTAAATGAGTCAGCGTGCCTTAGTTTCATTAACATATATTTACATTTTATATGATTGTTCTCATACAGTTTCAAGATGTAAAGACGGATTGTATATAGTGCACACAGTGTAGTGCTCATAAAAGAACGAATACTACACAACTGATACTTGTTCTTCACCTGGAGAATTTTGCTTTGCTCAGCTGCTCATCAACAACATAAAGAACAACCACAACGCAATAGTATTCTTGCTGGACTTAAAACCCTCTCTCCTTAATTTGGAAGGATTGAAAGCAAATTTCCAAGGTGGTGAAGATTACTATTGCTCTTTTTATATGACTTAGAACATGACTTCATTTCAGCTGCTGCCTTGAGATCCTGCTTTGCTGGCTTTGCTGCTAAATCAAAAAAACCTGTGTATGCTTAGAGTGCCTAAGTTGGGAAGGTTTTATTTTATTCCACTGGTTTAAAATTGCATCAGTCTATTCTGTTATAATTATTTTCTGTTATAATTTTCCAACCCAGGACAGCTGAAGAATTTCATCTTGAGTGGTGCTTCACGGTATGTCAGTCAGTCCCTTGACAAGAAGCACAGTAGTTCTATTCAGCATCATGCTGCTGCTCTTCCTACTAATAGGAAACCTTGTCTGTTTACATCCCGTCATTTTATCCTTCAAGACTACTGTTTAATACCTTCTCAAGCCATATCTAGCCAACTCTCTCATCACCATGGAAATAATTCCTATAACTGGAAATAATATTGAATTATGTGATATATAGTCCCCGAACTGAAAATAATATTAATTCTTGCTATTATTGAGCCTGTTATTTTGCTACTTCTTAATATGCTTTATTTCATTAATCCTTATACAATCCTATAATAAAGACATTATTGCTATTTTTACTTTACAGATGCGGGAGTGCAGGCATGTAATTTTCCCAAGGTTACAAAGTGAGCCTTGGGTTCTTCTGAGAGAAGATGGATGAGCATTGCCTAGTTGATATACAAACTAGGTTTAGTCTAGAATATTAATGAAGTCAATTAATCTTTTTATTATAACCTTACCAATTCTCTGGGAATGTTTGTCAAATATGGAACATTAATAAATAATTAAAATGCAATATTCTGAATAATTAAACCCACAAAGACCTGATTTATCTTTAATAATTATAATGATATTTTTAAAGAGAAAGTTTTGATAACATATGTTAGGGGTAGCATATGATGAGATTAACAAGCTGTTCTTTCTTGTTTATTCTTAGAATCTGCGGGTAGGGAATCAAAATGCCAAGGACAGTGATTCTGTCAGTATGATTGCTTGGTATGTGTTTTGTGGTATAATATAATTTTTTATATATAATATAATATAATTTTCTTCCTCTGCTAAATTTCATTTTTTACACATTCAGCAGCACTAATCTCTGTTGTTTCCTTGTGTGTTTGAGTGTGTATATACACATGTGTGTGTATGTATGTTTGTGGAAGGTTCACTAATTTTATGCATCTGAAGTTGTTACTCACTATATTTAAAGCATTTAAATTCTTCAACCTATTATCCAGAGCTGGTATCTTCCATATATTATTATAGCAATAAAGCAAAATAGCACTAAATTAAAATTAAGTGTGTTATTAAGCCACAAAATAACTGAAGGAATCTTAAAAATATAAAACAAAGGGAGAGATCCCAATTCCAGTTGTGTCATAATATCCTCCTCTTCTCATAGAAGTAAAGGGTATCCAGAAAGAAACAAAAACAAAAACAAACAAACAAAAAAAAACAAAGGGAGAACAGGCAAAGTACTACGTGAACTAAAATTCCATGTATGTGATACTGTGGAAAAGACACAAGCATGAAGACAGCAAAATTATCTGTGTTTTGGGAGGGAAGGATTAAAATATACTGCATGACATAATTTAGGACAGTGAAAGTATTCCCTGTGACACTGTAGAGTTGGATGATAGTCATTATATACATTTAAAAAAATTCTTAGAATGTGTTGAAGAGAGGATCATGGCAAGCAATGTGGACTTTATGAGTAATGATGTGTTTGTGTTAGAACACTAATGTGTCTCATGAGCAATGCTGATACTGAAGGAGGTTCTCCAAATGGTATACTATTTAGTGAGGACATTTAGGAAATCTATGGCCTCTGCATTCAACTCCATTTATTAAATGAAATCCATTCATTTAAAAATTGAGGCAATGAAGGAAAATGTATAGTGATTTCTTTTCTTTTATATTTATCCCATGTCTTATATATATTTTTGTCATTGCTGTAAAGAGGAGGATGACCAAAGCAACTCAAAAGAAAACATTTTATTAGGCACTTGATTACAGTTATAAAGTGTAAATCTATGACAATTATGGTGGGGAGTGTGAGAACAGGTAGGCAGGCTTGGTGCTGGAGCAGTACCTGAGAGCTTACGTGTTATCCTCAACATGGAGCCAAGGAGAGAGAGAGAGAGACTGGCCTTGGCATGTTCTTTAGAAACCCCAAAGCCCACTTCTAGTGACACACCTCCTTCAGCAAGGCCTTACTGCCTAGTCCTCAGAAGCGTACAGGAGTATTCTCAGTCAAACTACCACAACTTATATCTTAATATCTATTTTTCTATGATCCTCCAGATATGTGTTGGTAAGAAATACAAAGAAACATTTCTAGATGTAGCAAAGTTTCCTACGGAATAAAAATTAACTCATTCATTATGTTTTATCTTCCACATATTTCTCACTTGCACAATTTTTTCTGACCTTTGCATATATAGCTCTTTCCTTTGTTACAAAATTGAGTTTATATGTCCCCACTTAAGACAGGCCCTTCCCTGTATCTCCAGCTAGAAAAATCTCATTACTATTGCCTAATATATATATATTTGGATATATATATCCAAGTTCCCTTTCTACCCATGAACACTGCTTGTTGCTTTCAGACACATTGCTCTCTCTTATTTTCTCTTCTGTCTCTGGATTTTACTGTTCCCTTCTATTGGATGTGTCTAAGATTGTGGTGCATTTTCTTGAATGAGGACTGATTTGTGAGTTCCCAAATCATCAAGGATAGTACCTTATCTGGGCAAGGGAGTCTAGCTTGCATAAGAAAGCTGAGCAACCGGGGGAGGCAAGTCAGTAAACATTGTTCTTCCTCAGTCTCTGTTTCATTTCCTGTCTCTGGGTTCCTGTTTGAATTTCTGCCTCAACTGCTTTTGCTGATAGAATATGATCACAGCATGTAAGAGGAAATAAATATTTTTATACCCTGAGTTGCTTGGGGGCAGTACTTTATTATAGGAACAGAAAGCAAATCAGAGCAGATGTCTTTACCGTTCTGTCCATCTAGTCTACTGATTTCACGTGGGAGTACTGAGACCCCAAGACAGGTGTTCTGTGACCTTAATAATGAAAAGACACCCAGAGGGGAAAACGTGAAGTTCCCAGACTGATACAAAGCGTAAGTGTGTTCTCCAACAACTGACTCCTAGAACATTTTCAGTACATTTTTCCGTAGTTGTGATAGGTAACCAGGTGTCACAAGTAAATTTTCAACTTAATTGTATGAATTATATGACTGAAAAGGTCTGTTAGGTACTTACTTTGTCATAAACAAGCCTGACATCAAGCACTGGCTAAAGAAAAGAATAGTAAGCAGAACGGCTGATCATTCAAGAGTCACAATGAAGGGTTGCAGAGGGCTGCACAATAATATTGCCTAGTTCTTCATTGGTGTCAGTTACCAACATATGCCGTTACTATAAAAGGAATAGTAATATTGCCAAATTGATTAAGTTGGCAAAAACCAGATAACTGAACTGGAAAGGATGGATAATGGCCAATGAGATTTCCATATGTTGGAAGTAGAGATGTGGCTCATCAGTTAACGCTTGATGTACTTCCATAGGACCCAAGTTTCAGAAATCATACCAAGAAATTTGTAACCACTTCTCACTCCAGCTCCAAGGAATCAAACACCATCTTCTGGCCTTCTGGTATACCAGTGTACTTGTGAGGTACTTTGTGTAGGCATGTTATCACACACATGTAGCAGTAAAATAAGAAAAGATAAGTCTTAAATACTTTCCTGTTACTTTTTAACCCAGTGTCTTAATGTTTGCTTATGTCAAAATAATCATAATTATTAAATATACATAAAATGTGATCCTCAAGTGATCTAATCAGCAGAACATTGCTAAAAGGAAGGAAGAATTAAAGTTTAAAACGAAGTGAACTGAATTTAAACAGTGGTATTGAAGACAGGAAGGAAAGAAAGTGTCTCTAGATATTTTTCTGCTAAGTTTCCATCTGGCCAACCTGTCCAGTGATGAGAGTGGGGTGTTGAAGTCTCCCACTATTAGTATGTGGTGTTTGATTTGTGAGTTAAGATTTAGTATTGCTTCTTTTATATATGTGGGTGTGCTTGTATTTGGGGCATAGATGTTCAGAAACAAGACTCTGCCATAAAGGATTTTTCCTATGAAGTATATTTCTCCATCTCTTTTGATTGATTTTAGTCTGAAGTCTATTTTGCTAGCTATTAGGATGTTTTTTGGGGAAGACCATTTGATTAGAAAATCTTTTCCTATACCTTTATTCTGAGGAAATGTCCATCTTTGAGTTTCAGGTGTGTTTCTTAAATGCAGCAAAAGGGTGGATCCTGTTTTCCTATTCATTTCGCTAACCTGTATAATTTTATAGGTGAATTGAATACATTTATACTAATAGACATTAATGACCAGTGATAGTTAATTCCTGCTGTTTTTCAGTGGTGATACTTTTGTGTTTAAATTCTTTGGGTATTATTGGTATGAGGTTTTCTATTTCCTGTGTTTTTATCAGTGCAGAAAACTTCCTTGTGATGTAGGTTTACCATTAATGAATAAAGAAACTGCTTTGGACCTAGCACAGAGCAGAATTTAGGTCGGTGGGGAAGATGGAACAGAATGCTAAGAGAAAGAAGGGTGGATTCAGTTAAAAGCCATGGAACTGCTTCTGGAGATAGATGTGCTAAAATTTTGCTGGTAGGTCACAACCTCATGGTGATATACAGATTAATAGAATTGGGTTAAGTTAATATTTAAGAGTTAGCCAATAAGCCGGGCGGTGGTGGCACATACCTTTAATCCCAGCACTTGGGAGGCAGAGGCAGGCGGATCTCTCTGACTTTGAGGCCACCCTGGTTTATAAGAGCTAGTTTCAGAACACAAACCAAAAACTACGGAGAAACCCTGTCTAGAAAAATCAAAAAAAAAAAAAAAGAGTTAGCCAATAAGAAGCTAGAGCTAATGGGCAAAGCAGGGATTTAATTCACACAGTTTCTGTGTGGTTATTTAGGGTCTAAGCTAGCCAGGAGGCCAAGACAAACAAGCAGCCCCTCCTCCAACATCATTAGGTTAGAGTTTTTCTTCTAGTAGTTTCTGTAAAGCTGGATTTGTGGATAGGTATTGTTTAAATCTGGTTTGTCATGGAATATCTCATTCTCTCCATCTATGGTAACTGAAAACATAAAGTTATGTTTAAGTTGATTTCCTTCTGCTTCTTCTGGTTTAGGATGTTCAGGTCTTCATTTTGCTGTACCACTAAGTTCTGGTTTTGTCATATTGTTCTTTAGGTTGTTGAATGTATTCTTGCACTGGGGTCTACCCATGTCTTTCTCCATTTGGGGCAAGCAGTGTCTTTGCCTCTTTGTCCAGTTCTTGAAGTCAGTATCTCTGTCTTAGGGAACTGCTCTTGATTCACTCTAAAGTCACTGTCTGTGTCTCAAAAAGTTGGTGATATTTCCAGGGACGGAGGATTTGGGCTGGAGTGTTTGGTCTGGAGTGGGACTTTTAGATTGCAGGGCACAATGAGGGAGTATTGGAGCTCTCTGCCTGCAGAATGCCTCTCCACTGGCTGGCTAGTGTGGGTGGGAGAGAAGTCCTGTTTTTTTTTTTCCCAGGCATAGGGCCTAGAGACTGGACTGTGCAGTTAGGGGGGTCATCATTCACCTCTTGGTTTGCTCTGTGCAGTTGTAATCTGTCTTTGGAAAGTTACTGAGGTCGCGGGGGATGGATGTGTTTTTGAGTAGAATGGGACTCTTAGATTACAGGGTCCCATCAGGGGTGTTGGAGCAGCCTGCCTGTAAAGGCCTACCCACTGGTTGGTTAGTGTAGGGTGGAGTGACGCAGGGTATCACCTGGGGTTCTAGGGCCTAGAGACTGGATTGTCCATCAAACGGGGCTGGTCACTCAGCTCTTGGTCTTTGTTCAGTCACAGTTTGTTTCTGTTTCTAGACATTTCTATGAAGGAACCATTTTGAAAGGGACAAAGGGTGGTGCCCATGTTTGTATTGTGTCTTACATAAGCAGAAGGATAGAAGATTTCAGAAAGAAATGAGTCCTTCAGTGATGGGGTATGATGAAGAAGATACAGACATGGGTAAATTATAGATAGCAATACTTTCAGAGAACTAAAGACTAAAGAACTCAAGAGTCCTCTGGGCTTTCCACGTGGATTCTAAGTCATAAAGACTGGACATAATATGCAGATCTGAGACAAATTATCCAATATTAAGCAGTCCTTTGGTGGAGTAGGATATTTTGTAGCCAAAAAAAAAAAAACTTAAAAATAATGTAACCCGCACATAAACTATCTTCCTTTTTATCACTCAACAAGCGTGCGTTTGATGAATTTTGTAATTCTGATACTGAAATTGTGACTGGGTAATTATGAAGATATATGCTCAGAGACAAGAAAGAAAGGGCCAATCAGAATCACAAGTTGGTTGTGTGTAAAGGTGGAATAAATCTGACACAAATTAATTCTAAAGTACAAGTGCCTTTTTGAGAATAATTTTGCTCTTAAGATATAATACTAGCGAAAGATTCTGATTATTAACTAATTAATTGTATTGGAGAGGAGGTGGGCTGCTTTATAAAATGGTATGCCATCTGATTTTAATAATCCACAGAGGGAAGACATGTAGGCTTTTGAAATATGTCTAATCACACAGAAAAAGAAAGTACAAGGTATCCAGACAATAGGATGACAGAAGAAAAGAGCCATCTACAGAAATCTGTTGTCATCTGAAGCTGAACAAAGTGATAATGGTAGATCCTAGTGGGCAGGTAAAAGAACCTGAAAAATAGGGAGAGATGCAAAAAGAAATACAGGCTAATTCTTGACAACAAGAATATGCTTAGTAGGAAGATAAATTTAGGTTGGGGATTTTCAGTGTGCTGGGAAGTTTTTGTTTACATAGGATTTGCCTGTGTGATGATTCAAATTTTTGGAAGTAATAAGATTTTAGCCTTCCTTCCTACTTTCCTTCCTTCCAAATGCTAGTTTATAATTCATTAAATGTACCATAGAAATATAATGATGAATAGAAAGTCATGGTTTTATATGGAAAGTGGAGAGCAATGTTTTAATTAGTAATAAATGATATGAATATCAAATGACAGGACTTATTTTACATATAGAGGGCAAAGCAAATCATTCCAAAGACTGGTATTTAAATAAAGTCTAAAAGAACAGCATACACACCTGCAAACATATGCAAGACCTATATAGGGAAAGAAAAAGCATCACCAGTATCTGGCTCTTACATTGTGAGCTTCTGTATTTCTCATACTCTTTATGAAATATATCCCCAAACCAGTATCATTTACTCATGGACTGTCAGGAAAAATACAAAAAATAGATATGTATAGATATAAGAAGCAGGATTTCACCAGGAATGGGTTACAATTCTTCAGGAAGAACTAAATATCAACAAATTCTATACATCATCATAGGAATTCACATACCAGTAGTCCTATCTTTTGAGAGATTGAGAAAGGAAGATCAGTAACTAAAGATTATCCTTGGCTTCAAACCTAGCAATATTACAAGTCCCTAATTACCCTGGAATGTATAAGACCTTGTATCAAAACTTTTAAAAAAGATATTTCAAAATCTCTACTGTTGAGTTATAACTTCAATTTTCTATTACAGATAAGTTCCATTTAAAAAAACATATTTACAATTTCTCTGCCCTACTTCTCTTTTGTAACTGTATTAATAGTTTTAACATACATGCTATTTAGCAGACGTTAATATAAAATATGAAGTTCTTAGAAGTTAAAATTGTTTCTTTTCTAACACTGAAAGTAATTCAGACTCCCTTTGGTTTAAAAGAGAATTTAGGTACCATTACCTATTTGCTGATGTTTATAGCAAACTCCAAGAAAGGCAAGTGAATGCTTGTTTTAAGGATGATATATGGTTCCACTTGTCCTGGCATCATCCCTTCTTCTCTTGCTGAAGAAGGCCCTTGAAAGTCATCTGTGGAGCCAAACATAGAGTGCCCCTATCTAAAAGGAACTGCTTGTCTCCATCTATGACTCAGATTATTTCTTTGCATATTAAATTACAAGAGACAGTTCCAGCTGGATCCATCAATGTATTTATAACTCTGCCACACAATTTTCCTCCAGGCAGAAAACTTGGCAAACAGGCTCCCAGCTTGGCTTCAACTTTCAAAAATGGGAACAGAAAAGTAATCATGGCAGTTATTATATCAAACTTCTTATTTAAATTATGAATATAATGGGAATATTTGAATCTCTTAGCACAATATTTCCACCATAGGACAGAGGAAGAAGGGGAGTGATATAACTTGATAGAGTTTTTTGGGTATCCCATAGATACTGCTCCCAGTGAACTATCTCCAAAAAGGACATCAAGTCTGGGAAAATCCAATTCTTGGGAAAAAAAACCCTCATCATTTCTTTTGTAATATTGTTTCCTGAATAAGAGAAATTAGAGCAATAAGCTGTGCTTGATACAAACCTCATTAATTACTAAAATCCATCAAAAGTTGATATAGTAACATACTTAGTATAAATGGTTGTCACCTTTAATTTACATATACCTTTGTTTTTATGTAATTGTGCATAACATATGAATTAAAGTTCTCTGATCTGGAAGAATCTATTTTATACACACACCAGACCTTTCTATTTTGCTTAGAATTGTGAAAAAAATTCAAAACATGTTAATATAAAGCACTTTACTTAATAATGTAACTATGTTAGTAGGGACAGGGCTCTGACTCTAGGTATAGTTTTAATGTGGTAATCAAACTAGGATTATCTCTATAGTTTTGTGGCTACATTTGAAATTGAAATGCCTTTTATTCAATAGTACCAAGAAATGACCTTAAACTTTATGGAAAAGAATCTCATTTCCCTGTAATAACTTGCAATTGCTGTCATTTGGCAGTAAATAAACTAATGGTTGTAGCTAATTTCTGAGGATATTCTGGGAATCCTGAATCACACCAAAAATCCTACAACAAAATTAGAGAAATATTTCTATATTGGTTTCTAAAATTGCAGTTATGCTCTGATTTTTATGAATTTACTGTTACTGTGGAGTTTATTCTTACTAAAAAAAGTGGGATGAAGGTTACTCTGGAAGTTCTATTACCTAAGCTTTTCATTGTTGTGGCAGACTTGCATGATAACAGCATAAAAGAGGTAAATTTTATTTTGTCCAAGCTTGCCTGACTTCATGTTTCTGGGCCAGTGTTGAGGCACAGTATGGTGGTTGAAGTATTTGATAGAAGTGACTGCTCTTCCCATGACAAACAGAGCCTCCGACCAAGGTTGGAAAAAGTAAGTAGCAAGATACACTTATATGGCTAAGGTCTGTCTCCACAGATATACTTCCTCTAATCCAGTCACAGCTTCAAGCAATGACACTATATTATATATCCAATGGATGAACCTACTTTCTTATATCACAGACTTTAAGATCCAATTTCTTTTCAATGATTGCATCCACCATCTAAGGGCAATCTGTCAGCATGTGAACCCATACACTTTGGGGTACATTTTGTATCTACAGTAAAACAAAAATAGGTATAAGTGTGAAAACCCTTCCAAAAGTTTAAACCACTTCAGCTAGATAGACATTGTTTCAGGAAATTGTGCATCAAATATAGTGGATTATATGAAAATAAACATCAAAAAGTGCATTTTACAAAAGCTTTGTCTGAGCAATTTTCTTCCATCATTTGAATTTTAGCTTGCTGCGTCCAGCCCAATTTCCTGGTGTTCTACTTTTTGTGTCTAGAGAATATCTCTGTTTAACATCACTATTATTTATTTTTAAAGTAAATGTCATGGCTTAAATATACACCAAGCTTACCTTCCCAGATATCTTACAATAGTCTTATATTTCTAGCCTGTATTACATCTATCCTGAATTTTTGAGAGCCAAGAATGAAGAACAGAGCAGAACAGAAGGGAAGCTCATTAAATGATAGTGGAATAAATAAGCAAGAACATGCTAATTTGTTAATTCTGTCAGCAGCTGGGATCACAGACTATTATTTTAGCTAGTTAATGGCTTGACTCTTAAATAAATATTTAAGTAGATTTACAGTTTATAATGTGGACTTAGTTTTCCTATCAAATACACACCACTTTCCAACACCATATTATGCCATGGGAAATGTATTACAATTTTATTTTCTTAGATAAAGAGGGAAGCTAAATGCTAATGGCATGTTAAATGTTGGTAGCATTGCTACCATGTCTCTGTGTGTGTACTTATTGGGTCAACAACAATAATTAATTTTTTTCTGTTTTCCCATGGATATGCAGTAAGTGCCTCAACACTGTTCTAAAATGTAGCATACACAGCAGCACCTTATAGATTAGCAAATTGGTTTGAAGAGCCAGGTATTCAGTGAGTGGGAAAATCACCTGTAAGTGCATCCCATTGAAAGTGAACTGAATTTCTTCACCTTGCTCCCTGTCATTACCCCCTACTGTCTGTGGAATGAGCTAGTTCTCACATAGCTCTGGTATAGTCACAATACATATACCCATCAGCAAATGTCCACCAAACTCTTGCTGAGGATAAGTGTTAGAGAATAAAATGATGTTGGAAAACATTTAGGAATTGCGACGTCTCCTGTTTTTGATATAGAGTTTGCAATGCATATGATATCAGCTTTTATCCATTAAGATTGCTATTAGTTTATGTAAGCATGCATTAGGTAATGCCAATGCAGCTTTTATTAGACAGTATATATTCAGTTCAGTTTCAGAGAACATTGAAGATCTTCCTTATAATAATACATATACAGATAAGTTCTCAGTATCATATATCTCTTGAAATTCATTTATGGATTTGGCATTTGTACATGTATTCATGACAAACTAGTGCAGTGATCCAATCGACTCCAAGTCAGTATATTAAAAAAAAAAACACACAATCAAAGGAAATTTTCCCACATCAAACTTGATTGACATCTATTTCCAAAGTGGTTCTGATAATAAAGTTACTATTCAGTAGTTGTTATCATTCAACCTCCTGAAAATTATATAGCTTCCAAGGCCTTATCTGGTAAAAACTAAATGGTGCACCATGCCTAAATTCATTCTAAAGTCAAACTGCCAATTGTGAAAGTTTTGGGGGTTCTGTGGTGAATGATTATATCTAGATGACTGCATAATTTTGAGATGCTGGGAATAGGATCACCAGAAAGCACCAGAATGATGCCCAGAGAGCACCCTCTGTCCCAATCCATTAGAAAACAGTGCTCATCTCTCTGCAGGTCAGAAAAATGCTCCTCTAGAACCAACTATTCTAAATCTTTAACACAGAATTCCAGATACAGAGCAGTGAGACATGAATTTGTGCCATTTAAACCTTCCAGTCTATGTGTCTATGTGTTTTGGTATAGTAACCTGAGCTGACTAATACAGAGCCATCCCTTAAGCATATTGAGTGGAGGAAAGCTGACAACACATATGTTCATGACCACCAAGAAAACCTTTTCTTTCTTTCTTCCGTCCTTCTCTCTAGTCTTTTCCCTCCCTCTCTCCCTCCCTCCCTCCCTCCCTCCCTCCCTCCCTTCCTTCCTTCTCTCTAGTCTTCTTTCTTTCTTTCTTTCTTTCTTTCTTTCTTTCTTTCTTTCTTTCTTTCTCTCTCTCTCTCTCTCTCTCTCTCTCTCTCTCTTCTTTCTTTTTCCTTCATTCCTTTCTTTCATCCTTCCTTCCTTCTTTCCTTTTTTTCTTGCCTTTTTTCTTTCTTCTTTTGAGGCAGGATCTTGTACATTTGACTGGCCCAGATTTTGCTTTGTTGCTTAGAATGTCCTGGAATTATCAGAGGTTATCTGATTGTCTTTTCCCAGTGGTGGAATTAAAGGCATATGCCACTTTATCCAATTCAAATGCATTATTGACTTTGAATGGCTGAAGGTGAAACTTGATGGTGTTCCAGAGAGCAATGAGAATTACTTCAGAGAAAGATAATCTATAGGTATTGATGACACGCAGGTTTCAGAAAACCCATTTTCTCATGATAACTTCAGTTACAGAAAAAAATCATATTCTATGACTAAAAGCAGTGAAAGGAATGTAATATTATATGACTTCATCTTAAGTTCAAGTATATCTTATTTATATTTAATGTTTTGAGTGTCAAAATCATTAAACAAAAATATCTTCTGTGGCTAAATTACAATGAGAGGCATGAGTAACAGCTATTTATTGGATATTAATTCCCTTTTACAGTTTCTATAAAGACTTACATGACACTGTCAGACGAATCACAACACGTTAAACCCCAAGAAAACCTAACCAGATGTGAGAGCTAACGTCATTGGGCGCCTTAGTTCCCCTTACTGATAAAACACTGTGACAAAAGCAACTTATGGGAGAAAACATTTTAGTTCACAACTCCAGGTTATAGTTCATCACTTCAGGAAACCAAAGTGGGAGGAAATTTGAGCAGCTAACACTCAAGCACAGATAAAACAACAAATGCAAGAACATGTGTCTTTGGCTCACTTCCTTCTTCTCCTCAGAAAAGGTCTAGCCGTGATTGGTGTTGCTCACATTCAAACAGAATGTTCCCACCTCAGTTAACTCAATTTTAATTTTAACCTCTCTCCATAGTGCCCCTAAAACAACCCATTCCAGACAGTTCCTCTTTGAGATGGCCTTCTCAGCTGATTTTTTTATCAAATTAACCAAACTAGCCTACACTGGTGAAAACAATCCTCAGAAATGGTGTTTGTTATTACATATAAGCATTCTCTTTTCAGGAATGTGATGGAACATTTCATCACCTGAATTTCATTGAAGACAATGTGATTAGCTTGTTATACTGCTGTGAACCCCGTCTGTTTGTTAAATCTCTGTTTAAGAGAAGAATATAAGTATCAACCTCACTCTCTTGGATGAAATTAGTGTTTGTAACCTACATCATTGCATTACAACAATCTGGTTATGCATTCTCCCATGCCCCTGATACAGACAGCAATGCTTGTGTATTTGTGTGTGTTATGCTAGCAATTTGTTGAAAGGAGCAAACAAATTGATAGTAGTCATATACAACAAAGATCTGCAACAAACGTTGCAAGCAATGTATAGACATTGCTTAATAAACAGTATTTTTCAGTACTGGGGGGTTTAGAGGAAGTTAGGGTCAACTGGAGAAAATAACTTAATACATTGCAAAGTCTCCGTCATTCTTTCTGCTGTAATTCTTCCTATGCTGTTCAGTAAGTATCGAGCAGATCGCTTTGTTATAAATGAGACACAGATCAAATCACAACACTGAGAAAGACTCATATCACACAGGCAATGAGGGCAGTCATATCCACTCAGACATAGATGGCTGCAGAGCAGACCAACTATAGACAAGCCAAAACCCACAAACTATGGACAGACACAATACAAAGAAAGAACGTGAATTATTCTAACTTGAACTTGCTTTTGGCCAAATTAATCCAAGAGGGAGTGCTTTGTATTCATCACTTAATGGACAACACTTCATTTTGATAATTCCTAGGTTATCTTTAATGTGTTTACCAGAGTTGTTCTATAATTAAAGTGGCAGATGCTTTCTTAACTTTCTTTGCTTCAAAGGAACAATTGCTTCAATCAGTTCCCCTGCATTTAACTATCATATTTTCAAACAGTAAAATACCCATGAGATGAAGCACTATCTCATTATAGGGATAATTATATAATTAATATTACATGGCTAATGCCAAATTAAACATATATCCCTCATATTTTAATATAATAGGGTCAGTGTAATATTGATATAAAAGAAAATGTTTATGCAATTCAGAGAAATAATCGTTGACTTTTGCTATTATTACTGGAGGGAGTGTGGTGAAGTTGTACCATAGTGTCATGGGGGTCTAACTAAGCTGAGAATGAGTAGCTAAGATCTGTGGAACACTATGGAAAACAAGATAAGTTAACCAAAGCATTTTCAAACTGCCCACCAAGAGAATAATATTTGATTTGTGGCCATATTAGAAACTGTTCTTCACAAACATAATACAAGCAATATCCTCTGATCTAAGAAATAGAATGAAGCATGTTTTAAAAATACTAACCTAAAAGAATTTTTTGTTAGAAAGAGGAGGCATTAAAAACTGGAGGCACAGATACAGATAGCGGTAGGTGATTAGATGGATTTTCAAGAACAGTAAACTTTGTCCTCCAAGGTTCTCTTTCATAAAGAACTCACTACAATAACTAATAGTCAAACAGAATGAAACTGTTGTTCTAATTAGTGTGTTTTGGAAATAACACAGTCTTTTTCCCTTAGCCTTGTCCCGCAAGTTACTGATGTGTTTTTCAATGTTGTTTGTTTGTTTTAGGTGATTTTTTTTCAGATTCTAAGATGAAGCTACATGATTTTCCCCAACTCTGCTTTTGCATATTTGGCAAATGCCTCCTTGGTTTATATTACTTTGTCTGTCCTGTTTTAAAATTGTACTACCTCTCAGATATTTGTTACACTATAACTCTATCAAAATGTCTTCTGTATTATTCTCATATGTAGGCAGGACTATTCTCTGTGTTCATACCATGCACTCTTTTGTTAATAAACTCATCTCAATGTATAATTATGAGTTTATTTGTGCACATACAGATATTTTTATTCTTTTCTCTCCTTGACTCATTCTTCCAACTTCCCTTCTTCTCCCATGTTTTGTTATTTTTTTTTAAATGCAGGTATCCTACCGATATCCATCAAACATGGCATAAAAAAAAAGTTACAATAAGATTAGGCACAAATCCTCACATCAAGACTGAATGAAGCAACCCAATAGGAGTGAAAGGGTTTCAAGAACAAGCAACAGAATCAGAGATACCTCCTACATCCACTATTATTCGTCGCAAAAGAACATCAAGCTACATATCCATAACATGTATGTAGAGGACCTAACTCAAACCCATAAAGAATGAGTTTCACTTCAATCTCTGTCATCCCCTATGGGTCCTTCTTAGTTATTCTGCTGCCTGTGTTCTCCTGATGTCCTTAACCCTTTAGTTCCTGAAATTCTTCTCCCTCCTTTTTGCAGAGGAGTTCCATGGCTATTTCTAGTGCTTGGCTTTGGGTCTCTGCATCTGCTCCCATCTGTTTCTGGTTGGCCCCTCCCATAAGTTCTGTGTCATCACTACAACAGCACTTCTTGCAGCCAGAGCAAATTGTCAGTTTAAGGTTTTGTGGCTAGATTGATGTCCTAGTTCACTGCAAGAATTGTTACCTGGTTATAGAAGATGGCTGGTTCAGGATCTGTTCTCCCCATTACTAGTCATTACTAGGAGATTCCAGAAAGTTTCTGCTACACTAGGCCAAAAAGATGCTCCATCTGACCACACAGACATTTGCCCAACATTTTTCATAGCAGGTTTATTCATAATATCCAATAATTGGAAAGAACTCTTATGTCCCTCAACTGAAGAATAGGTAAAGAATATGTGATAAATTAATACAATGGAATATTACAAAGCCATTAAAAATGACATAAAAAAATTTGCAGGCAAATTGATGGAACAAGAAAAATAATCCTGAGTGAGAAAACCTAGAATCACAAAGGCAAACGTGGTATGTACTTACTTATAAGTAGACTTTACCTGTAATTAAAGGATAATCTTGCTTCAATTCACAGACCTAGAGAGACTGAGTGGTAAGGAGTGCTCAAGAGGAGAGAGGAGAGTGAATGCTTCTCCCTGGGAAGGGAAAGAAAAATCAATTTTGTGGGTACTAGGAGCAGGTGGGGATGGGAACAGGAGGGATCAAGTGGGGAATTAGTTGGTGGAGAGAGTACTGTGGATACCTAGTGCATACTGCAGAATGTCTTTTTATTCCCATGGAAACCAAGGCCCTTTGAGGGCATGAGAAATATCTCTATACACTGGAGATGCAGTGGAATCTAAAAACAAAATATGTAGATTCATATTGGTACTGAAGAAATATTTATAAATTTATTATTCAATTAGTTTTGAAATAATCATTTCATAGTTCAAAACTAGTGGAGGCTGAAGCTAAATATAGATTCCACTGAGGAGACAAAATCTCCACCACAGTAAGAGTCCTGTAGATCCCTGCTGAAATAAAATATGAGACTTGAGTCTATTTTGGCATCAGTGAGATAAAATCTCCACAATAAATTTGTGATACTTTACATTCAAGCAAACATGGTACCACAGAAGTTGCATTTCCCTACCAATTCAGACAATGTCTACTTCCTGACATAGAAATATGGAAAATAGATGTATAAAGTCACTGGGGAAATTCATGAAAACATTCAAGTCCTGTGAATTTTTTTGTACAGACATCGCTCTCTGCACAGATGAACATCATGAGTTTGCTGGAAGGGGTTCAAAGAAAAGCCTACAGCAGCAAAGAAGATTGTTAAAGTGACTGACATTGACTGCAACCTGGGATCCAAAAGCAGCAGCTGACAAGGATGAGCAAAAATGAAGAGAAATACAGGACAAGAACAGCTTCAGAAGCCCAAGGGAGCAGATATTCCACACCTTCAGGGTTTAACAAGATCTCACAGGCAAGTGACACCTGAGATCCTTCTAATAGAGCAACAGCTGGAGATGGAAGCAGCAAATTCTAAAGAAATACCAACCCCCGTCTCCCATTGTAATGACTGGATGGTAGCTATAATATGAATAGAGCTGTTTGCATTTTGATATCTCTTTGACTCATCTCTGAGGAGAAGGTTGGAATAAAATAGCCTCTATTAAACAATGCTTGCTCTCTAGCAGACATTGCTCTTAGTCCTCTACTTCTCACAGTGAGTGCAATAACCCTGATGTCTTTATCCCCTCACCACCTGTCAGTTACTTTTTATTTATACCAAGATGAAGACATCTCAAAAAAAGTTTAATTTTTTTGCTTACATATTTCAGAGCATGAGTCCAGGATACATGCCAGCAGGGAGTCAGGCATGGTACTGCAACAATAGATCAGCGGTCACATCCTGATATATAAGCATGAGGTAGAGAAAGTGAGCCAATTCAGAATGGCATGGGATATTGAAGCAATAAGACCACACCTCATAATCCTTGCAAAATAATTCCAACAGCTAACTACCACGTACTCAAATGTGTGAGTCTATGGGAGGAATTGATCCGGTAGACCATCACTCTTTTCAACCAAATTATTGATGCATAACAATTCCAATAGTTTGTCTAAAATTCCATCAATATGTAATTAATGATTGTACTACCTGTTACAATCATTATATTGGTGCAGGATCTAAAATGTCACTGTTACCCTAATATTCTATACTATTTATTTTAAAATGCTTTAGAAATAGTGGTCACATTATTCAAATACAACCTATATATATATAAAAGATATATATGTATATATATATCTTTTGTTTAAAACACTTATTTATTGTATCACATCATAACTATACATTGTAGAACAATATGCTATGTATAAATACACACACATACACACACCCTTTAGAACAATGCATACATGCAGTATAAGTATGGGGGAACTACAGAATCTAAGACTGTGAAAGTCCACATCACGATGTTTAAAATTACAATTATCAACTACATGTGTTTTGAAAAGTATTACTGTCATGAAATAATATATGTCTGTGTTATTATAAAAAGATTACCACTTATCTAGTGTTTCCAATGAGGGTTTCATATTTCTAGGAGCTATCACGTGAAAGCCTCAGTCTGTGCTTTGGAAAAATATTCTCTATCTTGTTGATTCAAAAGAATTAAGAAAATAAGTGTCGTGTGATTATTCATTCCTGAGACATTGCAGTGAGCATATGGTGAATATGATAAGAGAAGATAAAAAGACACATGCGCTGACCACAGGAAATTCTTCATTTAGCGAGAGCTAAATTAGGTAGAGGAGTAATGGTAATAAGCTGTAATAAACACTGTATAGCCCTCTATTCTGAGTGGGTACTGGATGAGATCTTTTATGCTTGAGAGTAGTGTGATTGTGATTTCTAGGGCAATGTTACAATCCTATACTAGCCTTTCCTAATGTCTACTTTTGTGACACACATATCTGCCTTTGGTAATGGCAGTGAGGGAGTTTGTTTTAAGCAACAGTGATGCTCAGCTGAGAACAGTTGCCTTATGATATGGCCCAATGTCTCATGGACAGCTAGTGTTAATACCCAAATTAAAAACCAATTGTAACAATTTGAAGGTTATGAACTTGGATTCAGCTTCTCTTGATCACTAATCTTGGCCACATTACATCTCCAGTGTTTGTGTTTTCATAGTGGACATTTGTATGGGATTCAGTATTAATAAACAAAAAAGCCATAAAATCTTATGCTCAGAGAGTAAACTGATCCCAGTGTTTATCACGGAAAACATCAGACATTTTCAATAATTGATACAAATGACAAGGTGCTCATTCCAATGTGTTTGTCTTAACAGAACATTCCTTAAAAGGACAGATGGGAACAGATTTTACAAAGGAAAGAAAAATATATTTGCATGAAATAAAAAAAAATCCCACAGACGTTTGTGCTGCTTCAGATGTCTTTGTGGGCAGAAATAGTTCTTTTTAGAGATGAATATGCTATGATAGAAATATGTGATGTGGATTTTCTTTGGCAATAAACTCAGTAACTTATTGCAAAGAACCATACCCTCTCTTGACTACGACATTGTCCTCAATTTCTAGCTTAACTTCTAAGTGTGTGTCACATTGTCAGGATTTAAAAGATCTTTTCAGCTCTAAAATGATGATGGTCAGAGCAGTGGATTTCAGAACGATTGAAATAGAGGTGACCAGTCCCCTCAAATCATTGAGTAATTCTAATTCCTCATCTCCTCCAACACAGCTAGTATGAGTTCTTCACAGGTATTGTCACACCTTAATCTCTGAATGGGTACCAACTCAGTATTCAAGACCATAAGTTCCTATTTTGGGGTCAATAGATTTAAAACCATAAAATTATAGTAATGTATGTTGCCAGTTGGTATAATGGTACAGACCTATAAGACCTGGAACTCTGAAGGTTATGTCAGGAAGATCTCAAGGTTAAGGCCAAATCTGAGTGTTTGGGCTACCTGATGAATCTAGACTAGCCTCACCTGCATTCTGCAGCAAAAATATCAATAGATAAATCATAATTGATGGATTTAATTTTCCATACCTTAAATTAAAAAAAACCTAATCTCACAATTTTCCAATTTAAAGTATATTTTATTGTCATGTGGCAGCATAATTTAAAGATAAAATGTAGATATCAAATCTTTTTACTTACAGAGTTGGGTGTAAATGTGTGCATGAGTGTATGTGTGTGTGTTTGTGTTTAATATTGTGTGTTTCTCATTTTCGTATAAGAATGCATTTGCTCTTTTAACTCATTGTACACATCTGGCTCTCATAATATATAGATTATCTATTGAGTGTCTTCTTATTTCCCAAGCAAAATGAAAGGACCCATAAGTAAGTAAGTGTTTGCCTGCGCTTAACCATTAATTATGTATGGGTTGCAAGGGTTACTAGTTGTTTTGATAGGAGTTATTAATTAAGGTATATGTCTATCACTGTTTTTTGTAGGATTCAAGAATGTAGGAATAAAACTTCTTTGTAATCTGTCTGCATGATTTGCCTTTAGGGCAGGGAACCCTGACTGCTCTTCAGGCTGGAGAGGGAGGGGGAGGAGTGGCGGGAGGGGGGAGGAGGGAGGGGGAGAGAAATGGTAGGCGGGGAGGAGGCAGAAATTTCTTTTTTTTCCCAATTAAAAAAAATAAAAATTAAAAAAAAAAGAAAAGAATGTTATGTGCCTTGTATTGAGAAGCTTTCCCAGATGCCTGTTCAACCAAGAGCACACTAAGGACAGACCAAATAAATAATTCCATCCATGTTTATTTTGAGAAACCGAAAGTTTTTTGGGGGTTATTTACAGGAGTATGGGTGAGTCAAAAACAACTACTTTACTAAAAGGAATCCCCCCCCCACTGTAATTTGATGGTAACTCATGAAAGCTGAAGCGCTAGTTTTTCCTCGCTAACGTGAATAAGACCCACTGGTGTCTCTATTCCACAGTGACTGTTCACTGCTTATATAAAGCGTGTGTGGTGGGGGAGGCTTCACAAGTCACAAAAAAATCTCTAAATTTTATGGTTCATTCTCATTTCTCTTTCAATCAAAGCAAAGAACACATAATTCCCTGTATAGATCCCCCACCCTCTACATTATCCATTCTTTTTTTTTTAATCTATAAGTCACCTGAGTCCATACTGTAGAATATGATACCCAGTCTTCACTTTGTTCTCAATGCCTGCATTTGGGTTAATCGTTTTCATTACTTCTCAACTGAGTACCACTACACAATAACTCATGGTATTTCTTGCAATGACATTTGAATGTTTTGCATTTGTTACAGTGCTATATTTTTAAAGAGACTCTTTTCTGTCTAGTGGCATTTTATTGGAAAACATTTATGCAATGGGAGTAAAACAACCCTAGCTAACTAGTTACTGAGTTATGTGAATCATATTATAGCACATAATTCTTTTAATTTATTAATCCATCCTTATAGATCTCTGAGGTTAGCATTATACATGTTATTGCTCATGAACTGTTGAATATTAACTGATTCATTCCAATGCTCATTTAGGTAATATTGTATGCTAGATTAAATACTGACTTACTTGACCCCAGTGAAAGTTTAATCATAATTCCATGCACATAAAAGTTTCTCAAATGCTAAAGGTCATTAACTCTACTGACCTGTATAAACATCAATTGGACTTAATACTTCAACCTCACATTTCTCAAATGGGTTTAATATATTATATGAAACACTTTGGGAAAGTTTGTCTCTCAGTCTTATAGAATGTGTGATTGAGTGGCTCCGCAGATTCCAATGATAAGGCTCCAGTGGGTTTTTCTGAGAAAATAAATACCATATTTTTTGAGAAAAGAGGCTTAAATATCCTGTTTCAATAGGGTATTCAGAAGATTAAATATACAACTTATTGGAAGAGTTTGTGTTAAACAAATATTTGAATTTATTACTCAAATTACCCAATACACTGAAGTTTTTCATTCTTCCCTTCATACATGCCTAAGCTCTGGAGGAAATCTTACCCGAATAACTAAGTCAATAGTGAGTTACAGAATATTTTGCAGTATGAACTTTTCTTCCCTTTTCTAATTAACTTTATCTTTATAAATATAAAAGTGTATGCTGTTTTTTTTTTCTCACTAGAATTCATAAACATACACACACCCATACAGACAATTGTGCTTTGACTGGTAAATGTCTCTTTTGCACGGAATGTTATATCACACCATCAAATATAAATTAATACAAAAATTCCCTAGTAGAAGCACAAAATTTAGATGAAAAAAAACCAACTTGGGAATAATAGACTACCAACATTATGGCTATAATTTTAATATGGGCAAAAAAGAAGAAACTTTCTGCCATTTGGTGAGATAAACTTTCCACCATTAAACACAAGCCTTGATTCTGAGGCTCCACAAACATACACATGATGCTGAGTGTCATCACAGTTTTGTAGAATAACAAATGTGCCATTCAGATCCTCTAACATGGAAATAATTACTATCAGCTTGTAAAACTATATTCAATCCGATGACTTCTACAGACAACTCTGTCAGCCTTGTTTCTGCAGCTTCCTAACCTAGATGGAAAACTATGGAAAAGGATATTTCCTTAAAAATAGAACCAGCTTTGCAAAATATAGGATTCCTCTTGTAGACAGTATTTGATACAGTTTTTCTCATTGAGTTGCCAGATATTCTATTGGATCTTCATTGTGATGTGGAATTTTCTCCACTTGCCCACTTATATTTTCTCCTCTGTTGTTTCACAGAAGACCTATCAATAAGTCGGTTACTCACTACCCCTTTCAGGGAACCTAGCACATGTTGAGAAAATGAACCAGAAGAGAAGACAAACATGTGAAGTGTCTTTAAAAAATCTCTAGCTCGTTTTTTTCAAGAGTACAAGGGTGCTCAATGATGTCCATGCAGCCATTGTTTCATATTATGAGAAGGAAAACTATTATATAGGACAAACTACTTACTTTCAGAATGGTTTATGCTAGATTTAGGACACCTGGTCTATTTAAAGACCGTAAATGACACTATGTTTTCCCTTAGGCTTATACTTTGTGATATTTGTTCCTTCTCATAATTAGAAGTGTCAATAGATCAAGGAAGAAATCAAGCATCTTTGTCCCTTGGGATAAATTGTTTTTAATAATAAAAGCAGAAAGCCATTTTAATCATGCCATACTATAGACATGTCACTATATCAAAATGTTCTGTGTGCGTAGTATAAACAAAATCGATGTGCGATTCCCTCTGCATGTTGTGAATACCATTGCTTAATAAAGAAGCTAGCTTGGCCTGATAGGGTAGAACATAGATAGATGGGAAAACTAAAATGAATGTTGGAAGAAAGGAGGTGGAGTCGGGAAGAAGCCATGGAGCCACAGCCAGAGACAGACATGACTGAACCTTGCCGGTAGGACCCAAGCCTCGTGGTAAAATATAAAATAATGAAAATGGGTTAAATTAAGATGTAAAAGCTAGCAAATAAGAAGTTAGAGTTAATAAGCCAAGCAGTGATTTAATAAATACAGTTACTGTGTGGTTATTTTGGGAGTCTGGGTGGCTGGGGAACATACGAGTGGCCTTCTTTACAACACAATGTGAATGAATTCAGCACCATTTAAAGCCTGTCTACCATCTTTTGAATGAGGCCAATATACTCACATGTTGGCTCAGGGAGATGAGAGGGCCTGACATGTGTCACTGTGATCATTTCAATAGTATCTCTACACAGTATTTAATAAATGACAAGTATTTTGTTGGGTTTTGTATATCTATAATTGAATTCAAAGTAACAGCAGATTTATCATATTGTTATTATAATCATGTCCAGTTTTCACACATGCAAGCTAAGCCTGGAGAGTCTGAACATGCAGTTTACACTGTCAAAATTACCACTTATGCTATGCTGATGAGTCTGATACATTGATTCATTTTTGTCTAGTTACAGTTCCATTGCTATAAGATTCCTATGAGCAATAGATGGTGGGGTGAGTTGTGTCTTTTAAGGTTAGGATTAACTTCCATTGTACAGCATGCATATTTATTCTCTGTTCGATTGGAAAAGTTTATATCTGTTTTTTTTTTGCTCATTACAAATACAATTGTTTTGTTATTTTTCAGTGCCTATTGCTTATGATGTTATCTATTTCTATTAAGCTTAATCATTTTACCTTTTCTTATGTTATACTTTACTTAGTGTACTATAATGTTGTTTAATAGAAAGAGTAAGGACTGGAAGTATCATGACTCTTGTTTTCAATCCTGGAGCTGATACTGAACATGTAAGAAGAGGAATCTAATACCTTCTTGAGAGGTAATCAGTAAGACTAAGCAATAATGTTTACTTTATAGGTTTCCTATGAAACATAAAATGAGAGAACAATTATCAAATCATTCAATCCAATAATTATTCATTATTGATTATAAACTAGAAATGAACAAGTAATTGTGTAAAGAAGTCATGCAGCTACTGCAGTAGTAAAAAAATATTTTGTTAAGCTACTTAACATAAGCAAGGTTTAGTTGGTCAAAATTTTCCAGAAGACTTGTCTTGTGAGTTCAAGTTTTAGATAGGAAGAGCTATACATAACGGAAGCATTAAAAACTTTTGAGCAAAAAAAATAGTGAAACAAAAGAAAAAATGACAAGAATCAAAGTTATTTACAATTGCTTCAAGTTACAATTCAGAGAGAATTGCTTGATGTGAGAAAGATGCTTGCTATATGCTCATAACAAACTCTCTTGGCTTTGGATCATTGGATGTAAACACTTTCTTGTAGGTTCATATTTTATATGTAGACCACTAAGTACTTACTATGTAAGTCAGAGTTTTCAAACTATCTAAATAAAATAATATCAGATTTGTATTGGATCTGTTTAGAAATGTAATTGACCAAGCTATGCCAGACATGCTAAAGCAGACAGCCTCTGGTGGTGATTCAGCAACCTGTGTTTTAACAAGTCTCTGCGACTTTTGTAAAAATAACACTTCAATTTGGGATTCACTGCTATTTTCAGACCACAATTAGGAAATTTTCACTAAGAAAACAATGGGAATGAACTATCCACACTGAAATTACTGGCAGAAGGTGATAGGTAAGGAAACAATTACAGCATAGCATAATGCAGATAGAAAAATGAATGTATCACACACAATTAAACTAAGTGAGGAATTAAACCCGTCCAGAAACCACCAGTTCTTGTGATGAATAGGTAAGGATTATGAAGAACCCTGAAAAAGTAGGCAGTCTGCAGTTTACAGCCAAGAAATGTTTTTAAAATGCCAATGTCCATTATCAAACAATGAAATAATAGATCTCAAAGGTTTATGCAGAAACGCAGGATACATAAAGAAGAATGTGACAAGTGCATCAGAAGACATCAGAAGATGCCACAAAATAGGTGTCTTGATCTATCTTGGCTGTCTTTAAAAATACAATGTATGAGTTAGCTTTTAAGCTAGGACTTATTTCTGACAAAACTGGAGGTAGAAAATCAAAAATTAAGGCATCGCCAGACTCAGTACCTCGTAAGAGCATATTTTATTGATGGCATCTTTGGGGAATAGTCATCTGATAGAAATGGCAGAAAGAACTTCAGTGCTCTCCTGAGCTCCTTTTATAAAGGCACAAATTCCATCTATGGGAATGGAGACTTTATGAACTAATAATCTCTTAAACATTCCAGTTTTTAATACTACCATATTGGGATTATGTGCAGCTTTAATTTCAAGATGAATTGTACATAGATATATTCAGATGATCACATAGCACTGAATATTCTCAGTAGTAGATCTCGAAACTATTATTTTACAGACAGGAAATTGGGGGACAGAGAGGCGCTCGAAGTTAAATTGCTCACAAAGGGTCTGGCTGGAATGGGATATCTGATGCCTTAGTCTTATTTGTGATGCTTGACACATTAAAGACTTAGCCAGAGTTTCAATTTGAAAGGGTACAATTATTAATATAGGTGCATAGAGTTGCTTGCACACAGAAACGAAGAGAATTAAAAGTTCATCATTTTTCATATGGTGGTTTGAATGAGAATTGCTTCTATAGGCATATATGTTTGCATACTTGCTCTTCATTTGGTGGGCACAATTTTGGAAGAATTAGGAGGTATGGTCTTGTTACAGGAAGTAAGTTACAATTGTAGGTTTCCAGTTTTCAAGATTCATGTGATTAGCATGTACTCTATCTCTTTCCTATGGTTGTGGATCAAGATGTCAGCTCTCAGATACTGCTCAAGTACTGTGCCTGATTGCCTGTCTGCTGCCATTCACCCCACCAGGATCACCATGGACTTGGGCACTCTGTGATAAGATATCACAAATTAAATGTTTTACTTTAGAAGTTGTCTTAGTCTAAGTGCTTTATCAGACCACTTGAAATATAACTAAAACAACAGGAAAGCTTGTCTAGCATAAATGAGCAGCATTAGGAGTTAAATATCTACTTTGGCTACTGTCAAAGTTCAAGGCCAGTCAGAGTTTCATGAAAACTTTTTACAGAAGAAAATGGTAAACAGAATGTCATCAACGTTCAGATGGGACTGTACATCTTTTGTAGATCCCTCTCTTTCTCTGTTTATATGTAAGTATACAAGCAATGATGTGCATGAGGGAATGGAGTCCCAAGATTGATATTACAAACCATCTTCAATTGTACTCCCGTGTTATACATTAAAGCAGAGTATGAATCCAGACCCATCAATAAAGCTAGTCTCACTGTCCAGAATCTCCAAGAGTCCTGTGTCATCACTTCCCTCTGGATGGCATTACAGGTGGGTCACCATGCCCACTGATCACTTGAGCATATCAGTCATACAAACTCAGGTGCTCACACTTGTTTGTGTAGCAAGGGCTTTAACCACATAGTAATCTCCCCAGCCATGGCTTACTATTCTTAAACTTAGTAAAGCGACTTAAAAGTAAATTTGACATATTTTGTGCATTCATCTTGGTGTGTTCTAAGGAAAGCATGCTGGCAGGATCTGCATATAAGGTAGGAGTTGAGGAGCAGGCGTGATATTCACCCTTTCACATGAAAATAGCCAATGTAGGTGGTATTGACATTGGCAGATTTTAACACATAGCCATTATTTCAAGTTTAAGTTTTCTCTGTCATAATTTTCCAGTTTGTTATGACTCAGTGGGAAAATTGGCAGACTCACTGAGCGTTGGAGAACTCCTGGGTGAGTGTTAAATGTCCCTGTTGCTTTTGAGTCAGAAGGAGTCCCTGCAATCTCATTTGAAACTCTAAAGTCAAACCAAAATGGAGATCACCCATTATTTTCTGCATAATTTGAGATAGTCACGCTGAGCGTAGTTTGCAACTTTCCCCTTTTTTATGGGATTTGCTGTTCACTAAAACTGCAATCATTAAGAATCAGCAAGAAGTCCATCTCACAGCCTTGGAACCACGAGGCATGGAGTGCCTCTTCTCACCTTTCACTTTCAGAATCACTGCTAGAATTCACTTTTAAGTGGACACGATTTCAATTAGTTTCAAAGGAATGGGAGCCTGTAGAATCACTCCCCTCCCCCCACTCCTCACCCCCCATCCTCTTTCCCCTCCCCTTCCAGCCCAAAGAGCTGTCAGGGTTCCCTGCCCTGTGGGAAGTCCAAGGTCCTTCCCCCTCCATCCAGGTTCTAGGAAGGTGAGCATCCCACAAAGCCAGTATATGCCATAGGATCAAAACTCAGTGCCATTGTCCTTGGCGTCTCAGCAGCCCTCATTGTCCGCCTTGTTCAGAGAGGTACTGGTGACACTATTATAGGGAGCCCAGGGAGAACAAATTTACTTGCATTTATTGCAAGCTTAGAAGCAAGCTGAATTTTACAGCAGGCTTTAGAGGAAAGAGGCAAGAGGTACTTTGTGAAAATCCGTTACCAAAAAATTACTCATCAAAGAGAATTCTTGTAGCAAGACTATAGATAAATACAATGTAGTCACAAAATCTTCTTTTGAAAATGCTGAACTGAAGATACCCAGACATTCTCCCTTATAGTATGAGAAAGATTGCTGGAAACTTTAACCAGTGAAGGTGCAAAATAAACCAGGTTTTGGTTATATTGGTGAGAATGGGTGATTATTTAATAGGTCCTCTTTATTTGATCATTCAGACTCAGGTTCCCTGGGTGTGATGCATCCTTAGGATATTGAATATGCAAACAATTGGAAGTTTCTAAGAGGGGAGTTATGAAGCCACCTCCCTTCTCTCTTCCCACAGACACAGGTCTTCAGGTATTGATGAATTTTTTTATTCTTCTAGATGATATGTAAGGCACTGCTGGAAGTAGAAGGGGTATACATATGAATGACTATAGAATCAGCTAAGAATCAATTGAGGGATTTATTAAAACTTCAGGAATCCCAACTGGGCTTTCAGGGATAGAGCTGTCGCAGTAAAAGTGTATCAAAGTTGATGGTTTTCCTTTTAGGAGGTTACTATATCGTTGGTTTTACCCAACACAACCTATATTTTCTTTTAAGGAAGGAAACAGAGACTTAGTCCTGAAGCTTGCCTGGGGTTGACCGCATTTGTTTTCACACTAGTTCATAGAAGATTTCATCTGTCACTGGAAAATATGTTGTCCAATGGTAGTGAAATGTAAAATAACTTTTTTTCATGGAGATTCTGTCCTTTCCATGTCAGACAGTTACTACTATGAGGACGGTAGATTTTGCAACCATTGTTGCCACAAGGAGAGCTAACCTAAGTTGAAACCATGAATGCGGGCTTCTTGTGTGGATTTAGAATAGAAAGAGAAATATGTAATTTATTCATACTGAACATTTTAGGAATGTATATTTGTACTCAAAGCTATAGTCACACTCGTTTAATTTATTCCACAGTGGATCGTCTGCTGCTAGAATTTGATATTGGTGTAGAAAGGGGAGAAAGTACATATGTGCTGTGACTAAAAACCCTCAAAATAATTTATATTATGTTGGTGTTTGACACTTCTCTTATGCTTATGTTGAAAAGTATCTTTGGGCCTATCAAATATGCTTTATTTTTTAACACATTTTCATATATGTCAAAGTAGAATTTTGAATCAATACTCATTACCAAGTTTGCAGACTTGTGTGCATTTCCAATTTATGCCTATAAAGAAAATCTTGAAGGTGAAATAATTTCTCTGGTCTGAGAGGTTAGCTATTGTATGAAATGAAAGAGTACAAACTATTCTATTTTACATTATTTAGTGATTTTTAAAGAGACATTGGTATAACTGACTTTTCATATATGTTTTTACATTCCCTTATTTATTTGTTTATTTACATCCCAAGCACAGGTTTCCTTCCTTACTCTGCTCCCAGTTCCTCTCTCTTCTTTTTATATTAAGAAAAGTGTAGGCCACTCACTGATACCAATGAAATACGGCATATCAAGTTGTAGTAAGATTGAAAACTTCACCTTGTATTAAGGCTGAGTAAGGCAACCCTTGTGTGAAAAATAGGGTTTTCAAGGCCAGCAAAAGAGACAAAGACAGTCACTTCTCCCACTGTTAGAAGTCTCTCTGGGTCTATGGACCGTAGCATGATTGTCCTTCACTTAACATCTAATATGCTCTTACAAGTGAATATATACCATGCGTGTCTTTCCTGGTATGGATTGCCTCACTCAATTTTTAATCTTTTATTTTTTTCAATAAGAAAAGTTTGCAATAAAGTGAAAGATCTTTGTAAAGGCAAATCTGAAATAGTGAAGAAAATTGTATATTAAGCACAATTTTAATAGTTTTGTTAAAATACTCTTTCTTGTGGTGTTAAATATGAAGCTAGAACATTGCTGAATACTCCTTGTGCATTTGTTTGAAAACAGGTTCTTTAATTTTTCTCTACCCAATTATAAGGATTGTGAAGACAAACTTTAAATTTAGTTCCTAATGCCATGGTCTTATAAAGTACACCCAAGTCCTGCATGACTCAGGATGTACTATGCTTTTAAAGTATTAAAGATGAATGTATACAGACATTGTGGACAGGGTAATGGAAGAATTATCCCTATAGACTATATTGAGTACAGAGCCTTGGGATTATATAGACTTAGTCACAAGCCAATGACAGTCCACTATAATTATTCTTATAAATGCGTTCTATCTCAAATTTTATGTATATTGTATACAATATATTTTGGTCATATTTTCTCTCTCCCCAAACCCCAAGATCCCCTCTCCTGCCTATTCACTGAATTTCATATCACTTTCTCTTTCCCATAAAAAATTCAAAGCAAGCATACAAAAAAATAAGAGTAACACAAAAATAATATACAATAGAACAAAAATTACAAGCTTCAGATTAGAAACAAACTCCTCTTCAATAATACAAAATTCAAGAACAGTTTTATTCAAAAAGACTTGGCTAGCATAGGTTTTAAGGAACATTAAATAAGCCTTTGCTCTATATCTGCTTCATTTTTCTTCATCTCCTGGCTATTTTCTCAAGATTATTTCACGGATGTTGAGTTGGTGACCATCTCAGTGCTCCTACAACGTGATAGAATTTTTATAAATGTTCATTCATTCCCATCAAGTAATGATACCTGATTCTGGTTACCCATGCAGGCTCCCAACAATGAGCAAAAACATTAATTCTTCATTTTCATATGTGTGTGTATGAATGAGAGTCAAAGATGTAAATCTTTTTGCTTCCCTTTTCATTGTACCCTTGTTCAAAGGACTGGATGCTAGAAAAGTTGACCTCTTCTAAATGATTTTTAAATGTTATACTCTTAGCAGTGGTAGTGGAGAATATGACAGTGTATGGTACTGACATGGGCAGTGCAGAGAACTTTTTAACATGAAAACCTCATTTCGGTATGAGCAGTATGAACAGTCACTCTAATGGCAAGCTTAGGATCAAAGACGGTAGTTTTATGTTCTCTCTCACATGTGGATTCTAACTTTGAGGATTTCCCATGTAAGTTGGTAAACTGGTAAAAAGACATGAATGGCTTTTCAAGGCAAAGGGGTTAGGGCATAGATACCTTGAAGGAAAACTGGTGATGAATACAATAGAAAAGATTGGGTCAGGTAGTAGTGGATGAGTATGCAGTCTAGAAGAGGCAATGTGGGGAGGAACACTTAACACCAAAATCTTTTAAGATTTCCATGCGGAAATCTACTACTGTAGAAACTTCCCAAAATATGTAAATCCATATACATGTGCATCAATAAAAGTAATTAAAATGGAGTTTTCCTAAATAGAGAAAATGACTATCCTAGCATCATAATTTATTTTTGTCTGTTCCAGGTTTTTGTTCTCTGGCCATGAGGTAAGTTGTATTCTTCCTTTGTAGATATGCTGTCTCTGACTAGGAATATAAAATCAATTAGTCTGGCTAATCATGGACTAAATCTGCAAATCTCTGAGTCAGTATAAGCCTTTTATAAGTTAGCTATATTAGGTAATTTAATATAGTACTGTGGGCATGCATATTGCTTATCAGTATATTTAAAATTATAAGTCAATTAGTGGGTGGACTTTTGGTTATAAAAAAAATTTCTAGAGACATTTTTAGAAGAGTAATGAAAATTTAGTAGTGAAGTTTCCAAAGAAAATTAAAACACAGTATTGTAAGAATATTTAGACCCAGGGTTGTTCCTATCTTCTATCCAAATACAGGATTTGGAAACACATAAATATCTAGTATAAACTTGTTATGAAGTTATGACAAATTCACATGTTGTAAACCATGGCTTCAGTAAGAGAAAGTGACCAGATTTTTAAAGATCTTTAATTCTTGGGTGATTAGAGTTAAGTAAATTCATCAAAATGAGATTCTACATTGCTGTGAGTACCATAAAGAAAGAGTCACCAATATGTACAAACACAAAACAAACCACATAGAGATACCTTGAAATAGCATCATCTCATTTATTGACACAATTATTTTGGATATTTTGGGTTCCAAAAATGAGAGAAAATAAGCTTTACTTTTACATATTCTGCATCATGTTGTTATTTTTATTTTATTTTTTGTTTTTCAAGATAAGGTTTCTCTTTGCAGCCTTGGCTACCTTAGAACTCACTCTGTAAACCAGGCTGTCCTTGAACTCACAGAGATCTGCCTGCCTTTGCTTCCAGAGTGCTACCATCCCAAAGCACAATTTATTGCTATGATAGTCCAAAATAATCAGAATGACAACTTTTTTATATGCAAACTTTATGTGACCCAATGCTGGCAAGCAAACTTCTAAATACTACAAAAGAGAATTTGTCACTATGACCCAATCTGTAACAGGAATTGATAGAAAATTATAATTTCCCTACAGGAGGGCCTAGGATTTCAATTTTTGTGGGAAATGAAAAAAGGGACACAGTCAATGAGATTAAAACTAGGACAACTTGTGGAAGACATATAATGAATTGTGGGTTTTACATGCCCCATTTCCCTGTCAAAACTCATCAATCAGACTAAGTAGCTCCCCTACTCCTAGAAAGAAAAGAATAAAGAGTAGAAATAAGCCAAACATATGCAATTGTTACTGGTCTTTGAACATTTAAGACAATATCTTGTCAGTAACAATCACCTTGCAGAGGTCACAGATTCAGACCCATCAGCATCCCCAAAAGATTTAGCTCAAGTCAGGGTTATCAGTGGGAGTTAGCTCCTTTCTTACATTTGTCTTCTTGGCTAACAATAAGTAGCTAAGTAAAAGACTAGATCATGAACTAAATATCTGCTTCACTAAGACACATACTGCATGTCAGGTACCTTTCTAACCTCTGCACCTAATAAACATTTTCTAATAGAATTCATGCCATGAAAAGCACTATTATAATACTTACCGACATTGAGGAAACTGAAAACCAAAGAGCTTTAATTTCTCATACTCATTAATTTCTCATACATAACGTGTAGAGAATTCTGAATGAGTAGAATTTGGAACAGAGAAATAAAGTGATTGGCTATGGTTTAGCGTAGCCTAAAGGGATTTCTCTAGTATCCTTGTGTGGGACATATTAATTCTCACATAAACAAACCAAAAGTCTAGGAACCAAAAACAAAAGATAGATAGAACAATAATAATAAATGTCAGCAAAATCTATAACATTCTATAGGTACTTGAAGTAGATATGAGAAATCAGAGACAAATATCTTGAGATACAACATTAGCAGAAACATTTATTTGAAGACAAAAATAGCAAGATCTTGATTGCTCATCACAGAGATTGATGAATGTAATTTATTTTCTAATCATTCATGAATCAAAGGTAGAAGAAACAGGCCAGTGTTAGATAAGAAATAAGCATAAATAGAAGAGTTCACTAGAAATGTGAAATAAGAATATTTTAAATGTTTACACAGAAATTCTGCCATGTATTCTGGCACTGCCAAAACACACAGGTGCCCTCACTCTAACCAGGATGTGTTCAACATCTGGAAAATTCACCTTCAAAAATTAAATGCCAATTGCATATTATATGCACTCATGGTTTGCATATGTTTTTTGCATGCTTATTGTCATATCATTAGTTATAAATGAGAGTCATCATTGAACTTATATGCAAGAATGTAAATCAAGAAGCTAGTATGAGGTTACACAGAAAGTAAGGAAGATGGGTCTCTGATTTGAGAATTTCTGGAATTCACCGGGTGGTCATGAATTGGCCATTGAGAGCTATTGTTTTTATATGTTCTATATAGCACATGGAGGTCTCAGGTTGGCTAAGTGCATATATTTAAATGATTAACACAACATTTCTTCTTGGAAAGAAACTTTGACAAAACCCATGCCTTTTACTCTATGTATCTTCTTGAAAAACATATTGCCAATATGTGAGATTTAAGTTAAAGGAGAATTGATAACAGATTTAAATTCTACAAGACAAACATAAATATTTTAAGACTGAACAATTTTAAAAAAAAAAAACTAGTTACACCAGTGCCATTTTACCCACGTTAGAGCATTCTGAAATGAGATCTACTCTCAGTCAAATAAGACCAACTACCACAGGTATTCTAAACAAAAATTCTTTGCATTTGTAATCCATAATTGCATTCTCTCATGCAATATGCAGTGCCTGGCCCTAAGTTGCTTATGACTCAGTAGCACCAATGTAAGGACACCAGGGACCTAGCGGAAGTTGTGAGGCAACATTTCCAGATGCTTGAAGGGCTTGGGCAGCATCTTTTGATAGACTTTTAGGGAACTCTGGAGGAGTTTGCTCAGTTTTGCTGTTCCTACACTTTCTTTTTGTGAGGAAGGAAGAATGCCACCCACACAGGAAAGATCGTTGCAATGTAAATGTGTTACTTTTGAACTTTAAACCTCCAGGAATGTTCCGGATGCTGTCTTCCTTTCAGAATTGAACAGGAATCAAGAATAACAAGACAGACTCTTCACATTTTTGGAATAAAATGAGTGTATTCATAGCATTAACTTGAATGCATAACAAAAGCAGATGTAGGGAGTGTGCAAGAGGAAAAGAAAACAAAGGGGCAATGGAAAGGGACTGAAGAGAGAGAAAGAGAGAGAGAGAGAGAGAGAGAGAGAGAGAGAGAGAGAGAGAGAGAGAGAGAGAAGGGAGACAAAGATAAAAACAGAGAGACAGAGAAAGAGAGACATAGACATACATAAAGAACATCCATGTTAGAACTATAGCACATAATTGGAGTTTATGGATATTTAGTGGATTAAATATGATTGCCAAACTGAACATTCTCAGGTAGAAGATGTTCTAAGGATTATTATCCTGTATGCAATATCTTATTTTGGGGGTTAAATGCAGATTGGAAAACTGGGCAGATGGCTCAGTGTGTAAAAGTGCTTGCTGCTAACCCTGAGGACTTGAATCTGACTCCTAGAACCCAACGGCAAAGCCAATTGAATCATGCCAGTTTTCTGTCCTCTGTTCTCCACATGTGGCATGCAAATATGCAAGTACAGATTTACACACACACAGAAACATACTATCACACATGCACTACCGTCTCCAATTCCACATATCAATAAATTTAGTAAAATTATTTTTAAAATTAATAATATGGGCAGTAGGTGGTATTGATCCTTGGTATGGATAGATATCCTTGACCTAATCTATTATTCAATGGGAAATAACTAGTCGTAACTGAGTATATATCTGAGTTGCTCTGGACCCTTTGTCTTCTGAGATTTATCTTGTTATTGAAACTGTTAGGTGACATATTAGTAAGTTGAAGAACACTGAAGATAGGGCTGTCCTTTATTCTAAGCAGCGTGTAAAACAACTGAATCTGAGGACTCTGACTACTGGTCAACAGAATAGTACCTGAGTCATATCTCTGGCTATGGGTTGAGAAAAGGCCATATGGACTTTCTTGGAATGCACTAATAGATAGTCATCTGAGCTTTACGCATGGCTGCTATAGAAGAAAGCATACCATTTCTAAAGAAGAAATTCATACCATTGCTCCCCCCCACACACACACACATAAATGCATGCAAAACAGGCTGGCACATCACCTAGACAGAAATACATTCCTTGGATATTTGTTCTATGGAGTTTGGATAAGTATAAAATGTGGACAGGCACCATGGTCTCTTACCCCACTCTTAGTTCTCAGGAGAGCTCCATTTTGGCTCTATATTAAGCTTGATATCTATCTTCTACACTGTGTCCTGTAGTTTTCTTCATAATGCTATCAGTAGAGAACACAGAGGCAGGGAGGACAAAGGGAGTTCAAATGGGAACCCTTGTGAAACAGTCAATGTGTGGTTACATAATCTTTGTGCCTACAGTGCTATGCTACTACTTTTGCCTTGGACTTTTGAGTTACATGCTTACTCTTCATCACTTCAAAGAATGTTTAAATTTTTCTCCCCCACAAAATATTGCCTTTTCATTCAAATCAACACAAGGGAAGAGCCTACATTTTTATAAGATAAAATTGCACCAATGTACAATATTTTTCAAAAGATTTAAAGGAACAGTTTCACACTGGATTCATTTCTCTGGCCATTCTGTTTTGCCAGGTATACGAATAATTTAGTGTCTTGGGCATGCATGTATGTGTGTCACCTTTGCCCTTCTAATTATCCTACCAGTCCATATCAAACACTCCCTCCAATGGGTTGTTCATTATCAACTTTCTTCTGAATGTTTAAATGTCACATTTGCATCTCACTCAATGTTTAAAATGAAAAGGGGAGTAAGTCATAGGAGAAGGACTCTGAGTAAAGGAAAAATGGTATGTAGGTTTCTCTTAACAATGAAGAAGTGAGGGTTAATGTCAGGTGAAATGTTACAAATCCATAATGAGAATTTAATCTGGAATAAAATCATGTGGTTTTATCTTTATCCTTGCAATAAGAAAGGGAAGATTAAGTTTTAGAGAAAAGTCCATATCTTCTATCTCATTTAGTTACTAACTCCTAGTGCTGGGCTTCTAAACATGTTTAACAAATTCCATTTAATGTATGAATAGAGCTTTGGCATAATAGTCTTCATATTTTGTAAAATAAAATTTTGAAGGTCACAACTGTGTCCTCTTTTCCTTTTCCTGACTTATCTTCCTCCCTCCGCAGTAATTAGACTTACAGAAACTCATTGAATTTATTATTTATCAAATAAAAGCAGCTCTTGCTGCTAGGCACTAATGAAAACACAGATGGCACAAGGTGACAATAAGTTAGTGTTTTTGTCACTACCCTGAGGCGAAGCAACAATCAAATTGTTAGAACCTATTGGCCAAATGTCATCTGATAAAACGTTTATACTTTTGTTTTTGTTATGAGTTTGCTTGTACTTTTTAATTCATTAAAGGTTCCAGAACCAAAGTTTCATGAGGACATAGAAATTTGAAGTTTTCTCAGTTCCTCAGTTCACATTATGGCTTTTGCACATAGATACAACTCGAGTTTTATTGTCTTGCTGAGTCTTGCAATGGTATATATCTCAGAGACATTACAAATAGGAATCCTTGCCTGTTTTGTAACAACCAAACCCTTAATAAATCACATTTTTTGTCCAAAACTTTATCTCATATTACTTTTCATACACATTAATAATTTTAGTTATATTTATTTATCCACAACACATTTATATACCTAAATTATATTCTATGAGTGCAGGATATAATATGCGTGCATTATGAATCAGAACAGCCTAGAACATGGTCAGTGTGTGTGCGTGTGTGTGTGTGTGCATGCATGCATGTGTGTACGTGCATGCATATGCTGTGTTAACACAGATAAATATTTTACTGGACTTCTGCACATATTCTTGACCAATAAAAGGTGTGATTATTAAATGAAAATAATGACAATATGTGTTTATTTCGATTCTCTAGCAATTTAAATTTCTCTGAATAAGTGTAACTTCAGGAGGAAAGGCTTCACTTGATTTATATTTTCAGGTCCCTATCCATCCTTGTGGGAAGTTTGAGCATGATTCAAAATAGGAACCTGGAGGCGGAAACTATGGAGGAACTCCGCTTGGTCATTAACCTCTCTAGTATGCTCACTCTAATTCTTGGCTAGGTTCCTTATGTAGTTGAGGACCACCTACCGAGAGATCCTGGAGCCTGCTATGAGCTGGATCTTCCAGGTATCAATCAATGTCCAAGATTGATAAGGCCACATGGATAAGGCCCATGGATAAGGCCATAGACCAAATATGATCTAGGAAATTTTCACTCAAGACTTTCTTCTCATATGACTTAAAAGAATGTCAACTTGGTAAATCCAACCAGGAAAGGATGAATTTAAATAATAAAGAATGCATTCATGGTATAATATGTACCCCATTTTAATGTTTTTAAAATCTTTTTGTTGTGTATCTTTATTCTGTTTGCAAGTATTTTACAGAATATCTTTGAATCTATGTTCAGCAGGGATTTTTGACCTGTTGGGATTTTTAATTTTTTTTTAATTTATTAGATTATTTTTTAAAAAAATACCAATACAAATTTCCACTCTCTCCCCTCCTCCCATTCCCTCCATACACCCTCCCATGCCAACCCCAGCTAATCCTAAGAGAGGGTAAGGCACATATAAATAAACTGAAAGAAAAAAAAAAAACACATGATCATTTCATTAGATTCTGAAAAAGCACTGAGGTGTGGCCATGATCCCAGCTAATTTTCTCCCAACCACGAGTGGGCCCACAAATGCCAGGGCCTGCCATTGCCATTGAAATGTTCCATAGCCTGAGTTCACACTGGCAGCACATCCCAGAAAGCTCCATTTTCAAAGAGCACAGCTTTTTTATTGCAGCTGCTGCTGAGTCAGGAACACCTCTCTTAAAGTAGCTGCCTCTGCCTGCCTCCAGCACAGAGCCCACACAAGAAAATGGCGCTACCAAACCATGCTTAACTCTGTTCTTTTGTACTTTTTAAGCTTTCTCAGGTTTCACAGGGACTCAGTCCACCATATTGGTGTGCCAATTATCACCAATTTATTGCACGGGAGTGCTTTTTTGTCCAGACCACCCAGAAAAGAAATAACCACAGGGAACCTATATTCATTAAATCACTGCTTGGCCCATTAGCTCTAACTTCTTATTGGCTAACTCTTACATCTTGGTTTAACCCATCTCTAGTAATCTGTTTATCACCATGTGGCAGTGGCTTACCCGGGATAATTCCCAGCATCTGTGTCTGGCGGTTTCATTAATTCTTTGGATTGTTTTCTTCATTTCTATTTTGTTGATTTCAGCCCTAAATTTGATTATTTCCTGTCTTCTACTCCTCGTGTTTGAGTCTGCTTCTTTTTGTTCTAGAGCTTTCAGGTGTGCTAAGTCATTAAGTGAGTGTTCTCCATTTTCTTTATGTGGGCACTTAGTGCTATAAATTTTCCTCATAATACTGCTTTCATAGTGTCTCTTAGATTTGTATATGTTATGCCTTACTTTTTGTTGAATTCAAGGAAGACTTTAATTTCTTTCTTTATTGCTCCCTTGACCCAGGTTCAACAGTTGAGTTTTCAATTATCATGAGTTTGTAGACTTTTTGAGAGTAGTATTGTTAAATTTTAACTTTAATCCCTGGTGATTCGATAAAACACAGGGGATTATTCCAATTCCTTTGTTTCTGTGAAGGTTTGCTTTGTTACCGAGATTGTGATCAATTTTAGAGAAGGTTCCATGAGGTGCTGTGAAGGTATATTTTTTGTGTTTGGATGGAATGTTTTATATATGTCTGTTAAGTCCACTTGTTTTATTACATCTCTTAGTTGTCTTATTTCTCTGTTAAGTTTCTGCCGTTTGACCTGTCCATTGGCAAGAGTGGAGTGTTGAGGTATCCTACTATTAGCGTGTGGGAATTGATGTATGATTTGAGTTTTAGTAATGTTTCTTTTACATATGTGGGTGCTCTTGTATTAGGGGCATAGATATTCAGGATTGTCACTGCATCTTGATAAATTGTTTCTATTATCAGTATAAAGTGTCCATCTCCATCTCTTCTGATTGATTTTACTTTGAAATCAATTTTGTTAAATATTAGGATAACTACACCCACTTGTTTCTTTGGTCCATTTGATTGGAAAACCTTTAAGATAGTTAGTGTCTGTATTTGAGGCTGAGTTCTGTTTCTTGTTTACAGCAGAGGGCTGCATCCTGTTTTTGTATCCATTTTCTTAGCCTGTGTCTTTTTATAGGTGAATTGAATTCATTGATATTACGTGATATTAATGGCCAGTGGCTGTTAATTCCGAATATTTTTTTGATAGTAGCATTTGTGTGTTTCCCTTATTTGGAATATGCTGGCGAAGAGATACCTGTGTTTTTGTGGTGCAGTTAGCTTCCTTGGGTTGTGGTTTTCCTTCTTGTACTTTCTGTTAGGCTTGGTTTGTGGATATGTATTGTTTAAATCTGCTTTTATAATGAAATACCTTGTTTTTTTCATTGATGGTGAATGAAAACTTTGCTGGGTATAGTAGTCTAGGCTTGCATTCATGGTCTCTTAGTGTCTGCAGCACATCGATCCAGGACCTTCTGGCTTTCATGGCTTCCACTGAGTAGCCGGGTGTAATTCTAATATGTGTATATGTTACTTGCCCTTTTCCTTTCCAGCTCTTAATATTACTTCATTATTCTGCATGTTTGTGTTTGGATTATTAAATGGTGAGGGGATTTTTTTTAATCCAGTCTATTTGGTATTCTGTAAGCTTGTACCTTCATAGGGCTATCCTTTTTTAGTTTGGACAAGTTTTCTTCTATGATTTTATTGAATACATTTTCTTTGCCTTTGACCTGGAGTTCTTCTCCTTCTATCCCTTTTATTCTTAGGTTTGGTCTTTTCATGGTGTCCCAGATTTCCTAGATGTTTTGTTCTAAGAATTTGTTGAATTTAATGTTTACTTTGACAAATGAGTCTATTTCCTCTAAAGTATCTTCAGCACCTGAGATTCTTTCTTCTATATCTTGTATTCTGTTGGTTATTCTGTCTCTGCAGTTCCTGTTCATTTACCCACATTTTCCATATCCATTATTCCTTCTGTTTGTGTTTTCTTTATTACCTCTATTTCAGTCTTCAAGTCTTGAACTGTTTCCTTCAGATGTTTGATTGTTTTGGTTTTTTGATTTTTTTGTTTTCTTTTATAGGAATTTATTAATTTCTTCCATTTTTTGTTTGCCTTCTCCTCTATTTCTTAAAGGGAGCTTTTCATTTCTTCTTTTAAGCTCTCCATTTTCATAAAGTTATGAGTTATGTTTAAAGTCCTTTTCTTCTGCTTCTTCTGGATTAGGAATGATCAATTCTTCCTGTTGTGTGACTGCTGGGTTCTGGTGTTACCATGTTGCTTTTTAGGTTGTTGAAGGAATTCTTGCATTGGTGCCTACCCATCACTTCCTTTAAATGAGGCTTGCAGTGTCTTTGTGTCTTAATCCAATCTTTGCAGTGACTGTCTGAGGGTTTGGGAGTTTTTATTGGTCTGCTCTGTCCTTCTGTCAATGTATGTCTCAGAAAACCTTTGAGGTCTCTATAAGACTGCTCTCCTTGTCTCTTTTCTTGCTTTGTTCCCTTGGTGCTCTCTCTTAATACCCTCAGTATTGTAGAAACTTCTTGGTCCCCTCAGTATTATAGCAAGCTCTCAGCTCTTAGGCAGGGTGTGGCTAATAGCTTGCAGGGGGGGTCCAGTGGATGGGTTTGGGTTTTGGGGGAGCCTCGCCACAGGAAACCCCCTGCTGGCTGGCTAGAAAAGCCAAAGAAGTTGGGGGAGGGGCCCAGGATTTTGTCCAACTGGGGAGGACCTAGAGAGTTGGATGTCCTGCTATGTGGCTGTTCACTCACTTCTTAAGTCCCCTTAGTATTGGAGCAAAGTGTGTTTCAGAGTTTCACTGAGGTTGCAGGATGATAGGCAGGTTTGGGGCAGGGTGTGGCTAGCAGATTGCATGGGTTTGTGTTTTGGGAAGCCTGGACACAGGGAATTCACTACTGGCTGGCAAGAAAAGCCTAGGGGGTCGGGGAAGGGGCCCAGGGTTTTGCTTCACTGGTGAAGACCTAGAGAGTGGAGTGTCCTGACTGTGGCTGTTCACTCACCTCTTAAGTCCCCTCATTATTCCAATTTTAATGTTTTAAAATGAGTGTGGTCATTAACATCTTACAAAACTAAGTTTATAAATTCAGAGAAGTTTTGGTAAGAGTTACCTGATCCTGAGTGATGTCAGATTTGTCTTAGTGTAGGGAGATTGGAGTGGGCAGAGGCTAGCCGTCCAGTCGCTATACATTGGCATATTACTAAAAGTCTATCTCAGCATGTACTTCTTGGGGGATTTCTCTAAATATTAAGGTCTAGAACCATGCTGTGTCCATGATGCCTCCATCTACTAGTGAGAATCTTTGGGAAAATAGGCAGAAGCAACATAGCATATGGACCTCATATCATTTCTGTCACAGTGAGGTGCCTGAATTTTTTTATTCAAGTCAAGCAGAAGTAAACTCAAGGAGTATGCTTTTCCACTTTGAAAGGAAGGGACATCAAACCTTTATAAATATGTTTTTAGTTACCATAATAAATTGTGTAAATTCTAAAAGTTTCTTTTGGGTTCTTCACTGAAATCCTTATGGCTTCCTTCACTTTTCACTTTAATTGCAAAAATCCATCATATTCTAGAAGACAACTGTATATATACTAGGGTGGGGACACAGATCAACAAAAAAATCTATTTCTGTAGAGAGAGGAAGTCTATGGGAAAGAGAAAATACGTCTGATGGTTTCCTTCTTTTCACATATGCCACAAGGCTGGAGGCCAGATCAAGCAGAACTATTTTGGAAGAGGATTCAAATGAGCAGTTGCAGTTGTATAAGCTCTTAGAAGGGGAACGTCTCTGTGGGGATCCCATGGTGAGTGGGAGAAGACAGATGTGTGAGCAGCTGTTCAGCTACTTTATGAGTCATCCCCAAGTGCACATGGGTAATTGACAAGGCAGCTAATCCATTCACAAACAATCATGATTTGAACATACGCCATAGTTGGACTATGTGAGATGGCTGCTCATAATCTAAGAAGAGGAGAATTCACCATTGTCAAAAGAAGAAACACTCATCCTATGAATAAATAGTATCAGCCATTAACATAAGTATATAAGTAACATTGTGTTTTCCAAAGCCTTGTCTTAAAATTGGTTCCCTTTAATATGTTTTTATTAAAAAAGACAGAGTAGACCTTTTCATTTCTTTTCTCTATTTTTTTATTGTAAATTAAACCTGTTTAATTAGGAAAGAAAGAAAGGAAGGAAAAAAAGAAGAGGAATTTGATGACTCAATGATTCTGGAATACACTCTGATGATTGTACAATGTTAAAGAAATAATTAGTGTCTATTCTTTAGTCCATTCTTATGGATCATGATATTATTAATTGAAAACCTAATGAAACAACACTTTTAGTTAAAAATATATTGTTATTTTATTTATGACACATTACAATGTGTGACTCAGAACCACAGCCTTTCATCCTTCAAAGGGTTGAGAATGTCATTTGTCATCATCTTATGGTATATTTGCAAATTAAGATATAATTCCATCAGCATCATCAAGTGTGCTTGTAAAAAAAAAGCCAAAAGCAAAAAAATCCCTCAGAGTCTCAGGAACACTATACATTATATTTTTTTTTTTTTTTTTTTTGTCAAAGCCTCCGTTTATTAGGGACAGGGTAACAACTTATATACCCCCTGAATGAGGGCTTGGGGAGCAGGGCACAGGAGCATGGAATCTGGCCGCGTGGTCCCAGTCACGTAACCTACATCCGGTCAGGTAGGCCAAGAAGTCAGGAGTTGCCACACCTAGTTCCCTGGATAGCTGGAATTTAAGGCAGTTCCGCTATCAGATTAGGTTCGTTAGCAATTAGCGAATAGCTAATTGGGTGTGGGGCAGGTTTTGCCAATAGGACTATTCTTAACATAATTATGGGTTTGGGGTTCCCTGCAGGCTCCCCAAGGTGATGGTTTCTGTAATAATCTTTAGGGGGGGGAAACGGCTCCCAACATATTCCTCCTTTCTTATATAAAGGCAAGTAGTTATAAGTGGAGGGCACCAAGACAGAGTCAACCATGGTGTCAGATCTAAAGGAGAAGGGACTGGGACAAGGAGAGACCCTCCTCTCGACTGGTGAAGCAATTTACCTCTCCTGGGAACAGAGGGGTGCCTTATGAGTAGCATTAGTTTCTTGGAGCTTCTCAAATAAAAGGTATCTAGTAGGATTAAAGTAAGCAGATCACAGGGCACCCTGTCTTAGGCTATGTGGAGAGCGCCCTCGTACCTAAAAACCATGCCATGTTGAGCCGGCCTGTACGGCCTCTGTATGGTTTGAAATTTAGGTGAGGATCCACACTAACTCCCGTCATTGGGCCCCTGTGTCTATCATTAATGAAAAATCTGTGAGGTGCTCCTTAAACAAAAGATATGATATAATTTTGGCACCAATAACTCCATCTCCAGACAAGAAGAAAGGGGCACCTTCCAAACCCAGTATTCACCTTTTAGTCTGGCCCATGGTATGTCCTCCTTCCTAAATGCCTACTCCACAAAAAGTTACGTGTGCTTGCCTGCCATCAATTAGGGAGGTGAAAAAAGGGATCAAAATCTAAAATTCTTAATATATGCATTGAACCCAAACACTTTACAGCATGTGTCAAACCTTTCCCAACATCTATAAGCAGTTACAAATATCATTAGATCAATTTCAGTAAGAGTACAATGACATACATTGTTGTCAAATACCACCATTTCCAGACTCTGAGCAACAGTCACAGGAACCCCAATCTTTCCCCTTCTTAAGTGAAGAGGTTAGTATTTTAATTAAAATGAGTTCTGTGTCCCAGAGATTAAAACAGTCTGATGTCCAGTCTGCATCTCAGCTCCAAAGCAGACCAGAGTTCAAGCTGCAGAAGCAGTTTAGCACTTGTGCTTCAGGGCCGGTGGGATTCCTGGGTGAGGTGAGCTGGATTCAGCTATCTGAAGCACATCCTGGCATTATCTCAGCCGGGTCTCCCTGGACTCAGGAGGCAGAATTGACACCCTGTAGAGTGGAGCAGCAGGTTCTGTTATCAGGGACTCCTCTCCTTGGGGGCAGGAAAAGCCAGACTAAGGACCTCTCTGCAATCGCCTCAGGAACTCCTCTGTGTCCGCAGCGCAGCCTCGACATCAGGCCCAGCTTTTATTTTCTTTCTGTGAAAAAAGCATAAACATATCCTCGACCCCAAATATATATAGGTCGGGTTTTTTCATAATGCATTGCAAGGGCTTTTCCACCTTGCCCTAGCAAAGGTCAGCTTGGTGTTATCATGTCACATCCGTTTGCATCTGGATCTACTTGCAAGTTTCATAAGCTGCTTACAAGGAGCCTTATTATGCTCCATAATATTTTTTTTATTATTATTAGCCATATATGCAGTTCCTCCATTGGAAGAGCCATTTGTAAAATTTAACATAAAATCCTTTAAGGGATTTTTTTGCTATAACATTAGCAAAATACAGTTGTGTGAATTGTAGCAATAATCATCTGGGGATCAAGCCATTTTTTAGCTTTTATCCTGCCCTTTTGTACCAGACAGGCTACTGGTTTAAATTAAGAGTTTAATATCTTAATTGGCAAAACTTGAGAAGATTTTGCCATAAACAGCATTTTTTTATAAAAATGTTGTAGAATAAGTTTTATATTTAATATGCACACTTGCCATAGCTGCATTATAATTAATATACTGTGTTTGTTGATTATTGTATACTTTACCTGTTGATTTATATTTTACCTGTTTGAGTACCTGTTAGGCAGCTTTAAGCTCTCTCTATTGGAAACTGTTTTTTTTTTTTATTTTATTTTTTTTTCTATTCTAAGATGGCTCCCTTAATTAAGATGTGTGCTTCTCTGCTCCCCTAACCAACCTTCCTTTATCCCAAACATCCCGTTTCCCCAGGTTCCCCCCATCCTCCCCTTCTCACATTTCTCTCCCCTTCTCCCCTCACCCCCCCTCCCACCACACCCCCAAGATCCCAAATTTTTGCCCGGCAATCTGGTCTACTTCCCATAACCAGGAGGATAGCTATATGTTTTTCTTTCGGTTCACCTTCTTATTTAGTTTCTTTAGGATATCAAATTATAGACTCACTGACCTTTATTTATCTCTAGAAACCAATTATGAGTGAGTACATCCCATGTTCATCCTTTTGGGTCTGGGTTACCTCACTCAGGATAGTGTTTTCTATTTCCATCCATTTGCATGCAAAATTCGCGAAGTCATTGTTTTTTACCGCTGAGTAGTATTCTAATGTATATATATTCCATACTTTCTTCATCCATTCTTCCATTGAAGGGCATCTAGGTTGTTTCCAGGATCTGGCTATTACAAATAATGCTGCTATGAACATAGTTGAACAAATGTCCTTGTCATATGATCGGGCATCTCGTGGGTATATTCCCAAGAGTGGCATTGCTGGGTCCATGGGTAGGTTGATCCCAATTTTCCTGAGAAACCGCCACACTGCTTTCCAAAGTGGTTGCACAAGTTTGCATTCCCACCAGCAATGGATGAGGGTACCCCTTTCTCCACAGCCTCTCCAGCAAAGGCTATCATTAGTGTTTTTGATTTTAGCCATTCTGACAGGTGTAAGGTGATATCTCAATGTTGTTTTGATTTGCATTTCCCTGATCGCTAAGGAGGCTGAGCATGACCTTAAGTGCCTTTTGGCCATTTGAACTTCTTCTGTTGAGAATTCTCTCTTCAGATCAGTGCCCCATTTTTTAATTGGGTTAATTAGCATTTTAAAGTCTAGTTTCTTGAGTTCTTTATATATTTTGGAGATCAGACCTTTGTCTGTTGCGGGGTTGGTGAAGATCTTCTCCCAGTCAGTGGGTTCCCTTTTTGTCTTAGTGACAGTGTCTTTTGCTTTACAGAAGCTTCTCAGTTTCAGTAGGTCCCATTTATTCAATGTTGCCCTTAATGACTGTGCTGCTGGGGTTATACCTAGGAAGCGATCGCCTGTGCCCATCTGTTGTAGGGTACTTCCCACTTTCTCTTCTATCAGGTTCAGTGTGTTCAGATTGATATTGAGGTCTTTGATCCATTTGGACTTGAGTTTTGTGCATGGTGATAGATATGGGTCAATTTTCTTTCTTCTACAGGTTGACATCCAGTTGTGCCAGCACCATTTGTTGAAGATGCTTTCTTTCTTCCATTGTATACTTTTAGCACCTTTATCGAAAATGAGGTGTTCATAGGTTTGTGGGTTAAGATCCGGGTCTTCTACACGATTCCATTGGTCGACTTCTCTATTTTTATGCCAATACCACACTGTTTTCATTAATGTAGCTCTATAGTAGAGTTTAAAGTCAGGGATGGTAATGCCTCCAGAAGTACCTTTATTGTACAAGATTGTTTTGGCTATCCTGGGTTTTTTGTTATTCCATATAAAGTTGATTATTGTCCTTTCAAGATCAGTGAAGAATTTTGATGGGATCTTGATGGGGATTGCATTGAATCTATAAATTGCCTTTGGTAGGATTGCCATTTTTACTATGTTGATCCTCCCAATCCAAGAGCAAGGGAGATCCTTCCATTTTCTGGTATCCTCTTCAATTTCTTTCTTCAATGCCTTAAAGTTCTTGTCAAATAGATCCTTCACTTCTTTGGTTAGAGTTACCCCGAGATATTTTATGCTGTTTGTGGCTATCGTGAAAGGTGATGCTTCTCTGATTTCCCCTCTCTGCTTCCATATCCTTTGTGTATAGGAGGGCGACTGATTTTTTTGGAGTTGATCTTGTATCCGGCCACATTACTAAAGGTGTTTATCAGCTGTAGGAGTTCTTTGGTGGAGTTTTTGGGGTCGCTTATGTAGACTATCATATCATCTGCAAATAACGAAAGTTTAACTTCTTCCTTTCCAATTCGAATCCCCTTGATCCCCTTATGTTGTCTTATTGCTATTGCTAAAACTTCAAGCACTATATTGAAGAGGTATGGAGAGAGTGGACAGCCTTGTCGTGTTCCTGATTTAAGTGGGATGGCTTTGAGTTTCTCTCCGTTTAATTTGATGTTAGCTGTCGGTTTGCTGTAAATAGCTTTTATTATATTTAAGTATGACCCTTGTATCCCTAATCTCTCCAAGACTTTTATCATAAAGGGATGTTGAATTTTGTCAAAAGCTTTTTCAGCATCTAATGAAATGATCATATGGTTTTTTTCTTTCAGTTTATTTATATGATGGATTACATTGATAGATTTTCGTATGTTGAACCAGCCTTGCATCTCTGGTATGAAGCCTACTTGATCATAATGGATAATGTTTCTAATGTATTCTTGGATACGGTTCGCCAGTATTTTGTTGAGGATTTTTGCGTCGATGTTCATGAGTGAGATTGGCCTGTAGTTCTCTTTCTTGGTTGAGTCTTTGTGTGGTTTTGGTATCAGAGTGATGGTAGCTTCATAAAAGGAATTTGGCAATGACTCTTCTGTTTCTATATTGTGAAATACCTTAAGGAGTATAGGTATTAGGTGTTCTTGGAAATTCTGGTAGAATTCCGCAATGAAACCATCTGGTCCTGGGCTTTTTTTGGTAGGGAGGTTTTTGATAACAGCTTCTAATTCTTCGCGACTGACAGGTCTATTTAGATTGCTCACCTGGTCCTGATTTAACTTTGGTATATGGTATTTATCTAAAAAAGTGTCCATTTCTTTTACATTTTCCAGTTTTGTGGCATACAGGCTTTTGTAGTAAGATCTAATGATTCTCTGAATTTCCTCTATGTCTGTGGTTATGTCCCCCTTTTCATTTCTGATCTTATTAATTTGCAGATTCTCTCTCTGCCGTTTGATTAGTTTGGATAGGGGTTTATCAATTTTGTTGATTTTCTCCAGGAACCAGCTTTTTGTTTCATTGATTCTTTGGATTGTTTTCTGTGTTTCTATTTTGTTGATTTCAGCCCTCAGTTTGACTATTTCCAGTCTTCTACTCCTCCTAGGTGAGTCTGCTTCTTTTTTTCTAGAGCTTTCAGGTGGGCTGTTAAGTCTCCAATGTATGCTTTCTCTGTTTTCTTTAAGTGGGCACTAAGGGCTATGAACTTTCCCCTTAGGACTGCTTTCAAAGTGTCCCATAAGTTTGAGTATGTTGATTCTTTATTTTCATTGAATTCAAGGAAGACTTTAATTTCTTTCTTTATTTCTTCTTTAATCCAGGTGTGGGTCAATAGTTGACTATTCAGTTTCCATGAGTTTGCAGGCTTTCTGGGGGTAGCAATGTTGTTGAATTCTAACTTTAGTCCGTGGTGATCTGATAAGACACAGGTGGTTATGGATATTTTTTTGTAACTGTGGAAGTTTGCTTTGTTACCGAGGATGTGGTCAATTTTCGAGAAGGTTCCATGAGCTGCAGAGAAGAAGGTATATTCTTTCCTATTTGGGTGGAATGTTCTATAGATGTCTGTTAAGTCCATTTGGTTCAATACCTCCATTAATTCTCTTATTTCTCTGTTAGGTTTCTGTCTGATTGACCTGTCCATTGGTGAAAGAGGCGTGTTGAGATCTCCCACTATTAGTGTGTGCGGTTTGATGGCGTCTTTGAGTTTTAGTAATGTTTCTTTTACATATGTGGGTGCTTTTATATTAGAGGCATAGATATTCAGGATTGAGACCTCATCCTGATCAATTGTTCCTGTTATGAGTATAAAATATCCCTCTCCATCTCTTCTGATTGATTTAAGTTTGAAGTCAACTTTGTTAGAAATTAGTATGGCCACACCTGCTTGTTTCTTAGGTCCATTTGCTTGATAAACCTTTTCCCATCCCTTTACTCTAAGTAGGTGCCTATCTTTGTGGTTGAGGTGTGTTTCTTGTAAACAGCAGAATGTTGGATCCTGTTTGCGTATCCAATCTCTTAGCCTGTGTCTTTTTATAGGTGAGTTGAGTCCATTGACATTAAGGGATATTAATGACCAGTGGTTGCTAACTCTGGTCACTTTTTTATTCATAGGGTTTGTGTGTTTGCTTTCTTTTAGTTGCGCTGGTAAAGGGTGTCTAGAAGTTTGAGTTATTGTGGTCATTGTTGGTCTCCTTGGTTTGTGATTTTCCTTCTATTACTTTCTGTAAGGCTGGATTTGTGGCTACGTATTGTTTAAATTTGTTTTTATCCTGGAAAATTTTGTTTTCTCCATTTATAGTGAACGAAAGCTTGGCTGGGTATAGTAGTCTGGGCTTGCATCCATGTTCTCTTAGCTTCTGCAGTACATCTATCCCGGACCTTCTGGCTTTCATGGTTTCCATAGAGTAGTCAGGAGTAAGTCTGATAGGTTTACCTTTATAAGTAACTTGACCTTTTTCCTTTGCAGCTCTTAATATTCTTTCTTTATTCTGGATGTTTTGTGTTCTGATTATTATGTGGCGAGGAGATGTTTTTTTCTGGTCCAGTCTATTCGGTGTTCTGTATGCTTCTTGAACCTTCAAAGGAATATCTTTCTTTAGGCTGGGAAAGTTTTCTTCTATAATTTTATTAAATATATTTTCTGAACCATTGAGCTGTACTTCTTCTCCTTCTTGTATCCCAATTATTCTTAGGTTTGGTCTTTTTATTGTGTCCCATATTTCCTGAATGTTTTGTGATGAGAATTTGTTGGTTTTGCTGTTTTCTTTGATCAGTGTGTTAATTTTCTCTATGGTATCTTCAGTGTCTGACATTCTTTCTTCTAATTCTTGTAATCTGTTGGTAGTACTTGTCTCTGTAGTTCCTGTTCGTTTACCCAGATTTTCCATCTCCAACCTTCCCTCGGTTTGTGTTTTCTTCATTACTTCCATTTCGTTCTTCAGGTCTTGAACCATTTCCCTTACCTGTTTGATTGCATTTTCTTGTTTCTCTTGGTTTTCTTGGGTATCTTTGAGCGATTTATTCATTTCCTCTACCTTTTTGTTTGTAATCTCTAATTGTTTATGGCAGTTTTTCACCTCCTGTTTAAGGTCTTCTATTATTTTCAAAAAATTCACTTTTGGGTCGATTTCTTCTACTTCTTCTGGAGTAGGGTGTACAATTCTTCTTATTTCAGGATCCCTGGGTTCTGGTGATGCCATGTTGCCTTTCAGGTTGTTGGAGGAATTCTTGCATTGGCGCCTTCCCATCTCCTCTTTCAAATGAAGCCAAGAGAGGCCTGGTGTCTTGGTCCAGTTTTTGCTGTGACTGAGCCTCTGGGTGTATCTCTTCAGTGTGGAAGCAGGGTCCGTCCTGCTGAGCTTGATCTGCCCAGTGATGTCTCTCCTGGCACCCGGATCTGATCTCGCTGCTGCTTGGGTGTCTCCAGAGCAAAGGGCCGACCTCGCTGCCGCAGGGCAGGCAGGCCACCTAGACAAAGGAGCTACTACCCTCCTGGCTGCCCTCCCAATTCGGACCCTGTCCCAGCGCCCAAAAAGGCTGAGCTGGGAGCTGTTGTGTGGTTCAAGGTGGGGCGGGGGGTCAGAGGAGGTGGGGGAGGGTCGTGGATGCAAGCTGGGTGGGATATGAATAGAGAGGAAGTATCGGGCAGTATAGCCCCTGCAGACTGACCAAGGAGTGCAGGAGGATTGAGGAACGTCTGAGTTCCCTGTCCGGGGCTGCTGCCGCAGTCAGAAACTCACCCACCCTGGTGATGTCTCTTCTGGTACCGGGATCTGGTCTCCGTGCTGCTTGGGTGTCTCGCGAACAAAGGGCCGACCACGCTGCCGCAGGGCAGGCAGGCCACCCAGACAAAGGAGCTACTACCCTCCTGGCTGCCCTCCCAATTCGGACCCTGTCCCAGCGCCCAAACAGGCTGAGCTGGGAGCTGTTGTGTCTATACATTATATTTTGTTTGCTTGTTTGTTTTGTGTTTATTGGTGTTATGGGTTGAACTCAGGCATTAAGCGCTGCTTTGAGCATGTTAAATATTTATACTACCACTGAGCTACAATCTCCATCAGTCATAAAAATAAATACAGATCAAATTAATTTTGAGAGGAATTTAAAGTCTTTACATTCACACGAATTTTTGAAGTACCAACATTTCTCCATTTTAGTGGCTCTCAACCTTCCAAATGCTGTGACCCTTTGAGACAGTTGCTATGCAGAGGTGACCCCAACCATAGATTTATTTTGCTGATGATTTATAACAGTAGTTTTGGCAGAGTTATGAGTTGAAACATAATCAGCTGGAAGAAGGATATCTGCTATGCAATCCTCAAATGGGTCATGACTCACAGGTTAAGAACCACTGCTCTAATTAGTTTTGATAGTGGTCAGAATTTTTTTAACTTAGAAATATTTGAGAAACATTGTTTTGGTGTGGTGGATCACAATGTTGACCAAGCACTCCATAGTCTCCTCTGGGGACATTTGGTAATATCCACACTTATTGGTTATCAGTGTAAGGTGCTGTGTCACCCTGTGTTTTATGGGTAGTAGTCACGGATCATGGTAGTCTTTTACAACAAATCCTAACTAAATAACAAGAATGTTAAGATAGAGGAGATTTATATTTTATAGGAATAACAAAGCAAGTTTCATAAATCACTATTTCTTTACATATATGTGTGTATGTCTCTGTATATATCATATTTATATTATATATTTTATGTCAATGACTCTACTCATATAGTATGAAACACATATTTCTTGGACATATGCAAATAACACATCTTTCCATCAGAATTATGTGAGTTCAACAACTTTATTTTTTCAAAAATTTCTAGCAAGTTTATCAAAAGATTTTGGCAAATGTAATATATTTTGATCAGGAGAACTTTAGATACAGAAATACAATAAGAAATATTCTTTAATGTGTATATGATTTTGATTTCACCACAAACTTATAGAACTAATTTCAAATCCAGTTATAAATTTGTAGAAAACATGTGAAATTGAGAAATTGTAAAACCTAACATTGATATATTAGATGAACAATTACATATTAGACAAAGTCTGCCATGTGTTTATATCATATGTTACTGATTAATTTCTCTCTTCCATGTATGCTTAGATTAATGAACACGTTGTTCTGAAACTTGCCTATTTCTTCTCAGTTTTAGGGTAACATAGTGATAGAAAACAGCATGAGAAATATAGATTTATAGAATTTCAGTGAAATCCATTGAAAATTATTATTGAAAAAACAGATTAAATATGTTGCATGTAATGACTTTTCCTTACAATATTAGTTAAATTCATCTTCAGATTCTTCTTTGTCATCTGGAAAACCAAATTTCCGTCCATCATCTCTATATTTCTTTTGAATGGCTGCTAATAAAGAGTAACTTCACCTCCAATCTTGTGCCTATTTTTGTAGGATTTACACTGCTATGCACAGATGTTATTAAGACAAATCATGCTTATTGTAATCATGCATAACTAAAGACCTAAAAGATTCATAAAATTATCCCTCTTGAGACTCTTCTGAAGTTTGTTTATAACAGCGATCTGTTCCATTGCTTCTTCAATAATTATTGATTAAGCAGTCTTAATTGGATTCATGCTGATGCTGTCAATAAAGAATGAATAGCAGTTCAATATTCTGAATTTCTTTAGCTTGTCAGTAAGCAAGAAAGGCAGTAGGCAAACAAACAAAGTTGTTTGTTTGTTTGTGAAGAAAACTAAAACATGATATAAGACAGGACAAAACACAGTGGTGACTCCTTGTACTGTGGTTTGAAAGTCTTCATCCGGATAGAATGCTTTTCTGCAGAATCCCCTTCTGGTCTTTCTTTCTTTCTTTCTTTCTTTCTTTCTTTCTTTCTTTCTTTCTTTCTTTTATTGGAGTGTTTCATTCTGACTCTTTGAAGAACTATATACTTCCATACATTCAAAGCTTCTTAATGCATTAATATCATATTAATTCCAGAGAAGACATTAAGGAAGAAACTAAAGAGAAGGAGAGCAATGCAGACCAGGTGAACTGCTAATTCTAACTGAACAGCATTTTAATAACTTAAGATATGCTTTGTTTAAATGTCCTGTTACCATTTTAAATAATAGTTATACCACCATTCAATTCCATTTTCTCTCTTTCTCCAGTTCTTTGTTATACAACTTCTTCGCTATACATACTATAAAATATGAATTCCTAAATTTTTATATGAAGCAAGGATGCCTGATGTTGACTTCTGGCCTTTGTAAGAGTACAAGTTTGTAGGTTTGTAGATATTAATTGTCTGCTTGGTATATATTCTTGAATTTTTTAGAGTGATGCCAAGTGTAAACTGTTTATATCAAACACTTAATCTTCCTCAAAATTTTGCCTCACTATAGCTGAATTTTTGGGAAAAGGGGTAATGTGACTTTTTAATGCTCCAATCTTTCTAAAAATATTAGTTCCTTAGCTAGTTAATAACTATGAAAAACTTTGCATTAGCCTCTCATGAATGTCTCAGAAGCTGTATTTCAGAAAATACTTTCCTTATCATTCTTTTTTAGTATTTGATATTTCATATAAACAATGGAAGCATCTACACAAATATAACATTGGTTAATGTTGATAATTGGAGTTGTAACTAAACTCCGTGTCTCTCAGATGATTTTTGTACACTAGTTTAAGAATATGGGTGTAAAATCAAATACTCAGGAGCCAAAATTATCATAGCTTATCTTGACTACATTATGATACTGTAGGGAAATTTTAGATCAACTATGGGTGTATCTTTTCCGATGTTTCCTGTAATAATTTCATCAAGAGACATCAAATGGAATGACTTGATTAAGATTTGATGTATTTATGATGTAATGGCATATTAGGAAGTGATAAAAAATAATAGGAGTGGCCTAATTGGTGGGAGCAGGTCACTGGGAGCTGCATTTTGCTTTACTTTTTGTCTGAATCTCTTGTCTTCTCCCTAGTTGCTATGTTATGAACTGCTTGCCCCCCTCCCCCGCCACACACACACACCTAAAAAGATGGACTGGCACTTATGAAATGGTAAACAAAAATGAAATTTTCTTTAAGTAAGTTGTTTGTACAAGAAAGGTACTTAATATACTTAGGAATATCTATGCTTTGATCCGGATTATCAATATCCATACTTTGTACTAATGGTTTTCTTGCTCATCATTGTTTAGAGTACCTTCCATAAACTCTGCACCTGCCACTTTGATTGTCTGGAATAATTATCTTCTCATACCTGTTTTTTGCTCCAACAAAGATAAATCCTCAGTTTAAATTTACTTTTATATGAGGCCTTATCAACCGTTGCTGTTGCTACTGCTGCTGTGGAAATACTTCCATCTCCATCTCAGTATGAAATTTGTGGATATGAATATATTTCTTTGTTCACATTGACTTTAATAAATGTAAATATGTTGCTAGGTGTGCAAATTTGGGAGTACGGCACATTTCTCTCATAAGGACATATGATTATTCAAGAAAAAAATATGTTAGTACCGGTTACTGCTCTATTGCTGTATTACACACAAAGCTTACTCTTGGTAAACTATGTGGTTCAATAAATGTTCTTGATTTGATGAATAAATAATGAGTCTTTATAAAACCTACTCATTCTCTTTATTACTTTGAACAGGCACAATTTTTATAATAAAATAATGTTGAATTTAAAATGTAATCTTAAAATAGTTTTAATGAATTACAATTAATTAAAATCATCTCAATTTTTTTAGTAATATAGCTTTTAACTAATTTTTCATTTCATTTGATTATGTTTTAAATTATACTATCATTAAAATTTTGCTAGGTACAAAACATTCAAACATAGGGAAACATTCATGTTTCAAATGTGCCAAGTTTTGGGCATTAACTTATATAAATTACTGATTTTTTTCTAACCTGTCTAGTCATGATGAAAAGAATTTTAAAAAAATGAAAATATTTTGATGAGAAAAAACATTCAGTACAGTTTTTTTAACAATCCAAAAGCAAATATGAGCCTTTTAAAAAAATCCTATAGCTAAGGAGGCAAGAAAAGGGTCACTAAGTTATTTTAATTAAAACAATTTATCTGAGGATAAAGAGATAAATTCTATAGAGAAAATGAGACCTTAGACTTTATCTTTGCTGCCAGTGGTAGACAAGGTCTTGGAATGAGAGCAAGCAATTCATATTCTAAGCTCAAAGCAAATAATTTTAATCAAGCCTGGCTCTTGGGTGAAAGCTTAGAAGACCTTTTTAATAAAAGAGATCACATAGATGAGAATAGTTTTAGTCACAACCTGACCAGGCTATTTTCCTCTCTTCCTTGTAAAAAAAAAAAATTGACAGTTGTTTCAAGGTATTTGAGGATGAGAATAGAGGAAAGAAAAGATGTTCGGGGCTGTGACGTGGAGTTTACAAAAATAAGAATCAGTGATAGCATTATAGTGGTTAATTAGCAATGTTCAAATTTTAGAATAAGGTGATTTAGTCAGTACATTCTATAATCCTTAGCTGTACTAGAACCATCATCTTCTTTCCCTTCATTGTAACAAACCAAAACAACAGGTATTGAATATTTCAAATTCCAGGAACTGTTGAAGAGTTTGAATTAAGAAATGCATATATAAATAAAGTTATATACACATAAATAATTATGGTTTTTGTTTGTTTTATTTGCTTATTCATTCTTCAAGCTGGGTTTCTCTGTATAACTCTGACTGTTGTAGAACTCATTTTTTTTACCAGGTTGGCCTTGGACTCAGTGATCTGCCTACCTCTGCTTCCTTAAGTGTTGGAATTAAAGGCATGCACGGCCACTGCCTGACTATACTGTATAAATATTACAAAATTTCTAAATGAATCCATCTACATATTATATTACATTGTACATATAGTATAATAGACATTATACCATCAAATAAAATATTAATAAAATTCAGTAAAATCATAGATACAAGGAACAAAGTATGAAGGAACTAAGGATGTATATTATAGAGCAACCAATATGTCACTCCTGAGGTGTATGCCTCTAGGTTTTATATCAGAAATCTAGAGGCCCTAGGGGTTTTCCTGTTCATTTAAGCTTCAGTCTTGCTATGCTATGCTCTAATTTTGACATTGCTGGTGGTATCCTTTTATTTAAGCTGGAGATGCAGCCTTCTCTTACAACTGGAACAAAGTAGAACAATTACTTAGGTATTTTTTTTATAAATTATTATTCTTAACAATTTAGCCAACCAGCAGCAGAACAGCAAGGGAATAACTCTGAATCAATTGTGTCAAATCTGTGTATTATTACATTAGAATCTTTTCTCTCCTATTAAAATAGTGTTGGGTTCATATTTACATAGCAATGATGGACCTTTCAAAAACTCAAGAGCCTTATTTTATAATAAGTAGAATGAAGAACACTGAAACACAATTTCCAAGGGGTTTAATAACCTCCTCTAACTTCAGACTTTTTAAAAGGAGGGTAGTCTGAATTGGGTCATGAAATCTATAAGGTACCTCACTTCAGCCATTAAACTTGCTCTGCTCTGGCTGTGAGTCTATGTCAAAGTCAGCATAGTTTGCCCAAAAAGAATGCCTCCTGTAAGAATGATTTTCTCCTGTGTGGTACGGGAATAATGGCACCTTTCTCACTATTGGTGAGAGAATTAAAATGTTCTGGAGACCTCCCCCAAACTTCACAAACTAGACATACTTTAGTGACTTTGCCGTAGCTCTGTTGAATGTAATTTCAATATAGTATGATGATCATGAATGAAGTATTAAGACATATTCCTAAATTCAAGAACAGGAGACAGCATGATGTGATGAGTGTCAAATAGTGCTGGATAAGTTTCATGATTATTCATCAGTCAATCGGAAAAAGCAAAGATTTTTGAGGGTTTCAGACATGATTACTTTTAGATTTTTGAATGATAAATTTTATATTGGTAGCTGAAATAAAGACATATCAGGTTAAACTTCATTCTATGGTACATCTTTTAAATTGAAAAAATAAAGTACATTGACTTGGTCTATTGATAATCATTACATGTTCTGATGACTGATAAAGAAATTTTAATTTTTATATCTCAAAATAAAATCTATAACTTTTTTTAACAGATTGCACTGTTGTCTTTAAATGTAGGATAAATATGTACTCAATAAAACAGAGAGTATGTCCTTCACAGAGTCATTCTTCTAAATGTTACAGCAGTCCTAACATAATTTCAATTAAATAAAAATTAAAGCTCAGAAAATGTCACAAAAGGGTAACCTAATATTTGATCATTAATGTGCTTATGCAAAGGGATATTTACAGTTGTGCTCTAAGACATGATTGGCTCCCTTTTCTAAGAATCAAGAACCTCAGATTTCATATAATATTTGGATAGTTTAAGAGCATAGTTTGTAACTACTCTATGGCCTGCAGATAATCTCTATTCATCTCCATTCTAACACAGTACTGAGAAGGATTTGTATTTTTTTTTTTGAGTTATCAATCAATATGCCTCAGGATTAGAGCCAGGCAAGTTCTTGTTCACAATCTCAGAAATGATCTAACCTCAATTACAAAAATCTGAAGTGTTAAATTCTTTATCCTAATCCAAGTGCATATGTTACAAACTCAAAACAGTGTCTGCTTGTTCATTTCCTGGCCACCCAGATCTGAATAATCACACAGAAGCTATAATAGCTGCTGAACTGTTTGGACAATGTCTCAGGCATATTTCTAGCTAGCCCTTACATCCCAAATTAACCCATTTCTATTTTTTTTTCATATTTTACTATGAGGCTCATAGTTTGTTACCTCTTGCTTTTTGGGCAGCTACATGGAGTCTGCCTCCTTTGGCAGATACATGATATCTATCTGATTCTATCTACTCTCTCTGTATATCTTTGTTCAAATTTACCACCTGCCTTTACTCTTCTTAGTCATTGGCCAAAGCATCTTCTTTATTAACCAATGGCAATAAAGCATATTCATATCATACAGAGGAGAATTCCACATCAACAACCACCTATTGAGAAAACCAGTCAACACAAGGAGTAACAGCTCACTCTTCCACTTGAAATATGAGAAAACAGCTTTACCTCACTTCTCTGGTAATACTGCAGTTTAGTGCTTATGTATATGAAGAATCTTTTACAAAGGAATTCTCTCCTCGTTCTATATTAAACCAAAACATCCCTCTTTTTGTAATATATAACCTATTAAAGTACTGTTAATTTGCTGTTTATTGATTTATATACATGCTATTGATGCTCCTATCAGCCTTTATTTGTCAATGTTTCAATCTTTATAAACTAAAAAGAAAAATTTCATGTTTCCAGATTTGACTGTTTGTTTTTTGAGACAGGGTTTCTCTGTAGCTTTGGAATTTGTCCTGGAACTAACTTTTGTAGACCAGGCAGGCCTCTAACTCAGAGATCTGCCTATCTCTGCCTCCTGAGTGATCGTTTTAAAGGCATGTGCTACTACCGCCCAATTTACATTTTCCACATTTCTATGCAACACAGAGTCATCTTCAGGTCTACACGAAACCATTCTTGTGGATTCGATTAGAAATTTGCAAATAATTTTTTCCATGGAGAAACATCTTTTAGATTATAGTGATAAACTTTGAGAAGATTTATGACCAGAGAATTTTAATTAGTGCTATTTTGGTGTAATTTCCTGTGTTTTTTTCCAACTATAGAATTATATTTAAGATAAGAAAGGAAAGGAGCAAAGAAAGTGACTTATCAATTACCGTATTAAAAGATAAAAGCTATTAATGAAAAAATAAAATCTCTTTTACTCAAGCATTTTAATGTTTTAGATTTCTATTAATATAAATTTACATTATATAAATTTAATTAGCACAATAAATGTGAGTTCTTTAGGGCACAATGTGGCTTCTCAATATATGAGTACATTTCAACTGATCCAATTGTCTTGTTTTTTGTAAAAAATATTCAAAAATATAGCTAAATTGGTATACCCGCATATGTTTTATATGTACAAACAGGACAGTGAGCACCAGAATAGTATGGTAAGTTCTTTCTTCTTACATGTTTGCATGTTCACTGTAACAAGAAAATTTAGCTATGAATCCATATTGTGAAGTTTATATGCATAATTGAATTACAAATGTATATATATATGTACATTATTTATGTTGTGATTTCTGTTGTAAAACAACATGACCAAGGAAACTTATAGAAGAAGATTATATTGTACCTATATTTTCAGCAGCCTTAAGTCCCTAAAGGTCCTTTTCATGGGAGCAAGAGCAGAAGATGAGAATGGTACCATCAACTCAGGACCAAATATTCAAGTATCAAATACTACTGAGGACATCTCATTCAACCAACCCATTCCACTCCCTAGCCACTATAGTCTTATGACTATATCAAAATGCAAAATGTATATAGTACAGCTTCAAAAGCCATCATGGATGTTTAGCCTCAACACAGTTTAAAAGTCTCTTCTGAAACTCAAGGAAAACTCTTAATTGTAATTCCCTGTAAAATTATAAAGCAGATGACCAAGTTCCAATATACAATGTCCCAGATTATATATTACCATTCCAAATGGGTGCAATTTTAGCATAGTGAGAGAATACAAATCTGCAAAGCAAACAAAAACCATATTACTCTCTGAAAGATACCACAGCAGGTCTTAATGGTCTCCATTCACCCAGCTTTCATGCCTCCTTCCTTTCACTCAGGATGATTACACTCTTTATACACAGTTATTTGCAGTGGGTACCCCACAGATTTGATGTAGCCAGCATCTTGGGTTCCTCAGTACAACTTGGACTTTATTTCTATAGCTTCACACAATGACTTCATGCAGTGACTACCTGCTATACACCTGGTTTGGGCAGGATATCTGAAACCATGAAAGAATATTCTAGAACTTGTTTACTCTCATATGCTTGATGATTCTACAGGTAATACCAAATGGACAATACCACCAAGTTCAGTTGCAAGTTTACGATAGATCCTGGTCCCCAGGAATCACGTTTGCAGCAGCTTTTGTTTCCTGTTCTCTTCTAGGAGTAGCGTATTAGCTTATTCTTTGGACCTTTTCCTATCACAAGTTGAAAGTTTAGCTAGAAGAGATCTTGTCCTGGGAGCACATTTTCCTTTGTGCAACTGTATATCAGGCCTACTGTAAGAAGAGGCTGTTCATTCATTTCCAGGCCACCCAGTTGCAAAATAATCACACAGAAACTTTATTAATTGTTATACTGTTTGGGCATATTAAGAGCTTAAGCATATTTCTAGCTAGCTCTTACATTTTAAATTAACCCATTCCTATTATTTTGTATTTTACCATGAGGCTTGTGGTTTAATGGTAACGTTCCCGAGCATCTATCTCCTTTAGAGGCTACATGATGTCTCCCTGAATCTGCCTCTTTTCTCCTCTATCTGCTTGTAATTCTAGTCTTGCCCTATTCTGCACTATAATAGGCCCAAAGAAGCTTTGTTATTAACAAATTATAATAAAACATATTCATGGCATACAGAAGGGATTCCCACATCAGCCTATTCTTAATCCTTTTATCTCTTGCAGCAAAACCTTTGCTTGGAATATTAAGTTTCTTGGTCCTTTAGCCTGTGCAAAACTGTGTATTGTCTATATGTTTTGTCCTAATTGCTTTCTCTCATTGTAGACCTGCAAAAATAAAATGTGGCTACTAATGACTATATGCCATGCCAGATGCCAGAATCAATATTATGCTGTCTTAAAATCTACTCTGACAAGGAGATTAGTCAATTAGCCAATTACTTTCTAATTTAACTCTAAGCAAGTTCTTGGTACAAGAGCAGAAAGCAGCCACATTTGCTGCCAAATTGTCAGAATAATGGTCTCTATACTAGTCAATAATAATCTGCCCCTCAGACTTTCAAGCACCTAAAGAGATGTTCGGTAAGCTCTGTGTAAAATGTTCGAGAGAATTTCTAGTTCAAAATCCAATACTTTTTCATTCCTCCAAGGAAAACAAAACCAAAAGAACAACAGACTCTCACATGGTAATCTGTGGTATAGTATTAGTCCACTCCTTGGGACCAATTTTTGACTTAGTTACTTTTCTATTTCTGTGAAAAAAATACCTTGACCAAAGGAAGCAATAAAAATTAGAAGTTTATTTTGATCTTATTTTCAAGAGAATTAAGGTTCATAATGGCTAAGTAAAAGCATGGTGGCAGGAACAGAAAACGAAAGCCTTAAAACTTTCTGGAACTGAAAACAAGAGAGCATGCCTTAGGAATGGAAAAAAAAAAAACAAGATTTTGGAAACTGTATTCCTTTACCAAGTGACATTCTTTTTCTTTTCTTTAATTTTTCTTTCTTCCTTCCTTCCTTCCTTCCTTTTTTTTTTTTTTTTTGATATTTTGAGACAGGGTTTCTCCAGGCTCTTAAACTCATCAGATCACCCTGCCTTCCAAGCGTTGGAATAAAAACTATGTGCCACCACCATCTGGCTTGTGGTATCCTTTTTCTATAAAGGTCATTTCTCATAAGTTTCCTAAATAGTACCACAAAACTGGAGACCAAATACTCAAATGTTCAAAACTATTGGGGGCATTATATCCAAACTACAACGTGTGTGTGCATGTGTGTGTTTTCATCTTATATCCTTTCCTTTTCCCAAAAAGGATCATAGATCAAACTTTAAAAATGAAATATAATCTAACGGAAGCTCACCAAGACCAGCTGGACTGGCACTGAACAAGCATGTGATCAAACTGGACTCTCTGAATGTGGCTGACAATGAGGGCTGACTGAGAAGCTAAGGACAATGGCACTGGGTTTTGATTCTACTGCCTGGACTGGTGTTTTGGGAGCCTAGGCAGTTTGGATGCTCACCTTCCTAGACCTGGATGGAGGGGGGAGGACCTTGGACTTCCCACAGGGCAGGGAACCCTGACTGCTCTTAGGACTGGAAGGGGAGGGGCAGTGAGGGGAGTAGGAGGAAATCAGAGGAGGTGGAAATTTTTAATAAATAAATAAATTTATAAATGAGATAGAATTTCATATATCTCAGGCTCTCAAATCAATGTGTAACTGAAGAATATCTTAAACTGTTGTTCCTCCATTCATACCAAGTGCTGGCATTGGTGTGTGTGTGTGTGTGTGTGTGTGTGTGTGTGTGTGTGTGTGTGTGTACACAGTACATTATTCATTCTGGAGAATTCACCCATGGTTTAGCGTGTTTGCGTGAGACATTCCAGGAACTGAGTTTCATGTTCATCCTGAGATTGTATTTTTAAATCATTTAGATACCTAAACATAACAAAAGTTATCACTTTAAATCATTTTGTAAGAAAACCAATTAAATAGTAAAAATGTTGTACCAATCAGTTGAATTATTTTTGAATGGAACTATCTCTGGTTTCTTATGGCTAATACTTTTGATTTTTATTTCCCAGTTTAAAAGAATTACTTTCTTAGAAATATTAGAAAACTTAAAGTCATGGTTGAATTTTTCACCTCTTCTTAACTTCAGGTACTTTTTATAAAATATGAAGAGCTTGTAGGAGTCCCAATTAGAGTCAATTATAGTTTGATTGAATTGCTTTGGCATTCAAATACATACAAAAAGTTATTCCTTTATAAAGACAATAATATCCAGTCCCGTACATTAGGATTTTTACTCTTCATGAAAAATAACAATGGTAGGTAAAAGGATAGAATAATTAAAATACATAAAGTACTAAAACTTGGTATGCAAATATCTGAATAGAATCTGCAATTATTGGGAATAGCAAGACGTGGAGCTTAAAGTACAAGAATAATACCCCAGAAATTTGACTTAAAAATCTTTCCCTGGTATGTAGTCAGACATATATGCTTTTTCAGTATATATATTTTATGTTTAAATGTACTTGAAATGCTTAGTAATAATGAAGCAGAAGACAACACACAGTAGAAGCCAGACTTTAAATCCTCAGTTCTCAATTTTCTTTGAGGTGGTGATAAGCAGTGATATAGTGGCTGGGTGAGGGTTAGAGGCAGTAGTACAGGTTTGAAAAATTAAGTGCATTTCCATCTTACTGTATTTTAAATTTATAATGGCATTATTCGTATATAACCCATTAAATAGGTAATGTCTACCTGTAGGTTTTAAAGACTATTTTTACACTGTAAGAAGACTATAAATATTTTTATCTTGGCTTAAATATTATGCTGTAACTTATTCCATTTAATGTATTCTATTAAAATCCATACCTTCAGTTCCTATGTTCCTATGTATACACATTAGTGGTATAAATTCCTTCATTTTTAGCTTATAGATGCAGTTAATGATAAAAGCAGCCCTCGAAGTAATTAATTAAAATAAAACATATAGCTTAATTAAGTATTGCTTTTCAGTTAAGAACAAAGGCTATTTTTAAAGGAAAGTATAGTTGTATTAAATAGTGCATAAAACCTTTGTCAGTTGCGGGGTTGGTGAAGATCTTCTCCCAGTCAGTGGGTTGCCTTTCTGTCTTAGCGACAGTGTCCTTTGCTTTACAGAAGCTTCTCAGTCTCAGTAGGTCCCATTTATTCAATAAGGCCCTTACTGTCTGTGCTGCTGGGGTTATACGTAGAAGTGGTCTCCTGTGCCCACTTGTTGTAGAGTACTTCCCACTTTCTCCTCTATCAGGTTCAGTGTGTTCGGACTGATATTGAGGTCTTTAATCCACTTGGACTTGAGTTTTGTGCATGGTGATAGATATGGATCTATTTTCATTCTTCTACAGATTGACATCCAGTTTTGCCAGCACAATTTGTTGAAGATGCTCTCTTTTTTCCATTGTATACTTTTAGCTCCTTTATCAAAAATCAGGTGCTCATAGGTATGTGGGTTAAAGTCAGGGTCTTCTTCACCAACCCCGCAACTGACAAAGGTCTGATCTCCAAAATATATAAAGAACTCAAGAAACTAGACTGTAAAAGGCTAATCAACCCATTTATAAAATGGGGCACTGAGCTGAACAGAGATCTCTCAACAGAAGAAGTTCAAATGGCCAAAAGACACCTAAGGTCATGCTCAACTTCCTTAGCGATCAGGGAAATGCAAATCAAGACAACTTTAAGATACCATCTTACACCTGTCAGAATGGCGAAAATAAAAAAACACCAATGATAACCTTTGCTGGAGAGGTTGTGGAGAAAGGGGTACACTCATCCATTGCTGGTGGGAATGCAAACTTGTGCAATCACTTTGGAAAGCAGTGTGGAGGTTTCTTAGGAAATTCGGGATCAACCTACCCCTGGATCCAGCAATACCACTCTTGGGAATATACCCAAGAGAGGCCTTATCATACAACAAAAGTATATGCTCTACTATGTTCATAGCAGCACTGTTTGTAATAGCCAGAACATGGAAACAACCTAGATGCCCTTCAATTGAAGAATGGATGAAGAAAGTATGGAATATATACATATTAGAGTACTACTCAGCAATAAAAAACAAGGACTTCTTGAAGTTTGCAGGCAAATGGATGGAAATAGAGAACACTATCCTGAGTGAGGTAAGCCAGACCCAAAAAGAGGAACATGGGATGTCCTCACTCATATTTGGTTTCTAGACATAAACAAAGCACATTGAGCCTCTAATACGTGATCTTAGAGAAGCTAAATAAGAAGGAGAACCCAAAGAAAAACATACAGGCATCCTCTTGAATATTAACCTTCATCAGGCGATGAAAGGAGACGGAGACAGAGACCCACATTGGAGCACCAGACTGAAATCTCAAGGTCCAAGTCAGGAGCAGAAGGAGAGAGAGCATGAGCAGGGAGCTCAGGACAGCGAGGGTGCACCCTCACACTGTGACAGTGGGGATGTTCTGTCGGGAACTCACTAAGGCCAGCTGGCCTGGGTCTGAAAAAACCTGGATTAAAACCGTCTTGGGAAAAAACATAGAGACAATGAGGACTACTGAGATCTCTAGAACAATGGCAATGGGTTTTTGATCCTACTGCACGTATTGGCTTTGTGGGAGCCTAGGCAGTTTGGATGCTCACCTTAATAGACCTGGATGGAGGTGGGTGGTCCATGGACTTCCCACAGGGCAGGGAACCCTGATAGCTCTTTGGGCTGAAGAAGGAGGGGGACTTTCCTGGGGGAGGGGGAGGGAAATGGGAGGCAGCGGTGGGGAAAAGACAGAAATCTTAAATAAATAAATAAAAATAAATAAATAAATAAATAAATAAATAAATAAATTAATTAAATAGTGCATAAAACCACATCACGAAATAATGCTTTCCCAATTTCTGGAAGTTTTCTCATAAATATTATTGGGAGAATTTTCTACTTGGAGCCAAGAACTAGCAAGTCACACTGGGACCTGAGTGTGAAGGCTGCAAAATCTGATTGCTTTATAATGACCACTGACTCATTACTTTCCCCTAATTTTTCCCAATTCTGGTCAAATAACTTATAAATGTACAAATGTCAGGTACACACACAACCACATTTGACCCCATGCTCAATCACTGATTTATTCTAATTGAAATCACTGTTTTGTGGAATTTTCCAAAATACATTTTATGTATCATATGGATGTTTTTTTTAAACAGGCTAGGAGTTCCTATGAATTAATCTTAAATCATTCTATTACTTTTATGTAACATAATAAACATGGATTTTACTTGCTTTGAGAGAAAATGTTAAATTTTGCATGAATTCGTAACTAAAGTACAAAGTAATTAACACTTTTCAAAGCTTTCTGATAAGTGCAGCCATAACACAGCAATTAAGCCATCAGAATCCATAAAGAAGATACAAGAAATTATAGTCTTTAAAATCTATATAAAATTTTGAAATCTGTATTAGTTGTCTGTAAAATAGGTATGGGTGTAATAGGAAAGCTGGGAAAAATTCAATTTAGTTAGAAGTTTTAATTAGAGAGGCAGTGCCAAATGATAGCTTAAAGTTGCTAAGATTTTGTGCTGCACCCTTTTACTGTTCATTTATCAATAGAGTGAAACTAAAGGAGTACTTAAAGCTCTTTAACCTAAATAAACTGCTCTCCTTAGCACCAACTCAACTTCTAATTCTCAATGCATAATTAGGAGATTTTGCTAGCAAATCCATAAATTATATTTAATTCAATAATTGCAAATATTTCGACTTTCATAGCAAGGTTTTTCTCTGTATTTATTTTACAATTTACAGCAATATCTGTCTAGCATGTCATGCCTAATATAAGGAAAAACTATAATATGCAATATTAATATACTAATCATAATACAACAAGATAATCCTTATGTATGCAACAGGACACAAGGGACCCTATGAAAAACATTCCTTATTCATACAGTTTTGATTCATCTACTAATCAAGGGCTTAAAGTGCTATAAATCTGAACAAAGTTTTTCTTTTTCTAAACTAACATAAAACGATTGCTATTAAACATTTATCAGTCTACCAAAATTTTAGTACAATAAGATTATGTAAGCATCATAAAATTGTTACTTGGATTTCCTGCAAACAAATATAACCATATCACATGACTATAACCATGAACTTACACTAAATGTGTGACAGGAACGTTTTTATAATTTTCTCATTTTAAAATGAAATATTTTGGGCTCAGTGCTGCTGAGTAACATGTGCATATTTCTGTGCCTCAGTTTTTCACCTACATGCTATAGATAATAAGCTCCTGATTAACTTTAGACATTAGTATTCTTTATGATACCCCTCAAGAAAAAAAATCCAATCAGCCTTAAATCACATACTTAAAGAATATCAGAGAATATTAACCTAGTTTTAATTAGTACTCATCAATAAAAGTAAGGAAAAACATCCCTAAACTGACAGTGAATTCAATATTTTGAGTAGAGAATTCAATATTTTGGTTGAAGTTTTAAAATTTTAGTTGTAATACTTCCAAGCTATCAAATTGTTACATGTATTCAGTACTATATGATCTTCATGTGTGTTTTGACACCTGTGTTTATATATTCATAATAAATATTATGAAATACATTCATAATTATAATGTCCTGTTCTACTTTGTCTGATTGAACAATTTCTACTGTTACCTTCCCTAGTTAAATCAGGCAAAGTGGTTACTGGTTCGGGGTAGGAGGGAGATATAAATACACTTTAAAAAGTGGTTTCCTTCAATCCACGTCCTTGCAATATTGGAAAGGTCAGTGTAGTATTACATTGGCTCAAATTCTCTGAGAATGCAAGGCATTAAAATTCTGATACTTTCAAGCTTGTAATGAGAATGTAACACAAATCGCACCATTATTTTGACAGTGATTGTAATAAGAAGGAGAAATGGAATAATCTCAATGTAATTGTGTCTCCCTAAAATTCCCGACATTTCTCAACTTCTTTGCTGTCACTTTGACACACTGAAACAATGATGTACATATGGATGCCAAATTTTTTTAGAGAATATCAAAAACCAGTGTACCTACAAAATAGTTTGATGCTTTAAATGTTATGATTTATCTCTGGTAGGCTATATTTCAATTAGCAGTGAGTGATTCACAATCTTAGAAGGGCAAATATTTTTTAAAGTTTTAAAATTAGAAAGAATAAAGTGTCTACTTCCAATTAGACAACTTTTGTTTCATTTTGTCTTATCTCCCAACAGTGATAACTGAGCAAATGATAAGAAACATTTAACAGATGAGAGAATGAAGAGTAACTCTCTTTTTTATTGATATTTATTGAGCTCTACATTTTTCTCTGCTCCCCTCCCTGCCTCTCCCTTCCCCCCTTAAACCCTCTCCCAAGATCCCCATGCTCTTAATTTACTCAGGAGATCTTGTCTTTTTATACTTTCTACTTCCCATATAATTTATATCTATGTAAGTCTCTCTTAGTGTCTCCATTGTTCTCTTAGATTGTGGTTTGTAGGCTGGCTTTCTTTGTTTTATGTTTTAAAGCCACCCATGAGTGAGTACATATGATAATTGTCTTTCTGGGTCTGGAACTGAATAGAAGATCACACATCTTTGAACACCTGATATTTGATAAAGAGTGATTGCTCTTACAAGGGACACCAGCTAGATAAGAACATACGGCCATAGATATTTATAAATATATATTTATAGGTTTTTATAAATATTTATGTTTTCATACAATATTGCAAAACTTTAAACTTCTGTAAATAAATCAATGTATTGATATTTAAAGAGAAAATAAGGAAAATATAATAATTAAGTTATTCAGTGTTAAAATAATGAGTTTATCATAATAAATTCATGAAACTTGTATAATAGTATTCAGAGCTATAAATGACTTTACAGACATCTGAAGTCATGAATGTACAAATCACAAATTATTTTGCCAACTAATTTTCAATTGCTTTCTAAATATAAAATTTTTGTTGTACTATTTATCTGTGTGTGAGAATTTTAAATGTTTTAAGTAAAATCTCAATTGGGAAAAAATAAAATTTATGTATGCTACATTATTCCATACTTGCAATAAACTAAAATAAAGTAGTTAATATTTGTTGTACTCATTTAGATTTCCCAGAAAAGCAGTCTGACTTCGATGCATTTGGGATTGCTTATTGAACAGAATCTAAGCAGATAGCATTTCCTACTCAGAAAGAGAATCATGCACATGGCATTTCTAATTACAGCTCTACAATTTTCACAGGTTGTTTTCCATTCATAGATATTAATGGGCCCTAGATGAAATAAATTTCAGCCTACATACCTTTCTTTATAAAGTGACCTGCATCTTTTCATCTTGTACAATCCACTGACTAAATTGCGAAAAGAACAGTGAGTTAATTTAAAAGCTTAAAATTCATTAAGATCTTTAAAAAAAATGTGTGGTCACCAGGATCACATAATTCTTTATTGATGTTCATTTCTTCCCAAGTTCATAATTAATGCATTAACCAGCCATTACATGGAAGTTTCACTCTGTTCTCTTATAAAAGAAATACTTAACATTAAGGTGTCTAATTCAGATCATCAGCTATTAAGTAGTATCTTCTGTTCATATTGACCTTGCTTTGTATAGCAATTATAGTAATAATATTTTCCATTTAAGTATTACTTTCAAAGCAGTTACTAGACAATATCACTTGACAGAATTTTCAAAATTACTACATAGAACTGTTCAAGTAAGATAAGCAGTCTAGAAATATTTAGGAAACTAGAAAACAAAACAAAGGAGAAAATTTTAAAAAGCTTGAAACTGCTATCAAAATGAAATGTTATGGTGTGTGTGCCATATGAAATATGGAAAGATATACAACATTGTTGAGAAATTTTCTAAAAATATGACAAGAATGGAACTAGTAAAACCACACTATGGAACACTAAAAGACTCAGGAGATGGTTATTTAGGAATGCTGAGATGCAAATAAAAGTGTATAAAGGTACAAGCAGTCTACCTATTCATCTTAATCTACTATGGCACTATTTTAGGGAAATTTATTTCTTGGCTTTTTCTTAGCTTAATAATCAGAACCATGGAAATAAAGGCTCACATAGATTGAGTACAATTTCGGCTTAATTATTCTTAAAAGTTTTTAATTGACTTTTTCATTTAATTATATTTTCGGACTAAACTTATAGATGACAAAGTAAAGGTTAAATTATTTATTAAATTATGTGGCAGAAGAGGTGATTCAATGGTTAAGTGTCTGGTGTTCTAGAGAACCCAAATTAGGATTCTAGAATGCATGTTGGATGGTTGATAATTACCCATAACTCTAGTTCCAGGAATTTTGATGCACTATGCTGGATTCCTAGGGAACACCTATGTATACATAATTAAACCAAAACAAGTGTTATAAAGATATTTTATTGCCCAAGATAGTCTGCTAGCAATAAATATGGATGCTACAAGTTTTCTTTGCAGGTTTATTTGATCATTTACAAATACAGGATTTTTATTCAACACTCCACTACTGGTTATACATTTACTCATTGCTCTTCATGAAATAAAAATGAGAAGCCAGAACATGTTTTATTGTTGCCATTTGAAAAGACAAGTTAGTTTCTTATCCTGGAATTTTTATAGAAATTAGTTCCCAATAAGGGTCACCTGTGAAGATAGGTTGGAAACATTTTGTATATCAAGGACCTTGAAAGATTAATCCAGTTACTTGACATAGTAAGATTACATAAACTATAATATGTTTGATAATTGAAAATATCTAAAGAATTCATCCAATAATGTTACTAATAATATAATAATCAATTTCTATCAATAAAATAATGCTTACCTCTGAAGTTAATAGCAACAGGACATGATCAGAGCCTTTTTTAAACATTTCTGATCTATAAAATTATCATTTCATTACTAATTCATGAATCAAGAGATGAAACTGCTATAAATCTTATTTTATATTACAGTCTTTATTTTACTAAATTACCACAAAGTAAATATTAATAAAACATAGTAATCTATTTAAATTATATTATAATGAAACTATGCTAGAATGATAATTGTTCATTCAAACCATACAGAGGCCGTACAGGCCGGCTCAACATGGCATGGTTTTTAGGTACGAGGGCGCTCTCCACATAGCCTAAGACAGGGTGCCCTGTGATCTGCTTACTTTAATCCTACTAGATACCTTTTATTTGAGAAGCTCCAAGAAACTAATGCTACTCATAAGGCACCCCTCTGTTCCCAGGAGAGGTAAATTGCTTCACCAGTCGAGAGGAGGGTCTCTCCTTGTCCCAGTCCCTTCTCCCTTAGATCTGACACCATGGTTGACTCTGTCTTGGTGCCCTCCACCTATAACTACTTGCCTTTATATAAGAAAGGAGGAATATGTTGGGAGCCGTTTCCCCCCCTAAAGATTGTTACAGAAACCATCACCTTGGGGAGCCTGCAGGGAACCCCAAACCCATAATTATGTTAAGAATAGTTATATTGGCAAAACCTGCCCCACACCCAATTAGCTATTCGCTAATTGCTAACGAACCTAATCTCATAGCGGAACTGCCTTAAATTCCAGCTATCCAGGGAACTAGGTGTGGCAACTCCTGACTTCTTGGCCTACCTGACCGGATGTAGGTTACGTGACTGGGACCACGCGGCCAGATTCCATGCTCCTGTGCCCTGCTCCCCAAGCCCTCATTCAGGGGGTATATAAGTTGTTACCCTGTCCCTAATAAACGGAGGCTTTGACAAAAAAAAAAAAAAAAAAAAAAAAGAAATGGGGTAAAATCACAGAAGCAAAAGGGATAATGTTAAAGAATACATGCTATGCATGCTGGCACACTTCTGATGTTGTGATAGTCAAACACTTGCTAAAAGTAACTGGAATATAGAAGTCAGAGAGGTTGACAGGGACACAGAGTTAATTTTCATATGATTCTAAAAGAAGCAATTTTAAAACATGAGTATGTTCTGAGAAGACAATGATCTTTTCACTTGGATGTCCCTGGTTTAATTCCTTTTGTCAAGCTAGATTTTATGCCTTTAGTGTTTAGAAATGCATTCTTTTGCAATAAAGATTTACCTTTGCTAAAAAAAAAAAAAAAAAAAAAAAAAAATACCTCATGAAAAGGAGCTAGGAGTGCTTAAAAATTAAACTGAGGCTCATTTCCAGTGTTAAGTCAGGCTACGGAGTTCTGAATCCATTTTAGCTTACCAGTGAACAAGACACACTGTTTGTACCGCCCTTTGTTAGGGTGAGAAAGAGGTGATGACACACTGGTGTGTCCTGCTGACCATCCTAGGAAATGAATTCAAACTGAGGTATTTTAATTTCTGAAGAAATTTTAACATGGGTGATAGCTCCAAAGGAAAGTTGCCAGCAAGTGCATTGCCAAGAGAGGGCTTTTCAGATGAGTCAGGAAAATACAAGTATTCAGAAGAGAGATGTTTAAGATTAACTTTAAGACTTAAATTTCTATTTTTGGAAGGTAAAGTGAACATTGGAATGATGTAAATTTGATTTTTCATAAGGAAAATAATTTAGTGAAAAAGTTACTATAATAAATAATTTTATGATTTGAACCTAAAAAAAAAAAAAGAAATATAGTTTTAATGTGCACAATTCCTTATGATGTGATTCTAATCATGAAGTTATACTAAATGAATGTCAGAAATGCCTCTAATATTTTTTTCATGTTAAAATTTTGTATTTGGGACCATGTGACATCCAGTAATATGTGCATACCTCTGACCTTCAGATTGTTTATCTATGAAGTATGTACTATGGTTGTTCATATTTTAATGATAAAAGCACTTAATTATATATTTATCTATATTAACTGTTATCAATATCGATACTATTGAGGCCCCCAAACAGACCAAGAATAGTCTCTTAAAAGGAGAGTAGTTGAATATAGACAAATAGTACGACTTTTCACTCCAAACTGCATAGTTCTGAAAATATTATGCTAAGAGCCTGCCATGATAAAATATTCCTTTAATCCCATAAATCATAAGGCAGAAGTACGTGGATCTCAGTGAGTTTGAGGTAAAATCAGTATACATAGGAGGTTCCAGGCTAGCGTGGGCTAATTAGTGAAACTTGTGATGATAATTGCAATGTAGGTGATGATGTGATGAAGGCATTTTATATCTCTAAGAATTCATATTAGCGAAAGAGTAAAATGACACTCAGAGTTCACACTTAGAAAATGAATAATGTAAATGGAGTGACCAATATGTTTCTCAGAAGTTACTTACAGAATATAAGATAATAATGACTGCATTTAGACAATTGGATAGAACCTTTTCAGACAAGTGATTTTTGAAGTAAATATGGTACTTTCTCATTTATTCCAGTGGACGCTGGTAATAGAATTTGTGGGTAAGAAAGTAAAAAGAAATAGCAAAATGATATGTAGGCCAAGGTTAGAGAAGTGTCCACATAATAACTCAACAAAATTTAGAAGGTAGGTTCGGGTTGGACACATTAACACTCATCAGTATAAATTGAGACAGCTATAGGACAAACAAAGTAGAAGATGCTATTGCTGTTGCTATAATGGAGAACTGCAAGCCAAATGCCTGAACTCATAAAATTGTATGATCTTTCTCCTTCCCTTCACTGTAATGACACTGGCAAATTTGGTAACTGAATCTCTAAGTTAAATATCTGAGCTATGAGAATGGATCAGAACATTTCTACCTGTATAGCTTCATTCTCTCAGTTACACAGTCACGAAACTAAAATTGCTTATAGGTTTTATCCTGATGATTCAATGGATTTATACGTGTGAATTGCTTTAAAGGTTGAACATGTATTAATTGCTATAAGTAGGCTGATATTTTATTGCCAGTGTTGAAAACATATTTTCTATTGATTAATGCACAATCCTTACAGAATGAGTTAATTCCTTGAGTTGTATCTGCGGAAAAATACAATCTTTGTTGATTGCAATTTTCCTCAAAATAATTACCGACTTTCACAAACTGTGGTAAATAACCTGCAGTTGTATACAATTTGACAACATAAGAAAATACATCTTTTGGTTGATAAATACAAATACTCAATAGTTATTTATATTGCTAGAGGAAAAAGAAACTGGTAAACGACTTCATAAATGCAAGGGGGCATAAGAAAACCAAGTGAAGTTAGGGTTGCATGAACTGTTCTTGGCTTCATATTTTAAATAATGGAGATTATTATGGAGATGGGTAATAGAGATGCTTTTCTAGGAGTACCATATATTCAAATTCAGGTGCATGTATTTAGTATGAAGCACTTTCATTCTTTAGATAAAATAGAGATAAATATGTGATTTCTATCCTGTATGGGCACAGCTCTTTCAAGGAAGAAAAAGAAACACTTTTACAATGAATAGGGCTACAATGTGATAGTTTGGGACACTGGAAATATGGTTTTTTAAATACAGAGATCAAAACAATTCACAGATATACACAAAGGCAGAGTTCGGTAAGATTGTCTTGAAAAGTGAGTCAGGCTAAATTCCCCAGTAGAGAAGAAAGGATGAAAAGACACCAGACAAGAGATTCACTAGGAGCTAAATTTTGGTTGTACACAGGAGTTAGGATAAAGGCTGGAGTTCCAGGAAATTTACAAGAATGGCAAGATGGATAAGCATCTGGTTTGTTAAACAACAAATATCAGCTGGTGTTTCTGTCTTTTAGGAAGGTGTATAATGGTTACTTAACAAACAGACTATATATTGTATAATCTATAGAAATAGTTATTCTGTATTTTATTCTACCAGTGTACAACAACCAGACTATATATTGTATGATCTATAGAAACATTTATTCTGGATTATTCCTACCAGTGAGAGTTAGATACTAATGTCTTTCTGTTTATAAATACATTTTTTTCTTCCAAGTAGTGGTATTGAGTGTGAGTTGGGAAGCCTTCTGTATTAGTTTATTTTCACATTACTGTGATTATGAGACAATTTAGGGGAATAAACATTTATTTTGGCTTATTATTTCAGTGAATCCAGACCTTCAGAGAAGGAAAAACCTGTGGGTAACTCAGTTCATGACAGTGGGAGAATGGGGTTGAATCTGTTCTTATGGTAAAACACCAGGAGAGAGAGAGAGGGAGAGAGAGAGAGAGAGAGAGAGAGAGAGAGAGAGAGAGAGAGAGAGAGAGAGAATGAATTGCCAAAACTGAGGTCCAAGTGTAAGTTACAGAAGTCCACCTTAGTGACCTAGTGACCCACTTCCACATGCTGGGTCCTACCTCCTAAAAGTTCCGTTGAATTTCAAAATAGTACAACCTGATAGGAGACAAGTATTCAGAATATTACTCTTTACAGAATGATTTAGAATCAAACCATAGTATCATCATGAATTGTTTATAAGGCACTTTACACATTATCATTTCATCTGAATTATGTAACAAAATTGCTAAGCACTCACCATAATTAGTGCTCAATATAAACAAATACTATATGTAGCATGCTTTTTCATCATATCTAACAACTCAAAATAAATAAATAACATAAGGAGTTCAAAATATCTTTATTGCTAAACATTTAAGGCATGATCAGATAATATGATGTGACAAAAGTCTTGTTAGTCAGAGTATCTGGCTACTTTTTTAACCAGTCCCTAGCATCAGTGAATGGGGACAGTAGAACTGTTCAAGTAGAGAGGTTGTTCAATTATGTTGACCGATAATCTATTGTACACCTGTGGACTTTGTATGTATCTAAAGAGGTAAATAATAGAAGCAAAACTGGTCATAAAACTGTTCACAATTTTTTTTGAAACTGTGTTACTTATCTTATAGTAAGGAGAAAGTAACTTAAGAGAGAGGTGATTTATTTTGTCTCTTCTTTAAGTGTAAAGAATCAATCATTTAGTTAATGCTATGGAGGATAGATTGTTTCCATTCATGGTGCTGGTGGCAGTGAAAAAAATTGTACTGTAGCTTGAAACTCTCCAGGCTCATCACTAGTGCCCTAAGTCAGCCCGGGAGATACTTTCTTAAAGGTTTCAGTTTCCCAGGTTTTTCAAACAGTACCAGGAGTGTTCAGACACATGAGCCTGTGAGGGGCATTTCACATTGAAACCATAGCAGTCCAGTCATCATTTCAGATTTCCTAAGACTATCCGCATGAAAATTTTGAATCTGCCTAGAAGGAACATGATAATATATAGGTGAAAATGCAAGGTTACTAAGCATTCTTTTTGCTCCCATGGTGGCATAAATTTATTAATTATTATGGATCCTCTAATAATCATAATTATGTACATTGTGTCTCAGTGACATTAACTCTGGGTCATCATTGCTCATTTTTCTGTTATTCTTAAACCAGAACATTAAATTAAACACAGAAGAGAAAGAAGATGTTAAGAAGAGGTAAGGAAAGAAAATTTGGTATATATGAACGCAATTATTGAAATGAAAGGAAGGAATCAGTCTGTGCAGGCAACATACACTGATGACCAAAAACTCAAGCTGAAGTCTTCTGAGTGAAGGGAAGTTAAGTATTGATTGAAAAAAGAGTAATTCATTTTTGAGTTGGTGCACTTATGAATTTAGACTCTTGGAACACTGTTCCATTACAGGCATTAAGCTGAGCATACTGGGTAGAGAAGAATGTTCTTTCTCCAAAAGCTCTTTCGGAGTGAAAGCTGTTGGCAAGCATTAGTGGTGTGCAGGAAGCAGAGCTACACACCCTGCTGTGCCTTTCACAGAGGGAGACTGGTGATTCTACTTTAAACACACATGCACAAGACTTTCTAGCATCAATGGCTTTGTATTGTTAAAGTGAAAAGATCTGCTGGTTTGTGTCTGTGTGAATGTCACCATTGTGATGGTCCAGGAGGATCAAGTTGTATCATCATTAGAGTCTCCATTACATCACCTGGAGAGAGATTCAAGCAGAGAACTAACTAAATGTCTACCTCAAAAATTATATGCTTCTGTGCATATCGTGTGCTGTCTTTGGAAAAAAACATGGTGTTCTTTTTTAAATTAGCCACACAATGAACTTGGAGACACGTACGAAATCAAAGAAGTTCCTATTTTGAGCTGCTTTTTAACTAAGAATATTTTATAGCGCTGCACCTACATAGACTTTAACACACTGACATTATGTAAATTAAATATGTTAATCCCCAACTCTGTGCAATCTTCTCTCATTTAAACTTTTCCCCCCTTTTGTTACCAGAGAAGAGAAACAAAAAGAAAAAAAAAGATGTGAGAAAAGACTCCTGCCAAAAATAATAGCTATGTTCAATGTTTCCCCTGGTTTCTTATTGTTTAAAATGTGCTTTTTCCTGCCAAAGTCCCATTTAAGTGCATTACCCCCACATGTTAATAGACTAATTAAAATATGAATAAATAAAAAAACCACATTTCCTATAAACTTTTTTTCACCTTTTCTGGTGAACTTAAGAGTTTTTCCGAACTTGGAGTAATCAAGGTGTCTTCTGCTTCATTGATTTCTTACTAGGAAAAGTTTAACTCTCCGTTCTGTCATTTGCATGAATTTGGAACTGGATGGCACTAAGCGAGGCTCAAACAATATGTTCAGGGATGATGTCCTTGACCTTCTGCTGTGCAGCTTTGTTGATAGTGTCTCCTCTCTCTTCCCAGCCATAGTGTTGTCACATAAAAAACGGGTATGAATGTCTTCCATTTCAACAGGGAGTAGGGCAAGCAAGATGAAAGCTCCAATTAAAAGGGTTTTTTTTTGCATCTATTTATTCTAAGTCTCTAAAATGACATTGATTCATGTTTTACCTGAAATTACTTAATCTGTTATTAAGCATAGTAGAATACAAGCACATACTGATTCTATGAAAACAGTTCTGAAGATATAGATTAGGTCAAGATTTGGGAAGTTATTGCAGACATCTATTGTATATTAAAAAGATGTTGATTGGAAGAGTCATGTCACTGAGTCCTTTAAAAATGAATGGAAAGAAACAATTGAAATGATGTGATACAATTAATTGTATGTATGTAATATCTCTTAATTTTTTATGTGACTAATTGAACATTATAACTCTCATTTTGCAAGATCCCACAATCATATTGCAGAATACACTTAGAAGTAAATTTTACAAATGGCACATTTCAAAGACTGGTCAGATTGCTCAGTGGGTAAAGACTTTTGCTGAGAAAGCCTAAGGTCCTGGTTTTAATCTCCAGAATGCATGTACAGGTGGAGGAAAATAATGACCTCCCAAAGCTGTCCACTAATATTTGAGACTTAAGAATGTCAGTTTTCAGTCTGGAGTCAGTGAGCTCCCACTAGCTCAGGTCAGCTGTTTCTGTGGGTATCGCCATCACTGTATTGACCCCTTTGCTCATATTATTGCTCCTCCCTCTCTTGGGCTGGTCTCAGGTAGCTTGGCTCAGTGCTTTGCTGTAGATCTCTGTATCTGTATTCATCAATTGCTGGTTCAAGATTCTATGATGACAGTTATGGTATTCATCAGTTTGATTAGAGGGGAAGGCCAATTTAGGTGTTCTCCATTGTTGCTCAGAGTCTTAGTGGGGGGTCATCCTTGAGGATTCCTGGGAATTTTTCTAGCACTATGTTTCTTGATAGCCCTTTAATGACTCCCTCAATCAAGATTTCTCTTTCCTTTCTCTCCCTCCTTGTCTTTTCCCCCTTCTTAAGCATCCCATTCCCTCATATTCTTCTCCTCAATTCCATTCTCCCCTCCCCCTCCCATTCCATCCTCCCTTCTCCACAACTCCAATTTTTCTCAGCAGGTCTTGTCTGTTTCCCCTTCCCTAACAGCAGGCAAACCTACATAAGACCACATTAGGCCCACTATGTGGGAGACAGTTGTGAGGCTTGGACAGTCGGTGGGGCCACTGGCAGTGAGACCAGGATTTATTCCTAGTGCTTGAACAGGCATCTATAAGCACTTTCTTTATGGAGAAATACCTTGCTCAGCCTAGATATAGCAGGTAGGGCCTAGATGTTGCCTCAAAGTGAAATGTCAGACTTTGTTGATTTCCATGGGAAGCCTTAGCCTTTCTGAAGTGTGGATGGGAAGGTGGGGTGGGGTGAAGGTGGAGGAACCCAGAGGAGGGAAGGATGTGGGAACAAAGTAGCTATATAAAATGAGAAAAGATTTTATTAAACAAAATTCTTATTAAAAAGAATGTCAGCTTTATCCTTTCCTATCTATTCTTCTCACCCATGTGTTTTGCTTTTTGTTTTGTTTTATTTTGATTTTGTTTTTTAAGAAACAAATGCCACTCTTGGGAATATACCCACGAGATGCCCGATCATATGACAAGGACATTTGTTCAACTATGTTCATAGCAGCATTATTTGTAATAGCCGGAACCTGGAAACAACCTAGATGCCCTTCAATGGAAGAATGGATGAAGAAAGTATGGAATATATATACATTAGAATACTACTCAGCGGTAAAAAACAATGACTTCGCGAATTTTGCATGCAAATGGATGGAAATAGAAAACACTATCCTGAGTGAGGTAACCCAGACCCAAAAGGATGAACATGGGATGTACTCACTCATAATTGGTTTCTAGAGATAAATAAAGGTCAGTGAGTCTATAATTTGATATCCTAAAGAAACTAAATAAGAAGGTGAACCGAAAGAAAAACATATAGCTATCCTCCTGGTTATGGGAAGTAGACCAGATTGCCGGGCAAAAATTTGGGATCTTGGGGGTGTGGTGGGAGGGGGGTTGAGGGGAGAAGGGGAGAGAAATGTGAGAAGGGGAGGATGGGGGGAACCTGGGGAAACGGGATGTTTGGGATAAAGGAAGGTTGGTTAGGGGAGCAGAGAAGCACACATCTTAATTAAGGGAGCCATCTTAGAATAGAAAAAAAATAAAATAAAAAAAAAAAACAGTTTCCAATAGAGAGAGCTTAAAGCTGCCTAACAGGTACTCAAACAGGTAAAATATAAATCAACAGGTAAAGTATACAATAATCAACAAACACAGCATATTAATTATAATGCAGCTATGGCAAGTGTGCATATTAAATATAAAACTTAGTCTACAACATTTTTATAAAAAATGCTGTTTATGGCAAAATCTTCTCAAGTTTTGCCAATTAAGATATTAAACTCTTAATTTAAACCAGTAGCCTGTCTGGTACAAAAGGGCAGGATAAAAGCTAAAAAATGGCTTGATCCCCAGATGATTATTGCTACAATTCACACAACTGTATTTTGCTAATGTTATAGCAAAAAAAATCCCTTAAAGGATTTTATGTTAAATTTTACAAATGGCTCTTCCAATGGAGGAACTGCATATATGGCTAATAATAATAAAAAAAATATTATTGAGCATAATAAGGCTCCTTGTAAGCAGCTTATGAAACTTGCAAGTAGATCCAGATGCAAACGGATCTGACATGATAACACCAAGCTGACCTCTGCTAGGGCAAGGTGGAAAAGCCCTTGCAATGCATTATGAACAAACCCGACCTATATATATTTGGGGTCGAGGATATGTTTATGCTTTTTTCACAGAAAGAAAATAAAAGCTGGGCCTGATGTCGAGGCTGCGCTGGACACAGAGGAGTCCCTGAGGCGATTGCAGAGAGGTCCTTAGTCTGGCTTTTCCTGCCCCCAAGGAGAGGAGTCCCTGATAACAGAACCTGCTGCTCCACTCTACAGGGTGTCAATTCTGCCTCCTGAGTCCAGGGAGACCCGGCTGAGATAATGCCAGGATGTGCTTCAGATAGCTGAATCCAGCTCACCTCACCCAGGAATCCCACCGGCCCTGAAGCACAAGTGCTAAACTGCTTCTGCAGCTTGAACTCTGGTCTGCTTTGGAGCTGAGATGCAGACTGGACATCAGACTGTTTTAATCTCTGGGACACAGAACTCATTTTAATTAAAATACTAACCTCTTCACTTAAGAAGGGGAAAGATTGGGGTTCCTGTGACTGTTGCTCAGAGTCCGGAAATGGTGGTATTTGACAACAATGTATGTCATTGTACTCTTACTGAAATTGATCTAATGATATTTGTAACTGCTTATAGATGTTGGGAAAGGTTTGACACATGCTGTAAAGTGTTTGGGTTTAATGCATATGTTAAGAATTTTAGATTTTGATCCCTTTTTCACCTCCCTAATTGATGGCAGGCAAGCACACGTAACTTTTTGTGGAGTAGGCATTTAGGAAGGAGGACATACCATGGGCCAGACTAAAAGGTGAATACTGGGTTTGGAAGGTGCCCCTTTCTTCTTGTCTGGAGATGGAGTTATTGGTGCCAAAATTATATCATATCTTTTGTTTAAGGAGCACCTCACAGATTTTTCATTAATGATAGATACAGGGGCCCAATGACGGGAGTTAGTGTGGATCCTCACCTAAATTTCAAACCATACAGAGGCCGTACAGGCCGGCTCAACATGGCATGGTTTTTAGGTACGAGGGCGCTCTCCACATAGCCTAAGACAGGGTGCCCTGTGATCTGCTTACTTTAATCCTACTAGATACCTTTTATTTGAGAAGCTCCAAGAAACTAATGCTACTCATAAGGCACCCCTCTGTTCCCAGGAGAGGTAAATTGCTTCACCAGTCGAGAGGAGGGTCTCTCCTTGTCCCAGTCCCTTCTCCTTTAGATCTGACACTATGGTTGACTCTGTCTTGGTGCCCTCCACCTATAACTACTTGCCTTTATATAAGAAAGGAGGAATATGTTGGGAGCCGTTTCCCCCCTAAAGATTGTTACAGAAACCATCACCTTGGGGAGCCTGCAGGGAACCCCAAACCCATAATTATGTTAAGAATAGTCCTATTGGCAAAACCTGCCCCACACCCAATTAGCTATTCGCTAATTGCTAATGAACCTAATCTGATAGCGGAACTGCCTTAAATTCCAGCTATCCAGGGAACTAGGTGTGGCAACTCCTGACTTCTTGGCCTACCTGACCGGATGTAGGTTACGTGACTGGGACCACGCGGCCAGATTCCATGCTCCTGTGCCCTGCTCCCCAAGCCCTCATTCAGGGGGTATATAAGTTGTTACCCTGTCCCTAATAAACGGAGGCTTTGACAAAAAAAAAAAAAAAAATTGTTCAGAACAGGTAAGACATGTATAAATCCGAAGTCCACGTATGTGACTTTACTACAAAAATGATTGTATCTTCTAATTCCTGTTTCCATTCTAGCTGCTTTTAATCCACAGCACTATCCTACTCCAATAGACACAAATAACAGCAGATATTGTATTTTATGTTTGTCCAAATAATTAATAAATACCTAGGAAAGAAAAAAAAAAGAAATTTTTGATTATCACTTGATCACAGCTGCATTCTTTCATTATAAATAAACAAGTCTTTTGGTAATACATGTTTTCCATTCTCTTGGTTTGTAACAGGTTGTTTCTCATCTAAGATGCTGATTTGGGTACAATTTTAAGTTCTAAAGAAATGGATGTCTTTTTTTTCCAACTTGCAAACAAATTTATGATTCACTAAGGGATGAAGAAGGCTATATTTGTGCAGAAATACAGGGGTTTCTACAAGAAGAACACATACAAAAGTGACAGAACTTGTGAGCAAAAAATCGTTTATTAGTTTCAAGACCACATTTAACTCCAAAGTTAACCATAACCCTACTTTCCCCGCCCCTACACCGGGCAATTCTCTGTTAGCTTTTAGTGCCTGTCCTGGCACTAGCTCTTGTAGACCAGGGTGGTCTCGAATTCCCAGAGATCCGCCTGCCTCTGCCTCCCGAGTGCTGGGATTAAAGGCGTGCGCCACCACCGCCCGGCTCAATACTCAACTTTGATTTAGCAAATATTTGAGGGGTATAAGTTAGTCATAAGGCAACATAGTACATTGCTAAATTAAGAATCCATGGCTCATGCTTTCAAGGGGATTGTTGTCTGTTAGCAGAGATAGCAATGGGCAAGTCAAGAGATGACTCTTAAAAATTAGCCATTGTGACTTCATCTACTCTAGGATGTGTTGAAAGAGGAGCAGCCGGGCTGTGTTCCAGCACCTGGCCGCCCGCATGGCTTAGCTTATTCCCCGAAATAATTACACGGAAACTGTATTCATTTAAACACCGCCTGGCCCATTAGTTCAGCCTCTTATTGGCTAGCTCTTGTACCTGGACTAGCCCATTTCTGATAATGTGTGTAGCACCCCAAGGTGTGCTTACCGGGGAGATCTTAACCTGCATCTTTCTGGCATGGGAACATCATGGCGACTCCTGACTCAGCTTCTTTCTCCCAGCACCCTCTTCTGCCTACTCCGCCTACCTAATTTTCTGTCCTATCAGGGCCCAGGTAGTTTCTTTATTGAACCAATGAAATCAACAGATTGATATATGACACTCCCACATCACTTCCCCTTTTTCTGTTTAAACAAAAAAGAAAAGCTTTAACTTTAACATAGTAAAATCACATATAACAAAACAGTTATCAAGTAAGAATTACAGTTACAATATTTATATCTACTTTATCTTTTATCATAACTAAGGAAAACTATAACTATAACTAACCATTCTTCAACTCCATCAAAGACTCCAGAAGGATATAAAATTATTTAAACAAACAAGAAATCCAAACTCTAGAAATGACAGAAACATCTCGCTGCCTGGACAGTCACCCAAAGTTCCTCTGTACAGTTGGGGCATCCATCTTCGGCCTCCAGGCCCATAGTATCCAGCAGACATTTCCATGAAGCAGGAAATTCCAAAGACAGTTCAGTCACTTTCTGCTGTGTCCTGCATCCTGCAGAATGTCTTGTAGACTCTTTTATGAATCAGGAACCCTGAAAGATCATCTCACCTTTAGGCAAGTTCAGCAGTCCTCTCTCTGTGGGTTCTTTGTGTCCAGTTTATGCAACAGTCCAGGCAAGAGCAGTCTCTTGCCCAAATGGCTATCCAACTCCATTAGGATCCTCTTCGATGCCCATCTTCCTCTCGAAGTAGATTGGTGCTGCCAGGAGCAAACGTGTCTCATTGTCATGAAAAACCCTAAGTTATTAAAATATTTTAAATGCCATATTCTGCAGTCTTTGAAAGATATGAAGAATGTCTATCTAACTGAAATATATCTCTATGTATCTAGAAAATCTAACATGACTACAAACTTGACTATTATTTATGATTATTCAACAACAACCTATATTTCCTAATTATACATTACATTTTAAAAAAGAACTACATAATCACAATACCTTAATCAAGATCAGAAATACATATACATATAACAAGATTGACCTTAAAATCCATACCAATGCAATTATTTATATCTATAACAAGGATGCTGACTGCCCCAAATGATTCTGAGAAAACAGAAAGTCCTTTATATTTGAGTAATATATAATAGTGTTAACAGGAGAAGCGATCATCATTTTTACAGGGAGGAGCATCTATGGAGAAAAAAACAATTCTCATTACTAGGAAGAGGCTTGAGTTTCCCACTATAGGTCCAAAACTATAAACCCTTCTTAGTTTGCTCTCTCTGAGTCATCATTCCAGTTTACATTTTTCTTCTGAACTTGACATCAGCAACCTTAATTCAGTCTTAATTTCTCAATTAAAACTTCAATCTACAAATTACAAATTTGCCTGAAAGTTATCACATCCAAAATGTGTCTCTTATTTTCTGGATTACTCCTGAAGCCCCTCATGTATTCTCTGAAAGCTACTAGTTCAGGCTTGTATTAAACCAATAACATAAACCCTTGAGTTGGTCCCAAGTTATTGCCTTCTTCATTTCTGACCTCCCTATTTTGTTTTGTTTTTCATCTTACTCCTTCCACATCTTCTGTTACATTTGTTTTTTTAGACACAGCCTTTCATAATCTCATTCTTTGACTGTTTTCATAACATTTTACTCTGTGTTTCTTTGCAGAGTCTCAAAATGTGTTCTATAAATCTCAAGACTGATCGTAACATGGCTTAAACCTTTTTTGATTTCTCCTGGCCTTGTGAGAAAGCACAAATTCTTTTTGGCATAGAAAAATTGTGTGCCTCTGGAATCATAACATTCATAGAGTATTTTCCTTTCTATCAAGTATTCTCATATTTATCATTATATACCTTCATTTTTTTGTTTTTTTTTCTGTCTTTTTTTTTTTGAGACAGAGTTTCTCTGTAGCTTTTGGACCCTGTCCTGGAATGAGCTCTTGTAGACCAGGCTGGCCTCAAACTCACAGAGATCCACCTGCCCCTGCCCCCTGAGTGCTGGGATTAAAGGTGTGTGCCACCACCACCTGGCTCATTATATACATTCCTTAAACTTCTCTATGCTATTTATTATTTACATAATAAAGAATTATCTAGGACATCCTTGCTTTTGTGCAGCATTAGTGTTGGTCTAGAAAATAGACTGTGCGAACATCAGTTTATTTTTCATTTTTGGACCTTCTTCATAGGTGGAACTCTGCACTTAGGAATTATGGCTATCATAGCTGATACCATTAACACTATTTATGTTTGCATTTCATTCACAGCCATGATTTTTTAATACCAGAAAGTTCTGATTCATTACTTTATCTTCACAGTATCTGAATACACAGTAGGACATTTGGAACAAAGTTCTCGAATGACTGAGTACCTGAATTGTGAATGGACAAACCTTTAAGGAACAGCTTTCTATTATGATCTCAAGACTTTAAAATCAATGACATGTATGTTTCTACTATAGAGAATTGACAAACTTGATTAAATCTAATACTAGTTTACAAAAAGCAAGTTTAATTGAGAATGAATTTAAAGACAATCATTGTTTTTAAGGGATTTTATTTTCTATTCACTGAGAAGAGATTAAGAATATGGTTGTCCCATAGTCAGCTGTATATGGGAAGAACAAATCCAAATTTATGGAAGAAGAAAACAATAATAGGAAACAGAAAGAAGAAGAGAGGAAGGGAAGAAATAGATGAAAAGAAAGAGAGATAGAAAGGAAGGAAGGAAGGAAGGAAGGAAGGAAGGAAGGAAGGAAGGAAGGAAGGAAGGAAGGAAGGAAGGAGGAGAAGTTGAGAAGAGGGGGAAGAGGAGAGAATAAAGTTTGGGAGAAGAGGGTTGGCTCAATTTTGTAGGTATTATTGAGAGAAACGGGGTTGAATATGAACAAAATATCTTTTACGAATAGCTCAAAGAATAAATACAAGTATTGAAAAAGATGTCCTGTAGTTTTCACAGGTATTGATTGATCACAGAACCTTGAAACATTCCTTCATAATGTCAGGATTGAATAAAACCCATGTAAAGTAGAAGGTTGGAAGAGACTGCTATTGAATTGTCTTCATTATAAGCAATACTTACATTTTATTTTATTTTTATGTTTGCAATGTGCTTTTTCAAGATCCATTTACTCATTCACTTCACTGCGACACTTACAGAGATGCATGTTTGAATAAACCGCCCAACGGTTTAATATGAGAAAAAGGTAAAGTGAGAGGGCACAGAAATATACTTCATTGAGATAATAACATTAAATGTCTTCTCATTTGGATTATTTGGAATATATAGCACATTATTGAGACCTATATATCCTGCTATACATTAGACTATAAAATCACATATTTTCTACCATGATATCATGTATTCTATTCTCACACCCAGTTCTTAACCACAAGTACCCACTGTTCCAATTTCTGCATGACGTCTAAACTCTATAATTCCACACTTGCATAAGATCACTATGTATCTGTCCTTTTTTTTTCTATCCGTCCTTTTGTGCCAAATTTAATTTACTTGACATAATACAAGATCACACATATTACAAAAATTTATAGGATCTCATTTTCATTAAAGGCTGGCTGGTATTCCATTTATACAATATTCTCTGATGATTCATCTTTTAATAATATTAGTATTTTGAAGAGATACTGACATTCTTGTGTTTATTACAACTCTATGCATCATAATCAAGATATGTTATCAACTAATCAACTATAAAAGTATTGATCTTAATATGGAATAGATAAATGAGAACAACATAATACAGAAGCAACAATTTGAAGAAGTATTGATGTAAGAAAAACAGGGTGTATTGAATTTCTTGAAAGAGCTTATTTAAAATGTAAGTTTCATACAAATGAAACATTCAAAAAAATGACTCTGTAGTAGATGCTCTGGGTTGATCTTTAGATAGTTGTTTTCATTTGACAAGAAAGGCTTTGACATAAATAAGAGATTTCCTAAATAGTATAAAAGAAAAGCTTTCAGCAGTTTCTCAATGACCAAAGTCTCAAGGAAAGGTTGTCTTGTGTGAGTCCATAGCAGCTGTGTGTGCCACTGATAAAAACAGACTCAGGAACATAAGGCCACTTTGCTGAATGATTGAAAGGAGGTATGTTTTTGGATGATTTACTTTCCTTTGAGTCTTAAATTGTGGTGTCATATTACTTCCATATTCTCTGATGTTATAGGCACAGCCTCCATCAATCGCAAGAGTGCCCCAGACTGACAGAAGTGTGTCTTGAGTAAATTGCTATACTGACCATTGCAATGGTGAAAAGAGATAAGGCAGAGGGAACAAAGACATCCAACTTTGTAAGTAATGATTGTTGTGAACGTAGCTTAGTTGTAGAGTACATCATAGCATGCACATGTCCTTAAACTTGATTCATAGTACCACAAGAAACAGGAAAAGGAAAACCATCAGTAAACTGTTTCTTAAGTAATTAATTACTATGAAAAAAAATGAGTCACTCTACTAAAATTTGGTGGCTTTGACCATTACTGCAATTTTTGAGATCTTTTCAGGATCATTTGCTTTGGGTCAAGACACTTCATCCACATGTTGATAACCCCTAAATATTACACTGATCACTGAATTTCAAGGTCTTTTTCTGTAAATGCTATGAATACTAGTATCAAAATTATAGGCTTTTAATACAGAGGATACAAATAAATTTTAAGCAAAGACCACCTTTGGACACCCAGCAGAAAGCTGACAGTTACTTTCAGCTTGTCCAAAAAAAGGGGGAGAGGGGTCCCAATGTCATACAAATGTGGGCAGAATATGATCAAATACATGTCACTGAAATCAGCCTCTAGATTGTTTGGACAACCAAGAAAGAAAAGTTCCTTTATCTATCTCTTTTTACACTTATACCTTGATTTCATCTATTTTTGTGGTATAAATAATCAGGTTTATTATGTGGCAATCTAACATCTATCTGTGTGACTAACTTCCCTTTTAACTTGATAGTGCTGTATGACTCACAAAAGTTGATTGACACTAGTTATTTAACACTTCATTCATGGTATAAGGATATTCTTTAACCTTTAGTTTGATCATGCTATGAAATCACATGCTGAAATTGTATAACATTTGGCTAAAGTACTATTAAAGATTTTGGTATGTATACTTTCTGATTTTTTTCATGTACAGATAGAGAAAGAAAACAAATAAAAGATGTGGTTATTTTGTGTATGTTTAATTATTATGCAAAGAGAAAGCCATATTAAGAGAGGTTTGAAGACACAGTGCCAGTGTAATGTCTCATGTGAGAATTTTCTGCCTTTCATAAGACTGCTGCTTATATTTCCTATATTGAATTCCTGCTTCATTTCACTGTGAATTTTACACATTTTATAATTTTGGTGAATAAGATGTCTTCATGAAAAACATAATATTGTTTATTTGGCATACAATCTTCTATTCAGTAGATAATAGGTATGTAAAACTAAATAATGATTTCGTTTTTTTTTTCTTAAAGAAAAGGATAATGAACTATTATAAAACCACACGATAAATTAACTATAGTTGCAATATGTAAGCTTCAGGAGAAGACTCAGTCAAGTCACTGAGTTACTGACATTATCATTTCTTATAGTAGCATATGAGTAACCTATTATAATGAAAATTTGGGGTGATCACACAGTAAAACCCTCAAAAGCACAGAATGTCTCCGGGGTGCAATCCTGAATCTGTCAGTTATTACAACATTAGGAAAATTATCACACCTCTCTAAGGCTCAGTTTATGCATCTGCAAACACATATGCTGTGAGAATTCAATGATCTTACACATGTAGAGAACAGGGAAGATTGCCATGCACATTGAACACTGCCATGTCAGTCAAAATTACAAAAAAAAAATCAGTGGGAAACTGGAGGAAGAGAAACATTCAAGGAGAGCATTTATAGTTGCCTGAGATACAGACTTTTATATGTCAAAATTTGTCTATACTGAAAGATTTTAAGCACAAGATTAGCATAGTCTTAGCTTTGATCCAGGAAAATCTGAAAACACTGTCTATGAACAAATTTGGTGTGTGCCCAGGCAGAAATCACCAATAAAACACTTCTGCTATATTAGGTGGGGTTTTCTTGACTTGTTGGCATGGGGAAATGCCTGGCAGGGTTCCCAACTTTCCATTAGTTAAAACTTTCCACAGCCATGATATTTTAAGTATATGCCTCATAGTTCAGGGATGAAGAGGACCCCACACACTTCTTCATTCTCCAGGTGTGCATTCTAACAACCCATAAGCATGTTTTGGATATTAAGTCCAAATGTAGATTTGGGAACTGTTCTTAATTATGACTGTATGATCTAGATTATATCATTATTTTCTTACTTAAAAAAAAGGGGATACTTTATGTATCCACACCAGGCTCTGACATTTCTATGATGCAATTTTACCTTCCTTAATTTTTATGTGTCGTGTTAATTTGTGTTTTCTTAGGAAATCAAAAATAAAAGCAATTTTTTACATCAAAGGTCTGGTTTGCAGTTTGTTTTAATGTTCTACTTGCTTGTTACACTGACTCCCTTGTTCTAGAGACTCATGAACAAGGAAAATAATAGGTGTCTTGAGTCTTCTGAGTCCACAAGATGTTGGTATTGATAAGTCAGAGTATTCTTATTTCTCTATCTCAGAGTAACTGCTAGAATTTGTTAATAGGTTTATTTGGAGTATGAAAAGTAAAATTAATGTTGTCTCTTCATGGACATTAAAGGGCAAGTCTTGGGCAAGTTAGACCTTGCTCCACCAGAACTCAAGAAGCACAAATAATAAGAGAAATTGTGGTTCTGTTAGCAAGAACAAGGTATGGGATCCAGGTGTGACTGAACCAGAAAGAGTCCTGATCATACCTGGATTGCTACACGACTGCCAGACAAGTGTGATGAAGGCGATTTACACAAGAAAATTGATTATGAGCCAAAAGGTTCCCTTCTTCATACATACCACATGAGAAAATTTTACAAGTGGCTTTAATTAAAACTAGGTTCTGGTTGGTATTTGGCTATTGCATTCAAAGCAGGTCAGAGGACTTAATTGGAGGATTTATGTCAAATGAAAGTTTTGTCAGAAAAAAAAAAAACAATAAAACTGTCAATCATCCATCATTTGCCACCAGCATTGTGTATGCTCTTGAGGATACAGCCTATGAGACTGGTTTCTGCAAAAAGGCAATCAATATCACACTTCTCAAACATCGGCTTTAAAGTTATAGGGGATTTTGTCAATGTTATGCAGGTGTGGATAAAGGGAAAATCTGACTTTTCTCATTTCTCAATGTCTCTCCTGCAGCTAAGCTTTCCATTAGAAGCCACAGGAAAGCAATTACCATCACAATCTTCTAGAATTATGACGAGGAGGAAGAAGATGAAGGTGGTGAAAGTGGTTGACAAATAATCTCCCAGCATTGGCAGAAGGTCATGCATTTATTTTTGGCATGGCAGTAGGCATTGATTTTATTAATAAGTCAAATAACAGGAAAGTCTGAGGACACTCGGGACATTTAATCCTTGTGCCAGAGGTTTAAGGCACAAGTGATGTTTAAGGAAATGCATAGTTTGTGTACCCCCAAACACATCTTGGCCCCTCACGTGGAGCTATCCACACCAGTCAAGATGATCAAGACTGTCGCAGAGTGTGGCTGGTAGCTCTGGGAAGGCACATGACTCCAAGAGGATCCACTACAGTGGCGATGACATCATCCTAAAGACAGGCATTCCCAAAGCCAAGGCAGCTGTTCCCTTCTCTGCAGCCAAGACCTCTGGAGCTCACTGGGCAGGTAAACTACTGCCACTTGGAGAAATGTGAAGGGCTGTGTTTCTAAGGCTTTCCACTGAGAAGACTAAGTTCTGTGTCTCTGAAACCATTGAGCCTATAGTTTGCCATCCTAGAGAATCTAAGTAATAAGGTGAACCTAAAGAAAAACATAAATAGATCCTCCTGGAAATTGGAAGCAGACAAGGGAAAATTTTTAAATAAAAATGAAACACAACTCTAGGAAAATGATTCACTCAAAACAAAAACAAACAAACAAACAAAAACCTAAATCATTACTTCTTACGCAAGCACAGTTACTAAAGTTCTTCGGTACGCATGTAGAAGCTCTGGGTTATGGTGATATGTAATAATAACCCTAGTCCTGAGAAGCTGTTCCATCTTGAGGGCTCACTGCCTAACAGCATAGCCCACTTGGGGAGTGCCAAGAGAATGAAAATGATTTTCTAACAATGAACACGATATGTGTTGCCTGAAGAATAACACATGAATCTGACTTCCGGCCTCCATGTGCACACAGCAATGCCTGTCTACTCACAAAGACACACATACACACACACTCAAACACACATGAAAAATTTAAAGATAAAATGAAACAAACGAAATGCAAATAGTCTCATACACATAAACTTTTAGAACAATATTAGGTATGCAAATAGGATGAAATGCTAGTTACTTTAAGTTCTTAAAAATATGAAATTTTATAATCTATTGCCCATGCATGACATTGCAGGATAAACACAATGGCCTAGGTGATTTCAGTCTCCCTCTGAATCCTTTAATACAGTAGATTTAAATGGATTATATAATTTTGTTAATCAATTTCACAATTAGCATATGAATTGAAGGTCAGATTCATAACTCAAAATAATACAAATTTTTATGCAAATGGAGTCTGAAGATCAAATTATTCTTAATATAAAGAAAAAGATAAAATAGGTAACACTGGTAAAGGTGACAGGGATATAATAGCTACAATTAGAGTCAGTGTAATAATGGGGTTGAAATACAGTTGAGTAACAACATCGGGACACTAAACCTGTCTCACACTGTATTAATGTATAAAGTTCTCTAGAATTCTTAAGATACTAGTGTGTCCTTCACATTTCAGCATTTAAATTAGAGTTAGGGGCTGGGAAGCTAATTTCATATACTGCTTGTTTGTTCCTAAAAACCCAAGGAACTAAGTTTAATTCCCACAAGTAGCACAAAACTAACAGGGTGTGGTTTTAACTCCAATGTTGAGGAGGCAGAGTCATGCGAATCTTTATTCCTTGCTGGGAGCCTACTTAATGAACTCCAGAGCAGAGAGTGAGAACATACATACATACCATACATAGTCAGTCTTGGATCATGAGTCATGCCGTAATACATCACTTTATAGAACAAATATGTTTATTTCTTGGTTCATTTATGAAAGAGAAATACCCTTCTTTAACTTTGGAGCCTGTCCTGGAACTAGCTCTGTAGACCAGGCTGGTCTCGAACTCACAGAGATCTGCCTGCCTCTGCCTCCCGAGTGCTGGGATTAAAGGCGTGCGCCACCACCGCCCGGCTTCCCTACTTTAACTTTTGTGATTAAGACAGATTCTTTACATTATATTCAGGAATGGAGTTACATTTTGTAAGTCTAGACACCTTCATAGGCTTCAGGATGTAAAAGTTTGACATGTGAAGGGGTGTTCATGAACTCCCCAGACACCATCTCATGCAGTCCGGTTGTGGCTCTTTTGATGCCATCTTAGTCTGAAGCAGTGAAACAAAAACTTCACAGCGTAATTCCCTGAACAGTATTTAAAAAAAAAAAATCAAGTTTCGATGAAAGTGCTTAAAAAGTTTCAGCTCAAAGTGATTATCCCAAATCCCTACCCTGGTTTTATTGCTTCCTTGCAGGTGACCTTAACTAAGAAACAGTCATTCTAATTTCCATTTCATCACATAGAATGATGGACAAATGCTTTGATTACCACATGAGATTACAGGGAAAGTTATGAATGTGCAAAGTTGACAGGACTTGGCATCAGACTTGTAACAAACTCTATTTCTTCCTACAATCAGCAACCCGTTCTTGTTATATTCCTCCTCACATCCACATTTAATTTTTCAAGATTGTCTCAGGAAACTGGAGTCTATGAAGAAGTGAGGGGAGGTGGTGAACTAATTTGCATCCAAATATTAGAGGAAGAATCTGACAAAAGCCTGTGGAGATGGTGGGAGGCTTAACAAAGCGAAAGCACACTTAGCAGGGTTCCTCCGAGATGCTGATGGAAGGAAGTAAAAGGAGAATAGAAGAGAAAGAAAAATGAAGAGCAGGAAGAAACAAGATACTTTATTTAAAAAATCAAATATTTATTTCTTCCAACGGTTGCCTATTAAGTCAATGTTTCTTTCGTACATCATGACAGTAATTTAGAACAGATATAGAAAACAATCTTTAGAGTTTCTATTTCAACAAAAGTCAAACACACATATTAAAAGATAGCTTCCTACATGAATCCAATAATTTTATGCAAAAAAGAGTGAATAATTCAGTTATAACTCAGACATCCAAATGCCAGACGTATGAGAAACAATGACAGTGATAATGATCAAGAATAATCCCAATGTGGCCAGCAAGATGGCTTGGTGAATAAGGGTGCTCACCTGCAAGCCTGGTGAACTGAGTTCTATCCCCAGGACCCACATGAAGAAGGCAGTTCTTACAACCATTCTTTTCAAGAATGGCTTATGTACAGGCACACAAACACAAAGTAAATGTAATAGAGTGTTTTAAAAGGCAATTCTCAATAATTCTACCGTGCTGCCTTTGAATATCTGTGGACAACTTTTCACTGTTTAAACATCTTGGTTTCTTTATCTCCTGAACTTTAGAGTTCTATATAAAATTATTATGCCAAATTAAAAAAAAAGTTTAGATAAACACACTTAAAAGTCTCAACTCAAAAGTGATAATCCAAATCTCCTGGTTTTATTGCTTCACACCAAGTGACCTGGAAGGAAGAAACAGCCCTTTAAGTTTCTATTTCCTCACCTAAAACAACCAAACAAATACATAAATAAACTAAGTAGACTAACACTATGATTATTATATAGGGAACTGCAGTGGGGATAGACAGACATTAGGTATGGAAAACTACCTGAAAACTTCTGTCTCCTATTACCCATCAGAATTTTTTGTTCTTCAGAAAGTATAAGACCCATGCATCCCAATACCAGTATGTAAGAAGGCAAATTCACAGCACTGGGTCTACAAAACAGCATTTTCCTCTGATCAGGGTTTCCTGAATAAAACTTTCACTGCAGCTGTGAAAGTACAGCCTCCAGCTAGGTATTAAGGGCAACTCCTACTCTGTAGAGAGAAACCAGGTCAAGCCACCCACTTGGCATCCTTCTTGGTAGGTATAAGCCATTACCTTCCTGACACTGGTGATATACCTGCAGAATTTCGGAGGACTCAGATCTCCAAGTTGACCACAAGTGTAGGGAATCTTTAACTTCCATGCTCACTTGACTTACAGATGATCAGGAACCTCAGCTTTTGCATTTCATTAAGAACATGGCTATGAATAATTCTTAGATTGTAACAATCTCTAGAGAAGCCCTTTTGGGAGCCAGCTTCATCCAAATGAAAATTGAAAGCAAAATGAACTTTGTTTGCTCAAGCTTCTATAATTGGAATTGCATTTAGACAATTACTTCCTGGCCCCCGCTACCCTTCTATTTATATCATCAATTGAATGAAGTGTTAGGGAATCATAGTCTTGTCTATTATAGCTTTTCACCTTTATCTATGTTGCAATGAGTGATGTCTGGCTTTTATTAACAAAAAGAATCATTTTATTTCTTGTTTCCTTAAACCATATTGCCCCCATTTTAGAATGTACAATGCCTTGAACAATTACGTTACAGCTCTAATTACCAGATAAAAAATGTAATAAAATATGTACATAATATGAATGAAAAACATTACTGCTCTGCTTTATAAAAACAGAGAAAAGTTAAACACCTATGAGATATGAAATCAATAGTAAATTGTATTGTTAGGTTGTATTTAGTTCACACTTACATAAATAGAAGATTTGGGGATTACATGCAAGCATCCTTGATTGCAAAGGTCTGTCTTTCTCATGTGGTACAGACATAGTATGAACACTCTGAGTTAAAAAAAAACAAATATCAAAAAGACTTAATGAATGATCACTGAGTCACATCTTTAAGTGATATAAATTTCTGGTTATATAAGTGAAAGCGTCCAACCATTTGACTGAAGAGAAACATGCCTAGATTCCTAGTATTGCTGCATTTTCTGAGATCCTTTGTTATATTTAATATTGGTTGTCATCTTGACAAGATCTTGAATCCCCAAAGAAACAACATACTGTAGTGTCTGCGAAGTAGTTTCTAGATTGCTTAATTGAAATGAATAAAAGTCATTCTGTCTATAGGGTGTACCTCTCCATGGAATAGGGATTCTAGACTAGGACAAACGGATAAACAAAAAGCTGAGAAGCAACTTTCATCTTTCTGTGCTTCTAGTCTGCAGATGCAATTCAGTTTGCTCTCTTCTATCACTCTTGCTGTACCTCAAATGTGTTAAAATGAACATTTAGTTTACTAAGATGCTTTCTTCAGGCATTTTGTTATGGCAGTGAGGAACATACTTTTTTAACCTCTCAAAGCAAAGCAGCAGTATAGAACTTCAAATCACTTAGTTCAGACATTATGCACCAGCTGTCATTGAGGGACTGACACTTTCAACATTGCTAAATGGTGCTCCTCTTATGTCAGACTTGAATCAACTAGTAAATTTTGGAGCAGTATTCTAGTGACTGGTGTCTAAGTGATAGCGGGTTTCATGAGGAGAGTAGTTTTTACTTGGACTAGAAATGTTTCTGCCACACATACACTGGAGGTTACCCACTCCATGAAGGAGCAGCGCTAAGAGAAAGGGCTTGGGGAAGTAACTGAATCACAAGGGCTGAGCTTTCTCCCATTGATAGATTCTAAGTTTAAAAATTGAATAGAGTTTTGGAAAACCATGGATATGTGCATGGTAAAGCTAGTTGGAGGGTCTTTAATGCATATGCCACCTTTCTCATAAGTTTAACTTCCTGGCTGGCATGGGGTTTTATTAAAACCTGCTCCACAATCTCTCCTGCAAGGACATTTTACCTCACAACAAGCCTACAACTGTGGGCCAAATGACTATGCATTGAGGCCATGAGCAAAAATAGATGCTTCCTGTTTCCTACTGTTTTTCTTTGTTTCGGCCACAATGGCATAAAGAACACTAGCACATTCTTAAAATGAGACTGTTGCAGGCTCTATCCTAGAGTCCTTCAATCAGAATTACAGGGGTTTGCCCCTAAGACCTGTAATTTTTTTCGACCTCTGTATTATTCTTAAGCCTGCCTCAAATTGGAAACCACTAACTAAGAGTGAAAAAGACAATAGGCTCTTAGTCAGGAAGAAGAAGAGATGCTAGATCTGGAATGAAATGTTCTATTGTCAGCAAAGCCACAGAGTGCAAAGAATTTGCCTTTTCTTCCCCTTCCCAAACTCAATAGGAAGCAACACTGTGAAGTATATTTGACCTATCCAGAGATGAACTGCTTCACTATTCGCAACGTTATGGGTATTTCCTGTTGTAGGTAACTGGATAAGACATGTTGTGGACACCAGAATAAAATAAAGAGCATCATTATACTCTAATTAGATGTGCCTGCTTTTTTTTTTTTTTTTTTTTTTTGTGGCTGACAGAGACAATGCTGGAAGGCAGTAAGCATGACAGTGTGGGCCTGCAGATGGCAGTGTCTGCAGTGACTTCACCTTCAGTGATAGCTCAGCCACTGATAACTTGGTAACCTGTGCACCTGTGCAACTCTTGATTCCCTGAATGATTTCATAAGTTGCGGTGCTTTGAATAAGATGTACCCTACAGTGCAAGGCTTTTAAACTCTTGATCTCCACCTGGTGACACAGTTGGGGAAGGTTTGACAGATTTCACCTTGCTGGAGTAAGTTTGTTCCTGGGGGCAGAATTTGAGAATTTAAAACTCATAGGATTTCCAGTTCCCTCTCTTATTTTCTGTTAGTGCTTCAACATATGAGCGCCAAGTTTCTGTTCTTGCCTCGAGATGTCTCTACACCATCATCACGAACTCCGACGCCCTAAATCCATAAACCCAAATAAAATCTTTCCACCCTATATGTTAATTTATGGTGTTTTATCACACCAACAGAAAAGGGGCTCACATGATAGAGGTGTTTCAATTGATCTAGATACTTATACCTGTGTGTTTTCACGATGAAAGGGGACTTGCAATGGTGCCATGGTGAGACAGGCAGGGAAATCTGCTTTTGAACTTCTGCTTCACTTTATCATCACCATGCAAAAAATTCTGAGATTGATACTGCATTTTCTCATGGAACTATCATAACTTCTGTTCCCCTTAAAAAGGAAACAGAAGGGCGGAGGAAGCTCATCGGCGGGGCCACGCGTTGAGTGCTCATCACTCCCTGGCCCTTGGGAAGTTCTGAGACTGGGGCCCCCTGCGGCCCTAACCGGTCCCTCCCCGAGCGGGGAGGTGAGTTCCCAGAGAGCAGGGCTCCGTGCGCGGGCAGACTGGACAGGAGAGGCCGGCACCTCCATGAGGGGCGGGCGGATGCGGCGCGAGTTCAATGGCTAAGGTGAGGAACGCGCCTCATAACCCAATTCAGACTACTCTCCCCCACCAGCATTAAATAAAAAGTAAACAAACAAACAAACAAACAAAAAAAGGAAACAGGAAACAAGGGAAGAGGAAACCAGGAGAGAAAAGAAGGGAGGATGAGGTGAAAGGAGCTAGCTGTATTGTCTACATTAGTTCATGCCGTTGGTCCTTAAGGCCTCCATGGTAAGACGAGTATGAAGATTACACTTCATTTTGTAAACCACACACATACATTTACTCACGTTTTAATTTCCTCTATCTCTACAACCCTCTCTCTATTTAATAAACTTCATCTGCTTGTTCCCAGGACACCTAAACCCTCCTGTACTCCGGAGGAACAAGTCTTGGCCTTCCATCAACCCTAAGATTAGGTAAAGTACACTTTTCTTACTTTAACAAAAGCAAATATAGAAATGGTTCCACACTTACTTGTGTAGCTTGGAAAAGGTGGTGCACATGCATGACGGGAAACACTCTAGCTGCGCATCCATCATGTTCCCATCCATGCAAAGTTGTGATCTTCTTCCTAAAACCAGCAGGAAATGATCAATATGAAAAGAGTGAATATTTTTTTCAGTAAGTATGGTACTATTTCTAAAGAAGACAAAAAGGCATTGCTAATATTACTATGATTTTCAGCATCCCAATCTTTGGAATATGATTAATTTTGGCATTATGGATATATTATAGCTGCTTCACAGAACCACTTGGGAAAATTTTGAATAATACTAATGTACCTATCCCATTCTGGGCAAATTGATTTGAAGCATTAGAGCTATTTGAAATGTTCCCCAGGTAATTTTAGTGTTAATGGGACTTGGGGCACCGTTAGAGAAGTAGAGCATTAGTCCACTTGGTAGACTACCTTCATTAGAAAGAATTCGCTGGAAGCCAAGAAGGTCTGATTAACTCATTTATCCCTGAATGGATCTTATCTGACTTCCAAAACCCATCTGCTAGAAGGAGAGGGTAGCAAACATATCCAGTACTTTAAATCAATTACATTGTTGCCCAGATTAACTGCATTATATTCTCACTCTCTCTCTCTCTCTCTCTCTCTCTCTCTCTCTCTCTCTCTCTCTCTCTCTCTCTCTCTCTCTGTGTGTGTGTGTGTGAAACTTGGCATGTAGTTGAGACCTCAGAGACTTTTAAATCTATTTCCTGTTTTGTTCCATAACATATCATTAAGAGGGGAATGTGCTGACATTGGCATGTCCCTGATGCATAGATATCCTGGACGTCTCAGTATTGGGTTAAACTTCTTCCTAAGCCTACAGCTCTAAAAGTCAGTTTACTGATATGAGGATTGCTTCAATAAATCTATTTTATAGAATTACATGAGCGAATTCACTTGAAAATGACTGGAGCACAGGAGATCAGTAAATGTGGGTGACCCTATCTTTGGGCTCCATATTTTACACTGTTTCTCTTTAGCTGTCTGGAAGAGTCAATGTTAAGACTTCCATTTTCTATAGATTAAACATTTCCCAGAATACTAACAAATGTCAGCTCCCCTGGTTATTTGTGGTTGCTCTAATTCTTGTTTATAGAAGCTGCCAGTGAGTGCTTTTAGCACTTCCTAATAATCACAGCCCTTCTATATACCCATTAAGGCTTCCAAAATGCTTGCTTCCCTCTGAAAAGATCTGTTGTGTTGGTTGGTATATCGCTAGAGCTGGAACCATGTTTTTCAGGGGAACGTCCTATTCAAATTTGCCAAGTCACCCCTTCAAACAACAATCTGTGTTCCAAATAAGTATTTAACAAGCTTTTATTATCCTCACCCAAATGGACCACCTGCGTAATGACATCAGTCTACTCAAACAGATTCTAAACATCCGTCCAGACATTTGCAAGTGTTTCCATTCTCATTTGGTCTTTGAAAACTAATTCTGAATGTTGATGTTTGCAGTGGTCCAGAGAAAGTCATGCTAGTAAATTGTTATTTCCATAGATAGTTTAGGATTCATATTTTGATCACCTATATATTTCTCATATTCCTTCAAAGGTATAACTACATTCACTTGCAAAATGTTTTAAAACTTGGATTTCTTGTCCACTGTTATATTTTGAGGAAAATGGCCTCCATAGTCTCATGTTTAAAAACTTGGTCCCCAGTTTGTGAAGGATAAGTAAGTGTGATCTTGTTAAAGGATATATGTTACTAGGTGAGGGTTTGGAAGTTTCAAAAATCTCTTATCATTGACAGTGCATTCTCTGCTTCCTCTTTATGGATTAATTGTTGCTTCAGCACCATGCCTGAAGACTTGCTACCATACTCACCAGAAATTATGGTTTTGTACTTCTCTTTCCCAGAACTACATGACACGAACCCTTCCATCTGTAAGTTGCCTTGGTTATCGTGTTTTATCATAACTAGTATAGAAGATGGTAGCACTGGAAGGGATTACCTCTGTGGTGAAAATGACTATATTGCTTTGTGGAGGAATGTGAGAGACTTTGAAACTTTGGACTAGAAAAGTGTTAAATGCTATAAGCAGAGCTTAACAGCATCTTCTTAATAGGATCTTAGAACACAGCGCAAAGAGAAACACGGGTTGTGCATCTCAGGGCAGTTTAGAAGGGAACAAGGTCTGCAACCGAGTTAAGAGACCGTTATTGTGATATTTTAGCACAAACACATACACAAAGTGACTGTCTTCAAATATGTCCCAATAACATGCCTCAAGGTAAATTTCAAGGCAGACCAATTTTTCTGCAGAGAATATTGACTATGTCACATTGCTTTTAGTGATCACTCTAAGGCATATTTCCATTGAAAAAGACCATGTACCCATAAAGAAGTATAAAATGTACAGTTTGAAGAGTAAAGCTAAGACTTGTGCTAAAAGACATTTAAAGACCTTAGCTCCATTGAAATGAAGAGAGAGGTGACACCAGAAAAAGAGTGTGGTCCCACATCCTTCCTCTCTCTCCCTCTACCAACTAAGCTTCTACCTTCTGAAATAAAAAAAGACATAAGGAATTTTCTGGGCCTAAAAACAAAAAACAAACAAAAGAAAAACAACAAACTAAATCCAAAGTTTCTGCAAATGGGGGCAGGATTGTATCCCAATTATTGGCTAAATTTGACAGTATCTTCCTTATGGTTCTGGTTTTAGAGTCATGAATACGTGAATAAAGGGGGTTATAAGATCTTACTCCATGGTTGACAAGGCAGGACCCTGGCTACTGTAGGACCATGGGCCCATATATGGTCCTTGGCAGCAGCACTCCCAGGTGCCACCATGGCCCAGGGTGGCAAACAGATCTCCCCAATCAGTCTACTCCTCACTGTCTTCACTATGGACTATTCTATTTCTCTTTAATCTCGCATTTCTCCACCACATATTTGCTTATCAAAATGAGATTCACGTGCCTGATGCCACAAGGCACCAGGCATACATATGGATGTCTTCTTATTAGTCAGGACCTGGACGACCCCAGTTAGCTGGTTCCCATCTGAGCAGAACTGCATCAGGCAGGGCATGGATGTCTTCTTGAACTCTTAATCTAAGGACTTCCCCATTCTTGTTCCACATTGTTTTAAAACTAATGCATCTTTTTTTTTTTTTTTTAAACCACATCAGAAATCCATGGATTGCATCTGGACAGATGGCTCAGTACTTAAGAGAGCTTGTTAATTTTCAGAAGACTTGAGTTTGGTACCCAGGACACATGTTGGCAGTTCATAAACTCTGCTTGCAACTCTAGCTCCGTGAGGTCTGACTCCCTCTTTAGGCATTTGCATACATAACATCCACACACACACACACACAACACTTGCACAAATAAGTGTTTTAATTAAAACAGATCTTAGACAAAGGCCATGGCTTTTAATCACTCTGTTACTCTTTGACTGTAAGCTCAATGTGCTCTGTGAATTTTTTAGTTGTATTTCTAAAATAATAGCACTGTTTCACAGAAATTCCATCAACATAGATCATTGGCTAAATCCTGGCTGAGACCATGGACCATGCCACGCTGTGTAAACTGACTTATTATCTTCTTATTTATTTTAAGATCTTGACTATTAACTTTGGCATAGCTCTTGTATAGTTTCTCTTCTATAGGTGTCATTATTGCTTCCTAATGCCTTTCAGGGGCTCTACATCCCATTTTGTTCTAACAAATTTCCATTATTTTCTGGATTTTTGTAGTGTGGTTTGTCCTATGACATCACTTTAATTCACTGCCATAGTTTTATTATATATAGATTTCAATTACATTGTCCTTGGCTTATCATGGTTTTGATCCTACTTCATGTTCTGGCTTTGTGGGAGCCTAGCCAGTTTGGATGTTCACCTTCCTAGACATGGATGGAGCGGGGAGGACCTTGGACTTTCCATAGGGCAGGGAACCCTGACTGCTCTTTGGACTGGAGAAGGAGGGGGAGAGGAGTGGGGGAAGGGGGAGAAGGGTGGGAGGAGGGGGAGGGAAATGGGAGGCTGGGAGGAGGCGGAAACTTTTTTTTTACTTTTCTCAATAAAAAAAAAGAATACACTAAAAAAAAGATTTCAATTACATATATTGATAGCAAGATCACTATCTCTTTCTTAAATATCAAAAACTTTTATAGAACAAGGAAGTAGAGGCAACTTGAAGTGTTTTGTGAATGGTTGAGTGATCAAATGAACAACAGCTTTAACCTGTATCGAATGCTTGAAGACTTTGAAAAGGCTAGTGAAAATCCAGATTTTACTTCAGAGTATTATCACACCTTAGAAATATAACAGAAGTCACAGAGTTAATTTATAATTTTGTGTGGATCAAATTTCTTAAGCAAAGGAAATAACGTTAAGTGTTAAGGACACATTTTACTTAATATTTCTACCATACTATGTACCAGTTATAGACATGGCTGTCAGTGAGATGTGTCTCTTCTTGTTATTGTCTTTCACACTCAATGTGCATTTCACAGTCATGGTTCATCCAGATTCCAACGCCACTTTCAGTTTCTCAATCACACTAATTGCATTTCTTATGCTCATTAGCCCCATGTGGATAGCCGCCCTGTGATAGCCACCCTGTGTCGGGCGTTATGGCTAAAATGAATGGTACTCATCGCAGGAGCTCGTTGTGTCCTCCTCCAGCTGGACACAAAATACAACTAAATGAGCTCTTGAAGTCAGATAAAAATATCTAAAAAATATATACTGCCCTAACTGAACATGATCCATTAATCATTTTTTTTTTTGTTTAAGCAGACATTCAGCCACCTTTTCTAAGAAAGAAAACAATACCACAACAGCAGGAGAAAACAATAATAATTAAGTGACCCAGGCTTAAGACAATATTAAAGGGTATGCCCATGGATAGGTTAAATTACACATCAAGTTAGAATATTTCCCATTAATTTTTACATAAATCACAACATGTACTGAGATTGGGTCTTTTTACTAAAATCACGCCTTTCACGTATTTTTTTTTTTTACAGTCCCTGTCTATCAAATTTCATAGTGGATAGGAAGGGAAATGGATACCCAATATGAATTGGTCTGACCTGATTATGGAAAGGCATGCTGTAGTCAAAAATAATAAAAATGAAACCATGTCACAGAATGTGAACGTGTTTCATGCTAGATTTTTCTACCACACAACTTTGATAAAAATAGCATTTTTTTTTCTATTGCTAAATAGCACTGGGATTGAATTGAGGACTCAGAAATAGCCAAGACATTTCCCAGGTTTGGGCATGCTAGTCACAGAGATGCAAACATGCCTCCAGCCTTCAGCTTACCTCCTGGTTTTTGACCTTGGCTTTGTCCTCACTCCCACATGTCAGATCAAGAAAACCAGGCAACAGCTTGAAAGAGGCAAGGTGTGTAATATAAATACAATGAAATCTCTGCCCAGATAACTCCTATTGATTCTCCAGGGCTTTGAGCCATGTCACATTGAATTTTTTTTTTCCTTTCTAGGCAAGCTGACTGCACATACATTTCACTGGATTTATATGACTTTTGTAAGCCACTGGGATGCCAATTAACCAAGTGCTAATGCAATACAAGATCTGGGGGCCAGAAATAATTAATCCATCTCTGTGGAAGCCGAAATCCTGAAGAACATTTTATCTGTTTGGAGAGGGCAGTTGGCTAGAGATTCAGAGCCAAAGACCCTCAGTGTGAGGATGCTATTGGGGTGCAATTCTTTGCTCCCTCTCACCCCCTTTTCTGCTCCTTTGATTTCTTTCTAAATTTCAGCCACTGCATGCCTGTTTCTGATGAACTGTGGAAAAAGAAAAAGAAGTGCAAAAACAAGTACAAAGACCTGCAGAATGAACAGAAGTACAAAGACCTACAGAATGAACAGAAATATGATTTTCGGGAGGAAACGAGCAGAGATGAGAACCAGGAGGGCATATTTCATCTCTTGGCTATTTAATCAATGAGATAAAGAATTCCATGACTTTTTTTGGTTAATGATGATGATATTAGCCTACACTGAACCTTAGTTTTACCTACTTCATTACTGAGAAGAGTTATCATATATAAATAAAATTTCCATGCCTGTACAGAGATATAAATAGAAAGAAATCTGTGCCTAAGGTCAAAGTAACAAAATTAGTTAAGAAACTGATTTATTACAGGGGTTTTTTTGCTTGTTTAGAGTATGTAATATTAAGTGCCAGCCAAGTACTTCAGGCATCTCCCAAGATGGCATGATTAGCTTAGTAATGCTGTTATATGGGAATAAATTTTGTCTGAAAATGTTTACAAAGTCTCCAAATAAAGTGTCTATAACACTGCATTTTATATATTACAGACAATCAGCCACATAAATAGGAAGATAAAATCAATAATTTAAAAAGAAGTTGGAGCTAAGGATGTGGTTTAATATTAAATGTTCCTACTTAGTTTGGGTGAGGCATTAGGTTCAATCCCTGGTATTGAAAAACATAAACTAAAACTTACAAATTAACTGAGAATTAGATATCCATATCTGAAAACTATTAGAAAAAATTAAATATTTTAAGGAAAAAGAATGAAAATATTGTCTTTGACTTTTTCCACCTGGATACTCCGTTTAGAGAGTTTTGCTATCAAAAATCTTAAAGCAATTTGTCTAAAGGTCTGGAAATCTACTTGAGAAGGAGCTTAGTAATGAAGCAATGATGATTTGTCTGTAGAAATCTCTTTAAAATAAGGGTATGAGAAGACACTAGAACAGAGCAAAGGACCAAATATATCAATGTGCTGTCTATAGAATATGAAGCAGGGGAATATTAAATAAGAACTAAAGGGTGAAAATTGCTCTGTGCTTTCAGGTTTCCTGATACAGAAATTATTATGTGGTCTGAAATGCCATGTTAAAATGTGGAAATAGCAGTGTTGATGGGCTCTGCCTGAAACTTCAACGGTACAAATTAAGGTTGGCAGGGGAAACTCTCCTTTAGTAGAGCCATCAGCATCTGCTCAATCAGATGACCTAATAAAATCAACACACAGATGCATTTTATGGCTTGGGTCTTCTTTTTTTTTTTTTTAAATTTTTTCAGGGAATGGATTAGATTCAGCTAACGAAGGCCAGATAGCTTCATGCCCAGGCTGGCCCTGGGTGGCATGCCTGGCCAAGAAAAGCTCTATAACTAAATGGCAAAGAGGAATAGATGAGTCCCCTATTTGACAAAGAGTAATGTATTTCGGGGGGGGGGGTAGCTACAGGGCTGGCTGAGTTTGGAAATACTAATAAGTGTGATCTTTTGTAGATGCCGTGTAGTGCTAAGATTCAACAGGCTGCTTTGAGGTTGCAAGGAAGCAAACCATTAGCATTTGGTTACATAGAATCAAATACTATGTTGCCAAATTAATTTCTACGTTATCCATAAAAAGCAAATCCATATATGTTTGGGTACGTGTTAGTAATGTTTAAGTTTTAATTGTATGGTTCTTTATGATCTGTTGCTGTGGTTAGACCAGATCTAGGAAGAAAAGTTTTGTTTCTGTTCAGAACGTTTCTGCCTATGGGTTAATATTGCTGTGATGAAACACTATAACCAAAAGCAAATTTGGGAGGAAAGGGTTTATTTTGATTACTCTCCCACATCCCTGTTTATTCACTATCAAAGGCTGTCAGTGCAGAAACTTGGAGTCAGAACCTGGCACAGAAGAATGGTGATAACTGGTTTGCTCAGCATATATCTTTTTTTTTTCTTTTTTGGAACAACTAGCTCTTGTAGACCAGACTGGCCTCAAACTCACAGAGATCCGCCTAATTTCTGCCTCCTGAGTGTTGGGATTAAAAGCATGCATCACTATAACCCAGCTTCAGCCTATATTCTTAGAGCACTCAGGAACACCATTCTAGGGATAATACCTCCCACAATGGACTGGTTCATCCCCCATCTATCAATAGTAAAGGAAGTGTGCTATAGCCTTGTCTATGGCCATTTCTAATGAAGGCATTTTCTTAATAGAGATTTTCATCTTTCAGATGATTCCTTCTTATGTCAATCTGACTAAAGCTAACTTGCACAATTTACCAGTCCCTAACTATAAAAACTCTATATAAAATAGAGAATGGGATATATTCTGCAAGACTCCTTTGGCATTAGACAAAAGATTCACAGGGAATTAGAAATTCTGAGTAAAAGATCTATTTAAATAATATGTACATCGATGGATAAAAATAGATTTATCTGTGTCTTTGCATTGCATTTTTGTAGAGTGCTTCAGTTTTGATCCTGTGATAGATGACAAAGGTTTCTTTCTACTTTTCCAAGGTTGCAGCCTACTCTGAGAAGTAATATAAAAGATATCATGCATGTGAAATATCCAAAATAAAAATTTTGCATTGATCCCACATAGAACAGTTGATGGTGGGAAAATTTAAGTATAAAATGAGAGAATCAGAGAACAAATTAATTAGAAAGTAATAGTTTGTGGTCATGTAGCAGGCTGGCATGTAAGGAGTATGACATGTATCTTGTAGGTGATAAGGAGGGTTTAGGAAGTTTGAGGTAAGTAACAGTAATGATAATAGGAAGAAGAAAAACAGAAGGGAGAAAAAGAAAGAAGATGGAGGAAATGATGGATAGAAAGGAGACAGAAGAGGAAATAAATGCATTATTGAGAACACAGTATGTAGATAGAAAATTTCAGTAGAACTTTGTTTTTAGATTCTCAGTTTGCAAAAAGAAATGAAAATCTGAAGAAACTGGAAGAAAACTTTTAATGTGACCAAGCTGGTCATGTTGATGCAGGCTCAAAATTCTGGCTCTTGGTGGATAGCAGGAAGATCAAATTTTAGGGTAATTCTCAGATATATAGCAAGATTGAAGTGAGCCTGAACAACACCAAATTCCTTATTTAAAATGTCAAATAACACACATTTACTATCAGAATCTCTGTGGTATTTAGAGTTTGGATCTTACCTATTTCCACTACTGACTTTCAGGCACCTCTTTGTATTTTACTGAGAAGTTTCATTACAGACTGAATATGCTCATTAAAATCACAGAAATGTCTCTCTTAGAGTCTGGGGTCATGGGCCAAGTCAGTAAACATGGAATAAAGGTGAATAAAGATTATGTTTCTTCTGTTTTTGTATAGTAGTATTAGTGTACCAGGTACACTGTGAATTTTTTTTTCTCCAGTCTCATGATATTGGAAAAATATTTCCTTTTTAGATTTTCTGTAAGAAATATCTTTTAATTTTAACAGATAATACATATTGTTCATTCGGACTGACTCACTATCTCCCTATCTCTGGCCTTATTCCCTCTCCCTTCTTCTCTCTCTTTATCCCCAAATGTGTGTGTGTGTGTGTATGTGTGTGCATGCATATGCTTCTGTATGCATTTTCTTTTCTCTCCATTGTTACTTCAAATGGTCCCAGTTGTAGTATCTTCCCTGCTGATGCCTTAATAGTACTGCTCTAAATTATGTCATTTCCATATGCCAGCTAAGTTCCATATCCCAGCTGTAATTGGACTGTAGTTTTCTGTTTAGATGTGAAGTGTGAACAATTATAAAATAGTCTATTGCTGTCTCTTGAATATCATTTTTGCCATTTGTGGATTCCCAAGGAAGGCCAATGTTTTCTCAGCACTTTGATTTGGCTTTGACTTCACAAGCACATTTTTACATTTGGGGAAAACCATGAGTGAGGATCAAGCACTGAAGACTGCCTGAACCTCATTGAATTTACACAAGATTGCTGATACTGTGTTTTGTAGTCAGGATACTTTTACCTGTTCTAGAAATACAGCTCATATTAACATACAGATGATTATTTGAATATTATAGACCCTATATTTCCTTGCTGAATGTTACTGTCCTGATAACTTTCCAAGAAGACTTGGGGAATATAAGGAAGTTACACACTTAGTAATTAGATGTCATCATACACCTTGGACATGACATTGATCTAACTATGTAATTTAAAGACTGGTCTGAACTTTCCAAACACATAGAAGAAACTACTCTGTGGGATGGCACAGAAGTACTAACTTCTGCCCTCTTTGGTGCATTTTTTTTATTGTCTACACTATTGTTCAGTTCACCTTCTAATGCAGAAAGTACTTTCTTTTCTTATAGAAACGTATTTACCCAATGTCCGTATGTCTATATCCCTTTAGTTGGCAATCCATCAGGTAAGAGCTTGAACTTTTTTGCAAATTGAGATGAAAACTTCATTCAATACATTATGTATGGTGAGTTCTATAATCCACACACTTGGTGTTTTGTGCACTGAATAACAAAGAAGGCATTTGAAGTAGAAAAACTCCTTAAATGACACATGGTGCAATAATAATAACCAGGGCAATGATGGTAATGAGAAACACTATTTTGCATGAGGTAAGGAGAAGAAGGAACAAAACTATAAGCAAAAAAGAATGGGAAAAGGGAATAATAAAGGGTAAAGGTTGGAAAGAGCAGGGACGGAGAGAGGTGTTGGGGAAGGATGAAGGGAGGGAAAAGAATGGGTAGCTGAAGAAAGGATGGGTAAGAAAAGGAAAGTGGGAGAGCGTAGTAAGAGAAGGGATGATGGGTGGAGTGAGAGGGAGAAAGGTGGGAAAGGAGATAGGAAAGAAAAAGGAAAGGAGGAAAGAGGAGAGGGAGGGAAGAAAGAAGAATGGGAGCAATGGATAGAGAAAAGGAGAAAGGAAGGAAGGTGTGGTTTGAATGAAAATATCCCCATAGACTCATAAGGAAGGGCACTGTTTAAAAGAATTAGGATGTTTAGGGTAGATATGGCCTTGTTGGAAGTAGTGTGTCACTGGGGATAGATTTTGAAGTTTCAGATGCTCAAGCCAGGTCCAGTGCCACTCTCTTCCTATTTCCTGTAGATCTGGATGTTAGACTCTCAGAAAGCTCTCCAGAACCATGTCGGTCTATGTGCTACAATACTTCCTACTCTGTTAACATATCACCTGTAAGTCTGCCCCAATTAAATGTTTCAATTTAATTGTTGTTGTCACACCTAACTAAAACAGGAGGGATAGCAAAAGAGAGGAAGGATGGATGAAGTAAGAGAGAAGAAAGTAAAGGGGAAGGGTAGACTGTGGAAGAAGGTACAGACTACAAAGGGAAGAGAGGGGGATGAAGGAAAAGATGGGAAAAGAAGCAAAAAAATGGAAGAGGGAGGTGAGAAAGAAAAAGAAAGGATGAAGAAAAAAGTTAAGGAGGAAGGAGGAAAGAAAAATGGAGGCAGGCTGGAGGAAGGGAGGGGGTGGGTGAATCTTGTGGTAAAATAAAATGGTGCCGTTTCCTGAGTGGCTGCAGTAAGCAGTGGGCCATGAGGAGCTGCAGTGGTAAAACACTGTGGTTCCTCAGTTGGTCCACAGGTCACGAGGGCCAGCAGGTCCAAACAGAGAGCTGGATGACAGCTAGGGGAGACCTATTAGGCACGTGTTGCAGAGAAAGTGGGTATTTATTTAGTGGATTATTGAGGGGAAAGGGAAAAGGGGGAAGGGAGAAGAGCAAAGAGAGAGAGAGAAAAGAGAAACAGAGAGAGAGGGAGGGGGGAAGTGGAAAAAAAGGAGAGAGGCAGCTTTCTTTTTGGGAGAGACATGGAAAGGAAGGAAGGGGCTTAGGCTAGAAGCAGAAGAAAGATTCACTTGCCTTGGTGGATGGGGAAGGGCATGGGTGGTACTTGTTTCTTAAAGGGACAGGCCAGGTCATTACATTCCCATCTCTTTTTTATAATAAAAAGGCAGGAGGTTAGGCACAATAGGTTAAAGAAATTGAGATAGCAGATTCTCAAGACTGCTTCCTGTTTATCTGTATGTGTCATCTTGGGAGAAGAGCTTGAGGGTGCTGGTCACATTCTGGGGTTGCTGGTCTCTTTGTTTCTTTTTTTTTTTTTTTTTTTTTGGTTTTTCGAGACAGGGTTTCTCTGCGGCTTTGGAGCCTATCCTGGAACTAGCTCTTGTAGACCAGGCTGGTCTCGAACTCACAGAGATCCGCCTGCCTCTGCCTCCCGAGTGCTGGGATTAAAGGCGTGCGCCACCAATGCCCGGCTGGTCTCTTTGTTTCTGTCCAGTGTTTGTGGTATGGAAATATCTGGTGTCTCTTACACCAACAATGACCACAATAACTCAAACTTCTAGACACCCTTCACCAGCGCAACTAAAAGAAAGCAAACACACAAACTCTATGACTAAAAAAGTGACCGGAGTTAGCAACCACTGGTCATTAATATCCCTTAATGTCAATGAACTCAACTCACCTATAAAAAGGCACAGGCTAAGAGATTGGACACGCAAACAGGATCCAACATTCTGTTGTTTACAAGAAACACACCTCAACCACAAAGACACACACCTACTTAGAGTAAAGGGATGGGAAAAGGTTTATCAAGCAAATGGACCTAAGAAACAAGCAGGTGTGGCCATACTAATTTCTAACAAAGTTGACTTCAAACTTAAATCAATCAGAAGAGATGGAGAGGGATATTTTATACTCATAACAGGAACAATTGATCAGGATGAGGTCTCAATCCTGAATATCTATGCCCCTAATATAAAAGCACCCACATATGTAAAAGAAACTTTACTAAAACTCAAAGCCGCCATCAATCCGTACACACTAATAGTGGGAGATCTCAACACGCCTCTTTCACCAATGGACAGGTCAATCAGACAAAAACCTAACAGAGAAATAAGAGAATTAATGGAGGTATTGAATCAAATGGACTTAACAGACATCTATAGAACATTCCACCCAAATAGGAAAGAATATACCTTCTTCTCTGCAGCTCATGGAACCTTCTCGAAAATTGACCACATCCTCGGTAACAAAGCAAACTTCCACAGTTACAAAAAAATATCCATAACCAACTGTGTCTTATCAGATCACCACGGACTAAAGTTAGAATTCAACAACAATGCTACCCCCAGAAAGCCTGCAAACTCATGGAAACTGAATAGTCAACTACTGACCCACACATGGATTAAAGAAGAAATAAAGAAAGAAATTAAAGTCTTCCTTGAATTCAATGAAAATAAAGAATCAACATACTCAAACTTATGGGACACTTTGAAAGCAGTCCTAAGGGGAAATTTCATAGCCCTTAGTGCCCACTTAAAGAAAACAGAGAAAGCATACATTGGAGACTTAACAGCCCATCTGAAAGCTCTAGAAAAAAAAAGAAGCAGACTCACCTAGGAGGAGTAGAAGACTGGAAATAATCAAACTGAGGGCTTAAATCAACAAAATAGAAACACAGAAAACAATCCAAAGAATCAATGAAACAAAAAGCTGGTTCCTGGAGAAAATCAACAAAATTGATAAACCCCTATCCAAACTAATCAAACGGCAGAGAGAGAATTTGCAAATTAATAAGATCAGAAATGAAATGGGGGACATAACCACAGACATAGAGGAAATTCAGAGAATCATTAGATCTTACTACAAAAGCCTGTATGCCACAAAACTAGAAAATGTAAAAGAAATGGACACTTTTTTAGATAAATACCATATACCAAAGTTAAATCAGGACCAGGTGAACAATCTAAATAGACCTGTCAGTCGCGAAGAATTAGAAGCTGTTATCAAAAACCTCCCTACCAAAAAAAGCCCAGGACCAGACGGTTTCAATGCGGAATTCTACCAGAATTTCCAAGAAGACCTAATACCTATACTCCTTAAGGTATTTTACAATATAGAAACAGAAGAGTCATTGCCAAATTCCTTTTATGAAGCTACCGTCACTCTGATACCAAAACCACACAAAGACTCAACCAAGAAAGAGAATTACAGGCCAATCTCACTCATGAACATCGACGCAAAAATTCTCAACAAAATACTGGCGAACCGTATCCAAGAACACATTAGAAAAATTATCCATTATGATCAAGTAGGCTTCATCCCAGAGATGCAAGGCTGGTTCAACATACAAAAATCTATCAATGTAATCCATCATATAAATAAACTGAATGAAAAAAACCATATGATCATTTCATTAGATGCTGAAAAAGCTTTTGACAAAATTCAACATCCCTTTATGATAAAAGTCTTGGAGAGATTAGGGATACAAGGGTCAAACTTAAATATAATAAAAGCTATTTACAGCAAACCGACAGCTAACATCAAACTAAACGGAGAGAAACTCAAAGACATCCCACTTAAATCAGGAACACGACAAGGCTGTCCACTCTCTCCATACCTCTTCAGTATAGTGCTTGAAGTTTTAGCAATAGCAATAAGACAACATAAGGGGATCAAGGGGATTCGAATTGGAAAGGAAGAAGTTAAACTTTCGTTATTTGCAGATGATATGATACTGTACATAAGCGACCCCAAAAACTCCACGAAAGAACTCCTACAGCTGATAAACACCTTTAGTAATGTGGCAGGATACAAGATCAACTCCAAAAAATCAGTCGCCTTCCTATACACAAAGGATATGGAAGCAGAGAGGGAAATCAGAGAAGCATCACCTTTCACGATAGCCACAAACAGCATAAAATATCTCGGGGTAACTCTAACCAAAGAAGTGAAGGATCTATTTGACAAGAACTTTAAGGCATTGAAGAAAGAAATTGAAGAGGATACCAGAAAATGGAAGGATCTCCCTTGCTCGTGGATTGGGAGGATCAACATAGTAAAAATGGCAATCCTACCAAAGGCAATTTATAGATTCAATGCAATCCCGATCAAGATCCCATTAAAATTCTTCACTGATCTTGAAAGGACAATAATCAACTTTATATGGAATAACAAAAAACCCCGGTTAGCCAAAACAATCTTATACAATAAAGGTACTTCTGGAGGCATTACCATCCCTGACTTTAAACTCTACTACAGAGCTACAGCCTCCTTAGCGATGAGGGAAATGCAAATCAAAACAACATTGAGATATCATCTTACACCTGTCAGAATGGCTAAAATCAATAACACCAATGATAGCCTTTGCTGGAGAGGCTGTGGAGAAAGGGGTACCCTCATTCATTGCTGGTGGGATGCAAACTTGTGCAACCACTCTGGAAAGCAGTGTGGCGGTTTATCAGGAAATTTGGGATCAACCTACCCATGGACCCAGCAATGCCACTCTTGGGAATATACCCACGAGATGCCCGATCATATGACAAGGACATTTGTTCAACTATGTTCATAGCAGTATTATTTGTAATAGCCAGAACCTGGAAACAACCTAGATGCCCTTCAATGGAAGAATGGATGAAGAAAGTGTGGAATTACACAATAGAATACTACTCAGCGGTAAAAAACAATGACTTCGCGAATTTTGCATGCAAATGGATGGAAATAGAAAACACTATCCTGAGTGAGGTAACCCAGACCCAAAAGGATGAACATGGGATGTACTCACTCATAATTGGTTTCTAGAGATAAATAAAGGTCAGTGAGTCTATAATATGATATCCTAAAGAAACTAAATAAGAAGGTGAACCCAAAGAAAAACATATAGCTATCCTCCTGGATATGGGAAGTAGACTAGACTGCCGGACAAATAAATGGGATCTTGGGGGTGTGGTGGGAGGTGGGGTAAGGGGAGAAGGGGAGAGAAATGTGAGAAGGGGAGGGTGGGGGGAACTTGGGGAAATGGGATGATTGGGATAAAGAAATGTTGGTTAGGGGAACAGAGAAGCAAACATCTTTATTAAGGGAGCCATCTTAGGGTTGGCAAGAGACTTGGATCTAGAGGGGCTCCCAGGTGCCCAGGGAGATGTCCCCAGTTAGTTCCTGGGGCAGCTGAGGATAGGGAACCTGAAATGACCCTATCCTATAGCCATACTGATGAATATCTTGCATATCACCATAGAAACTTCATCTGGCAATGGATGGAGATAGAGACAGAGACCCACACTGGAGCACTGGACTGAGCTCCCAATGTCCCAATGAGGAGCAGAAGGAGAGAGAATATGAGCAAAGAAGTCAGGACCACAAGGGGTGCGCCCACCCGTGGAGACAGTGGGGCTGATTCTTTGGAAGCTCACCAAGGCCAGCTGGACTGTGACTGAAAAAGCATGGGATAAAACCGGAATCTCTAAATTTGGTGGACAATGAGGGCTGCTGAGAAGCCAAGGACCATGGCACCGGGTTTTGATCCTACTTCATGTTCTGGCTTTGTGGGAGCCTACCCAGTTTGGATGTTCACCTTCCTAGACCAGGATTGAGGGGGGAGGACTTTGGACTTTCCACAGAGCAGGGAACCCTGACTTTTCTTCAGGCTGGAGAGGGAGGGGGAGGAGTGGGGGGAGGGGAGGAGGAGAGGGAGGAGTGGGAGGGAAATGGGAGGCGGGGAGGAGGCAGAAATTTCTTTTTTTTCCCAATAAATAAAAAAAAATAAAAAAAAGAAAATGTTTTCCCATAGTAAAGTAAAAAACACAAATGGAATAATTTTTGGAGGTTGCTCCAACTGAGAAATACAAATTAATGGATTAAAATGACCTACTACAATGTAGTAAAGGGAATATTAAAAATTGGTGAAGAAAATAAAAAAAAGAAAGAGAATATGATATGTAAGCACAGGCTATCAAAACAATACATTTAAATATATACATATACTTATGATTATATAGAGCTTGCTTTGGAGTTGAAAAATGGCTCTGTCCTTCTGAAAATCTAAGCATGTTGTTAAAGTAAAAATTCAGAGTTTCTATCTCATGTCAAGAGCCATCTGGTATGAGTCAAGAAGAAAGAATTTAGGAAATATTTTACTTTTCTTCATACCTATTTTTGTCTATATCATACCTTTTATTTAATATATATGTATGAATATGTCTATATAAATAATGTTTAAGTTTTCCACAATGAACAATGAATTTCCCTGCAGTAATCTTTGAAGTTTCCAAGAAGAACATAGGGCCCCACAACAACAATTCCACCTGGTAATTATGATGTCATGATGCAGATAGGACTACTATAAGACCTGTTTTGGTTACCAGATGTTCAAGATGATTCCAGCTTAGTTCGCTTAAATGGTGTACTTTTTAAAAATAATGTTCTTGCCATAATTTCAAATAGAAACCTCAGAAAAACCCTACCAAATACTCAGAAACTAATTGTAATTATACCAGACAGTATTCTTGGAACTTAACCATCATTTTACTTTCACAGAATCCCATAGAAAGAACATCATCCTCATGACAGCTGGAAATAATTCTAGAAGATGACATCCCCTCTCCCAACAAAGTTTGTCCTCAGTCTTAGGGATATCGTTAAGGGTTGATTATAATTGGTATATGGTTGAGGGTTGGGAAAAAATTATGTAGGATCAGGGATCTCTTTGAAGAAAGAAAGAAAGGAAATTGGATGGGATAATAGATTAGTGTGAGCTTACTCAAATCATGAATAATAGTGAGTAATGGAGTGAATACTTGACAACTATTATTTATGGGCAATTTACATTGGTATATATTCTTGTATATTGATACAAACTTAAATTATATTGAATATGTTCCTATTTTTGTCTCCAATATTTGTATACCTAGTCAAAGTTATTTTGTCATATTGTATGCATGCATGCTTCTACCTATGCTTAAGACATTTTGTATATTGATATAATTTTAGGAGATATTTATCATATTACAATATACATTTCTACCTCTGCTCCATATATTTATACATTGTTTACTTTTTGAGATCCTTGTCCTCATTGTTACACAGTTGTTTTAAGATTGTTTAATATTCTAATATGAAGTCTTAGTATTTAAATTATTAAGGTATTAAGATTCAAAGGTCAGTAGTCATCCATGTTTGTCAGACTTATTGTTAGACTAATTGGGTTTTTAGATACATAGAGATTGTATTTTTCATAGATAGGTAATCTTCAACAACTTCAAAGAGCTGTAGACTATGGCATTTAAATAAATTAGCGTTCTGTTGAAATGAGACATGATTGCTCCTAGCAGCACTGATCTATTTCTGAGAGAATTTTGAGCACTGAAGACACTCCACTTGGAGCTTTTTTCTTCTTGGCAAAACTGGCCTTTGGGCAAGGAACTGCCCATGCATTGACCACTGACAAAATGCATGGTGTCTGATCAGGACAAGCAGGATACAAGAAAAAAAGACTGTCAAATCTTGCCAAGACAGAGTAAGACAGTTTTGACAATTTTTCTGCCTTTGAAAATGGTCTGTCAGTTATTCTAGGCCTTAGCCAAAGTTGGTTGCTACAATGTTGCAAATGAGACTTTGGGTGATTGCCAGTTGTCTTTGTCATTTGTTGCACATTTTGGAAGTTGCTTGATTGACTTCCTGCTTACTCAAATAATATTATTTCCCTTCTCAGGTATTTGTTAGGGTTGAAGACTAGATAGTTGTAGTTACTTTTCTCTCATGACTTGGCCAAGTTATTTGTTATACAAGACTTAAATTCATTAGGATGGGATAATTATTGAAACCTTTATTACATGTGTCTTGCTTGATATTGTTTATGATGGTTGTAATTCTAATTTTTATACTTGATATTTGTTCTTATTGTATATAACTTTGTATTAGGTTTAGAATTTTCTTATTTAAACAAAAGGGAGAGGTGCTGTAGTAATTTTTACCTACAGTAGCCTTTAAGTTACCTGCCCACTTGGGTGTGGCCTCTTATACTTTTTATGCCGATGTAAAGCACATGTCTGGCCTCTTTTTCAGCTGCAGGATTCTGTTGCTGATTCCTGTTCCAGTAGAGAATTGTGATTTGTGAGCTAGAGTGGCAATTATTTTTAGCATCCTTCTTCAATTGTAGGTCTTTTCTTAAAAGGAACACAGGTGGTGGTCACATCCACAAAATGAAGGAGCTCTGAATTCATTAGCAAACTGAGGAAAGTATCCGGCTTCAACTTCTGTTGTTCTCCGCAAAAACCCATGTACCCATACACTCATACACTTGGAAGCACATACATATACACATATAATATCCCCCCCAATATACACATGAAAAAATTAAAAATGTTGGTAGGGGTGTGGGTCAGTTATAGAATGAAAATATTTGAACACATGCATCTATTAAAATTTTAAAGTGCTGGAGATATATAACAGTGGTTAAGAGAACTTTTTGCTCTTCTAATTCACCCAGATTCAGGTGCACAGCACCCACAGTAGAAGGATCACAGTAGTGTGAATTTTTGGTTCATTGGATCCAATGCCCATTTTGGGACTCTGAGAGCACTGCACACATGTAACAACACACACACACACACACACACACACACACACAACTTTTAAGCATCAACAATCAAGTGTCTATGTTCTATGCATTTATAATACATGTTATTTCTAGATATTTTATAAGATGTTTGTAGATATTTATATAATAAAAAAGAAACATATTTACGCACTTGTGAATGTTTATAATATTATTTATTGTGCCCCCAATATAAAGAACTTAAATATCTACTGTTTTGTTTGGGGTTAAATCTAAGGTCTCAGTTTAAGGTCTGTGTGCCCAATGGTTCCTCAGCAATAAAAAAAAAGCTTAATCTTGATTCATGTGACCACGTGGATGAATCTCCACACACAACGTGCTAAGGAAATGATATTTTTAAAGATTTCGTACAATTCTATTTATGCAACGTTCTCAAACTCATGCTTCAGAATAGAAAAATGACCTTTGGCCTGAGGCTCCGGACTGTTGGGAGAACTGTTTACAAGAGAAATGAGACAGGTTTACAAGTCGACAGGAATGATATCAATGTTGATTGTAATAATGGGCATATTATGAATGCATTTGCTAAATCTCACTGAAATATAAGTACTTAAAATTTATAAATATTGTTACAGAAAAAATATAGTTCAAATGACCTATAAAATATGTTCATTAGCCAGGAGTGGTGGCTCACACTTTTTATCCCAGCACTCAGAGGCAGAGGCAGGTGAATCTTTGTGAATTTGAGGCCAGCCTAATCTACAAAGTGAGTTTCAGCCCAATCAAGGCTCTTACAGAAAAACCCTTTTTGAACAACAACAACAACAACAACACACACACAATCTGTTCACTAACAATGGTTTGTAGATTGGAAAAAAATAATGCTGTTTCTCCATTGTGGAGTGGGAGCAATGGAAGTTTCATCTAGAAAAGTATTCTTTGTAAACTATCACATTAGTGTCTGCACAGCACCTTTCTTGTCTTGAGCATCTTGAGTTGTATTCCAGCCTTCTGTTGCACTTGCTGCTGTAATGGCTTGAAAGTCACGTTGCAGCTTCTCCCTCCTTCCCTCATCTTGGTGTCTGCTTTATTGAGACCCCAGGGCTCGCCTCTATTTGCATGCTTCAATGTGAAGGCCTGTTTGTAGGAACTATTGTGGTTAATTTTAGCTTCCAGCAGTTTACTGACAAGACTACTTAAACAGTATTGAATCCTTAGTCTGCCACGAGTCATGACAGGTACCACCCCAAGGTTTCTTGGGCAAGTCATGCAAAAGGTCAGGTATAAATGCATTCCTTTTACCACATCATATCCAACTCCTCCCAGCACAGGCCCAATTATTTCTATTTTGAATGCCAGTGTCTTCATCAGCATTGAACAGCATAGTGCACAATATACTTAGGTGACAATTTTTAGCTGGCAGCAGACCTGATTAATGAGGCAAGTCTCAAATTAACTTTTCCTCATGCCAAGTCAATTTCCCAAGTCATGTAAAATTCCCTTTGTTATGTTACCCGTTAACATCTTCACCACCAGGGACACTTGAGATGCGATGCGTTTTCCTTGACCAGGCATCCATCCATGTCCTATTACCCCTATAAATACAGTGCAACATGATTTGATATTAACACAGATAAATTTGTTTATTTAGGGAGCTCTTTATGCAAGACAATATTCCCTGATTGCATGGCGACTGTACATATATATGAATAGACACTCCATGTTCAAAACAGTAATAGATGCAACCTGATGACAAACATGGAACCCAGTAAAGCAGAAATTACTGACATATAATTATTAGGAATGGCAGCAATGCATTATGCTTTTCAAAATAAAACCTGCCATGGAACCAAAGACAATTTTTTTTCCCATTAATTTTCCCATTCAAAATTAATTATCCAAAGGAACTCTGTTCCCCATGCTGAAATTGTTTCAGAGCTCAATTTATAAAAAAAAAAGACAAGTGCTCAAATTCTTTCCATTGTCTGTCTATATTTAATAAAATTCATTTGGCCCAGACCCACAGTGCTTAAAAGCAAATGTCGCATATTATCACAAAATTATAAGCAACTACATTAGAAATCTGTAAATGGGAGATATGTTTCTAATAAGTGTTAGGTGACCAAAAATTACCAGGATGATTTTCAAAAAAAATGTTAAGCTATAATTACGAATTTCTTTTATGTCACATGAAAACAGAGTTACTTCTCAGGTACCATCTTAACTAAGGAAAATTAAAATACGGTCAGTTTTACAACCTGGGAGTAATTACTGTAATTATTACCTACCAAGTGGGAAAATTCTAGGTTATTTAAATTTCCACCATCTCAGGAGAAAGCAGTAACAATTTTATAAGGTGAAAAGAAGAAAGTGGGCATGGTGGCACATGCTGATAATCCCAACACCTGGGACGTGGAAGAGGAGGATCACAAGTTCATGGACAGCCTGGGCTGAGCACTAAAGACCTTGCAGAAATTAATTAATTAGCTAACAAATTAACTAGAATTGCTCTTACGAATGAATTCCTAAGGAAATACTTGTTCTAATGAGCAATATCTAGTTTTAATAGATACTAGCTAGTGATTATTAATATTATTAACTTTTGTATATGCTGTATGTACAGTGTATACAATGAGAGTCTTTGTATGTGTTTGTGTAACATAGATATGTGAGGATGAGTTCCTTCGGTCACTTTATTTAAGATGCTATGCTACAGAATTGTAAGTTATTACTATAAATTTTATTAAGGGTATGCATGTCCAACTGTAAAAATCCACATATTTACTAAAAGCAAAATTAGTGATATTATTTAGCATAGCAATAGATCTATGACTGTAGTTCTGAAAAGCATAAAAACATCTCCCTGGATTGTGCCATATTTTCTGCCCCAGACACTTTTCTGTTTTCAACAAAACCCACAATTTGTTTGTAAAGAATATAAGAAATGTGAAGCTGCATTTCCCAGGTGGAGAATACAGTCAGGCAGGTTATGATGGCCCATTCCTAAAACCCAGAACTCAGGAGGTTGAGGCAGGGTGCATGACAGGAGTTACAAGTGGATCTGCGCTACATAGTGAATTCTAGGAGAGCCTACATTACAAATAGAAAAAAAAAACTTAACTAAAAGTAAAAATACGAACAAACAAACAAAAACCAACAACAATCAGAAAATCTCAACAGTTAATTAAATAAAGACAGGCAGGGTGCTTAGCAGGTAAAGGTATTTGCTCTACTTGTCTGGAGATAGGAGATCAGACATCCATAGTCTTCCTGTAAAGGTGGAAGGAGAGAAGGAACTCGACAGAGTTTTCTCCTGGTATTCACTTGTGTGCCATGGTGCCCATGTGCCCATAGGCATCAAGCAACATAGAGATGCAAATAATAATAATAATAAATAATACCTCTACATAAATTTTAATTTTAAATAATTTAAGAAGGCTAATTTAAGTAACTTAGCATATGAGACCTCCCAGAAAAGGCTTATTAAAATCACACTAAGTTTTATCCTTATTTATGATTTTCCCATTCATAGATTCCTGTTTTCCTCTGTTGTGACTTTCTGTTTTTACTTAACTGCTATAGGAAATCCTACAGCCAGTAGCCTTTAAGTTACCCACCTACTTGGGCATGGCCTCTTATACTATAAATGCCAGTGTAAAAGGCATGCTCCCTCTCTCTTCCAGCTGCTGGATTTGGTTCCTGTCCCTCGTTCATTCAGAGGGCTGTGATCTGTGAGTTTATTCCTAAATAAATAATCCTTTATTTTACTCAATTCTGAGCTAGTGTGAATTTCTTTTTAGTGTCCATCTTCACTTAACCATGCATGTTTGATTCTAAGTCCAGAACCAATATAAAAATAGATATTGTGGCAACACATTCCTGTAATACTCTGGAGGTAGAAGGAGGAGATTAAAAGTACAACTTCATCCTGGGCTCCTTAGGAAGTCCTTAGCAAACCAGGGATACAAGATACTCTGTCTCAATGAAAAGAAAATGAGACATCTCAGTGGTGAAGTGCACCCACTACCAGGCCTGTAAACCTGGAATTAATTGTGGATTCACATGGCAGAAGAACAGAGTTAATTCCATGAGTTGTACTCTGACCTACACATTCACAGCCTCACCCTCCACATACTACAAAAAATAAATTGATAAAATCATAAAAAGAAAGAAAAATATTTATTTAAAAGACAACAAAGCATTAATTTTCTCACCTCTAATGTTTTGTAGTTGTATATGTACACATGACTCTGAAACCTTGAAGAGTTATCAGTCAGCTTTTCAATGAATTTTACGAACCAGCTGGTGAACAGTCAGTCACATGAAATAGTTACTACACAGTTCACATTTACCTAGACAATGTAGGTCATTGTCGAGAAACATTTTACTGGCAAAGATTAAGAATAATTTTCTTGGGTCCTGAAGAACAAGCGTTTTGCCTTTTGTCTACCCAATCCCACACCAGCTACCTGTAGAGTGTTTATCAAGCTCAAGCCAGTCTTACTTCGTGTCTAATCCTTTCACTCCTGTTAGAACTTTTACTAGTAGAGGCAGTAAATAATGTATCATCCTTTAAAAATGTTAGAATAATGTGCCTTATCAATAATGTACCGTGAACAATCCACTGTTTGGATTTGAATTTTAACTCTCATTTATTATTGAATAGTTTGGGGAAAGAAAATCAGATTATACTTTACTTGAATTGTCAAGAGTTTCACATAATATCCATTCTGAGTCTTTGGATAGTCAAATGGCATAACAAATGTTGAATCAGCAGTACTTATATGTAAAATGTTTTAAAAACATTTAAAGTCTTGAATTTTAAGCATATGCTGGTTCAGTGATCATCTATCTTTAATATTTTTAATATTGCTTTTACACTTCCCATTTGTGGGGATAACTAAAATGCAAACTTTCTGAGTGTGTTGGTGAAGTATAGAAAACTCTGAGCACACAAGTTTGTCCCACTGCAGAGTTACAGTTTTATTGTGCAGAAGGTGAAGTGTTGTGTGATGTTTTGTTTGCGTGCTGACAAATAAAGCTTTCCTGAAGATCAGAGGGCAGTGCTAGCCACCAGTTAACCGGTGAGGCCAGGCACACATCTTTAATCCCAGAATTTGGGAGCCTGAAGCAGGAAGATGAGAAGTTCAAGGCCATCCTTGGGTACACGAGATTGAACCAAACTGAAAGAGAAACAAAGCTGGGTGGTGATGGCTCACATCTTCGATCTCAGCACTTGGGATTACATGCCTTTGATCCCAGCAAATGGAAGGATCAAGCACAGGGGAGTATCACACCTTTAATCCCAGCACTAGGGAGGTGGAAACAGGAACATAAGGTAGGTGGAGAAAGAATCTCAGGTCCATTCTACCTAAAGATTTGTAGAGACAGTACTTCCATCTTTCAGTATGAGGATTCATAGAGACAGAAGCCTCCATTTGTTCTGAGAATTCATAAGGTAAAACCTTTCTAGTGGCTAGCTGCTCTGATTCTATGATCTTTTAGCTTTCACCCTAATATCTGATTCCAGGTTTCTAATTAATAAGACCAATAAGGATGGTGTTTCAGAACTGGTTTACTGCTCTGCCTGATGAGTAGTTCACAGAGAACAAGTCCATCTGACTGCCTGAGGAAATAATTGAAATAAATATTTCTTCCCAAATGTATACTAATATAAACTAACGCAGTTTATCTAATTTTCATAATTTGATTTGTTACAGCCAAAGTCTGAAATACAAAGGGAAGCAGCTTGTTAATTTTGAGTGCCTATGACACATATGATACATATCATCATAAAGAAATTCATTATAATAACATCCAAACGTTAACTTTTCTGGAATTTGACTGGCAAAGCTCAGACTCAACATTTTAAATTTTTACCTTTATCTTTTTATGATAATATTTTAATATCATAGATCTGCTTTTCATTTTCAAAATACAAAGCAACTGATAATAAAATGCTCATAGGTGAATAAAAAAATGCCTACTCATCAGATTGTCTCCTGCCATAATAAATATAGGTCTGCACCACAGGGACTAACATTTAGTACATGTTAGCTACAGGTAGCTATAAATTCAGAATGTAGAGGAGCACGTATTATTTTAAAGAATATTTTGAGGCTTGGAAAAGCAACACAAACAAACATTATCTAAACTAGGTTCTAGCACAGATGTGAGGAGTTCAAAGCTTTATCTTTTCAAATCTGGCTATGTCTCACCCTAGATATGCTCAGGTATTAAAAACATGAGAAACACACCCTCTCTCACATTGGGTGTTGAAGGAAGCTGCTTGTTCCTTCCTGGCCACTCAGCCCCGAAATAAACACACAGAAACCATATTATTTAAAACACTGCTTGGCCTATTAGCTCTAACTTCTTATCGGCCAGCTCTTACATTTTAATTCATCCCATTTCTAGTAATCTGTGTATAGCCACGTGACTGTGACTTACCAGGTAAAGTTCTGTCTGGCTTCAGGGGGGCTACAAGGCTTCTCTCCGACTCCCCCTCCTTTCTCTAAGCATTCACCATAGTTTTCCCCACCTAGCTTTCTTCCCCTATAGCTCTGCTAGAGGTCCAAAGCAGTTTCTTTATTTATCAATGGTAATCACAGCATACAGAGGGAAATCCCACATAAAAGTACTTGGAGTACTGCTAGTTTTCACCCTGCAGTTAAATTTAAGCTGTAAATTACTAGCTGTTGTTGGCTAAAAAAACCAGTGCACTTTTGTTTTTCAAATATTTTCAATCTGCTTTGCACACTTTTATAATCACTAAACATTCTGTCCTAGGAGAATGTTAGCAGGATAGCTTTATAATTTTGAGAGTCATTGATTTAGTAGAATTACTTTGTGATATAATATCTTGTCACATTTGTAAAACACATAGTAGGAGGAGAACTATATTTTGAAAACGGTGAATTACTCTTCATTGTCACTCTCCCCTGATGATGTAATGATATGTCCAGAATCACATTGGGTTATGGGGAAACAAAGGTTTTTCAATCAGTCTTCATAGGATTATGTGGATTAATGGGGTTTGAGACTTCATTTCTAGTGTGGTGTGGAGACTCTTCGTGTTTATGGCAATTTCAGTTTTATGAGGGTGTTGTAGAGAGAAAACTTTGATTTTTGGACAATAGCAAAAAATGTAGTTACATTTACTCCATATCAAGATATTAACAGATGAAAAAGTTACTAGCTATTAATTAGTCATGGAAGGGAATTATTAGGTAATACAAGTAACTCTCTGAGTTCTCAACATACTCCCAAATTTGCCAATTTTTTTCATGCTGCATATAGGATCCTTTGAATGGTATACCAAGCTTGATATATTATACTTGAGACTGTTGAAAGATCTCGCTGGCTGGTCGAGGTTGCATTCTCTCATGGCCTGGCAGCTTTTCCCCAAAACCTGGCAACATAGAAACTCCCTCCATTTTCAGTAAAACAACCTGGCTTTACCATTCCTAATCTGGAAAATGTCCCTGAGTTTGGAGGACTGACTGTATCTGAATGCTGCCTCTAAGCCTGATGCATGATTTATCCTTGGCTTGACACTTGGCAGAGATTCCTGCTAGAAGATTTGAGCTAGGTATTCTGTTACAGTATTCTACTGCCAGATATGAAGCCTTGTGATAGGATAGAGCTACTTAATGCAATTTAGGATTCATCCGCAGGCTTGTCAACCCTATATATTCCGTATATTCTAGAATAAAGTTGAGATGATTCACTGAAATATATCTCCCGGAGGGCTGTCTCCAACTTACACAGAGCCATCCTAACCCTTTTCCCCCAAGTGTGCTCCCTCCATCCTCATGGATCGATGCACCCAATGATACCAAATTTACACCATAGATAGAACTCAAATTTAAATAATATATCAGTTGTAATAATGGCGGAACATGTTATCACAACAGCAGTTGATTATTCTCGACCTGATGCCCTCCTTTTTTTTTACAGTTTTATTAGTTCTTTGAGAATTTTATACATGTGTTTATGTCTGTTTGTGTGTCTGTATTACAATTAACATTGCATGTGAATAGAAAGCAAAGGGCAATTTAAAGGAGTCAGTCATTTAGTTTTACCATATGGGTTCCAAGGATGGAATTCAAGCAATCTGGCATGAAAGCAAGCACCTTTCCATGCTGAGGCATCTTACCGGCTCTCAGATCTTTAGTAGTAAAAAATATTAGTGTAATTTTCAACTATCAATTTTAAAATTAGTATACATACATAGTTGACAAAATATTGTAAATCATTATATTAGTTATATAGGTACTACTGTGATATAATTTCTAAAAATAAAGCATGAAAGAATTATTTTGGGGGGTTATGGTTTCAGAAGATTCACTGCATCATTAATTTGACCCACACACTTAAGCTAAACATCATGATGCTAGCAGCATATGGATCAGGAGAAATCTTCTTATCACTGCAGACCAAGAAGTAAGGAGAGTGCTAAGAAATGGCCAGAGATGGAATTCTATGAAAATCTACTACCAATGACCCATTCACTTCCTCCGTTTCTAACACACACCCCGATGCCTTCAGAATTTCCACAAATGATGCTACCAGCTAAAGACAAATTTGTTAAAATATGAGCTGGTGGAGAACATTTCAAATTAAACTGTAATACCTAGATATTGTCACTTGTTGTTTTACATCTGCAGAAATATCTATGATTTAGAAAACTCAATTTATCTACCAATGTTTCAGTGTTTCTATGGAAGTGTGGAGTAATAAAAACCATAACTAGCACAGTACCTATCCACTGGAGACAAAAAGATAGTTCTATTCAACACAACTAAGTTGGCTCAAAATTTAGGAGTCTAATCCCAAGCAGTTAAGTTTTGGCATATTTCAGCACAGCAAATTTTGATGAAATTTTTTTTTCTGGTGATAATTAACTCAGTCCTGTGTGGGCAATAAAGCTTAAGATAGAACTGTGTTGAAACTCTTTGTAAAGTACACGTGACACCTTCCATAAGGATAAGTTTTAAACATTACAAACTCACAACAAGGATCTGGATTAGGATCCAGTGTAGTCTCGGTCACATTCATAATGGAATGATGTCACACTACTATTAACTAAGTATGCTCTCAGACTTCCAGGCAGAAAACAGGTTACCCATCCCTTCATTGCTGGTTAGTGCTTATCTCTGCGGTTCCCACAAGAGATAAATTCAGGACTTACTCAATCTGAGTATGTCTTTCTATGTCTTCTCTTAAACAGTCACTTGTTGGATGATCCCAAATATGTCCCTTAGCTGCTTCATTGTTTCATTTTTTCATATAAAATTGGGGATAAAAACACCCACAGCCATGACACTTGTGTGAGTACAAAATGAGATGACTCATCTGCAAATATTGGCACATAATATGAATTCATATAAAAATGTAGTTTTCTTCTTATTATTACAAATAATTTTTGGGAGCATTGTGGAATTTATTGTGAATCGGTTATGAATCTGAGCAACTCACTTGGTTTCATTTTAGTATGTACTTTTGAAAAGAAGACTTATTTAAAAGAAAAACACCTATCTTGAATGGAATTGTGTAGAGGGCAACTCTATCTGTTGAGTAGCTTTGTCGGTTGCTCTTATCTAGAGGGTATCACTAGTGAAAAGCTGCATGACTCACTGTAGCAATGAAAATTAAAAATGCATATGTGAGGCTTAAATACTCAAAAATAGCTCAGAGTTAAACACATCACACTGCTTAAAATTTTAAAAGATGTAATTAGCTTTCTTTGGCAAATGCTGAATATTCTCTGGATTATTGGTGACTATAAAATGCTTCTAAACAGTAATTTTTACAAGACGATGTTAAATTATAATACAGATGGTCACACTGTTTCCTTCTTTTACTGTAATCTCTCCAATTTCTCTTCAGAATATGCATACTTCCTGAAAAGTAGATGTACTTAGTCTATTTAAAAACTTTGACATAGGTATAGATCAATAAAAGGTACCCTTAAATATATGAAGGTACCCATAACTCACACATACTCTCTCACACACAAAAACACACACTGCGTTTTGCAACAAGTCTTCTTTATGTAATTCTCTGAAATTTAAGTAAATTCTTTAAAATTTAACCTTAGAATTTAAATTTTTAGGATATCATTATTTACTGCTGAATTTGATAGTGACAAGATAATTTTGCATGCATATATTTCCTTTTTGGAGATATTGAAAAAAAGATGAAAAATAAGCACAATACTTGTATTCAATTATTTGTATACATATTCATTATACACACACACACATATATATATATATGCCATATATTACTTTAAGTGTTGAGATACGGCAGTATACATCATAAAAAAAAAAAAACCTTTGACTGTGGTTCTTACATTGCAGGAAGTAAGATAGAAAATAATGAACACTCAAACAAGCAAAAAGAATAATACAATCTCAAGGGAAAAGCAGCAAACTAAAGGAATAAAGGAATAATAAATATGTGGGTTTTTTCATTTGCATAAGTGTTAGCACTCTTAAGGTACTAGATAGCAATTCAAGGGATTGTGTGTTATAAAGCTATGTGCAGTGTGGGTAAAATTTCTAAAAGATATTTTTGTACCTCACAGGAGACTCATGATTGTATATTATGCAACACCAGATTTGACAAGGTCCAATGCATTATGTGTTAAGTTTGTAGAAAGTGCCCCATGTCAAAAAACTAATATTGTAGTGGTGAATCTAACATGAAGAAAAATATAAGAAGAAAGGCTGCATGGAAACTTCTCTCTCTGTAGTTCCATGCTAGTAGTTCACAGGGTCTAAGCCTTATCACAAACAAAATACCTAAGATGCTGATCATTTGTAGTCAACTTGTAGGGCATGGGCTTACTCTAGGAGGGGAAACAGGAAAATCACAGATGGGCAGATAGTTCTCTCCCAGGTGGTGACAGTGAAGGCTGAAGGTGAGACATTAATGAATGCATTAAGAAAAGATGGCTTGGCAGGGACCTAGGTGATCTCTTCTCAGTGCATACGTCACACATAGTTGAGAACTCCAAGCTCATTATTGTCAGAAAAGAACATTTTTTTTTATTTTATAAAATTCTACTTGTCCATATTTCTGCTTGCCAATCTGTTGAGGTTTGCCCTCAGCTCTGCAGATCTCCTGGCTCACATCTATTTTGCATTAACACTGACCTCACCCAGATATTTGGTGTGTTCCTCTTTTCTTTCCTCCTGAATCCATAGTTCTCCTCTGCTTCCACTGCTGTGTTACTGACTTGCTTTCTCTCTCTCATCAAACTTCCTGTCTTTCATTGTCTTACTTCACAAGAATCCACCCTCGGATTCCTCTCTTCTTGTGCGTTTTCTACTTGCTTTACATTAATTGTCTTTTCGCCTCTTTCCCATACAATCAGAAAAATACGTCTCTTGAGTACAAACTATTTCAAAAGGCAAAACTATTCTCTGAAGCTGTTTCTTTGATATCTTACCTGTATAATTTCTGAAAGTGAATCTTTAAGCAGCCTCCTCTTTTTGCTCCTAGATTGGTGAATTTTACAACCTTGTATGGCTATCATTGCTTTTAAAATTCTATGCAATTTAAACTCTGTAACCCCAAACAAGTATTTTCCATAAATTGCAATGGTATTGATATATGCAGCTTGGAGCCACCCCTTCATCCTTCTGGTTTTTATTCCTACCTGTATTATCATTTCAGTGAATGCATGGCACCAAACGTCTACTGCCTTTTGCTTATATAACATGTTTAACATTTCAGCTACTGTTCTTTATTCCTTTATTTAACTGAGCAGTAAAACCACTGCGGTGTGAGTAGTAATGGAGTGTGAATACCGTCATGTCAAGCCTGATGGGAGTAGTCAATTGATAATACATAGAGAAAGAAAGAAATGAATACATTATGAATTTAAGGTAATGATGATGAACAGAACAAAGCTCAGCATATAGAGACGTTATTGGGTTCATGCATTGGCACCTCCATTGACTATTCCTGGCTATGTGTGATATATAAATATTAAAAATATAAAAAGAGTAAAGCATGTTCATTTTACCAAAAATGCCCTCAGAAAATATGCTGCAATTGTGCAGCACATGAGAAGGTTAAATGAAAGCAAGCAACCTAAAGTTTTGTCTTATTTAAAAGGGAAAGTAAGAGAGGATTTTTGCCTCTAGTATTTTAAACTTACACTCTAAAGGTCAGAATGAGTTGAAGACACAGATGCATTACATATATAGTATTTTAATCATTCTCTTCATTGTGCTTCTCCAGTTAGTACAGAATTCTCTCGATCTAATTGTGATGACAAAAAAAAAATGATGGTGGGATTATGAGGAAACTAGTGATATTAAAGGTAGTGGCAATGACATAGATGGGTACAAATCATGGAAACAGAAATGGTCTACTTTTATTTTGCTGTTTTATCTGCAGCATCTATCAACACACCAGACACAGTGCTGTTATTCAATAACTGTTTGTTGAATGAACAGAATCATGAATGAAAGATGATGCTAATGACTAGGAGTGGTTCAATTCAATTGAGTTGATCATGATAGTGTATTATCCTCCTCAAACAGAGAGAATGTCAGTTTTTGTCTGCTTCGATGCTTTTAAGGAAATGAACTATTCCAGTGATATCTTATCTCAGACAATTAATTTTCACCTTATTCTGTTGAGCGTTATCACCTAGTATTTAGCACATTGTTAATTATCACTTTGTAACCATTTGTAAAGTGTGAAAAAGCCTACTGCACAGATTTCTCTCTTTCACTAATTGTGTTTTTCTCCATCCCAGAGCAGTGACAAGCAGAAAATAAATCCTTTGCAGTAACATATCTAAAATAAATGGGTAGTGATGTCCCTACTTTAAAAAGAAATGCCAGTAATTTTCCTCCATGCACTTATAAAACAGATTAAGAAGGTGTTAGGAAGAACATTGACTTCTTCCCTGAAAAGTCCATAGCCAAGTATAAAGGTACAAAAATTTATAGAAGAAAAGAGATAAAAATGATGATGCAGTATACATGTGTAGAGGGTGTCCCAGTTGTTCAGTTTATGATTTAAATTTTAAAATAGGTTGAGTTTTGGTTAAGGTCAAAAGAACATTAAATAGTGATAGCCAGATAGTATACTCTAATATTTAATTGTAAATACATCCAGGGAATTTTAACTTTCTCTCTTCAATGCTTAAGACAGTGTTCACTTGATTATATATCTATATAAGTATGATACTAATACACAAGACTTCAAAAATAGTAACCTTAAAGTCAATAAAAAATAGAAGATTCAAATTTGAAATGTGAAAAGTTTAAGTAATTTGGACACATTATAGAAACACTGTTATATTAGAACTGAGCAGCTGTAATAATCATGGTTTCAAGTACACTTTCCAGAAAATTGATATTCATTGAGTAACAGCTATACACACCCTTTTTATTTCTATGAAATGACACAATGTCATATTTAAGAGTAACCTCTGAGAAACATATCAGCTAAATCTTATGGTGTTAATTACTCAAATAGATTCTTAACTTACTATCCATTCTACCTCCTGCCAGTACTGCTAGACAATGACACTTTTCTAGACACACTGATGTGGAAACTCTGTGTCCTGTCAATAGTTGGTATTCTGTGAATAGATATGATCAAATGTAAAAACAATGCTGAATTAGGTTTGTTAAAAGAAGCAATGAAACTTACAAAATATTATTATTTTAGGCTATGGTATCATTATACAGAATCTTAAAATTACAAACAAAACTTATATTTATCTGATAACGGTATTATGCAACTTCATATGCATTTAACCGTGTTTTTATTTTTTAAGTCACCTCTCCCATCAATCCTAAATTTTCTCAAGTATTTCTGCTTTATTAGTAACATGGACTTGCATTATTTCCTCTAATACCACGTCACAGTTCTAAACAGAACATTCTTAAATCCAGAAATGAAAAGTTCAAGCCATAAACTTCTTCAAACTTCAAATCTCCAAACTATAAACATCAGTTTATACTTGGTTGTATTTATTTTGAGGAGATTTCAAAAGGATAGGTCAACCAGTCCCTGTAAGAGTATTTTAGGGGATTTAAGTGAAGGAAAAGATGGGAAGAAATCATTAGTATAGGAAGATTATGGTGTCGTTGTATGTTATAAAAAGCAGAATAAAATTGTTGTACAGAATAGCCTTAGGGATGAGCTTGATAATAATATCTTAACATGAATGTCTGTGAAATAGAAAATAATATGTGGATATTTATGTGTTTATGGTATGGGAAAACATGGTAGTGAGAGGTAACAAACCTGGCGAGAATCTGACCCTGGTGCTGGGGTAAAAATGTCCTGATCTGTAGGAACCAAAGGGAAGGGAAGTGTAAATCTAAGGCTTTCTCTCTGAATGTTTTAGGCTATATGACAAAAAACAGGACTTATGTGAGCCCTTTGCATTGCTACAAATAGCCAGTTACCACACACTGTCTTGGACTCAAATGAAGATATGAAAAAAGACGAGCTCACATTTTGAATTATTTTAATTTTCACTATTATACTTACATAATAATACAAATTTTCCTTGCCTTTTATCCCTCTCCCTTTCTCTTTGTCTTGGTTACCATTTTTATTGCTGCAATGAAAATCCAAGAACAAGCAGCAATTTGAGAAGGAAAGGGATTATTTGGTTTGCACTTCCATATTACTGTTCATCTCCCAAGGAAGTCAGGACAGGAAGCCAAAAGGGCAGGAACCTGGAGACAGATGCTGATTAAGAGGCCATGGAGGGAAATGGATTACTGACTTGCTTTTCATGACTGCTCAGCCTGCTTGCTAATAGAACCCATGACTATGAGTTCAGGGATGGTACCACCCATAATGAGTTGTCCTCCCCCATCAATTACTAACCTAAAATGAACGCCCCACAGCTTGATGTTATGGAGGTATTTTCTCTCAGTTAAGCTTACCTACTTTCAGATGACTCCTGCTGTGTCATTTTGACATAAAACTGAACAATACACTGTGTGTGTGGTCTGTGTGTTTACATGAGTATGTATTTGCATGTGTGTAGGCACCCATACACATTTGTACACATATGATGTCTGGTGGAAACCAGGCGTTATCATCCGGTGTCTACTTTGGCTTCCCTCATTTAGTGAGGCTTAATTTCTCCATTGAACCCAGATTTTACTTGAGTCTACCTATTATCTTGTCTTCCTTCTCCTTCTTTTGAGCAGTGTGATTGAAAGTAGGCCAAAGTGTCAATAGAGACCTATTATATGAGACCTAGAAATTCAAATTTGAAATTGCAAGCTGGAGTAGTAAGCACATTGTTTACTGAACCATCACTCCACCCTCTACAAATTATTAGAGTAAATTTTTACTTGTGTTTTGACAATAAATTATCTGATATGTATATCGACTTCTGATAGATTAGAATCAAACAAAAGTAATTGATGAGGTATATATGTATACACACACACAACTAGTTTTTGGTTTGAGCATTGATGTAACAGAATTTTGGAAGTTGTCACTCTTGTACAAAAAAGTGAAACAAGAATGAATAATTTAAAAAAATATTTTGTAAATTTTGTAAATTCTTTGACTAATTGATTCTAAGACAATTGCCTCCACAATCTTTAGAGGAAGATGAATCCAGAGGGTCTTGACCACAACCTGCTTCTCAAGAGAAGAAGAAAGTAGGGTGATGAACTGAAAGTCAGAGCTTGTTTACGTATGATAAGATGATGGAATGTGCACATGTTCATGTCATAGGAACGGAACAGCCTTGGAGGATTCACTCTGCTTCTGAGAGTATATGTTATAAAATTCCACCAGGCTCTTGTAGTAGCAATCTGAGATTCTCTTTTGGGTTTTGCAAGTGAATGAGAACTGTCAGCTTTATATCTAAGTTCTGCCCTATCAATAGACCAAGGATGTTTTTCTGTTTACTAATTGGATTCACAGCATACAGAGAGGAATTCCACATCAGTTATTTTCTTAGTTTCCATGATCTCATATAATAGACCAAATTTAAACAACAACGACAATTGCAAGAAATGCCAAAAATCAAATAAAAAAAAAGTTTGTCCCAGCAAACTAAGCATCAGATCCAAACTGAGAAATTACAGAGTGTCCAAGGATCAGATAAAGAATTAAAAAAAAAAAACTATGAGTAATACATTCTGAGATCTAATGGAAACATAGACAAGCATGCAGGAGCAGATGGTAAGTTGTGATTAGCAGGACGGGAATGCTAGAGAACAATCAGATTAAAGGGGTAGACCTGAAAGACACCACAACAGAAAGAAAGGATCTGCCTTGATGATTTTTCAGGAGGTTGGACATTTGAGGGATAGGTGAATTTAAATATATATCAGCTTCAAAACTAAAACATATATATGTGTGTGTGTTATAAAATTATTAATATTTAAGTTTTATCAAATAATTACAATATGCATTCATTTGGAAAAATAAAAATAGGGCAGATGAAATGTGTGCCTAGGACACTTAAAATTAATTAATATATAAAGTAAATATTCAGGAACTTCTGAAAATAACATATAGGAAAAATACTAAACAACAAAGCTACATGCACATGGGGAAATATCATATCCAGTCTACAGAGCACCTGAAATAAGCAATAAGATTTAAAAGAAGTTACAGTGATGGAAGAAGCTAGCTTAACTACTAAAAAATTACTCCAATTTTCCCAATAGTCACTGTGTAAACTAGAAGAGAATTCAGGATAATATTAAGGTGCTGAGAAAAATACAGCATCAAAATAATATATTCAAAAGTAGATGTAATCCATCAACAGCAGACATATTCAGCAAGTGATTTTAAGGAGAATTCTTCAGGGTTGAGAAATATAGTTCAGAAATTTTAGTTTATGCATAAAGTGGGAAAACATTGGACAAGGAATAATGAGTTTTTGTCTCATTTTGTCTGTGTGATTGTTTTGCCTGCATATATACCTAGTATCACTTGTACTATACGCATAGAGGCTGAATGTGGGTAACACACCATCTAAATAAAGTTATAGATGCCAACCACCATGTGAGTGCTGTCAATCAAACCTGGGTGATACAGAAGAACAGCCAGTGCTCTGAAACACTGAGCCATTTCTCTGGCCCCATTTTTAAATTGTTAATTTAGGTGTAAGATAAAGAATGGCTTTGGTTCACAGTAGCAATTCACTGGACAATTCTAGACCATAGAAGAGTAAAATGAATGACAGTGTAGCCATAAAGTATCAGAGGAAAACATTGAGAGTGAACGCAAGAAAACTGAGGAATACATAATGTGTTCAGTTTTTGATAACAGAAACAGATTAGGAAAAACTTAAATTGAAAACTCAGAGGGAACAGTTCAATTCGAGAAAGAGAAAAGGAAAAATAAGAGAGCTAATACTGTTAATGCAAGAATGAAACAGTACAGATATTAGTCTGTGCCAAATACATAACTTTAAATGATAATAAACAAAGATTAGCAATTAAAGCTGCATATGGTGGCACCCACCTATAATTCCAGAACTTGGAAGGCCAAGACAGGAGGATTGTTACATTCGGAAACAGCTTGGACAATGTAACAAGACCGATTTCCAATTATTGGACAGTGTGTGGGTGTATGAAAAATCTCAATAATTATGTGTGGTACACAGAAAAGATATTTTAGTTACATAGAGTCACGCAGGCCAAAAGTAGTTGATGAAAATAATTTTCTATGTTACAGCAAATAAAGCAATGCTATAGTTCTATGTTAATGTTAGGAAAACATAGCTTTGGGTAAGAAAAAGTTGAGCTAAAGGTGACCATAAATATCATAAAGGAATCAGTTCTCCAATTAACAAAATGATTCTTTCATGTGTGTGCCTAACAACAGGGTATTAAATGACAATAGTTAGATATTTGTAGGATTGCATTGATAAACACGTATTTTCAGCTACAAGTGAAGATTCAACATCTATCTCTAAGTAACAGATACATCAAGGAGGCATACAATCGTATTCATTTGCTGACCTAAACCAAACTATGAATCAGTTTGACCTAATTGACATTTACAGAATATTCCATCTAGCAACAGCATAGGCTGTTTTCTAGAAAAGAGTACATTTTGTGACATAAAACACACTTAGGAAGGTTTAAAAATGGCTAATGGATAAACATATCCTGTCCTCACAAACATGAGTACCTGAAATCAGACTCTAGAATCCACATAAAAAGAAAACATGCACAATTAAAACTAAAGCACCCAGATAAACAGAAAAAAAAATCAATGAAAACTTCAACAATATTGAAAACTATAAACCAAAGAAGAAGCTCGGTTTTAAATTATGTTATTTGAAATATTCAGTGGCATTCTAGGTTTGCTAAGTAAGAAGAAAGGAGGAAATAGACCTAACAGTAAGGTGGCATCATGTTTCCCTCATCTACACTAGTAACTAAAATAAAATGCTTAAAAAAATAGCTCAGGTTTTACAATGCTGAGTTTCTTGAGTACTACAGTTTCTTCATCAGAGAGCCTAGTCTGTGTTTTCCAGGTGTTCGTATTTTCTTCATTCCCTGACCACTATAGTTAGGTACAAGTCACTGAGTATATGCAAGTTCATGACATGGTGTCTCTACCTGTGATCTCTGCCTAGCCTCCCAGATCTGCCACTACATTCTTTGAAATCTAGGATCAAGGTAAAATTCTTTCATTGTTCACATCCCTTCTACTCTCAGAGACTCAATCTGAGCTCCTTTTGAATATGAGTGGACTTTGAGGAGACAAGGACTGAGTCCTGAAATTGTTCAAACCCCGAGTTACTAAATTTCTGAGCTTCTAGAGGGCAAACAGTCCAGAAAAAAAATCACTGAAAGGTACACCAGATCTTGTTTACATTTTCCTGATGAGAAGCATGAGGCTTCTGCTCTTCCGTGTTGATCTTCTTAACTAGTCACCTGACTGTCCTCCATGTTCTCCTCTGAGTAGCTTTTTAAAAATCTGTTCTAACACTTCTAGTTGGGTATTTTACAAATAATAAGGTTCTGCTTGTTGGCCCTTTTTCTATTTTTATTTTGTTATAATCAGTAACCAAGCTATTATATATCTTCTATCGTTCCATTACATATTTCTTTTGAAAAATACCTGATTTTGTTGCTTCCATATCTTACTTTTCTTGGAAAAATAAGACACACATGAAGCAGTCCAGTCTTTCCATTTTATGACAAGGATGGATTCACCTCTAGTTTTCAATCATGCATCCTTTATTCCCTTCTGAGGATTCCTGATAAATGTCTTTCTTATCCATATTTCTAGCAACATTCCATACAATTGTAAACAGCTGCTATGCAAATCAAAGCTGTCTAGAGTTCTCTTCTTCTATCAGAATCATCCCTGTGTATAAATAATAATGAGACCGACTTCTCAAACATTCGCCTCCAAACATTTCCAACTCTTCCCACCACCCAATTCGAAAGCCATTTCCATAATTTAAGATTCTGTTATAAAAACAGCTTATTCTTGGTACCAAGTACTATTTGGGGAAGTGTTAGTCAGTTGGGCAAGGTTTCTGCAATAAACTATTTACTGTTAGCATTCCTTAATATAGGAAGTCTAAGATCAAGTTATTAGATTGAATTTCTTCAGTTTTTATAAGATATTCTATACTTTTCTCACAGGCAGGAGAGATAAGACATTTCCTTTCAACACCTCTTATAAAGGTTACTAAGCTCATGTATGAGCATGAAGCCTTCATAATTTAATTATGTTCCAAAAGACTCCACTTCTTAATTCCTAACATTGTGTTTTATATTCTATATGTACATGTGATTTTAACCTTCAGTTTTGGAAAAGTGAAACCAACTCCTATCCACATTGACATAATTCACTTCTATAAAAATATGAATTTATATAATAAATATTTATCCATTTAGATTTGCAATGCATACAACAGGGGTGTGAATCATTCTTTTGATTTGCTAGCCACATACTGACCTTTTAAAACCTTCAAAATAAGAGTAGACATTATGAAAAACAAATGTAAATACTATTCAGTCATGTCAGTGTATAGATAATTGCTCTGGAAGAAACAGTAGAGAAAATGGCTCAACAGACAAATGAGACAATGTTATGGGGGCTTGTAAAGAGAACACTGTTAAACTGTGACAATTTGTTTGGCAATTACAATATACTGGGAGTTGCAAATGAGGAAAATTATCTGATTGGAGTTGCATGTCAGGAACTGTCAATTTTGAAGAAACTTTTTGGTTCCAAATATTGTTCTTTCTGCCTAAGATTGATTTTACCCTATTCCTCTGGAAGTGCCCCATTTTTCATTTAAGGTCCAGATTTTCCCGAGTGATTAAAATGCCTTCACTGGACTAAAGAGAAAAAGAAGAATTAGGTAGGCCCATTTTCATGTTGTTAAAATTGTCAAGACAAGAGAGCACAGAATCCCCATCAAGAGGACACTGTTAAAACATGCTCTGTGTAATTATTCAAGAGCTTCAGAGAAGGAGGGCAGTGGTGGGTTAAAGGATTGCAGTATTTTGGAGATTTGAAAGTAATTATGGTATCCTTGACATCCTTAATGGCATGTGATGGAGAAATGACTTAGAAAACATAGACAGGATGCTTCCTTTCACTCAATAGTCAGGTGACTTTGAAGAACCTTCTGCCTTTTCTGTTGTATGAATGTTTCCTTGTGAAATGTGGGGGGGGGGGAATGTTTCCCTGTAAATTTCATCTAGATCTCAGGTACATATTATAACTTTAATGACCATTTTTACTTCACCACGGAAAATTCAATTTCCTGGATGATTACTTATTATTTCGCAGCCTTATGTGAGCAGAAAGTTCATTTTATACACTATTATAGATACAGATTCTAATTAAACTTCAGATCTCAGAAACAATGAATATGTGTCATTTTTGGTAGCAGCAACCAAGAAAAACCCTTTGTAGTGTTGTGATCACTGCCTGTCTGTTTGTCAATACTTGATCATTCTCAACCTTCATTTTCCCTGATTTTCATCCTCCAATCCCCCTGATTCTCACCCTCCATGCCCCGCAATCCTCATCTTACCCTTCTCTGCTTGTTAGACTCCATTCCTCCTGATTCGCATTTTCCACACTTCCTAATCCAAAACCTCCACTCCTCTGCTTGTCATCCTCCACTCCTGATTCTCATGCTGCGCTCCTCCTAATCCTCAGATTCCACTCCTTTCTTTATCACCCTCTACTCCTCTTGATTCTCATCCTCTATTCCTCTGTTCTCATCCTTCAGTGCTCTTCTTTTTCATATTACACTCCTCCTGATTCTTCTCATCTTCCATCCTAACTTCCTTTACACGGGGACCTCAGACTCCAACAGTATGTGGAGTTAAACCTCACTCCAGTGACAATAGTGTGGGCTAACACAAAGTCCATTCACTTCTAGACATAATGACACACAACTTCAGTTCAAGCACTACAAATTTCAGATAAGTATTTGTGGTTGGGACTAATCTTGGCTACACAACAAGATCATCTCTCAATAGATAAACTAATGAATGAAACTAACGAGAGACCACTACCTATACTCTTCAGACACACTAATGAGTAAAAACCACACAGGCCATCGTAAAGATCTTTCAGATATTTAAGAATAAATGTCCTGTATATTTAATATCTATGATTGAAGCAAAATTGTTTCCACTTGAATAGTGTTTTAGCTAGGTGTAAAACCAAAATTACATTTAATATCTTACTTATTACTGGAATTTATGTTAATTATGTGTTCAGAGCCTAGAAAATGTCTTTAATCTATTCCTATTTTCTCAGCACTGATCTTGTTCATTATTTGAGTAGTGTCCACTGAATTATCTAAAATGAAGATCCTTTGCCTTATATATGTGTATTTAATAATGAATGATCTTAGAGTCCATTACATGGGTGTTAACAGTTACATGTTTTACTATATCAGCTTCTCTTATTTGGGTTAGCAAACTATTCATATATAATTTGTTAATATTTTTTATTGCCATGGCTATTTTTATTTGTCAAGTTTATTTACAAATATATTTTAAAACAACCCATAAATTAATGTGAATTTATATCTGCCTGTTGCTGTGTCTTTCACTAATATAAAATATTTAGTAAATTTGAGGAATATAGCTATTGTCACACCACATGTACTGGAAAGATGACATGAAGACAAAGTCTTTGTGCCAATTGGCATCACTATCATAATAGGTACAGATTAAATCTAGGTAAGTGACAGTACTTGGAAGTTTAGAAATTCCCAACATGTTCATATTCAAAATATTCATGTTAGACATAAACTCAACATAGTACTTGAGCATCGTAATGTCAAAGTGGGTCAAGATAAGAGCCAGTGTCCTATCAGATAACCCCTACCTTCCTTTTTAAACATTTTATTCTCATTTCAAGAATAAGGTCTCTTTGGCTTTCAGTCATGAGACTGTTAGACAATAAAGAGGTACTGCTAACACTAAATTCCACTCCAGACACAGGATTTTACCAAATGTAAGCGATTGCATTGCCCTAAAGTTTATATATCATCCTTACAGCTGGGATAATAATAGTATGTAGGGAAGGCAGTCCTTTTTCAATGTAGATAATTTCAAAATAAATAAATAAAAACCCACTTTAGATATTGCTGAGCAATTGTGAAACTCAGTAAACATTTCATCCTTGTATCCGAGGGTGCTATTTCTAAAGCTTAAAACAACCCAGTCAGAGTGAAATCATTGTTCCCACTTCATACATTTAACAGAATCTGAACCTGAAGAAGGCACTGTAATTGACAAACTATTAGGTGATCAAATCAATTCAAACTCTACAGTGTAAAGCTCCAAAGTCTATGTATTTTCCACCCCACTAAGCATGACATTACTGAGACATTCAAGTAGTAGTCCTAGGAGGTAAATGAATCTCTTAGCAAGGCTCCATTTGAAAGAACAGCTCAATTTCAACCTTGCCAAAACTCTGACCATTGTATTTGGCAGACACATTTCAGCTTCCAGATGGATAATGTTGAGTCAAGTCACACTACTCAGGTCAGTAGGTGAGTCCTGACAAGTACTTTGTAACTAATGTGTCCTGGCAGGTCTATCAAAATATGGTTGTGCTCAAATATGTGCTCTATAGGGTCCATTTCATGAGGACTTTATGTAGATGTAAGTGTTAGGTCATTCTCGTTTTTTTTTCTTTTTCTTTTTTCATTGTTTTTATTGAGTTGTATATTTTTCCACTCACCTCCCTTTCTCTTCTTCCCCTTCTACCCTCTTTCATGACCCCAAAGCTCCAAATTTACTCAGGAGATCTTGTCTTTTTCTAATTACCAAGTAAATTGGTTGTTCAGTGTTAGAATTCTCATTGTGGTTTTTAAACCTCCAATGTTAAGTTGTCTTTTCCCACAGATTATGGAACATCAGAGATGACATCAGTCATATATGTGTACAGATATTGAAAGAACTAAAGCTAAAGACTATAGACTAATTATCATATATTACATTAGACATACACACACACACACACACACACACACACACACATACATATATATATATATATATATATATCTTTATATGTGGGACTAATTATCTCTATATATAAATTCTATATATACACTAATTCTATATATAGTCTAATTATTATATTTTATTGATCTGTATTATCAATACAGATCAATAGAAAGCTATATTGGAGGATGAATGATTATTTTTTGAGTAAAATGCACTTTTAAGTTTTACTATTTGAACAATAATGTAAAGCGTGTTCCTAACCAAGAGGTGTTCTGGAGAAACCCAATGTAGGCTTGGGGCATGGTTTGCTTGGTTCTGCTACTGAACTCTGAGTTACCGAGCTCTACTGAGTCTTAGTTGTATTTTAGGCAATATTTGGGCAACAATAGAGTGTAGGGTTGATATGTAAAGTAAACAAGAAAAACAATAAGAACAAAGAACAAGACTAAGTTTGAGGCAGTTTCTCTAGTCCTCCATATGTAGTGCTACATTTCATGCCTTCTCTTCATCATTTGTAATTAATAAAGCCTGACACCTTAAACACCTCCGTGGGGTGAAACATTTTGCACAGCCTGTTGAAGTTCATTTGCTAAAATCTCACTGATTCCTTCTATAGGACACAAGAAGTGAGCTACAGGCTGATCCAGCTGCAAACTGTTAACAAATGCATATAGTTACTGAGCAATTTAACAATTTTTATATCCTTACCATTTTTTCTTTTACCCTTGATTATATGCAAACTTCTTCATTTTTCTCAATGTCTAATGCCTGATTTTTCTGCCCATTCTTTCTTCAGCTTAAGGAATTATAAAACACACTGTAAAATGTGTTCCATAGTGACCAGGTATTTCTTCACTTTTATTTCTTGAGCACAATGTTCTTATCAAAATAAATACCACATGCCAGCCACAGCTTTTAATAGAGACATGACAAATCAGGAATGATATTCCAAGAAATAATGTCCCAATTGGATTAGATGAAAACAGAACCTTTTCAATATGAATTAAGCAAAACATCTTCTCATTTTCTGACATTTAGGCAATGTATTTTATTCTCATGAAAGCTTACAAGTACAATATGGGCAGGCCAGGAATTAATATCAAAGCCAAATGTTTAAAGACAATAAGTTGCTGTCTAGAGAGAGTTTCTTGTCAGTAAAAGATATTTTATTTATTTTTTTATTTTTTCATACAATATGATGAACATTGATGACTATAGTAACTTATACTCTGACAGGTATACCAATGAAAGATTTGTTCTTGCATGTGGCAGGTCACTGTTAGATGTATGTTGAATATTGGAATGCTTCCTCACAGCAAATATGCCAGAAAGACTCACTTTGTGGTAAATGATTTTAATTATTCAAAGTTTAATGCCTAATCCTATGAATTGAGCAATATTGCCTATATCTTAGGTACTCTTTTTATGGTTGGTGCATTGACTTTTTTCCTAAATCAAAGCATACAAGTAGGTCTTAAATAATATTTTTTCAGGTAAAATCTGCTGCTTTCTCCTCATTCTTTGTATGATGCAGAACCATTCCATTATAGAATTATTTCCTGAAACCTGTATGTGACTTTTAAATGTATTTTAAATTTGATGGAGCTATTGAGTTGCTATTATAAATTTTTCTATGAGAATAGTTTTGGATGAGATTAACATTTATTTTCTGAGACTCAGAATAAATCATGAGTCTTTCTTGATTTCAGTGGGTTTGTTCTAAATACTTGAAGACCTAAATATAATGAAGATATCATATCTCCTTGAGTTAAAAAAAAAGATTTTAAACTAGTTTAATTATCTGGAGAACTCTGGATAATACATATTTTGAATTTGAGTGTTGAGTGCAAGCTGGAAGAGTTTTCTTTTAAAATATACTCATTATTTGAGTATTTTGCAGAGTATATATTGATCATGTTCACCCCTCCCTTAACTCTTTCCATATTATCCCCCAATTCCCTACCCACTCAGTTTCATATTTTCTTTCTCTCAAAGCAAAACAAAAGAAATAGTGATCCCCAAACAAAGACAAATCACCCCTCAAGATGCCAGACAAACAAGAACAAAACCCCTAAAAAACAAAGAAAAAATATTGCATTCATCAGGGGTCTTTAAATAAAAATAACTAATTTTATACTAACATACACACATGCATATGTGTGTCTATTTGTGTAAAAATGTATGTATGCATGTGTGTATGAGATTCATTAGAGTGGCCTTGAGGCTATGCTCTGAGCAGTTCAACCATGATGTCCCCTGACTGAAAAGCTGGTTTCTAGTGGTTATTTGAGGTAGGCTGCCATGAAGTGGCGTGACTGGTATTTAGAGAGGGTCTCCTCACCTCAATTTATCCAATCAAGAAAATCCTTCACGGGTGTCCCCAGATGCTTGGGTTTTAGCTGATTCCACATGTGGTCCAGCTGACAGGTAAGATTAACCATCACAACTGTGTAGTTCTGTTTCTGTTGGTTAATTTTTCCAGGCATGTGGCCTGATCCATAACATAGTTGATGCCCTAGCTCGCATTGGAATGAATAAAACTCACCTTCTCTCACTGAGTAGCAATTACCTAGGGTTATATTGTTTTATTTGATTAATTTTTGATATTGGGAATTTAATCCAAGGCCTATTGTTTTCTGATCAAGTCTCTATCACTGAATTACACCTCTAACATTCGCTTGCAGTTTTCATTTTCTTTGGTGTGATATCAGTTCAAATACTTCGTACTTAGATAGTGTTCATTGGTGACATTTTCAGAGTTATTTAGGATTTATAGATAAGCTCTACCTTAATAGAACATATTGTGCACATTTTCTCCCAGTCTGGCTTTTTCATATTCTTGCATTCTCACTGTTTTTTGCATTAGTAGAGAACATTAGCATTGCCCCTATTCAGCAGAAAGCAGCTTGGAAAACTATGCCCACATTCCCAAAAATGGATTATGGGCATTTGCTTTTGTTTAGAATGTTGGTTACAAGTTGTTATGGATAATGATCAGTAGAAAACCTAAACAAAGGATATTCTATTCAGAATTCTTGTTTTAAAAAATGGGAGGAGGTAACTTCTGTGGGCCAATCGTCTGTACCCTCACACTTGTATTTTAAATAAACACTGATTGGCCAATAGCCAGACAGGAAGTATTGGTGGATGGCCAGATAGGAAGTAGAAGCGGGGTATGGAGAATTCTGGGAAGAGAGAAGTTTCTGTCTGCAGTTGTCACCCAGACAGAGAAGAAGCCAGATAGAGAGCAAGCAAGATGCTTTTCTGACTTGCTGAAAAAGGTAACAAGCTACGTGGCTAACACGGACAAGAATTTATGGGCTGATATAAGTTATCAGAATCAATTAATTAGAAGCCTGAGCTACTGGGCCAATCAGTAATTAATGTAGCCCTCCGTGAATTTCTTTGAGACTGAACAGCTGCAGGACCAGGCGGTACAGCAACATCAGTCAACAAAACATTGAGATTTAGTAGCATCACTGTTAGCCCACATTACCAGGAAGATAAGTTGAGTACATTCATTGAAGCAGTAGAGATAACTGACTTGTAATCGTCATATGATTAATTAAATAAAGAGAATGGAAAGAAAACATGTAGGGAGTGTATAAAGGCAAATGAAGTGTTGATATAGTAGGTTACATATTTTTCATCTTACTTTTGTATGTAGCAAATACAATTTTAACAAGTGTGTCAGAGAGAGGTCATGAAGATAAGCAAGAGAAAATTATTACACAAGTTACACTAAAGAAGCAACGTGGACAACTGTGCTTCTCAGTTGTAAGCAAGAATGTGTATGTTCTGAGTTTGAAAGGCAAAGCCTATTGGAAGTAACGTTTAATAGATAAAATCTAATGTAGCTTGTGCCTTTTTATTTATCAGTGTGTACAATTAATAAAATGCAACGCATTAATTTCCTTATTAATTGTAATTGTAAAGAAATTAACATTCCTTATAAAATATAGGTTACTCAACTTCATGATCATAGAATGTATTTACATTGATTATAAAAATATTTACTGAAGGGTTTTCTAGAAATTTTTCAAGGATTATTCTGTTAACCTTTATAATATTTTAATTTGAGGGATGTTCATAGAGTAAGTTTTACTGAGTCTATTTGAGATTCTTAGAACAATAATAAAGAGTATAAATAGGAAGTAAAACTGTCACTGTCTTGACACATTGAAACACAGCAAACACCTCACATCTCACACAGTTTGCTTTTAAACTGAATTAGTGCTGCTAAAACTATTTATTTAGTAAAATTCTCAATATATAATTTTAATTTTACTTTAGCTATCATTTCTTCCTATTCTTTAGCTTTCTGCATATTAAATAGATATTCAATTCCGACTATTCCATCTTTTTCCCTGAACATGGTCTCAGAGGTATCAAACTCAATCTACCCAGGAAGGAAGATTATAGCAAAAGAGCAGACTTCAGAAACATAAATGCTATTCATTCTGGATAGCAAAGAGCAGATTCACTAAGGAGAGAATATTTTTATGATTTTTGATAAATAAGTAAGTTCTTACATCTAAAGTGAAAGAAAAAAATCCTAGATAGGGAATTTTGAACAGAGAAAATTTGAGAAGAGTTATAGGAAATTCTAATTCAAGAAAAGGAAAAGTAATTTAGTGTATTTACACTATTGGACATGCAGGTATTAAGATGCCAGAGGTGATGGTTGGGAAACTGGAAAGTGCTATGTTGCTGTAAGACCACGTATACATGGGAAGACACCAAATATACTCAAATGCTATTATATGTGATCAGCTGTGAATCCGAGAAAAAGCATCCCTAGGTACTTCCTGTGAATGTAAGATTGCTTGCTATATGTACAACCTTTTGTACTTACATATCTTGAACAGATAGGCCTTCTTCCCTTCAGATGCTCTCTTCCCTAACTACATACCTAGAGCAATTCACAAAGTAGAAACTTATTTGCTACTATATAAAAAATCAGATATTATTATGAGTTTGTGATTTTTGCAACCTAATGTGTTTTGTTACAATCTTGACCTACACTCCAATACAGTAATATTTTAATAGTGATGCAATAGTTTCATCCTCTGATACCTGATCATACTGATTGTGAGAGATAATGGGACTTAAATGATTACTCTAAGTAAAGGTGTCAGAGTATAGCAATCTCACAGTAATATTACATACTGTACTTGGTACATCTAACAATTTTCCTGGACTCTTAAATAATTTCTCCATCATGTTATATATTCAAAAGGAACCAAATGAAATGCTGTTAGATTGAGATTGCTGTAAAAATGAAGAACCAATTACCATGAAAAGGAATTGATTTGGGGACTTTATTAATACAAATGTCAGCCATGCAGGAGAGAAGATTTTTGGGCAGCCACTTCAAATTCCAAGCAGCCTACAACCAGATTTTCGAGCAAGAATCAAAGCCTAGATACACATTAGACTTTAAGTACTTTTTAACTGACCCTGAACAAAATTGCAAATTTTATTCTACACAGATGGTAGAGTGCAATATTCTTGTACTGCCAAAAATATGTGTAGACTGGGAGAACTCAATGACTTATTAAAATTGTTCTTTTTAGCGTCACCTTTCATGAGTGATTCAAGACATTTCAAAGTAAATGGAAAACTTTCAATGACTTATCAGAGAGTTGGCAATGAGTCTATTCTTCTGATACTTTGACAGACTGTATTATTATATAGAGTATTATTTCAAGTTAGATTAATATGTAGTCTCAAATACAGAAAAACTGAAACTTGTAACAAACCTTATCATCTGAGTTGAGCAACCAAAACCAAAACAAAACAAAATTTCCCACCTTGTTGATGAGGAAACCTTGTTAGTCAATTATCACTAAGAGGGGCATGCAAGCATGAGGTATTGCTTTCTAGGACCTAAAGAGAAAAACGTGTGCATGAACCAGGTGCCCTCTCTCTGTGTGATTACACTGAGAATGAGGAGAGCCTGAACTTTCTGTTCCTGTGGCGTGAGTTTCTCGTTATAATAAATAAAAATATAATTGTTTACACTTTAAGCTAGCCTGTTTTTTTCACTAATTGAGTTAGCATCTACACCTCATTGTACAGGACTTATGTCCAGCCCAGCGCATCTAATCCTGAGCTTCGTGGGAGGGTGCATTTACACCCAGGGAGGCCATGACTAAAAGTTTCTAAGTATGCAACTCTGGCTAAATCCAGATTTTTGAGGCATAGGCATGAATTCTTGGGTCTATGAACTCAAATGACTTATTTTTCACACTATCACTAAGTGAAGTATTTTAAATTATTTAAGTAATATTACAAAGTCCCCTCCCATTCTTGTTTCCTTAACTAATTCACTGTGCTTCGGAACCAGATGGCAATGACTGCTGTTGCTGTTAATTGAAATAAATAAAAACAAGAGGTCAGGCAAATTTCCAAATAGTCTATTTGAAGTGAAACATTACTTGAGTTCTCTAACTTTTTTCTTTATTGCCATTTTATTTAAAAATGATAAGCTGTACATATTTGACTCATATGTCTCTAATTCATTCTAGTTCCATCGGAATAATTTTTAAGTGCTAGTTAGTACAAATAAGCATTAAGAATATATTCCTACATAATTTTGGAAAGTGAGAAGTTGTACTTAATTGTGGAAATGTCTGGAAGGTTGACTTCAAAAAATACTCTTAAACTAAACAGATGGTAAATACATTGTTTCACAAAAATCCATTTCCTCATGGGCATCATTATAGCACAGAATTTTATAATACATAACATCTATGTCTCATTCAATTCTGACAAAAAGAAGAAAAGAATGACAAGGATAATAAAGAAAAAAGGTAAAATCTGAAGAGAATTAGACACTGAGATGCTGGAGTTAACATATGCTATCACTAACAAGCTGAAGAATTTCAGCTTGAAAAGTAATTGGTCCTGAATTCTGAATGCACGTACAGCACATTAAGTTTTAAGGAGGTGAAGCCTTTCTATTAGTCAGAAAGTTGTGAGAGTCAGTATTAGCATGAAGAAGCTGCTTCTATTTGTTAGTGGAGATAGGTAAAAGTTCTGTAACATATGAGCTTTGTTTGACAATTATTTCCAGAAGGAGAATTTTGTGGTTCAATAAAATTACTCAGCTCATTCTGAACATTAAGGGAGCAGGAGAAAAATATGCATTTAAATGTAAATTTGAATTTATAAATGTGTTGGAGATGTAACTTTTTACATTGCATAATTTTACTCTACTCACATTTTTTTTAATTTTTACTATCCTAAAATAGTTTTCATGTTTAAAATGTACACCACATTTGTTTAAAGCTAAATCAATTAATAGATGTTAGAAATTAACTGGCCTAAGTTTTAATATCAAACTTAAGAAAACCATTTACAGTAGTCTTAAAACAGCATTGGCCACATCTCTATCATTGTCTGCTATCTTGTTTCTTCTCACAGACAAAGGTAAGGATATAGGACTTCCTTTACGTAATAATAAAAAAAAAACTACTAGTCATGTCAATAATTATAGACTTAGACATTTTATACAATTTCTCAAACATGGAGAATACTTTTGTTTGGGGAGATAAAAGGTTAATTTTAAGTGTTTCCCACTGAGTAAATAAAAAACAGCTCAGATATTATGCTCAAAATAGGGATTTGCTCATAGATAAGCTTTTAGCCTGGACAAACTATGACTCACAGAGAACAGCTACTGTAAGAGAAAACTCTCTATACGGTCTGTATATGTGGCTTCAATACATCTATCTCTAAGCATGCAGATGGAGGGATAGGCAGTCAGGAAGAGCACTGCAACTTCCTTTTTGTAAAATGGGTGAAGAGTTTAAGACCACTGATGTCCTTTATTTTCACTTCCAACTAAGCTGAGGAAATTTTTAGAGAATTTTCCCATTGTTTCAGCTCTTCCCTTCCAAACACACATCCTTTTTTGATAGGGCCCACAGGTCTGGTCCACTCTTGCCCGACTATAGGCAAGACAGTTTAAACTTACCTCTGTTCCTTCAAAGTTATTGTCAGCAGTTCAAATAACAAGTATGGTTAATATCCAGACCTGGTATTTCAGATATTAAAAAGTAGCTCTGTTTCTACCTCAAACAAAAGTCTATGGATCCAACTAGGTCCCTACTCCCTTAGGGAATTAACTATGTACTCTATCAAGGGAGTGGTTTGCATACAGAATGTTTTGGTCTAAGGTTTTGAGCTTTACTGTCTTGTTTTGGCAACAAAACGTTTAAGTATGAATGTAGCTCATAATCCTTCAACTGGTCTGTTCATTCCTTCTATTATTTTATTACAGTTTTCTTCTTACTCCTACCTTTTGAATTCGGGGTATTTAAGAAAATGGAAATTAAATGTGGGCAATTTTCAGCATTCACTGGAACTCCTTTTGGATACTATCCTATGCTTCTATTTATCATTTTCGCTTATGTCTGTGTTCTCTTTCCTTTTTTTCTCATCCTCACTCTCCTTTTGGTAAACGGTAGCCTTGTCAAAGCTGGTCTCAGATGCCTCCCATCCCAGGGTTTTAATTGCTAGATTTCTAACCTTCTTCACTGAGAAGGGTTGCGTTATAAAATTTAGGGAGTATACAGCAAAAATTTTATATCTCCGAGTACTCAGTCAATGGGGCATAGGAGGAAGAAATGTATGCTTAGGGTTGTCAAATGTATGTTTCATGTTCAATCAGCACATCTGTCATTTTGTCTGGCTTAGTCTTCTGACTTTACAAGATCATAAGATACACAGTCCTGCATCTGCACTCCCCCAATTTCCTGGAACTAGTTATCAGGAAGTGGGTATCCCATTCTGCACATCAGCATAAAGGAGTGACTCACCTCTCTTAACTCAGGATTGTTTACTTAAGTGGCAATCTATCATTATTTATAACTGTGTTTGGATAAGGTTTTTCCTTTCTTTCTATGGATTCCCCCTTTCAATCTTAGACATCAAGAATACCTTAGCTTTAGAAAGCATTGGACTCTTTAGAAACAAAACACTATTTAAGAACCTGTTCTTTAAATAAAAATCTTTATGTTTGTGTTTTGAGATTTTTTAAGTACTGAGATGTAGCAGCTTAGCTAGTCCTCAGACGCAGTCTACAATTTAATGGCAAATATGTAAGAGTCTTTTGATGTTGCAGATTTCCTATTACTCTTAAAGAGTGACTCCTCATGTATCTCTGTACCTTCAGAAGATACTTAGTCTCTTCTTTTTTTATCCACTTTAATTCCATCTTTTTTTCTTCTCTAGCTCTGTCTTTTTTGTCTACTTTGTACATTAGCTGGTGAACCCAATTTTATTCCACTGATAATTTGTTTTAGAGGAATCAGTGAGAATCATTTACCATGGAGCACCTGACACCACTTCACTATAACATTGAGGATCACACACAGAATGAAGTCAATTAATCATTAGGCTTACAAATCTCTCCAAATAGGAGTGAGTATGGAGTGTATGTTATGTAGTATATTAAAATATAGATATATCTCTTTTTACATTTTCACGCATGTATGACATTTTTAAACTCCAGGAAATAGCGATTTTAGTAAAACCATGAGAATACGTTTATATGGTCCTTTAATAAAATCTCACTGTGTAGCCCATATTGTATTAATATATCTGCCTCCTAGACTAGCTCAAACTTTCTTTAACCTTATCCCATCTGGATCTGGCATGGCAGCATTCCACTGTTATACCAGTCTTTTATCTTCAACGGTCAAAAGCATGATAATAAAACTTTGTCAGACTAGATATAAAATTTTGTGAGCATTAATTAAAAGTACAATAAGAATGCACAGAAAGACAAGTAACAGGAGTGAAATTAAAAAAAAAAACAGTAGCAAGAGATGCTGTTTTCTAATAATTGTATACTGTATTGCTAACTTGCTACATTCCTTCTTACTTAGTCATTGACCATAATACCCATGGAAGTTAAATGTTCTTTCATAAACACAATCTACTAAAACATAACTTAATTTTAATAGGAATATGCATACATGAATAAATGTTGCATTAAGAATGTTTGTTGTATATTTTTTTTAAAGAATATCATTCAGTGATATTGCTCAAAGTGTCTATTAGTTGTTTCAAAATAGAAAATTTTTGCCTAGTGTGTCTTTTTGGAGGTTGGGGTTTCTCTGTAGCTTTAGAACCTGTCTTGAAATACCCTCTGTATACCAAGTTGATCTTGAATTCACAAAGATCTCCCTGTCTCTGCCCACCTAGTGCTGTGATTAAAGGCACCACTGCCAGCCATGAGTTTATTTTCATTGATATTTACAAAACAATATCAGTTTCTGAGTTTGATTAGTTGCTCCAGAACAGGATATTGAGGAGTAAGTCAAAATGGTAGCAGGTGATTACCCATAAAAGGATGAAAAACCATTTCTACTGTTGAGATAAAGCAAATATATCAACTTAGAGGAAAAATAGGAAATAGCAACTTGAAGAGGAATTTAGAATATAATGCTGATAACACTGGGCAGAGATTCCTTTTCTTTCCTTTTGTAAATTCACCTTTCTCCAGTTATACAAAACTCCAGACTGGAAAAGCATAAAATCCTCCTTTAAAATGAAGAAATGAAAGGGAGCTGTTTCTACAAGGTGTTACTTCCTTATTTTCATTTCCAGGATTGGCCTTAGACAGTATGTGTTCACAACTGAATTATGACTTTGACTCCCAGTCATATCCTGTTGAACTACAGAAGATAAATTGATGAATATTCTAAAGTTAAGGCTCATAATCCAGTAGTCCAATGTTCAACTTGCAAAGAAATTTGGATAAACAATAAAGAACTTGGGAAAAATTGCCAAGAATGTCCCCCATTCCTTTTTGTTTTGGTTCTCAGAGATAGTTTTTCCTATCAAAAAATGTTTTGCATTCTTAGAGTTTCCTACTACTTAAAGCCAGTGTAGAAACGGTCTATATCACACAGCTTGATGTTTTATCAACTTTCAAAACACTCATGTTTCTTAGAAACAATTAAAGAACACTTTTATATGGTAAGATAGCATTTCTGACCCAGAATATATATAGAAAACTTTCTAGACTCAAATATCTATGCAACTCCATACATTGGATATACTCAATACACTTGATAAATCACTATGTTTAATGCCTACTTTGTTTTCTAAATTAAAAACTCCATTTGGAAGAAGCTATATTTTGGTGTTTGCTTTTGTATTACCAGTGTCAAACAAGGTTCATCATGTGCTTAAACAAATAATCAATTTCAGTATTAGCTACAATCACAAGTAGTATTTGTTCACTTCCTTCCCTGTAGCTGGTACTGTAATTGACAGAGGAGAGAAGTGAGAACAAACAATAGTTAAGTGACTCATTTATGCTTGTTGAAGATGCAGTATGTTTTGGAGATTACTTCTCATGCTTCAGAAGCATTTTCTCATTTAATTTTCGCAATGAATAAAAGATTGGTTGCACCATTTTTTTTATAAAATTATAGATAAAGATGTTAGAGTCAATATAGGATAAATAATGTTACTAATCATAGAGCTGATAAGTATTGAACTAGAATGTTACATAATATCATACATATAGTACATATTACTTCATTCAGTATTTATAATGTGTATTAGTTGAAGATTATTACACAATTACTTTAGAAGGAAGTGATAAATCTGAAGCCCACAGTTTCACAGTACATTGATTTTCTTTATTAAAGAAAGAGATAGGGTAGAAAAGGAATTTTAATGATTGTCATCAAATTTAATGTTTATTTTTTTCCTGAAATAATTATTCATTGAACGTTTTAGGGAGAGTTATGAGCTATAACCTATTCACAGGGAGTTTAGAATTTTAGAAGATGTAAAATATACAAAATCCACATAGAGAATGAAGTCACAGGCTGAAAAGATATATGTGCAGAAAAAATACACATGAGACTTCTGAGGCGGAAGATAGGGTCATTAACGGACCTTGAAAGAAGACATTTTCAAACTTTCCTTGAAGCGAGGTCAATATGAGTGCAATAGGATAGTGAGAGCAATGAGTCTCAGATCCAAAATGTTGGGGTGAATAAAACGTCCTATAAAGGCAAAGGAATGGACATAGTTCTCCTAAGAACTACAGGAATCTACAAGGACTGATTTCTCAAAGAGCTATTTTAACATTTTTTAAAGTAAGTAATACCACTAGAAATAGTGAGATAACTAACTTTAGTAAAACATTTTCTAGCTCAACTTCTCTAGCCAGTCAGCAGGAAAATTCCCTGCAGGTAGGCTTCCTCCACCTCCTCTATCCCATGGATTGGGCCCTGAACGCTACAAGTACAACTCCGTTCCCAAATACTCCTATTCCCTGTGACCTCAGAGGAACTTTGAAACACAGGCTACAAATACACAGAGAGGACCAAGAAGTGAGTGACCACCCACCCAGAGAGGCACCCCACTCTCTAGGCCCTCAATACCAGGTCAAAACTCTGGGCTCCTCTCCGGCCTGCCTCAGATTCTCTAAGCAGCCATCAAGCCTGTTTCCTGCAGATAGGCTGCTCCACAAACCCAGCCCCATCAAACGGATGTCACTACAAGTCCCATTCTGCCCCCAAACCTTGATATTCCCCACAACCTAAAAGAAATTCTGAAACACAAGCTGCAACTACACAGAGAGACAAGAAGGAAATCTAAAGCACAGGCTGTTTCTTCATGGAGTGGAACAAGAGACTGAACCAAGAAAGCAGACCAAGAGAGTAGGTAAAGAGGAACCTCAGTGACTCCCTGAGATACAGTGAGTTACAACAGAGGGCAGACCAAGAACAGTTCCCCAAGACACAGACAGCCACTGCTAGAATTGTACCAAGAGGCAAAGACACTGTCAGCACCAATTGGAGGAAGAGATGGGTAGGCCCCAATGCAAGAATTCATTCAACAACCTGACAAACAACATGGTAACACCAGAATTCAGTAGTCATACAGCAGGAACAATTGATTATCGTAACCCAGAAGAAACAGAAGGAATCGATTTTAAACGTAACTTCATGAGAATGATGGAGACCTTTAAAAGGCAAATGAAAAATTTTCTTAGAGAATTGGAGGGAAAGAAAACAAAAATTTGAAGAATTCAATAAATCAAAGAATCCCAAGAAAATCAAGGAAAATAATTAAACAGATTTCTTTGTAGTTTTTGTAGCCTCTCCTGAAACTAGCTCTTGTAGACCATACTATCTTCAAAACCACAGAGATCTGTCTTCCTCTGCCTCCTGAGTGCAAGGTTTAAAGGCATGTACCACCACTGCCTGGCCAATTAGTATCTCTTAATACCAATGAATTCACCTGTTAAAAAGACACAGGCAAACAGAGTGAATACAAAAACAAGATCCATCCTTCTCCTGTATACAAGAAGCACACCTCAAACTCAAAGACAGACTTTGCCTCAGAGTAAAGGGTTGGGAAAATATTTTCCAATCAAATAGACCTAAGAAACAAACAGGTGTAGTCCTCCTAATACCCAACAAAATAGGTTTCAAACTCAAATCATTCAAAAGAGATAGAGGACACTTTATACTCATAACAAGAGCAATCCATCAAGATGAAGTCTCAATCCTGAATATCTGTGTCCCAAACACAAGCGTACCCACATAAAAGAAACATTACTAAAGGTTAAGTTGTGCAATAAACCCCACACACTAATAGTAAGAGACTTCAATACCCCACTTTCCATAGTGGAGAGTTCAACCAGACAGAAACTTACAGAGAAATAAGAGAACTAACAGATGTCTTGACTCAAATGGACTTAACAGACATATACAGAACATTCCACCCAAACACAAAAGAATATTCCTCCTTCTTGGCATCGTATGGAATCTTCTTTAAAACTCACCATGCATGCTGTAACAAAGCAAACCTCAAAAAATGAAAAAAAAAAGGTTCACAGTTATTGAAATCCTGGTAAATGTGGAGCTTCAATATAAGGAGATTTGAAAACTTTATTAGTACTACTTAAAAGCTCATAAAAATCTCACAGAAAACCCTATCATATAAATCTCACAGAAAACCCTATCATATAAGGGGAATGACACATAAATGCATTGTTGCCTATAACTCAATTTTTTCTAGGTTAGCTCCTAAGAATTATTCCTAGGAAATCAATAAAATATAATACATTAGAAGGAAATAAATACACAGGCACATGCAAATGGATATGTCAATAAACACTAATGCTATAGTAACAACAATTTAACTTGGAGAATTGAGTGAACACATTTTTAGAACACTTGAAAGGAACACATTAGCAAGATAAATAAGAAAGCAGCTCAAATGTTTAGCATTTCATTACATATAATTTATAACTTGATTTTAAATATTGTAAAAGAATCTGCTGTAGATTAGGTCTTGAATGTTCTCCAGTGGATGATTATTGAAAACTTGGAGCTCAAGTACTGATGTTGATAAATAGTGGTGCATTAGTGTGAACATTACTGAAAATTCATTGGAGGAACTCACTAGGAGGACAATGGAGTACTGTGCCCCTTCTTGTTCTGTTAACTTATTTTACACAGGTGTGCTTCCACACACTCTTGATATGATATGCTGTCATATCATAGACTCAAACCTGAAAGGCCAAGCAACTGTAGATTGAATCATCTAAACCCAGGAGAAAAAAACCACCCTTTTTCTTCATAAGTTAACCATTTTATATATTTTGTCATAATGATGGAAAGGTGACCACTGCAATGATTCACATAATATTATTGTTATTTATCTAATTGATAAGTACTTGGCTCTATTTTTTATAGGCATTGTACTAGATAAAAAGTTCAAATATTTACAGACTTTACCCATGCCTCTCACCCCAAATCCATTGAAAATTATCCATTCTGTTGTAATACTGTGCGGTGGTGCTGCGTCCCAGCACCCGGCCGCCCACATGGCTTAGCTTATGTAATTATGTGAAATAATTACACAGAAACTGTATTCTTTTAAACACTGCCTGACCCACTATTGGCTAGCTCTTCTTGGCTAACTATCGCACCTGGATTAGCCCATTTCTTATAAGGTGTGTAGCACCCTAAGGTGTGCTTACCGGGGAGATTCTAGCCTGCGTCTGCCTGGAGTGGGAAAATCATGGCGACTCCTCACTCAGCTTCCTTCTCCCAGCATTCCATTCTGTTTACTCCGCCTACCTAAGGGTTGGGCCTAGGCAGTTTCTTTATTGATAAGAAATCACTCCCACATCATTTCCCCTTTTTCTGTTTAAACAAAAAAGAAGGCTTTCATATTAACATAGTAAAATTACATATAGCAAAACAGTTATCAAGCAAGAATTACAGTTACAATATTTATATCTATTTTATCTTTTATCATAACTAAGGAAAACTATAGCTATCTATTCTTCAACTCCATCAAAGACCCCAGAAGGATATAAAACTACCTAATTAAACAAGATATCAAACGCTCTAGAAATGACAGAGACATCTCACTGCCTGGACAGTCACCCAAAGTTCTTTTGTACCATTGGGGCATCTATCTTTGGCCTTCAGGCCCATAGTATCCAGCAGACAGTTCCATGAAGCAGGAAATTCCAAAGACAGTTCAGTCGCTTTCTGCTGTGTCCTGCAGAATGTCTCGTAGACTCTTTCATGAATCAGGAACCCCGAAAGACCATCTGTCCTTTAGGCAAGTTCAGCAGTCCTCTCTCTCTGCGGGTTCTCTGTGTCCAGTTTACGCAATAGTCCATGCAAGAGCAGTTTCTTGCCCAAATGGCTATCAAACTCCATAAGGATCCTCTTTGATGCCCATCTTCCTCTTGAAGTAGATTGGTGCTGCCAGGAGCAGAGCATCTCATTGCCATGAAAAACCCTAAGTTATTAAAACATTAAATGCCATATTCTGTAGTCTTTGAAAGATATGAAGAATGCCTATCTAATTGAAATATATCTCTATATATCTAGAAAATCTAACTAACATGACTACAAGCTTGACTATTATTTATGATTATTTATCAACAACCTATATTCCCTAATTATACATTACATTTTTAAATGAACTACATAATCACAATACCTTAATCAAGATCAGAAATACATATACATATAACAAAATTGACCTTAAAATCCATACCAATGCAAATTATTTATATCTATATCATATCCCCCTTTAAATGTAAAAGAACATTTATAAGCAATATTTGGGAACATGGGTGCAGTTTTTTCTCTCTAAACTGCTTCCTGCTGAATGGGGGCGTCGTTAATTAGGTCTTTCATGGTATAACCTGTGTGCCAGGGTCATCTCAGTTGGCAGTTGAGTGAAGTAATTTTTTGAGGGTGTTCACAGCAACCTTTCAGGAGGGCATGGTCTATCATACCAAATCGGAATAGAAGAAATCCATAGGGTCTGGTCCTCTGTGAAAACAAAAGAAGACCCTTTCCGAAGCATCATATCCTTAGACCCAAATTCTGAAGTCATATACTCATGATATCTATTCTGGTTCCACTTGGCAGCCCATATAATGAAATGACTCTCTGTACTTAGCTCCTTCACAGTCAAATTTTTAAAGAAAACACAATGTACATTATTCAGACTCTCTGTGAATTTTCCATTTTTACGTGGCTTATTTTTCTTTATTTTTTTTAATCTATAACTATCTGTACTCTGTCTCTTTAAAGACTTTACCTTTTTTTTTTTAACCATTAACTTTATTCTCTATCTTCTTTTTCCTTTCTCTCTCAAGCCTATGTACATTCATCCAACAGTGTGGTCTTTTATGTCTGAATCTGTTTTATTGTAAATCTGTAACATTTTTTTTTATTATCCAGGAGCATTTTGTTTTGCGCCTTTAAATCAGTAAGCGCTTAAGAATCTAAGCTGTGACATTCCTAGGTCAAAAACAGGTACTGCCTGCTGGCCCCGCCCAGTCCAACATGGTGGAGCTGCTTGTGCCTCTGATCCTTGCACAGTGCATCAGTAGTATGGCAGAGCTGCTTGTGCCTCTGAGCTGCGGCACGCAATGTCACCCTTTTAGGCACACAGCAGTCTAGTTGCCATCAAACAAATTGTAGCACTTTACTCCAAATGCTCCATTCAAAAGCTCTGTCTCCCCCAGGAGCCAGACAGAGATAGCAATGGCGGCACAGCCCAGAAAGCCGGCATTATAAAACAGCCAGTTTTTTCCTGCTGCTGAGTCAGGACAATTTCTTTGTGGTACGCAACCCAGAAACAGCAAAAAGCTGTCTTAAATTCTCTCTGTGTCCTTTTTAAGCCCTCTCAGGTTTTACGTGGAGTTCATTAGCACATTGGGTGCCACTCTGTTGTAATGAGGGGCAGCAGGGCTGTGTCCCTGGCACCCGGCAGCCCACATGGTTAGCTTTACCCAGAAATAATTACACGGAAACTGTTTCTTTTAAACACTGCCTGGCCCATTATTGGCTAGCTCTTCTCAGCTAACTCTCGCACCTGGACCAGCCCATTTCTTATAAGGTGTGTAGCACCCCAAGGTGTGCTTACCGGGGAGATTCTAGCCTGCGTCTGCCTGGCATGGGAACATCATGGCGACTCCTCCTGACTCAGCTTCTTTCTCCCAGAATCCTGTTCTGTTTACTCCACCCACCTAAGGGTTGGCCTATCAATGGGCTTAGGCAGTTTCTTTATTAATAAGAAATCACTCCCACATCACATTCCATTATCAGCTTTTAATCCTTTCTACCACTGTTCTCTATCCCCTCTTCCTTGAAGTTCAGCATGCATAGACCATTATGAATTTCATGATTTCTACAGGGTTTTCCAGATGGAACACGTTAACTGCAGATTCAAAGCTGACAGTCATAAATGAGCAAAAATGTGATGTTTGCCTTTCAGGGTTTCTTTCAGCATGATTGCTTTCATATTCATTCTGTTACTTGAGAATTTCATATTTTTAAAAGCAAAATACCATTATAATTGTATAAATATCCAATATCATCTTCATCCATTCATGAGTAGATGGACATCTAGACTTTTTCCATTGCCTGGCTATTGTGAGTAGAATGCCAATGAACACATCAACACTTATCTCTGTAGTTGAATATATTTGTGTGTGTGTCTGAGTGTGTATGTGTATGTGTGTTCAACAATAGCTGGATTATATGGTACACACTGTTTTTGCTTTTTAAGGAACAACCATATTGATTTCCAAGGTGGCAGCACCTGTTTGCAATCTTGCCACCAGAGAATAATTGTTCTTCTATTTGATCCACAGAGTGAGTTTTTAATTTTTTCGGTTAATCTTAGTAATTCTGACTGGGAGAAGATGAAATTGTAAAATAGTTCTAATTTACATTTCCCTTATGACTAGAGATATAAAAACATTTTGAAATGTTTCTCAGTCATTTGTGTCTCATTTTTAAGCCTTTTCTTTTTTTCATGCCCCATTTTTGTTTAAAAATCATTATTCAATTCTATACAGTAACCCTATGTCACCTTCATGGCATAACCTTTTTCTCATTCTGTACTGTGCCTCTGTACTTGGTTCATGGTATCCTTTGCTGTGCAGAACTATTTTTGTATCACAACATCTTATTTGCAATGTGTCTTAATACCTGCATGACAACAGTCTTGTTCATTGTGTCTTGTGCTGAGAAATGCTGGCATAATCTCTCCTGTCTTCTCTATTAGATTAAGGGGAGATAGGTATAAAGCCAAGTTCCCACCCCTATTCACATCTGATAGCTGCTGGAAGAGAACCTCTATTTGTAGTTTCATAGAAGATGTTCCACAGCCTTTGCCAAGGAAAATCAGGGACCATAAATGGAAGGAAAGAAGGTCTATATTGTCAAGGAATTGTTTATCTGCTAGATTGAGTGACTAGAGACAACATATTGAAGAAGTTTGGCTTTCAACTATCGGAATTGTGGAAACAATACCTCAGAATTTTACCCATCATTCCATCTACATGTAGAACCTATAACATCACTTCCTTTTAGATTAAGTCTGAATCATCTAACTCTCTACTTATCTAGAAATAACAATACAAGGATGACTATTTCAGTCAGTAGAAAATAACATGACAGAGTTATCAAACGTGTCATTGAACAGTAAACATCAGTGATGATTGTGTATTAGTCTAAATGTTGAAGATTATAAGACAGCAGATACAGACAAATCTGACTTTTCTCACGTGGTGACATTTTCACACAGTGAAATGTGCCTTTCTGAAATACGTAATGTTGTTCAGTGCTTGCAACCACATCAATGTTGGTTTTCAGACAGCTTTTGTTTACCAACTTCTTTTAAAATCAGGGAGTCACTCAATGTCAGTAGCCTATATATTTTTTAAGGTTTTAGAATTTCCTTTTTTATAAATTTCAGTAATTATACTTAAGATGTTTAGAGAAAATAAACATCTACTTGTTTTACTGTATTTCTTTTCAATTCTCTTCTCATACTTTTTTCGTCCCTTTATCGTATGTTTTATCATTATTGAAAATCAATTCTTCTCTTATACATTATATCCTGACCACAATTTCTCCTCCCTCCACCCCATGAAATTCCCTCTCTACTTTCCCTCTCCCCAGTTTTACTCTTCCACCATTTCAGAGTGGAGTGGAAAAAGGCAATGGTACTGAGTTTGCTGCATTACCAAGGTGCACAGCAGGTGTGGAATCCAACAGTAATAGAACTAATGTATTAAGTGTGAGAAGTGGATATTTGGTTCTATATCCTTTGGTTTGTGTGACCGAGAAACTGTCATGCAGATATGAACAGTCATAACTAGTCAATGTTTGATTTTAGGAGGAGGTTTGGTTTAGAATGTCACAACTCTGTACCCAAGTCTAGGTTAATTGTGATACATGTGTTCAGCTAGTTACGTCATTCTTGTCCTTCATTGTTTTCACCGTAGAGAATCCCGTGTTTCATCTTGGGGGAACCTTTCCACATCAGGTGTGTAATATAAACACCACCTAACATAGGCTCAACTGTCTTCTTGATCTTTGGGTAATGGCCTTTTCTCTGTAGAGATCAGATGAGAGAAAGCTTTCCTGAGATGGAAGACGTGTTCAAAATATTCCACAGTCTGAAAAAAAGTCACCATCTGAAGAAACCATCATGGTTTCTTCTAAAAGATCAAAAAAAAATATACAGAAGATGACAATAATCATTATGTAAATATAAAAAATAAAAAACAAGATTAATAGGTAGTTTTTTTATTTAAGAACACATAATATATAACAAGATATTTTGATATTATCATATTACTACTATTTGTCTTTAGTTTTAGAAGCTATGATTGCCTATAAGTTTATTGCCTTCTTGTTACTATTAAAAATAAAAATAAACACATATAGTCTCATAAGAGAAGATGCATGATAAATAAAACAATTCTAGCCTAAATATATGTAAATTATATGCATATAAAACATGCAGCATATGCTCTGAGTAGTCTTTTTTCTTCAACTAAATTAAGTCACTTGGTTTTCAAACCAACATGGCAGAATTAATTTTACTTACATTTAACACAGTGGAAATGAAGGCTTATAATCAAAGGGAATCACCTAAGATGGTACTGAGTAAACTTAATGGACATGCAGGAGTATCAAGTCAATAGGAGAGACACAATAGCAATTTTCCATCATTAAAAAGAAGATACTGTAACACCCAACAAACAAATCAAAGTAAAAACACAAATGGTTAAGAGTTAAAAATATTAACTGAATACTCTGAATTCTTCATTTCCTAGAATTCATCCCCAAGTCACTGATCTGAACCTGAAGGCTACGTCACAGCTGTAGCTGACCTGGAATGTTACTGGTGATAAGAGGCACATAGAGGAAAGCGATGAGTCTCCGTTGAGAGAGCCTGCTGCTGTTCACAGCCTAAGCTTGTCTCCCTTATGTCTTACTTTACTGTTTTGAAATGCCTTATTTTCTTGTTTCTTCCCTAGATATGCATATTCTCCCTGGAGCCAGAGTAATTGGAGTGATTGGAGACTTCTGCGCTTTTCTGGAACCTCTTTCTGAGAGCACTGAAATCAACATATTCGACATATATTATTTCAAATTTCGGCTTAAAGTTGTGCACCGAGAAGCAGATTGTCTGTTTCCTGCCACATCTCCTTATATGTAGTATATGTCTACAGAAAGGTATGCTATTAACATCTTTAGGGTTACTTTATGTAACTGAAATGTTCAAGCTTAAAGGTTGAAAGAAGACACAAAATTTTAAATTCTCTCCAATTTCAAGTGCTCGTCATTTGAAGGCTCTGAAGAGCCACAGAAGAGTCAACACATGCCCACTGCCACTCCAAATGCAAGTCAAATCTTCAAAGCATACCCAATATTTAAACTCTGGCAGAAATGCTAAACTAATTATCTTTGGAAGCAGGATTGTGCATGTTTATTTTGTGATTTAATAAAAAGCTGACATAGTGGCCATTAGCTTCCCAGAGTGTTCTCCGTTTAATATGCAAAACACACAGAAATTAACATAGTAATTATGTTAGAACTAACAGGATACAAACATTTTAAATGGATTTAACACATTAAATAATTCCATGTCTTATGTGGCCCTGGTGTCTTTCACAGATGGTCACAACATTTGCTAATTTGTTCTACAGGTAGTGCAAATTAATGTGATTTTCTTTGACTCTTATTCTTTTTTAATGTGAACAGATAGCTTTATTTTTATCTTAAATTTATTGCTTATTTGCTCAATGTATGTTTGGTTTCCTTAATAAAGAAAATTTGTGTCCTTTTGAAAATGGTGACTTTCTTTGCCTCCAACAATGACGTTAGAGAAGAAAGGAGAAATTTAATGGAAATAGGTATTCGATGCCTTAGGTTGCACAGATTAACATCCAATGTTAATGCCATTCCAACCATTCAACTAGCAAACATTTCTTTGGCTAAGAAGATCTCTTGGGAGCTAAGAGCACTTGTTCTTGTAAAGCACCTGTAGTTGATTCCCAGCACCCACATGGTAGCTCATGATTGTCCATAACTCCAGTTCTAGGATACACATGACACATGGATATACATTGAGCAAAGCATTCACACATATAAAATAAAGATATTAATCAATATTTATGTCAGTATTTTTAACACAGTAATCATTCACAACTTCTGTACCCTAATACTTCTAAGGGTACTAGAATAAATAATGTCTGCAATAATTTAAATGTCTCTATTATTCATGGAAACCCTTTAACTAAGATAAGGATAATGGATTTTTTTTCTCTCAATATTTCAATTGTGAAGTATAAACAATATTTTGCAATATTTAAAGGAAATAAATATTGTCAACTAAAGTTAAGTAGTTATGTATTCCTGTATGTTTAATGTTTTATTATTATCTTTTAAAGGCTTTCATGTAGTCTAGGCCTGCTTGAGAGTTGAGATTCTCTTGCCTGAGCCTACATATAGCTGGAATTATAAGAACCAACACATCTAGCTGCAGTAATAATTTCTCAAAATTGGAACCACACTTTCTTGATAAAAATATGTGCATTTATGCCTACAGAGTCAGGGTACAGAAAGAGATCAGAGCTGGAGAATTAAATGACCGGTCTTTGGAAGCTGTTGGGTGTAAAAGGAAACAATGTGTATAAAAGAACAAAGAGGACGATTCCTAAATTCCAGGCCTATCAGCCAAATGGTCAGCCTGCCATATGGCAATCTGAGTAAACCACATTCATGGCTGAGACCAAGTTGAAGGCCGTGAGATAGTTATTACTTTTCTCCCTATTATTTTCATAACCATACTCTTTGGATGGATAGATGACAGGTCAGTGGAGACATTGCCTTCCCTTTGTTGGAGTCTCCATTGATGAGGTCTTTCTGAAAGTGTTGTATAATTTTCTGACCAGTGTGTCTGATAAGATCTCTGACTTACCTTTGCTTTGATTTGTATTTCTAATGTATTTTTATGTACCCACATATTACTATAGTCTAACTTGCTTTGATAAATTAATAGGGTGGGGAAAAGTTCCACCAGTCTGTATTCATAGGTGATTTTGGACAAATACTGCCTTTCACATGTCCACCAAAGTACAGAGTCATTCTCCAACTTTAAAACTCAGTTGAAAGTTCTTGAAAAATTGCATCTGCTTTGGCAAGACAGTCTGAAAAAAACAAAATTTTACAAAATATGGAGTAATTAGATCTCTACAGCAGCCTACTCAAGGTAGGCTTCATCCCAGAAATGCAGGGGCTGGTTCAACATACGAAAATCTATCAATGTAATCCATCATATAAATAAACTGAAAGAAAAAAACCATATGATCATTTCTTTAGATGCTGAAAAAGCTTTTGACAAAATTCAACATCCCTTTATGATAAAAGTCTTGGAGAGATTAGGGATACAAGGGTCATACCTAAATATAATAAAAGCTATTTACAGCAAACCGACAGCTAACATCAAACTAAACGGAGAGAAACTCAAAGCCATCCCACTTAAATCAGGAACACGACAAGGCTGTCCACTCTCTCCATACCTCTTCAATATAGTGCTTGAAGTTTTAGCAATAGCAATAAGACAACATAAGGGGATCAAGGGGATTCGAATTGGAAAGGAAGAAGTTAAACTTTTGTTATTTGCAGATGATATGATAGTGTACATAAGTGACCCCCAAAACTCCACCAAAGAACTTTTACAGCTGATAAACACCTTTAGTAATGTGGCCGGATACAAGATCAACTCCAAAAAATCAGTCGCCCTCCTATACACAAAGAATATGGAAGCAGAGAGGGAAATCAGAGAAGCATCACCTTTCACAATAGCCACAAACAGCATAAAATATCTCGGGGGTAACTCTAACCAAAGAAGTGAAGGATCTATTTGACAAGAACTTTAAAGCATTGAAGAAAGAAATTGTCGAGGTATAATCTAATTGTTCACGTACTCAATTGTAGTTCTGTAAACAGTCTAGAGAAGTCCTTATCAGTAAAAATACCTGAACAATCACCCTGGTTCTCAGGAGATGTAAACTTATATTCCAGTGAATAGCCTCTCTCTCTCTCTCTCTCTCTCTCTCTCTCTCTCTCTCTCTCTCTCTCTCTTTTTTCTCGGAAAATTACCCTCATCTAGTCTGCATGTGAGGTTCAAGAATTCAAGATGACTCATGGGACTAAGTTAGAAGTCAATGCCTTTTTACAAAAAATAGCTTCTAAGTGCCTTTTTTAATATTAATGAAGTAACTGGTTCCTTGGACAAAGACCAGATACTTGATAATGTTAACAATTTATTATATAATGTACAGTAATGATATAGTAAATGTTTAAAAATATATAAGCCCTTGTGTTTTAGAGATGATGCTAAAATATTTAACAATAAAGTGGTATGTCTGGAATGTGCCACAAAATGACAGAAAAATGAAGTTAATACAGGGACTACTAACAGAATGAAACAATGGTCAATGGATTGACAATTATTGATGACCAGTGATAATTATCTAGAAGAAATTTAAAAAGATAAGGAGGTTGAAATGTTTGCAATATCATTTAAAAGTTTAATTAGACTTAACAAATGCTTGTAATACATCTAAAGTGATATATATTTAAAGAATAATTAATCTGGCACTTTATTATTTCATCATAATTCATTCATATTAATTTATTTAAAATAAATGTTTTATTAGTTTTTAATAAAAATTATTCAACTTGAATATCTTCTCTTTTTATTAATAATTATATGCTGTTGTGTAACATCTGACCATTCATATTTTATTCATTTTAAATGTGTAACTATAGTGTCTAATATTGATAACTGAATACTAGAAGTTTACATAAAATTTTATTAACATGGTATAGAACAGATATTGGGGTAAAACAATCTACTTCATGCATGATATGATCATTTTTATATCGTGCAGTAGTATTTGCTGTTAGGACTTACATAACGCTTAATTTGCTAGGTAATTGGTGTGGGAGGTCATTTTGTCTATGTGTTGCTTTTATTGGCTAATGAATAAAGAAAACTGGCTTGGCCTATACTACAGCAAGGTAGAACTTAGTTAGGTAGGGAAAACTAAACTGAATGTTGGGAGGAAGGAGGCAGAGTTAGAGAGAAGCCATGTAGCCCTACTGAAGACAGATTCTGGGAACTTTACCTGGTAAGCCACAGCAACTTGGCGATACACAGATTACTAGAAATGGGTTAAATTAAGATATAAGTGTTAAATAAAAAAAATAAACTAAAGCTAATGGGACAACATTGTTTTAAATAATATAGTTTCTCTGTGATTATTTCAGGTCTGAGCTGCCAGGCAGCTGGGAAACAAACAAGTGGCCCCTCTTATTATATGTAATCTTGGAAAATAAGAAACTATGTGATAATGAGAATGGGTTTGCTGTCACTGCCAAGGAGAAATCAAGAATGGCATAGGATCTTCACCTAGAATTCCTTTCATTTCTCATCCTTGCTCTTAAGTTGTTTTATCTTAAGGGATGGGTGTTCGTATGTAAAGGACGTGGACTATTAGCTGAAGTAACAAAACTTTTCTGAAGTTAAAAATTAGAACTTTTCTGTGATATAGCTCCTTTAAGTCACCCACGATTCTGTAAGTAGCCCTTCATCCATGTTCTTCTAAATAAACCAAACAAAATCATTAGTTCATCAAAGTGGTCATAGGTGGAATTGTTTCTTTGATATATTTCTGGAATCTTGGCTGAGAGAGACATATGTTGATGGGTCTGAAGGAAAACAAATAGAAGTACTCTTTAATACTTGCTGCTGTTAACAGTACAAACCTTTCAACAAGGAAGGAATCAAGTTACAAGCTTTAAAAACATATTTTTTTATACTACAAGTAGTTTACCTTACAAATCTTTTATTAATAAGCGGATTTGAAATCCTCTAAACTAGATATGAATGACAATAAAAATTATAAAACTTTTAGTTCAATAGTACATTTTTTCTGAACTTCCTTTTTCCTTATTCAGTGACTTGGTTGGAATTGGTAAAGCTGACTGTTTATGACTTGTATTGACCTCAAAATCCCTCAACTGTCTTCAGAGTGACTAATTATTGATTTTGTGTAAGGGCTATTTAATTAAATAGATGCCAGGAAAAGATAATGTTTCTGCAGAGAGAGAAATGGTTGAAGGTGATTATTTAGTCTACTCTCCTAGTGGAATTTTGATAAAGTGATTGTTCTTTTGTGTTTCCTTCCTTATGACTTCACCAGGCTCCCTACTTGCTTTCTTTTCTGACATAGTCAGATCATTGGGATTATGGCTGCTTATATGGGATGCTTGACATTTCTCAAAGAGTTGGCTTGACATGTGTACTAATAAAACTTAATTATTGAAGATTCATACTTCACTGGTAAAGGTCAAAAGTGAGAAAGTAACTACACTTCAGTATTTGAAACTTATTTGAGAAGTTAAAATACACAACTCTGATTCTTAATCTTTTGGCACACAGTTACCATTCAACTTGGACACAGGTCATGAGAGAAATACTCAAAAAACATAGTTTTAAAACAAACACCAAATATTTTAATTCCACCAGGTTCTAAGTATTCTTATGGTAATCTGTTGGGTGTTATGATGCATGAAGCAAATTTAAGGGACTGCTCTCAAAGATTGCACAGCTAATGGAACATTGATTAGTTGAAGATACAAAAGTGGTTATGAAGTATGGGAAACAGAACAGTAGCACAAAGAAAGAATCTACTATGTAAATGAAAATGTAAAAATATAAGTGCCAAAAAACTTAATACCTAGGATGGAACGAAGGATTGCATTCTGTTGGCTAGGTAACGATAAAGTAATGGGGAGGGGGTTAAGGGTTAATTGAATGAAGTTAATCGATTGAAGGATTGAGTTCATATGTCCTAACAGAGTCAAAAAGCAAAATTATCCGCAGAGTTGTTATCTTATGTCTCTAGTCCAATATTAGAGAGTTGGCCATAGGAGGACCACTAAAAGTTTGAGCCCGTATCAGTTATATTGGGATGCGTTTTTTTATTTCTAAAACTATCTTATTTTATATACTAATCCCAGTACTCTCTCCTTCCTCTCCTCCCATTTCAATCACCTTCTCCCCATTCCATCCCATCAACTGCTCAAAGAGGATGAGGCCTCCCATAGGGAGTCAACAATATCTGTAACATCACTTGAGGCAGTACCAAGGTCCTGTCCCCGGTATCTAGGCTGACCAAGGTATCCCTCCATAGGAAATGGGCTCTAAAGAGCCAGTTTATGCACTAGAGATAAATATTTCCACTGCTAGTAGCCACACAAACTGCCCATGCCTTACAACTGTCATCCACATTCAGAGGGCCTAATTCGGTCTTATGCTTGTTCCTGAGCTGTCAGTATGGGGTCAGAGAGCTCCCACTAGCTTGAGTCAGCTCTTTCTCTTGTTTTCCCCATCATGGTCTTTACCCCTTTTCTCATAATATCACTCTTCCCTATCTATGACTGAACTCAAGGAGTTCAGCCCAGTGTTTAGTTGTAGATCTCTGCATCTGCTTCCATCATTTCCTGGATGAAGGTCCCATGATGGCATTTAAGGTAGTTATCAATCTGATTACAGGGGAAGGACAGTCTAGGTATCCTCTCCACTGTTGCTAAGATTCTTAGCAGGGGTCATCCTTGTAGTTTCCTAACCTTAATTACAAAACATGAATCTATCTCCAAAAAGAAAAAAAATAGATAAATGAAACACATACCCTTTCTAATTCTCTTGCTCCTCCAAATCATTTGTAAGTATCAACTGACTTTCCTGATTTTTGTGGATATACATTATGGTCTAAACCGAAAAGAAAATCTAGACACTGGGTGGAAGGCTGAATGAAATGAACCACTGAATCCTTTTTTTTTTTCCCTGAAAAGAAGATGTGATTAGGATAGGTAATTAGCTGATTGGCTTATTTGTTTAGAACATCAATGACATAGAGACAATGAAATGTTGCAAGTCCACAGACAAATTATGTTGGGCATAGCTAGCCTTCCTAATAGTCTTTTATTGAGCTCCTTTATATGTAATCTAACATCCTTGTGACTGAGCAGTAAATCCGGTAGAATTATTGAACATCTTCTGGCTTCCATCAGTGTGAAAGCTAACGATGACATCAGACATTATTTGAAGCCTAGAGTAGAAACTTTTCTGTTGTGCTGTAAAATACTAACCTGACATTCTACCAATGTTTTTGAAAAGTATCTTGATACATGGCTTTCTTTGCTTAGTTTCTATAAACCTTTCCCTAAATTGTTGTTGCTTTGTACCATGAAATTCAAGGTAGTGTAAATCAGTTCATAGGCCATGTTATATCTGGCTCCAGAATAAGTTATCTATCATCCTCTGTGAAGTGAGAATTGCGTTTCCTTACTGGCAGTAGAGAAAGAGTATGTCTTTACATGTGAACTTGAAGACTTAAGTTGAGGTCCTCAGAATTCCTTTAAAAGCAGACAGAGCTGTGCACATTTATAAAGCCAGAATTCCTCCTGGGAGATGGTAGGTGGAAGTATGATTATATGATGAAACACAGAAGTCAATTAGCCTGGATGTACACAGGAATGTGAACAACAAGAGAACAGCTGCCTCCAAATAAAGTAGAAGATGAGGAGTAACACCCAAAATTGTTCTCTAGTTTTCTGGTGTGTGCCATGATATGCAAGTTTCCAAAATTACACACATGATTATTCATACATACATATATACACAAGTATATAAGTAAATAAATGTAAATATGAAAGGGGAGGAGAGAACCTTAAGATTGTTGGGCAAAAAAAAAAAGATTGTTGGGCTATAATTTGAAATCTTAAGACCTGTTTGATCCTTAGAGTTTTATTTTTAAAATCTCAATGAGTCATATAGCTGTAGAGATACTGATAACTCATCCCCTTCTAAGAGTCACAAGAATCCAGTAGGGAGAATTAGAATTGTGCTATGCAGGTCTTTGGGTTATTTTCTTAATGTCATTGAGATATAATCTCGGTCTAGAAAGTTCACTCTTAAAATTTGAAGCTCAGTGAATTTTCCTGTACTTAAAGAATACAATGGAGATGACTATATAGAGTTTCTAAGTTTCATAAGACAAAGGAAACCCATGTCTCTTAGCACTTACTGCTCTTCTCTTTTTACTTAATGATAACTAATTTTATGTTTTATATATTTAAAACTGGAATCATATAATTGATGATGTACCATGTTTTGCCTTTAATTTAGTACAACATTTTCTTGATGATCTCTGTTTTAGAATAAATCAATATTTCCTTCATGGTTAGACCTTACTAACATTTTTCTAGGTAGTGTTTATTTGTTCATTTTCAATTATAAATAACTGTGTTGCTTTCACTTTGGGCTATTATAAATATTGTCATAAACATCAAAGCACCTGTTTTTTTGTGTGACCACATAATCAGTTTTCTGAAATTTAATGTAAGATGTAGATTGGCTGGGTCTTATGTTAATTTATCTTTAACATTTGAAGGGATGTCAGACTAAATAAATTTTAAGAATTTATTTTTATTTTATATCTATGAGTAATATGTCTAACTATATGTGTGTGTGTGTACTGTCCCAATCTCTGGTGCCATCAGAGGACAAAAATGACTGTCATATTGGATTGAATTATAGACGATTGTGAACTGACTGTCATGTGGGTGTCATAAACAGAACCTGAGTCCTTTTCATTTGCAGCCAGTGCTCCAACTGGCCAATCCATCTCTCCATCCCCAGACTCAATTTTGAGGTGTTCTTTCTTAAACTCTTTGGGGTACTCCCAGCAATGTATAAGAATATGAGTTTTCACTTTGTTTCCACTTGAAACTGTCCTGTGTTAGAAACTGTTGGACTGCAACAGTAGTTTGTCTTCCCTTATACATGAGATTCTGAAAAAAAGAAAGTCCTGGAATCTCTACATGCATTCTTTAGCCAGTTGTGTACCTCCTATGATGCTTTGATTTTTAAAAGCATTGTTGAATTAAGCTACCTGTTACAATGTTTGCCCAAATATGTTTCTTTGCGTAGTTCATTTGACTCTCATAGAACTTAAACATAAACTAAAACTTCTAAGAAATATTCTCTGTCTTTTTTCCTATACTTGTTATTACTTTATATTTAGAATTAATGATGCAAATACAATGATAATTAAACACAGGATTTTCTACCTAAACACTAGTGATAATATTTTCTTTTTTTAAAATTTATTTATTTATTATGTATACAATATTCTGTCTATGTGTATGTCTGCAGGCCAGAAGAGAGCACCAGATGTCATTACAGATGGTTGTTGTTAACAACTTTGAAAGAGCAAAACAAACTAGAACTTTCTGATCTCTAGTTAAGGTTGAACAGGCTAATATTTGTGGGCCCTGACACCTTAAAGTCAACTGGTTACCAACCTTAATTACTTTTGTAAACTTAATTGCTTTTGAAATGTTAGTTCATAATTTATATATCTTCAGTATTACAACATGGGTGGTACTGGGTAGGTAGGGACTCTATTTCTTCTGTCATGCCATGCCTATAATAAGATCTTATGCTTGGAAAGACATCTACTATGGAATGACTTTGAAATATAGTTTATATTCTATCCTAATTGTCTGTTTCCTTACATATATTTCACAATCACATGTTCAATCTCAACAGGTTGGGCTATGTTTTTAATAGATATTGGTTCCTTTGCTTTATGGGGGGAATAATCCAATCCCAAGGACTAACAAGTTATGGAGCAGACTGTAACTTAATAAATTTGAGTTGAATTTGCAATAATGTGTTCACATTCAAAATGCATCCTAAAAGTAATATGCTTTTGGGCTCTGGAAACAAGCAGAGAATAATATTGCATTTTAGGTTTTAGGAAGAACTAGTGATTCCAAACATATATCTTTGAATTTTTCATCACTTTTTTCAATTTCTTTAAATTGACATTTGGATACAGAAAACATGATGCTAGGAGAACTCTAAGTTCCTCTCCACAACTGAAATCCTCTTCAGCCATCTCTCTCTGAATTAAAGCAAGGATGAAACTATCCACCTAATGCTGCCATTTGTCCTTCCTTTGTCCTATGCCTGATTTATTAGCAGGTAAAAAAAACATTGCCTTGATAACTTGGATAACTTCTTATTTAAGTTTCAATTGCAATAATTTAAGCCATTTTCCTCACAAAATAGGCAAAACAATTACAAATGTCTTTGTATGGCCAATCTTCTTAGGCTACTATACCAGAATATCATAGAGTGGTTTAAAACACAAAACACTTATGCTGTTCTGGTTTCTTAGGATGGATGTTAAAGATCAAGATGCCAGAAATGTTGTTCTTTCCTCAACTCTCTCTGGGGTGCAGAAAGTTCTTTACATGTTTGTATCTTCCTACCTCCTTTCCTCTGGTAATGCTTTCCCAGGCCCTGCCATGAGCCCCCAAATCACATAGAAACCATTCAACTCACTGTTAGGGATTTTTTTTCCTAATGAGAGCTTTCTGCCAACACAAAAGTCCCAATTAAACTAAATCACAACAAGCCAAATTAAAAAAAAAATCCAGGTTTAATGGGATTCCTGCACTCTTGGGTGGTACCGAGGGGGGCGCACAGAACACGTGTTCCTCTTTTGGAAGCTCACTTAAATACACTGTGGGAGTGGTCCTGACCTACCCCAAGGAGGGGTCAGGACACTGTATGATGGAATTGTGGGGCACAGAGCAAAGCAAACCAACTTCCAGGCCTGGGATCTGGGATAAATGCTAGGGGGTGGGGTACATGCTCCCAACTTAACACGCACCATCCCTTGAACAAACTCATTTACCCTTATTTTTTTATACAAGTCTCTATTTCCAAAAAATAGTCACATTTTAGTTATATCTTCAGTATATAAATTTTAAGATATTATCCTTTGCCTGCACACTGAGAGTATAACTCCAAGTTCACCTCTTAGCCCTGTAACTCTTGTTTGCTTAGCTCTCAGATAACTTTTTTTTAAATCTTTTAAAGATTTCTGTCTCTTCCCCACCGCCGCTTCCCATTTCCCTACCCCTCCCCCAATCAAGTACCCTTCCCTCTTCAACCCAAAGAGCCATCAGGGTTCCCTGCCCTATGGGTAGTCCAAGGACCACCCACCTCCATCCAGGTATAGTAAGGTGAGCATCCAAACTGCCTAGGCTCCCACAAAGCCAGTAGGTGCAGAAGGATCAAAAACCTATTGCCATTGTTCTTGAGTTCTCAGTAGTCCTCATTGTCTCTATGTTTTTTTCCCAAGACCGGTTTTATCCCAGGCTTTTTCAGACCCAGGTCATAAATTTCATGCCTTCATTGCCATGATTAAATATATTGAATTTTCATATGTCTTAGTGTTAAAGCCTAATATGTTTGCTCACAATGCTCCATGCCGGCTGACTCTCACCTAACACCCTCACACACATCATGATCCTAGGTTCTCTATTATTTCTGTCCCTACCACATCTTTGTCCCAATGTTCCTGCACCTTTGTTTCTCATCTCTGAATATTTTTCCTATTGAAGAATCTGCTCAGACATCAGGAGTGCAGCCTTCAGAGCACCTCAAACACAGCTGATATGGTGGAACTGAGTAAAAGCCAGTAGAGACACATTTGGGGTAGTGTGTGATTCCATTTGCTGACAAGTTGAGATCTGGGTGACATGACATTAAGAGAAGCACTTTTCAGCTCCACATTCAAATGTTTGCATCTCACTACTAAGAAAGACACTATTCATAAATAGATGAGCCTGGCTGAAATACATCTCATCCAAGTAACAGACGGCAATTAGCAAAGGATCTAATCAGCAGCGCTGCTTTAGTGACCACCATTAAAAAGCTTCACTGTGGAGAGATCTCTGTTCAGCTCAGTGCCCCATTTTATAAATGGGTTGATTAGCCTTTTACGGTCTAGTTTCTTGAGTTCTTTATCTATTTTGGAGATCAGACCTTTGTCAGTTGCGGGGTTGGTGAAGATCTTCTCCCAGTCAGTGGGTTGCCTTTCTGTCTTAGCAACAGTGTCCTTTGCTTTACAGAAGCTTCTCAGTCTCAGTAGGTCCCATTTATTCAATGAGTCCCTTACTGTCTGTGCTGCTGGGGTTATAAGTAGGAAGTGGTCTCCTGTGCCCACTTGTTGTAGAGTACTTCCCACTTTCTCCTCTATCAGGTTCAGCGTGTTCGGACTGATATTGAGGTCTTTAATCCACTTGGACTTGAGTTTTGTGCATGGTGATAGATATGGATCTATTTTCATTCTTCTACAGATTGACATCCAGTTTTGCCAGCACAATTTGTTGAAGATGCTCTCTTTTTTCCATTGTATACTTTTAGCTCCTTTATCAAAAATCAGGTGTTCATAGGTTTGTGGGTTAAAGTCAGGGTCTTCTATTCGATTCCATTGGTCGACTTCTCTGTTTTTATGCCAATACCAAGCTGTTTTCAATACTGTAGCTCTGTAATAGAGTTTGAAGTCAGGGATGGTAATGCCTCCAGACGATCCTTTATTGTATAAGATTGTTTTGGCTATCCTGGGTTTTTTGTTTTTCCATATAAAGTTGATTATTGTCTTCTCCAGATCTGTGAAGAATTTTGATGGTATTTTGATGGGGATTGCATTGAATCTATAGATTGCTTTTGGTAGAATTGCCATTTTTACTATGTTGATCCTCCCAATCCAAGAGCAAGGGAGATCCAGAAGAAGTTCAAATGGCCAAAAGACACCTAAGGTCATGCTCAACTTCCTTAGCGATCAGGGAAATGCAAATCAAGACAACTTTAAGATACCATCTTACACCTGTCAGAATGGCGAAAATAAAAAACACCAATGATAGCCTTTGCTGGAGAGGGTGTGGAGAAAGGGGTACACTCATCCATTGCTGGTGGGAATGCAAACTTGTGCAACCACTTTGGAAAGCAGTGTGGAGGTTTCTCAGGAAATTTGGGATCAACCTACCCCTGGATCCAGCAATACCACTCTTGGGAATATACCCAAGAGAGGCCTTATCATACAACAAAAGTATATGCTCTACTATTTTCATAGCAGCACTGTTTGTAATAGCCAGAACATGGAAACAACCTAGATGCCCTTCAATTGAAGAATGGATGAAGAAAGTATGGAATATATACATATTAGAGTACTACTCAGCATTAAAAAACAAGGACTTCTTGAAGTTTGCAGGCAAATGGATGGAAATAGAGAACACGATCCTGAGTGAGGTAAGCCAGACCCAAAAAGAGGAACATGGGATGTACTCACTCATATTTGGTTTCTAGACATAAACAAAGGACATTGAGCCTCTAATACGTGATCTTAGAGAAGCTAAATAAGAAGGAGAACCCAAAGAAAAACATAAAGGCATCCTCCTGAATATCAACCTTCATCAGGCGATGAAAGGAGACAGAGACAGAGACCCACATTGGAGTACCGGACAGTAATCTCAAGGTCCAAATCAGGAGAAGAAGGAGAGTGAGCACGAGCAAGGAACTCAGGAACGCGAGGGTGCACCCACACACGGAGACAATGGGGATTTTCACCAGGAACTCACCAAGGCCAGCTGACCTGGGTTTGAAAAAGCCTGGGATAAAACCGTCTTGGGAAAAAACATAGAGACAATGAGGACTACTGAGATCTCAAGAACAAAGGCAATGGGTTTTTGATCCTACTGCACGTATTGGCTTTGTGGGAGCCTAGGCAGTTTGGATGCTCACCTTACTGGACCTGGATGGAGGTGGGTGGTCCATGGACTTCCCACAGGGCAGGGAACCCTGATAGCTCTTTGGGCTGACGAGGGAGGGGGACTTGACTGGGGGAGGGGGAGGGAAATGGGAGGCTGCGGTGGGGAAAAGACAGAAATCTTAAATAAATAAATAAATTAAAAAAAAATAAAGTATGATAACCAATAAAAAAAAAAAAAAGCTTCACTGTGGCCCCTTTTCTCTTTTCTGCTTTATGAAGTGCTCATTTATGTACCATTTCAGTGCTATTGTAATTGTGAGTGAATTTTATGGGGGGTTTAAATTACTGGCCTCAATTTTACAACACAAACATTACCTGCAGCGTTCTATAACCCAGCCTTGGACAAATGTAGAAAGAAAAATTTATCATATAAATTCTGATGCTCAAACTGAGTACTGATGCTCATTGCTTGAATGATATGGGACAATACATTAAAATTTCCAGCCATATGTGTAAAAGCTTCATTTTTGTGCATATTTCCACTGTAGGAATTCCTATAGCCAGTATCCTTTAACTTACCCGCCCACTTGGGCATGGCCACTTATACTATATGCCAATGTAAAAGGTGCAGTTGCTCTCTCTTGTGGCTGTGGAAGTTAGTTGCTGTTTCCCTGTTCAAGCAGAGGACTGTGATCTGTGAGTGTACCCCTAAATAAATAACCCCTTATTGTACTCAATTCTGAGCTAGTGTGGAATTTCTTTTTAGCATCCATCTTTATCTGGTGTGTAAATGTGGCCAACTAAATTCACTTAAAAACTGAGAGAGATTGAAAAGAAATTATAAACACAAAAATACAGAGTTTAATAAAGCTTCTTGTTCTTTGCTGGAGGCATGTCATAATTCCTTTAAGAAATGCTTTCCTGATTAATCTGTAGCAGAAAAAACAGGGACGGCTTTTAAATGCTGGCTTTCTGGGCTGTGTTGCCAGTGTAAACTCTGGCTTCTGGAGGTCCAGCTATGGAGCATTTAGATGAAATTTGTGAACAGAGTGCTACAACATGCTTAATGGCAACATAGAGTGGCTCTGTGCCTAAAAATGGAGATGTGAGCATGGCTCTCAGGGGCAGCAAACATCTCCACCATGCTGGACTGTGCAGGGCAAACAGACAGTGCCATATGACCCCTAGAAATGGCACCATTTAAGTTAATAAGAAGGGCTTCGCATTTTAAGAAGCTCTTCTGGTGAGAAAATAATTACAGGTACACAATAAATATAGATTCAGATAAAATAGACCTCTAAAAGTATCATAGTGTTGGATAAATGTACATAGGCTTGAGAGAAAAAAAGAAAAAGAATATAGACAGTTTTAAAAAGAAGTAAATGGTTTTTCAAACAAGGTAAAGTCTTTAAAGTGACAGAGTACAGACAGTTATAGATTAAAGGAATAAAGAAAAATAAGCCACATAAAGATAGAATACACACAGAGAGTCTGGATTATATGTATTTTTGTGCTTTCTTTTGATTTTTTGACTGTAAAGGAGCTTAGTACAGAGAGACATTTCATTGTATGGGCTGCTAAGCTAAACCTACATACTATTTTAAAGGTATCTTGATTTCAAATTTTGGGTCTATGGATATGTTGCTTTGGAAAAGAGGTTCTTTTACTGTTTCCTCAGAGGATAAGAACCTGTGGATTAATTACAGACTAATGTGGTTTGATACACCAAGACACCCTTAAAGGTCACTGTGAACACCCACAAAAAAATTACTTCACCCAACAAAAACCAGGAAGCAGTTTGGAGAGAACTATGCCCAAATCCCCAAATACTGTTTGTAAATGTTTCTTTACATTTAATGGGGATATGCTATAGAGATGGATTCTTTGCATTGGTATGAATCCTTATTGATAGATACAAAATTAAGGTCAATTTTGTTATATTGTGTATGTGTATTTCTGATCTTGATTAAGGTATTAAGTGTGCAGCTCATTTAAAAAATTAATGTATAATTAAGAAATATAGGTTAATAGGGAGTCATCTATAATAGTGAAGCCCATAGTCATGTTTGTTAGGTTTCCTAGATATATGGAGATATATTTTAGTTAGATAGATAATCTTCAAACCATTCAAAAACCTTCATAATATGACATTTAAATGTTTTCAATAACTTAGGACTTTTTATGACAATGAGACCCATCTGCTCCTGGCAGCACCAATCTACTTCAAAAGGATCATGTGCATCAAAGAAGCTCCTTAAATAGTTTGCTAACCATTTGGGAAGAAACTGCTTTTGCCTGGGCTGCTTGATGAACTGAACATGAAGGACCCACAGAGAAATAACTCCTTTACTTGACACTGTCCTTTGGGGTTCCTGCTTCATGAAAGAGTCTTCCAGACATTCTACAGGACTCAGAAAAATGTGACTGACAAACTGCTAATATAAGTGGAACAGCCTTTGAAATTTCCTGCCTCATGGAAAAATCTGCTGAATACTGTGGGACTCTAGGCTGAAGATGAATACCCCAAATATACAGAAAACTTTGGATGAGTGTCCAGGAAGCAAGAAGTCTCTATCAATTCTAGAGTTTTGGAAGTTGCTTGATTGCACTTCCTGCTTACTCAAGTAATATTATTTCCCTTCTTGGGTTTTTGATAGTGTTGAAGACTAGATAGTTGTAGTTACTTTCCTCTCATAACTTTGCCAAGTTATTTATAAGACTTAAACTCCTTATAATAGATCAATTATTGAAACATTTAGCACATGTTTCTTGCTTGATTTTGTTTATGCTGGTTGTAATTAAAATTTCTAGACCTAATATTTTTCTTATTGTGTATAATTTTGTATTAGGCTTAGAACTCTTTTATTTAAAAAAAAGGGGGGGATGCTGTAGGAATTTCTATAGCCAGTAGCCTTTAAGTTGCTTGCCCACAGGGCATGGCCTCTTATACTATGTATGCCTATGTAAAGAGCCTTGTTGCTCTCAATTCCAGCTGTGGGATTTGGTTGCTGTTCCCTGTTCAAGCAGAGGATTGTGATCTGTGAGTCTACCCTTAAACAAATAACCCTTCATTATACTCAATCCTGAGCTAGTGTGGGATTTGTTTTTAGCATCTGTCTTCATATTTATTTCCACCATAGGTAATAGTTATACATTAGGGAGGATGGGTACACATAAAAAGACTAAATATTTAAAAGACAAAAAATGTCAGTTTGTAAATATTTAAGGACTTGGTTGACACCTCATTTTAGCAATAGAGTTTCTAAACCTGTTTCTACAGTTTAAAGAAAAAAAAAGACATCTCAAGTGTTTCTCATTGCTGGAGGCAACGGCAGTTATCTTTGTAAAAAAGGTCAGTGTCTTAAGATGAATAACATCTGCTAATAAATTAATTATTAGCCATTTTTGTAAGTGTGTTAAGCACATGTGTGAATCATATATTTGTGGAACTTTTTTTTAATTACTAGACAGGTTATTAGAACTTTGTATCAACAATAACTGATTTCAGTTTGCAAAGGAAACGCACAAAGGAAAAAACAATCAAAAATAAAGTGTCCTCCTTTACCTATAAAGTACTATTTTAAATTATGGGTTAAGTATTGTAAACTAATCTTTTTTTCACTCTACATATGAGATTATTTCCTTTCTCTATTTTAATATAAAATCTTGTTTAATTTTATTTTTATACTTCAGATTATTTTATTCTCAACACATTATTTAAAGTGCTGCCTCCTTACATCGTTTTAGAAATTAAATCATTGTTTCATATCTCAGTTGACAAAACTAAAATTCAGAGAAAAACAGACCCTGAAATGACAATGAAAGCAGGACTGTCCTTCCTTGCTAGTGCACAGGAAGCCCTCCCTCTGCCTCATCACTAGCACTGCAGAAATTTGGCAGAGTGGATCACAAGTGCAGTCTTAGCCCCAGGTAACAGGAAACACAATGAGAAGTTCCACTTGAATATTAAGTCAGTGTGAGCTGTATCTCTCAAGAAAAACATTACAGTAAAATTGTTGCTTTTCTTTTTGTACTAATTAGATGAAAGATACAATTTTCAGATGACATGTAGGGGCCACAGGATTACCAATAAGAGGATTTCACTATTTCTTGGAAACTTGACACCTGTGGCCTTTCAGTTTTATTTGAAAATTCAAAGGGCAATAAGACATTATCATTTGCCTTGTATTCTTTTCCCTCTTCTGTTTCCTTCCCTTCTTTCTTTCCTTCATTTTTTCTTTCTTTACTTCCTTCCTGCTTTCTAATTTTTTATGTATTTACTTAAATTTATTTTTGATATAGGAATTTTGCATACAGTCTCAAAGAGAGCAAGGTGAGAAATAACTCTGCAGCATACTTCAGCCTTTTCCGAGGATGTCTCAGAATCCCTAATGTATCATTGAGTGAACAAACTTACCTCTACCAATCTTTCGTCAACTAACACCTTTAACTCTCCTTTGATAAATTTGCTCTGTCAAGGAGACAGCATTTGTTGCTTTAGACTAGAATAGTATAATTTCAGGTGTTCAAACAGCTACCCTCTAAAATTTTGAGAATTTTTAATTTAGTCGCACAGTGCTTGAGACTTAATTAAATCTCCAATTTGTTTATTCCTTTAAACTAAGATCAGGACTATCAAACCACTGAGTTTTCATTAAGATAAATAGAAAAGATTTAATCTTCTAGGTATTTTAGTTTACTACATAAGATAGATAATGGCTATAGAGTCAATTACATGAACAAATCCATGTTATTACATAGTATGACATTTATGTAACGTGGTACACGAGAATGTATGCATAAAAGTATGAGCTGAGGATCTAGGTCTAAAGAGGGTTTATGACAAATGACAATGAAGGTTTCTGGCAGGCTTAGACATGACAGTGTTTTTTGGAAGACATGCTTAATAGTAACCTTCCAAAGGTTCTGTTCAAGGAGTTCAGAGATACAAAATTGTTCAAAACACTTCAAACGTTTTACAACAAGAGTGAAACTTTTTTTTCATTATCAAGAAGAGGACAATTAAAGCAATTTTATCACACAGTGAAACTGTAACATTACTTAAATGATAATGAACTCAGACAGAAAGTAATTCTGTATATAGTTTAAAAATAAGATGGCAATATAATCTTCTTTAAGGAAGAAATAGCTCATTCCAACTGAGTGTACACACACACGCAATACACACACACACACATCCATATGCATGCATACATATAAAAGACATACACATAACTAAATATGTTCTATGACTGTTAAATCAACTTATCAATTACAAGTAAAATAAAAAATGCTATAAAGTTCTAATATATTAAAGTGCAGAAACAAATGATTACCATGCTCTAAAATAATATTACAAATGAAAATCAAAATAAGAAATACAAGGAGAAACTTGTGTTGTCAACTTTGGATAAATCTAGATGTCTAAATTATGACTGTAGAAATACAGTCTCTCATTATTCCATATTTGAATGAAAACAAAACTTAAAACAGGAGTATCATTCTAATTATTTTACTAGACCTTCACAAATCTGACACATATCACATGGAAAAGAAAACACGAGTCCTAAGCACACATATGGTGCTTATTGCATCTAACGTCTGATGTTTGCATTTGTAAGTTCTTTCATTTTAAATATATATGTGATTCACAGGGAGTGAGTTTAGAAGTGGGTAATCTGTTAGAGTTGAAACTTCCATAAGTTTAATATGTAGGTGTTGTATGGGATTCCAGTAACTCGGGGATTAGGCCAGAAATTAAAGTCAATAGTAACTCCTTCCAAGGGTATTGTATAACTAACTATGGGTGATTACGGATGCCTTACAAACTCAGCTTCTTATTGGAAGTGTCACTACATATCCAGTCATCTATGCATCTTTACCTTCATGTATCCATCCATTCATTTATATATCTTAGCTGGGGTTACTAATGCTGTGTTGAAACATGAATGGCCAAAAGAAACTTGGGGAAGAAAGTGGTTATTTGTCATATACGTCCAAATCGTAATCTGTCATTGAGGTAAGTCAAGACAGGAACTCAAACAGAGTAGGAATATGAAAGCAGAAGATGATGCATGCAGTAGCCATGGAGGGTGCTTCTTACTGGCTGCTCCTTTTGCTTTCTCAGTCTCCTGTTTTTCTCTTCTCTTGTATTGCATCCCTACTGTAGTTTCCCAGCCCTCTTCTCCTCACAGCCCCTCCCTCACACATCCCTTCTACCTCAGATTCACTCCTCCTCTGCTTCCCTTCCTAAGAGGGCAGGTCTCCAAGGGATATCCACCAAACATGACATCTCAAGTTACAAGAAGATCAGGCATTTCTCCTCAGTTTACAGCAGGATGAAGCAACCAAATAGGAGGAATAAGGTCCCCAAAGCAGACAGAGATAGTCCTTGCTCTCTCTTTTAGGGGTCTCACAAGAATACCATGATGCTCAACCGTAACATATATGCAGAGGTCCTACGTCAGTGTAGGCTGCCTCATTGCCAGTTTAGTTTCTGGCAGCCTCTAGGAGCCCAAGTTAGCTGTTTCTGTGGGATTTTTTTTGTGGTGTCCTTGATCACTCTGCTCCTGCAATCCTTCTTCTCATTCTTCCACGTGATTCCTCTTGCTCTGCCTAATGATTGGCTGTGGGTGTCTGCATCTGTTTCCATCAGTTGTTGGTTGAATGGGGAAATAGCTCTGACGATGATTATGCTAGGCTTCTGTCTACCATTACAGTAAACTATCATTAGGAACATTAGGAGTTATTTCATAGACTGTTTCCCCCAGTTGTGTTTGGTTCTATCTTAGGTCTCTGGGATATCCAGCCTCTCATTCTTGGCCCTCCACACAGTATCAGTGGTGAGCTCCCTCTCCTGGTGGCACGGGTATTAAACAGTCTTCAGTTGTCCTCTCCCACAATGTCTATGCCACTTTTATCCCCAACATATCTTGCAGGAAGGAAAAATTGTAGGTCTAAAGTTTTGTGATTCCAGTCCCTCCTTTGTGAAGCCTTGTTTGGTTCTGTATCCTCCATTGCTAGGAATTTAGATTAGGATCAGCTTTGTTGATTCCTAATTAAAGTAGATTTCTACCTCACCTCTGAAATGGCCCCAGTTCTGACCACCTCTCTCACTACTCTCTCCTACCATTCTCTATTCACTTAACTCCACATATTGCCATCTCCACCAAAACCGTCTACCTTCTTTAACTATTATATTTCACCTTCCCAAGATTCACTTATTTTTCTCTTGAGTCCTGCTTGTTATTTAGCCTCTCTGGTTCTGTGGACTGCAGCACGATTGTCCTTTATTTTACAACTAATATTCATTTATAAGTAAGTACATGACATGTTTGTCTTTCTGGGTCTGGGTTTTCTCACTCAGGATATTTTTTTTTTTCCTGGTTCCTACCATTACCTGTAAATTTCGTGATATGATTTTTTAACAGCTGAGTAATACTCCATTGTGTAAATGAATCACATTTTTTATTCACTCTTATCTTGAGAGATATCAAGACTGTTTCCAGTTTCTGATTCTTACAAATAAAGCTGCGATAACTGCTATGGACATAGTTGAATAAATTTCCATGTGGTATTGTTGAACGTCCTTTTGTTTCATGGCCTGGATTTTGAGGTAGATGAATTCTCAACTTTGAAATACTGTCATATTGATTTCCAAGGTAGCTGTACAAATTTTCACTTACACCAGCCATAAAAGATTGTTTCCCTTGCCCAATATCCTTTCCAACATGAGTTCTTACTTTTTTTTTTTCAATCTTCGTCATTCATTCTTACAGGCGTAAGATGGAATGGCAGCATCATTGTGATCTGGATTTCCCAACTGACTAAGGAAGTTGAACATTTCTTTAAGTGTCTCATGACCTTTCAAGATTCCTGTGTTAAGAATCATATGTATATATCTGTACACATTTTTAATTGTATTCAGTTTGTTAATATCTAGTTTCTTGAATTCTGTCTATATTTTTTTAATTTAACCCCCTTTCCAATGTGGAGTTGGTGAAAATATTTTCCCAGTCTGTTGTTTGATGCTCTAGTTAAGCACAATAAAACAAATTTACAGCAAGTCTATAGCCAAAATCAAATTAAATTCCACTAAAATCAGGAACAAGAAAAGGCTATGCACTCTCCTCATATCTATCCAATATGATAACCGAAACTCCTGCTAGGGAAACAAGACAACCAAAGAAGAATAAGGGGATATAAGTTCGAAAGGAAGAAGTCAAAGTATCATTATTTACAGATAATATGATAGTATATATAAGTGATTACAAAAATTCTACCAGGGAACCTCAACAGTTGATAAACACCTTCAGTAAAGTGGCTGGACACAATATTAACTCAAAAAAATCAATACCCCTCCTATATACAGATGACAAATGAGCACAAAGAGAAATCAAAGAAACAACACCTTTCACAATAGCCACCAATAATATAAAATATCACTGTGTAACTCTAATCAAGCAAGTGTAGATCTGTATGACAAGATCTCTTAGTCTTTGAAAAAAGAAATTAGAGAAGATATTACAAGATGGAAAGCTCTCCCATGCTCATAGATCAATAGGATTAATATAGAAAAATGGCCATATTAATAAAAGCAATCTACAGATTCCATGCAATCCCCATCAATCACAATTTTTTATAGACCTTGAAAGAGCAATTCTCAACTTAATATGGAAAAACAAAAATCCAGGGTAGCCAAACAATCCTGTAATGAATGTATGGAGGTATCACCATCCACGGTTTCAAGCTTTCCTACAGAGCTATGGAAATACAAACAAAATGTATAGTCATAAAAAGACAGGTTAATTAACAGAATTGAGCTGAAGACCCAGACATAAATCCATGTAACTTACGGACACCTGATTTTGGATAAAGATGCCAGAAGCACACGCTCTTATAAAGAAATTATGTTCTACACATGGTACTAGTACAGCTCAATTTCAGCATGTGTAAAAATGAAAATTGATCCATATCCATCACCATGCACAATACTCAAGTCCAAGTGGATCAAAGACCTCAACTAAAGTCATATGCATTGAACTAGGTAAAGGAGAAAATGGTGATTAGACTTTAATGAAATGACAAAAGAGAAAACTTCCTGAACATAGCACCAATAGTATAGGCACTACGATTAACAATTAATAAATAGGACCTCATGAAACTGGAAAGATTCTGTAAGGCAAAGGACATAGTCATCTTTTATATATATAGGACGCACAGCCCAGGGGTGCCACCACCAACAAGAAAACACCAGGTAAACTTGCCGAGACTTTATCTTCTGGAGGTATTTTCTCCTCGAGGTTCTTCTCCTCTCTAATAACTATAATTTGTATCAAGTTGACATAAACCTAGCCAGTACAACAAGCATCTATTTGTCATGTGATAAATGATGAAAGCCAGTCAGACATAATTTTATAAAGAAATATTATAGCTATTCAGGAAAGTGAGTATGATTTTCTATCCAATAAAGAGTGAATTAAAATTTTAGGAACCTAGCCGCCAATAGAAACACTGGGGAAGTTATAGAGCCCAATTTAATACCAACTTTCAATATCAGTTTCTAGCTTTCTTTCTGTTGCTGTGACAAAACTCTCTCCCCAAAAGTAATTTAGGAAAAGCATCCATTTAATCTTATTTTCTTGGTCATAGTCTATCACTGAGCAGGAACTCAAGCAAGAACTTGAAGGAGAAACTATAGATGAATATTGTTTTATGGTTTACTTAGGGTCATATTTTTGCAACCTTGTTATAAAGGCAAGGTCCAAGAGATATTCTCCAGGATAAAGATGGCATCACTCACTGTGGGCTGAGCCACATGGATCAATTAACAATCAACACTCCCCAACACACACACACACACACACACACACACACACACACACACACACACTGATCAATATGCTCTATGTAATTTCTTGGTCAATAATTTCCCTCCAATGATTCTAGGATGCATCAAGTGGGTAATTAAAGCTAACTAAGGCAAAGAAATTGTTCTAGACCCTCAAGAAGTTACAGACAAAAGATCAGAGGTATCAAAGTAGGAATAAAAAAATGAACCAATAAAAGTGTGACTAAGGCAAGGCAGATATCATGAAAAGAGGGATGGGACAAGAATGGAAGCCTCAAAAATCAAAATAGTATGTGAGAAATTAATCGTATTGTGATAGAAATTCAAAATGCACTGATTAGCTCATTTAGTTTTGTTGGTGAGAAAATTTTTTGATGTTATGAAAATGTATAAACAACAACAACCTTGCAAAACCGAAAAAGAGAAAAAAAGATGCAAATATAAGGCAAAAAGGTAACATCATATGGTAGCATAGTGTACACAGAGTCAGAATGCAAGGGAGGGAAGAAAAGAGCCTTGATATAAAAAGCAACTGTAACTAGGAATTTCACCAGATTAGTGCCAACCACAAAATCCAATGATCCAGGAATACCAATAAAGGAGAAACAGTTATAAAAAATGTTAGCAGTCCTAGGTTCAATCTTCAGAAAGTGATAAAAGGAGAAGATGTAATAAACTAAACAAAAATCAGACAGGTGAACAAAATATAAGCACCCATGGCAAAATTTCAAGAATACCTGATTCTGAAAAAAAGAGTTGTCTTTAACAAAGCTGAAAAAAAAAGAAAAGAAAAGAAAAAGAAAAAAGAGAGGACAAGGTAGCCTGTGCTGTGGGAAGTCTAAGGCCCTCCCCACTACATCCAGGCTTAGGAAGGTATGCATCCAAATAGAATAGGATCCCAAAAGCCAGTACATGCAGCAGAGACAAATCCCAGTGCCATTATCATTGGCCCCTCAGTCTACCCCTATTGTCAGCCACATTCAGAGGGTCCAGTTTGATCCCATGCTCGTTCAGTCCTAGTTCAGCTGGATTTGGTGAGCTCCCATTAGCTCAGGCACACTGTCTCAGTGGGTGGACCACCCCCGCGGTCCTGACTTCCTTGCTCATCTTCTCCCTCCTTCTGTTCTTCAACTGGACCTTGGGAGCTCAGTCCACTGTTCTGATGTGGGTCTCTCTCTCTCTCTCTCTCTCTCTCTCTCTCTCTCTCTCTCTCTCTCTCTCTCTCTCTCTCTCTCTCTCTCTCTCTCTCTCCATCCGTCGTCGCTGGACGAAGTTTTCTATGGTGATATAGAAGACAGTCATTAGTCTGACTACGGGACAAAGCCAGTTCAGGGACCCTCTCTTCTACTGCCCAGAGTCCTAGATGGGAACATCCCAGTGGACTCCTGGGAATCCCTCCAGACACAAGCCTCTCGCCAAACCCAAAATGGCTCCCTCAATTAAGATATCTCCTTCCCTGTTCCCATATCTGTCCTTCCTCCATCTCAACCATCCCATTCCCCCAACCTCTCCCCAATCTTCCCTTCTCCCCCCTCTCCCCTTCCCCCACACTCCCATCTCCATGCCTGGCGATCTTGTCTGCTTGGAGGAGTTAGCAGAGAGGGTGTGGGGGGGGAGTGGGAGGGAAGTGTGTGGAGGGAAGGAGATGGAAATTTTGATAGGTGTTATTTATAATGTAATTAAAAAAAAGAGACAGAAAGGAAGTGGATATGAAGGGAAAGGGAGATAGAGGACCTGGGAGGAGAAGAAGGAGGGGAAAGTAAAATTAGGATACATTGTATGAAAAAAGGAATCTATTTTCAATAAAAGGAAAAAAGAAAAATAAAAAAATAAAACAGCTTGGGTCAACATAGTAAAGTAAGGAAACATGGATGAGAAAATGAAGATAAAATTAACTTACATTTTACTCAAAGTTGGTTGGCGGCAGGTATTCCATGATATTTTTCAAAATAAGAAATAATTTGTTATTTTACAGCACTCAAATTATTATGACTTAAAATTAGATCTGAATTAGTTTTCAGTTCTTATTAAACTTTTATAGTACTAACTAGTAAACACAGAGAATAAAGAAATGCAGGCTATATGTTAAAACATTGGAAATGTAATATAAAAGAAATTCATAAAATCAAAATATAGGAAATTATAAAATCCAGCAAATAGAAATAAGAAGTAATTTGTTAGATAGTAACCCAAGTACATCAATGATTCCTGAAGCATCAGTGGTGCAGGTATGCCTCTTAAAAGTAGGCTAAAGCCAAAATAGGTAAAATTTCAGACCTACTATTTGTTTTCCACAAAACATTTAAATATGAAGATTCGTGGACTAAAAGTATGGACCTGGAGATGATATTAAGATCAATTTAGCCATAAGAAATTGTGATGAAGCCTTAATTTCAGTGCAAGAAAAAACATAGTTGCGATAAATTTGAGAATAGTAAAAGAAGACATAAAAATCTCAAACAATTTTTTTTAATTATTTTATTATTTTGTCTGAGTATGGAGTGCTGCAATATGGGAGATCAAAGCTGAAAGTACTGCTAAGAGAAATAGAATATAAAGGTAGACCTAGCTTCATAGGAAAAATACTTCAGATATTCATCACAGTAAGAAATGAGCTGTAACTACATGTTAAATCTATTGGAAAAATTATAATTATATGCCAAGTTGCATTAATGTTGTTGCATTATCTCCAGAGAATTTGATAATTAAGTTGTCACTATTCAGCCAGTATTGGATATCACTTATATTGAAGATTTTTGCTAAGAAAGGAATCTCAATTTGAATCTAGCTCTAATTGGTCTTCTTCGGGCATGTTGAAGAGTTCACAAACCTAGAGTTCCTTTTGCCAGTATCTAAAAAAAGTCTTCCATTAACATCCAAAGTGCTTGACACTGTGGCACTGGACACCAGTGCTTCACTTCTTTCTAATCTGCATATGTGAACATGTTGTGAGTTCCCTGTATGTGGCATTGTAGATTCTGTGCCATTCTTCCTTACTGGCGTGGTTCTGAGAAGAAAGGAAAGACCACAGCACCAGTCTAAGAAAGATGAGCATTTATCATTGTCTGGGAAAATCACCTTGCTTTACGATATATAAGGTCCCCACCTGTGAGACATTTGAAAGAAGAGAAAGACCAAGAGATGGTAGTGAGAATTCAGTGACCATGAGTGGGCTTGGTGAAAACTGAGTCTGATATAGCCCCAAACAAAACTTTCAAAAAACAAGTCTCTGATGATTTCTGATGGGATAGTTAGCCAAATATAATCATGGATCTATTTTACTCATAAATAGATAATAATATATAAATGTTTACTATCAATATGAGTTTATGATATTGGAAAAATAGGAACTGTGTGAATACATTTAAATGTAAGTATGTTTGGAAATATTCTGCTCAGGAAACTGATAAATTTATTTTAAATAGCTTTTCAAGATTTTTCAGAAACATTAATCTCCTGAAGGTAGTTGTGATTCTTGAAAATTAGGCAGGGATTTACTTTTTATTGATTCTTTGGGTATTTCACACCATCTGCGTTATTCTGCTTAGCTCCCAGTCACTCTATACTCTACCCTACCCCTGCAGCACCTCCAAAGAAATATTTGAAAAATAAAGGCAAAACAAGACAAAACAAAATACAAAATAAAACAAAGCAAACAAAATCTCTCCCCTTCTCCATCTTTCCTGTCTCCCCAACACCTGTTCAATTCTTTAATTTGTCCTGGTAGCATTGGGAGCCATTGTGTGCCACATAATATATCCTTTGGCCTAGCAAATTTTAGTAGCCAATATTCATTGCAATGAGTCACTTGTCTCATTCAAAGACTCTGGTTTCTGGTACACCATCATCCCTATAGTTATTTTCTTAATCAAAGTTGTTTAATTCAGAGGACTTCAGCTTGTGTCAAGTTGATATAAAAATATCCTGCACATAAGAGATAGGTATCATCACTAAATCAATCTTTTAGAAACAAAAAACAATTTATAAGTGGTAGGAAGGTGAGCATTTCTGTTGTCTGTGAAAACTAGCTTCCTGTAGGGTGTATGAAATTCCCACTTTTCCCATTCTTGATTTAGAAAATACATTATTATCCCAATAACCTGGGGACCTTTTCGACTTATTTAGTTGGTTTGGTGGGAAAGTGGCATTAAACCTCTTTGATTTGGTTCCATCAGTAAGTGAAGACAACACCTGCAAAGAATCTGAACTTTCCTGATTAAGGAATAGCCAACACTTTTGAATGGCTGGCTCTGCCCTCTCAGTGCCTCAAGGCTGTATACTCCTGGTCTTAGAAGCCATTGCCCATTCCTCTTAAGAATGTCTTCCATAAGCCTAAATTCAATATTCAACCCAAAGCACAAGCCATTCCTTGATTTCCTCTAGACAGAAGTATGAGTCTTTTGTATTCAAACTGCTTTCTTCATTAATCCCTGTTGGGAGCCCATTGAGGAAATTACCAGCATTATGGAACATCTGGAAATGACTGAATTGATGAGTTTTTGAACCCCCTTCCCTGGAGTCCAGTTTCTTACTGCTTCCTGATAGCAAAATTAAGGGACAAGGATGCCCTTAGTCCACACCAAAACCTTTGTTCCTGTTTCTTTAAGCACAGAGGCATTGACTTTCTCTAGTTGCTGTGAAGCACATCACAGGAGAAACTTGTAAAAGTGCAAACTGATGCAATTAAAAGCCTAAGTATTTCTCTCTTTATATCTGCTCTATATAAAAAGTTTATTAGTATAAAGTACTGTCTCAACTGTGGTTGCTGTCACTAAAAGTTTCATTAGCATTAAACCCTGCTGGCATTACCAAATAGGTTCTTAAAGTTTTGGTATAAGTGAACACTGTGAAAAGGTCAGCTAATTGGTAACTTGGAAAGTAAAGACTATGTGTCTCTTCAGAATGGGGGTTTTAATGATCAGGAAGACTTTTATTCCTTTGTCACATTAGTTCCATTCCCATCTAAACCTATCTGACAAAAGTTACAGAAAAGGAAGCATATTGGGTGTGAAAACAGAATAGGCAGCAGCAGTAGAGGTATTGATGGATCCCGAGGAGCTAGACAGAGGTTGTGTGACAGAAAGATGAATACAAACAGAAAGAGCTCTAGAGAACAAAAGCCCAAAGGTGATCATTCTTCTTTTCTGTTCAATAAATACTTTGTAATGAGTAATTACTAACTGAATTAGTGGATCTCTACCTTCCTAATGCTGCGACCCCTTAATACAGTTCCCCATATTGTGGTGAGCCCCTAACCATTAAATTATTTTGCTGCTACTTCATAGCTGTAATTTTGCTACTGTTTTTAATTGCAATGTAAATATCTGATGTGTAGTATATCTTATATGTGACCCACATTGGGGTCATGACCCACAGGTTGAGAACTTCTGAGCTAAATAGAAATAATAAATATTTCATACCATTTTGTGAATTTGAACTTTGCACTGTAGACAGAATTGGGTGCTATTATTTAGCAATTTCATAACAATACAAAAATAACAAATATGTGAATGACAGAATAATAAATCCATACACAGGGATTGTGAAATACCAGGAGTGAGAAAAATCCAAAAGCATCAAAAAACTCCTTCAATAATAAATATAAATAAATATTGAACAAATCTGAAGTTGAGATAAATGTTACAAAATATTTCAGAAGTAACTAACATGAATAAGGCATTTGAGATATTTTTTAAGTTTTCAACTAAAATACCGATAAGATTAGTAGACTTTTTAAAAGCATGGCAAAGAAAATCATTGCTTGAGTCCAGACCCAAGTGGAACAAAAATATCAAATTATATTATAATTTAAGCCTATATCACAAGGTTCTGGTATTTTGTAAATTACAAAAGTAAGCCTAATTTAAATTTAATAAGAATGGAAGACTGAAGAAAGCAGCTGGGTAAAAATAAATGAAATTAGTTGTAGAGGTATCCACAAGAAATATACTAAAAATGGATAGGTAGCACTTGGGTTGGGAGCTGTATCATCTCTGAAAGTTAGCCCAACTATCTAATGGAACTAAAATGTAAAATCACAAGCTAAGATATCATTGGCATAGGAAAACACTTGTATGTAAGAGGGCAAACAAGATAAACGAAACCACTTGCATGCTAGAGTGCCCATGGCTTGGCTACTTCCTCGGTAATAGATTGCCCTTAATCCTGTGTCTTTAATTCTGTTCTCAAATTCATTTGAATGAGCAAGTTTATTCTTAAAAGAAAATTGTTTCTTATTATGTTAATACAATCAAGTGATAGCAAGTAGTCTCAATTCCTGAGGTATCATCGGTTTATTGGTGATAATTCTATGAACTGCTTTCAGCAATGTATAATTTGAAACCATGAACAAAAGAATAGATATAATCAAATATAGCCAGTGATTTGAAATATAGCTGGGAACCAATGAAGACTGAGTATTTTACATTTTTCTATGTAATTTTTCTATGCAGTATTCTATGAGCACCACACATCCTCTGTAAGACTGACTGTGTTTGCTTACAAAGTATCTGGGATCCTAGAAATTTCCTTTGAGAGAAAGGCTACAGAGCACCACTGGACTCTTTTTGAGTCCTCCTAGATCTTAGCATGAAATTTTGACTTGACTGCACATGACCTTTGTATAGGGGATAGAGTATATATAGTCTTGGTAAAAGTAGGGAAAATGGGCTTAATCTGCACAGCCAAGGGAAACCATTGCCCCTGGTAGATGCCAACCTTTCCACAAGGTTACTTGATGTTCACCAATGCTCCTGATTATATCCTCTCACTGTTAATAAGGGTAGTAAACTCATTAGTTTCTAGAGGTGAGGTTTGTAGAATTATAATTTGGTTTATTATTGGTAATTTATGAAGAGGGAGGGAGGTTTTGCTTAGTTTTCTGCAGAAAGAAAATTCTTTATGCGCTGATAAATGGAGATATGCTACTAAGTCTGAAAATTCATTTCAAGTTGTATGAAATCAAAATAATTCAGGTCAAAATCTCAGCATATGTTTTTGTAGATATTAGCAAAACCATTCTATATGGTATAAGCATATATGTCAATGTATATAGACATATAGATTTGTATATGTGTGTATGTTATAACATATTGAAAATTTTTATGTCATTTACATACATGATTCCTTTATACTTACTCCAAAAATATTGTAGTGAAAATAAATAAGATTTTATTTATGTTAATGGTAACACCTCAAGCTCTTTCTAACTCATGGATATGAACTCAGTATAAAAAGTTCACTTCTCACGCCAGGCAGAATCTAAAATATCTACATATCCCCTGCTCCCCATTTTTAATCACTAGATTTTTCTCTCACACAATATATCCAAACCACAATATGCCCCCTATATTACTTCTAGCTCTCTCTTCCTACCTCTCTTCTCCCCCAGTTTCATTCCTCTCTGTTTCACCTTCAGAAAAAAAAAAAAAACAGGGTTCCAAGAGACAATAACCAAACAAGGAAAAACAAGATACAAGACTAGGCAAAAGTCCTTATATTGATTTTGGGAAAGGCTAATCAATGGGAGTAAACAAATCTCAAGACAAGGCATAAGAATCACAGATATAGCTGCTCCCATTGTGAGAAGTCTCAAAAACATTCCAAGCCAATATTCATAACTCATATGCTGCAGAAGGGGGTACAGACCCATGTAGTCCCTTTGAAGGCCATTTTAGTCCCTGTGAGCCCATTTGGGCCATGCTTAGTTTATCCAGCAAGTCAAATTTTCCTGGTGTCCTCCATCCCCTCTGACTCCTAGAGTGGTTCCTATCCCGTTTTCATGGGGCTTCCTGATCTCTGAAATAAGAGACTTTATGGAGACCTCTAATTGAGACTCTCCCTCTGAATAATGTCTGTCTGTTTGTCTCCACACCGAGTCCTATCTACTGCTAGAGGAAGCCTCTGATGATGACTGGGCAAGGCACCTATCAATGAATAGAGCAGAAGGTCATTTAGTGTGATTCATTGTTTTTTTACTCCCAGTCATGTTTAGTTCTAATCTCACTCTTTGAACTATCTTGTCTAAGGCTCCTGAAAGAATATCTACAATTTCAAAGAGGTAAAGCAATTTGTATGTTTTATATTTCTTTTTTGTGCAAATTAATATAATTAGACAGTGTGCAAGACAGATCGTGGTCATTGTAGTAGAAATAGGAATCCAGAAGATACATTATTGATTGCCTAGATTATCTCTTTTTTTGTATTTATTTATTCATTTAACTTTTGAGTTTATAAAATATTTCCAACATTTATCTCTTTATTTTCCTTCCTCCAAATCCTCCCAAGTGTTTCTCCTGGTTCTCCTTCAAATTCGTGGACCCCTTTTAAAACCCTTTTAAAAAACTACTTGCTATTGAATTCTTATATGTGCGCTTCTTTTCAGCTCATCTCTCCTCCTCACGCTGTGCATTCGGGTAATTTATAAACTGACACAGGTAAAAGCGTGGATGAGTACCAGAGAGATTTCTTAGAGCTAAAGGATCTTGTTGCACAATCTTGAAGAGCCTCGTTTGATCCCAAGAACTCACACGTTAAGAAAGGAAGTCAAGATAGGAGAATTGCTGAGCATCTCATGAACCAGGTCCTGAGCGCTTGCCTTAACAAGGTAAAACTGGAAAACTAAAAGTCATAATCAAACATCTGTATACATGTTATATGTGAAACTACACAGATACACACAGTATTAATAACAAATAGTAATATGCATAAATACACACATACATATAAATATATATATATATGCATACAGAAAGAGGGAGAGAAAGATAGTAAATCCAAAAATAATTCAACATTAGGACACTAATTATCATAATTAACTGAAAGAATGGGTTCTATAAAAATGAATCATTAGAGTATACTTTAACACATTTTTAAAATCCAAAATCAATACATAGGAGAAACTATTAGTACAGTAATAATTATTTTCCTAAGATAATAAATATGGATCTTAGAAAAAGAGATACTGAAGACACATTATTAATAATAGTGAATACTAGCTTAGAAGCAATCTCATTAACACTAAGAATCAAGATGAGAAAGGGTAATACAATCACAGCTATTGAACTGCATGGTAATTGCGCTCTTCCATAAAGTCAGTAAACAGGGAAAATAAGAAATAATGTTTTAAAGTGGAGAGCAAAATTTCTTTTTCCAAATTACATAAATTTGTTTTTTACTTTACCCGAGAAATGCAATGAAAGCTACTACAAAACTGAAAAAAAGGCAGCAATTACTGGAAACTTCAGTAGTAGCATTGGTAGCAAAATTAGCATAAAATACATAATTTTTCTATTTGCTATCAGAGAACAGGTTAGGAAATGTTATTTGATCACATTTATAACAGCTGTGATCAAAATAATGAGAGACCGTTCCTGACATAAACCCTCTCCTAACTGTACATCAACCCTTATGTGCTTACTTTCAATGTGTGAGCCTGGGGACAGAAGAGGCAAAGTCTACCAGATGGTTTGTACTAGCAGGTAAAACCTGAAGCAGAGGTGAGACTGTGGGAAGCAAATAAGTATACATGCTTGTTTCACAGAGTTTTTGACATGAGAACTCAAGAAACAGAAATTAGAAGCAAATTTCTCACATCACAAAACCCTAAAACCTAGCCGGGCGATGGTGTCGCACGCCTTTAATCCCAGCACTCGGGAAGCCGAGGTAGGCGGATCTCGGTGAGTTCGAGACCAGCCTGGTCTACAGAGCTAGTTCCAGGACAGGCTACAAAGCCACAGAGAAACCCTGTCTCGAAAAACCAAAAAAAAACAAAAAAACCCTAAAACCTGACATCCCAATATCGTAAAAGACTAATTTAAGGGTTTTTAAAAAGGCTGTACATTAAAATATGCAAGAGTGCATCTTCTCACAATTCATGAAGAGCTTGTTCACTTAATGCTCCGTCTCAGTTTTTCTGCCTTGGCATGCAGATGAAAGTTGTAGATAAAATAATTACCTGCATGAATATTTGAGATTACACAGCCCTACCAAAGGTGAGACTCTATAAGGATAGATGTGGTATTTCAAAATGTCAGTGTTTATCACCAGATTGAAGAATGAAAGTTCTAAAATCTGTATCTTTATTTTAGAAGTCTTTGAGAATAAAAAAGTTTCCAGTACTGTACTCATTCAGGATTTGCCCTTGGGGGGGACTATGGGAGACCATAAAATTCAGCTGGAAATCACAGCCGGTTTTTAGAGTTGGAAAGTCACTTCAAACGAAGGATGCTAAAAATAAAGTGAATACTGGTACCACGTGAAAGATTAGCAATAAAGGACTTAGACCTTCCTCAGAATTATAGTTATCGCTGAAAAGCTGTTTGAACTCATACTATAACTGGAAAGAACTTCTGACATCACATCAGAAAGGATTTTCATCGAGAGATTACGGTATTGGTTCATGAAACTGAGATATATCCAGCAAGTATTGAAAAGGTTAGAGATTTTAGGTTTTATTAAAAATAAGTTTTTCAAAGTTTAACAGCAAGTTTGGTGAAAAGCACAGATTTGCAAACCAGCATTTAATTAATTATTATTAAAGTTTCTGTGCAAAATGAACTTTAATATGCAGCCCAGTGAAGGCTATAAAGGTTTTGAAATCAGAAGACTAGGCACAAAATTTGATTGGTTGGTAGGTGCTTCTTCCTTTTTCATTCAGTTATTACAACCTCTTCATCTTCTTACCTAATTGAAGGAAATATTTCTCTTACAGCTATTAACTCACAACACTTAATTTGGACAATTACAGTAAAATAAAGTTCAAAAATATTCAGCTTAAACCAATTGTGTACTGCATAGAATTTTGCATTTTATTTTGCAATAATTACTTTTTTTCCCCCATTGGTAGAATGACTGGCAAAGGAACTTGAAAAAAGGAGTAGTTTATGTTGGTTCCGGATTTGAAGGGATAAAGTCCATCTTAGTTGGGCAAGCATGTCAAGAACAGTGACATTAATGAAAAAGAGGGAGATTATCGTTGGTTCTCGATTCATGTTTTTTTTTTTCTTTTGGCTCAGAGCTAGATGCCAGCACACAGGCAACCTTTGTGGGTCTTCTTTTATAGGTTAAGTATCTCTAGAAATTCCAACAAAGATGCACCCAGTAATGATTTTTTTCTGTGTGATTTCACGTCAAGTCAGATTTCCAAGATGTGCGGGATATCTAGTATAAGAGAGTTGAAAAGAACTATATACCGGTCTACCATTATCTTTACTGTATCTTGGAAAGGCATATTCCTATGTCATTGACTTCCTTTTTCTTTTCATCTTTTCTCTTTTTTCCCCAACTCCAGGGTTCACTACTACAATGCTAAAGAGAAGGGGAAAGACAGCAGTACTGCTATTGTCCTTTTTACTCTAAAACTTGACAATTTAAGCACAGCAGGCATGCTGGGCAAGGCAGGACCTAGAAAAGGAGGGCATGGATCCACAATTCTCCTTGGCTTTCCTGTAAGGTGAAAATTCGGCAGCACTTTGAACTTTTACTTGCCCTGCTAGCATAAAGCCTTCTAGTTACAGAACTGTGAAGACCTCACCTCTATTAAGGGAACAAAGACACTGGCCAGTCAAAAAAATTTCTCCTTGCACTTAATGCTTTTCCTTTTTTATTTCCTACATTGTTCCTATGTGTCCCATGCTCTTCCTATTTAATCTTATAGATATGCTATCAATTCTAGTAATCTAATAATATAAATGTGTCAGGTGTTGCCTCTTTACATGATTTTTTAATAAATATTTTTCTTGTTATTGTAGCCCACATTTTATGGTGCACTAATATTTTTTTTTGTTTCTTCACTGAGTAGTATTCCGCTACAACAAACTTGGTTTATTCATTCATGTGTTGATATTATATGTATAGTTACTTAGAGTTATTTAAAATGAAGGTGTAATTGATTTTCCTATATAAAAAGTCTTTGATGGAAATGTAGTACCTATGTTTTATGTTTGGCATGTGATTACCTTTTAAATAAATTGAAATACCTAAGACTAACAAATAAACAAAGGTGTTTGACTCAAAGTAAGGTGTATAGGAATGTGTGTGTTTGTGTGCGTGTGTGTGTGTGTGTGTGTGTGTGTGTGTGTGTTATACAAAGCTCTATGGCACACAGAAAAACAAGAGATGATTTGAGATTAGTCTTACAGATTCAGAGGACTTCGAAAAGTGGAAGCTGAAGCTTCAGAACCAGGTGGAACAAAACTGATCGCACTAAAGTGTCTTCATGTTCTAGTCCCACAATATGTAGTACATATTTTGGAAGCAGATAGGTGATTAGAGCTGGCCCGGGTAATCTACTCAGATGCACGGAGACTCATGGTAGGCATGGGGAACTACATAAATGGGAACTGGGCACAAAATGTTACAAGAGAGGTTCTTTTAATGTGGAAAGTCCAATCAGACGGTACTGGACAAGGGGACTCTATAATAGTGTCTTGATCTCTTGATAATGTCTGTTATAATAAACACTAGCTAACTCTCTTAGGAAGATTATGAATAGAGCCTTTGACTATGAACACTACTACTACAGATGAAAATGACAGGTTAACACTAAAACAATTCAGCATTCTTTTGAACTTTCAAAATGCCTCACTAAGAGACAAATTACTTGACTATTACCTTTCATAGGAATCGGGCAAACAAGGAAGAAAAATTCAATCAACTAACTCTAGAAATTCAAGTCCTAAGACAGAGATAAAAATAATACCTACCACAAGGCAGGAAAATATGACCTACCTAAAATTATATACCATGGATTCCAAATATAGATGATTTATTTAGGAATTAAGGTAAAAGAATTCAAAACAGTGATGATATTATGTTAATAAAACTTAAAAAGACAAAAAGATACTCAAGAATCAAAAAAATCAAAGATTTAAGTGAAATAAGAAAACCGATAAAAATCATAAAAATAGAATTCATCAAAAAGAACTGCTTAAACATGGAAGGAACTGTTTGATGTTAGACATGAAAAGCACATGTTCCAAATAAAAATATCAAAAAAAAACAACCTCATTGATAAAAAGAAATCTAACGTATGTATGTATATATGTATACATATGTATGCACATATACATATATGTACATATATATGTGTGTGTTTTTCTGTCTGTCTATCTGTTTGTAAGTACATCTAGGCATCTTTGGGACACCATAAATTACCAAAAATTTTGCATTATGGGCATCAAAAGAGAATACCACACCAAAGAGCAAAGAAAATATTTTCAGTCAAGTCTCAGCAGAAAATTTAATAACTCTCCAGAAGGATGTACATGTAGGACGAGCAATGTACTTATCACCAGATACACAGTACAAAGAAAGATATTCCCAACCACAAAGTATATTTAAACACTAAAAGCACAGAATCAATAAAGAGTTTAAAAGATGAAAAAGAGAAAGTTCAAGTCACTTATAATGGTGGGTCTATGAGGATTATAGCCAATTATTTGACAGACACTTTTAAAGCCAGAAAAGTCTGGAAATATACATTCCCTGTTACAATTGAATACATCTGTTAACCCAGACTATTATGCCTAGCAAAACTATTTGGTAATTGAATAAATATAAACTTCCCATAATCAAATAAGAATAAAGGAAATTAGTATGGCTTTTGTTTTAAAAGCTAGAAAGAGATCTAACATATGACCCTATAATACCATTCCAGGGAATGTACCCAAAAGGATTCTATTCAACCACAAAGGTATTTGCTCATACATAGTAATTGTTTCTCTGTTTACACAGTTTCTCTAGAAAAAATTGAATTACTACAGATGTCTACCATTTGAATAATGGATAATTAAAATGTAAATGCATGCAATGTGATTCTATTCAGCTAGTAAAAAAGTGAAATTCTGAAATTTCAGGTAAATGAATGCTAAAACTGAAAGAAATTTCCTGAATGATATAATTGATACCCAGAAATACAAACAGGACACATTCTCTCATGTGTGTTTGAAACATTGATTTAGATATTTAGATTTACATGTTTGCATGGAATATCAATAGGTGCTAAGAAACTATATAAGGTTCATGGGTGGGCAAGAGAAAGATATTTAGAGATGATGATGAAAATAAGCACAAATTATATTATGGGAAAAGCAGAATAAAAGAGAAAAGGCTTAAGGGGTGGGGTGGAAATGAGGGGAGTTGTAGAGATGCGCTATCTTATAAACTTATTAAAAGTTAAAATGGAGGTCAGGCATTAGTGACATACAAGTTTAATCCTAACATCTTAACACTGGAAAGGTTCAGGTACCTCTCACTCCTGCTGGTGGCTATAAGGCTTCTCTCTGACTCCACCTACTTTCTTCATATGCAATTAGGAAGGGGTTGTGGGAGGTAGGATGAAGGATGGGTTGTAGTAAGGGAGTGGGGGTAAAATATATTTTAAATAAATATTTATATATAAAATTACTAGAGAACATGTGTGCATTTGTGTGTGTGTACATTTGTATAGACTACGTTTGCACTTTTCTGTACTACATATATTTATCTAAGTTGTTCTTCGATGTTGTAAAATGACAGAATTATGCAACAACTCATTTCTTAAAATAATTCTTGTTATTAAGTGGTGAATGGCTACATGTGTATCTCCTGTGTGCAAATAAATGTATATAAGTGCACATTTTCATTTTCATAAATATATTGATGAGGAATTAATACAGACTTATTGTATTTTACTATAAAAATATTTTCTAATTGAAGAAACTCTATACTTTTGAAATATATATCTATTATATGAAGGCTGTGTATCCAGTACCAGCAATAAAAGTAAAAATAAAAATACACCAGCTCGATAAGCAAGGAACTGTGACAATATAGGATTATATTCCGGGACACAAACAAGGAAACCAAGCATGCATACTAAGGCTACTAAATTTGTTTACCAAGTATTTCCACTTTATGTGTTGGTATTATTTCATGAAGAAATCCTGCCAATAGGTATAAAATTTTCTAAATTAGCCACATGCAGAAATCATTATATGAAGTAACTTCTCTACTCAATTCTTCCATTTCTTAATAATACATTATTTGGATATTTAATGGACAAGTTTAAAAGATAAAAGGATTTATATACTAATGTTTTAGTTCCTCCAAAAGTCACTATCAATGTTAAATCTATGTATATGGTTTCAGAAGAACTAGAATGAAATAAGTAGAATAGATACCGAAACTAGTGTACAAAACTTGCCCCATATCAAAATGGTTCATGGTTCCTAAAACTATACCATTCTCCCCAGGTTGCCATGACAAGAATCTGACTTCCCAATGAGATCCGTTAGCAAGGTCACTAAAATACTCTTAGAATAGAATATAATTTTGGTACATTTATTAATTGTCATAATGCTGGTGTTATTAAAAGTTTGGGAGTCATTAAAATTACTTAGTCCAAGAATATAGTAGCTACCTTACAATCACTTGAATTGCCTTCCGTCTATCTTAGAATGTGCATTTAGTTGTTTCTCATCCCAGATTCTGGGATTGCAAATGGGTCACATTACATGGGTTATGGAAATATTAATTCCATTCTACGGTGGCTTGAATAAGAATGGCCTCCATAGGCTCACATATTTGAGTGTTTAGTTCCCAGGTTTAGAAAGGATTAGGAATGTTGCCTTGTTTGAAGACATGTGTCACTGGAAGTAGGGTTTAAGGCTTCAAAAGTCCAGGCCAGACCTATTCTATCTCTCACTACCTTTAACTTTCAGAAAAATGAAAGCTAAATTATTGTGCCTGCACCATGCCTACCTTGCTTATAATCTTCTTTCGCCATAGGCTCATCCTTTGCAATGGTTTGCCGTTTGCACTGAGGTAGAGATAAGAGACACTGGCTGGCTGTTTTGCTTTTTTGATCTTCAGGCTGAACCCCAATATCTGTCTCTGTGCTTGTGTTAATTGTGCATCGAGAATCTTAAAAACGTCAAAAGACCTGTTACCTAATGTAGAGCAATGGTCTGTTGTAGCAAAGACATTTGTGTTACTTTTATCTCTGGCTGAATGTTAGGACGGAGAAGACACTGCTATGGAAAAGTGATGGAAAAATGGGGCCAGATTTTATTAGATGTTTAATGATCATACTTGCGGTGACATGAATTCTTAAGAACATCAGATGTGGGGCAAACCTATGTAGACTTCCCTTTTTCATGTTCTTTCACAGAGTTCACTAAAACAATATGCCATGAAGAGATATAGAACTTTGAGAGACACCCCAAGGTACAGCAGGAGAAGCTTTCGTTCCCAGGAGAGTACTGGACAGGCACCTGAATGCTAGGTCTCAATATCTGAGAAATAGCCAGTCATTCCGAAGAACTCTGGATAATTTCCAAGAGTTCTACAATGTTCCCTCAGAGCATGAGGTCAGAACTAGAACCGGAGATACAGAAAGTGAAAATCAAGGATGGTACCAAAAAGGAGCATTATATAATGTTGTCATCCAGATTACCAAGCAGAAATTTCTTGTCATGTCATAGAAAACCTTGAAGATTTGACATATAGAAGATAGATAGACCCAGAGTCTTGGTGGATCTCAGAGATAATGTCCTGTTCAATATGAAGCATGGAATCTGTCTCCAAAAGTATTTCAGCTAGCAGTTAAGTGAATCTTATTAAACCTGCAGACAAACTCCACTTTCATGGCAAAAAATATATTAAATTGAGTTAATTTCACCAACAGGAATCTCCGAGGAAAATTAATGTAGTAAATTATAACTATTTTTATCTCTACTTCTTATCTATACATTTTCCTTATGGAATAATAAAGTACATAAATCTATACAAAGCATGTAAGACAAAAATAAACTTTGCAAATATGCATGCAAATCTGCCAATAAAAATAGACATGAAATAGATTTCAGAATTATCCACTGGAATTTCACAATAAAAACAGCAAATAAATTAGAAGAGCTAAGAGATGCTCAGGAGCAAAAGGAGAATGCTAAAAGTGTACACATAAGACACCAGAAATGAAAATGCCTTTGAGGGATTGAACATCATATTGGACACAGCAGAGGATGGGGCATTGAATTACTTTTGTATTGTAGTGTAACACATCACAAAGTTAGCAGCTTCCAACAAGATATATTTCTTATTTCAAGATCCCTTGAGTAAGGCGTGTGTTTGCAGCTTAGAAAAGTCTTCTGCTTAGGGGTTCACATGACCAATATCGAAGGCTCCCCTCTAAGGAAAAGAACTGCTCGTTCAGATTATCCGCGTGCTCCTTCCCTTAAAGCTACAGGAATAATGGAAGTTCACTTCTTCCAGGCCTGCCTCAGCAAAGGATTAAGAGAACAGCAGAGAGATGCAGAAAAATGGGACTATGGCATATGGTTACTACAGACTTCATGTTATCATATTCCTGCTTCTTACATGCAAGACACATATTCCACTCTTGCTCAAGGCCTCGAGGAGAGAGATTAGATGAAAGTGTAATTATCAAAAGGAGGAGTGACTGGAGTGTGGCTCAGTGTTTTGCCTAATTAAGGAGTGAATGTAAAACAAATTTAAATTGAAATTGAAAAGAAAACATTTTAATATCCAATAAGCACTATTAAGATATATAGACAGTGTGAACATAAAGATCCCGAATAAGAAGCAAGAGGGAAATATTAGTAGAAATCTTTGAGGAGATAACAACCAAAGTTTTAAAAGTCCTGATAAAAATGGAGTACAAACACAGAATCCTCAAAAACCTCAGCAAATATTATGCAACATAAACAGAGATGTAGAAAGCTAGCCACATTGTGTGTGTCCTAAAACCAAAAAAAACCCTAGTAACAATGATAAAATGGAATCAGCCAGAGGGTGATAAGTGACATATTTTAATCAGTGACATAATGATTATGAATGATAGCTGACTTCTCATCAGAGAGAAGAATATAAGCCAGTTGAAAATAGAGGAAGGCATTCAAAGTGCTGACTATATAAACCATCAGGATCTAGAATCCTTTAGGCAGGGGAGATATGCTTCAGACTCACAGTGAATTAAGACATGTTGAGACTTTACCAAAAGTGTGAGACTTGGTCCTGAATTACAATAAATAAGAAGCATCGTTACTGTCAAGGGAGAAGCTTTCAGAATTTAACCACAACATGCGTTAGGAATAGAAGAGCACTATAAAAGAAAATTCTATTACTACAAATAGAAGATGTTTGTGTATATTTAAGCTTTATTCCATTTCCGTTAACTGTGAAAAATAAAGGGAATGTCAGTATTTCATAGGGCTTTAAAACACATCAAATGCAAATGCAAATAAACAATAATAGAGATGATTTTTATAGCATGCGGCTCCCCGTGCATAGAATCAAAGAGTGGCTATTGGTTTATCCATTTCCCATTTATCATTTATTTGAATCACGTGAACTTGGCATTTGAGCTTGTGGTTGCAATCCTTCCTCGGCGCTCTTCAGTTTAAAATAAAACAATGATGTTAAAAATACAAAGATGACACTGAGTGAGGAATACTTCTAATAGGCAATTTTGAAAATAGTGGACTACCTCAAAGATTTCAACTGCATTTTAAATAATAGATCAATAGATGATAGAAATACAGACTTCCCAACAGCCTGATAGGTAGGTAGGGAGATAGGTAGACAGACAGATAGATAGATAGATAGATAGATAGATAGATAGATAGATAGATAGATAGATAGATAGATAGACAGACAAATGGATGGCTGGAGAGACTGACAGATAAATAGGTAGGTAGATAAATAGATGCTAGATAAATTAATGTAATAGTCCTTGTAAACATAATTCTTGTGTTTCCCTACGTTTTTGCTATAGTTAAAACTCTAGAGCACATCATTCTCCAGTGCCTACAGAAATTACTGTTTCTTTCCTTTCTTTTTCAAAACAGCAAGCCTGGAATCTCATGTTTCATCCACAAAAATGTTACTCAACTGCCTCCCTGAAAGTGTGCAATCCGATTGCCTCTTTGTGTTCACAGTAGGGTGTTATGGTATTATGGAAATGGGCCCGTGAAGAGACACCCAATTTATAAATATTTGAGAGTAAAATATTTTCTCTCAGTGAATTAGGATTTCATTTACTTAGAGGTGTCCTTTGAATCATAAATTTGAATTTTTAACAAAGTGCCTTTGGCCATTTTTTTCTGTATTCCATATGATTTGGTGTTCTGTCAAGGAATTTTTGCCAAATCCAAGAGTACAAAATTTTATGTGCCTAGCTATAATATTTATATCTCTAGTCTATTTTGAGGATTTTAAAAAAACATTTTGAGGCAATGTTTTAACTTTATTCTTGTGCATATGGTGACCATTTGTTAAAAAGATATATTTGTTATTGACAGGGCACAGTACCCTAAAAAATAATTTACATGTACATAGACCCAGCAAGTTTTGAAATGGGGAAGTTGGCATCCCATATTGTTCTCCTTTATTCAGGCATTTTGTTTGGGCTCTTTCCCAATGCAATGGCATAGTAATACATCCCTAAAATACTGGGAAGAAGGAAATTGAGGCAGGAGTATCCGGTGTTTGAACCCATTTGGAGACACCTTTTATCCAATATAAATTCTTTTTTAAAAATGATGAATATTTTTTCTCAAATTCATTTTGAAGTTCTTGTAAATAGTGACACATTTAATTTATTTTGCAAGCTGACTTTATGATCTAAATTGTTGTTTAACTAAAAAACAAAACTATAATTTTTTTCTTAACAGATTCCTCTTGAGTTTCTATAAGCAAAAACTAACAATTTCTAACTCAGAATTGTTTTATGTCTTGCTTCTAATACAAATGTTATTGTTTATTTCCATTATCTAATTGATGCTATACATTTGATATTAATTGTTATATTACCATGTGAAAATTTCTGACAAACACCAAAAATGTAAGTTTTCATTTTCTTGGAATGTTCTGTGGACATATAGAAATCAAAACAGTGCATTTCATTTTCTTTACAGCTGAGTTTTAAGTTCTGAGAAGTTTTTATTTTTTCTACTCCCAAAGTTAATTCTAAATATTTATGGAACATACATGTAATTTTCATACCATATTTTGAATATGTAACAAAGTCATTTATGTTCTAACCTACTTCATGATTTTTTTTTTTTTGGATTTTTCGAAACAGGGTTTCTCCGTAGTTTTTGGTTCCTGTCCTGGAACTAGCTCTTGTAGACCAGGCTGGCCTCAAACTCACAGAGATCTGCCTGCCTCTGCCTCCCAAACTGGGATTAAAGGCATGTGCCACCACCGCCGGGCTCCTACTTCATGAATTTTAAGATTATTTTGTTTTTACTTCAATGAGATTATGTTAAACTGTTATGTTGGAGAATTTAAATTATGCTTAGTTAAATGAGATACTTACTATTTAAAAAGAATGGTATGGACACTCATTTTATATTTTTCAGGAGTTTTCCTAATAGCCATTTGTGATTTTCCTTGGGTTTATATATGCATGTCTTACTGAGGTCCAGCTTTTATTATGGTCTATACATAACATTAAATAAGATCACCAAAAAAAAAAAATCCACTATAGAGACCTCCTACCAGGTACCTGTTTCCCCATACTTGACCTCTTCAAGAACTTGGGGAGAGTTCTTTATTTTGTTTTCTTCTTCTGTTTGCTCATCCTAGTTTGAACTGGATAATGGGTGTTTACTTAATTTTTAGACAAGCATGACACTCAACTTGAGCAATTTAAGCAAATGGCTCTCAATAGTTGTATATGATTGCTTTATTGTATATGCCAGTATATTGTGGAAGCTCTTCCTCAATGTTGCTATGAAGTACTAAAGCAGGACGGGAGACTCAACAAAACAAAGCAAACAGGAGTGAAAATCATTCTTGTTAGCTCACAAAACATTTCTGTGCCCAGTACAAGCACTAGAAAAGGTCATAGTCATCAAGAACTCATTTTACATAACACATTTTCATAACATATGAAAAAGGTGAAGGCCTACCAAAGACCCGTCTCAGATTCCACAGATTCAAATTTCACACATATATAGGACTTGGACAGAGACCTCAGGATTTCTTCAAAGTAGAACCGAAATAGTTCAAGCAAGCTATGGGGCCTTTTCTATACTCATTTCCTGTACCATGTGTTTGCTCTCTTTTTCTCTCTCAGAAATTTCTTTAATAACCTCTAAAATTCCTGCCATACCTTGTGGTGGGTTTGTGCCAACAAATAATACATTCTTTAGTACCATTAGGCTCATAAATTTTAAATGATTTTTATTTTCTGAGTTTATAATAGAATCACTTCATTTCTCCATTCTCTTTCCCATCTCCAAATGATTCTATAAACCACCCCTTGCCCTCTGCCACATTCCTGGCCCTTTTTGTGTTGATCATTGTTTCATGCATTTGAGGCAGAATATCTGTGATTTCCAGGACAGTAGTCATTCATCATATGTAACTACAATTGAACAATTATCACGGAACCAGGATAGTGATAGCTAGAATTTTTTTTGAGGTCATTATTTTACATGTTAAAGGTCACAACTTTAGTGCCTATGCCATTATCTACTTTTTGAGCCCTATCTTGATATGCTTGGCAACTTAACATTCAGCTAAATTTTATCAACGTCTGTATAGAATAGTGGTCCTCAACCTGTAGGTTGTCACTCCTTTGGCAAACTTGTATCTCCAAAAATATGTACATTATGATTTATAACAGCTGCAAAAATCACAGTTATGAAGTAGCAACAAAAATGATCTTATGGTTCAAGATCACTATGGCAAGAGTAACTTTGTTAAAGAGTCATGGCATTAAGAAGGTTGAGAACCACTGGTATAGAATATAAAAAGAAACAGGAGGCACAATTCAGCAGTCCAATGCTGCTTAAAGGAGAATGTTGCATCTTTTAAATTTATTTTGTAGTAGTTGTTTATTTTGTATTAGTAAAATAGTCATGCACAGAATTGAAGGTCTTCAGAGTCCTATCCTTTAGTGCTCTCAGGTAAAGTGAGAATTTTGATTCAGGACCAAATCAGTAATCTAGGCCTAAGAATTTATTTATAATCTGTTTCTCAGAAAGATCACAATTAATCCCTTAAAGGATACGTAAAGTTTAGCCTATCATTGAAGTTGATATAGGTGATATTCCTCATCCTACATGTTTTTTAAATTTTTAATCCATTATTTAATATGAAATATATTAAAAAAGAAATCTTTCTATTTAATCATATGTTTTCTACTTATTTTTATATCAATGTATAATTGTGTGACATTAGTGTGAAGACAAGAGTTATTAGCTTCAGAACTATTGATTTCAAAGATAAAACAAGCTAAATTATAACTATTTAAAGTACCTATAGGTTATGAATAACAACAATTCATAAATAATTTCATGGTTGAAATAATTTGCTGTTAAGATTCATGTTCCATCTTGCTTTGAAACAACTGTCTAAAAAATTCAATATCTTTTGGAATAGGAAAAAAACTTGAATGCCATGCAGGGCCTTCCTAGTATCTGGTGTTATTTTAATCAATTAATTGAGAGCAGCAAATAAGAGGAAGCTATGCAATTTTCTTATACACATATTACTGCAATAATGAACTAGCCATGCAGGGACTAAATACATATTTCTGGGAATTATTTCATCAGGAAGCCTGCTATCAGGAAACCACTATAGAAATCTATCATTTTATCTTTTATTTAAAATGACAATGCAATTTGTGTTTGCTTAGAGAAATATGTATTCAAATTATCTCAGGATACAAAAGGAGGAGTGTGTCTCTGTAATGCCACTTAACCCTTGTTAGGAAGCAAGGCAGAGTTTAAGAATCAGAAAGAATCATGGAGATTAACCCCATTGATTTTATTATCACATCAATCATTCAAATTATGTTTATTTATATCAGATAATTTTTAAAAGCATTTTTATGTTCTTGGGATAGGAAAGCTAAGACATTGAGAAGTTGTCCACTGAAAAATGATAAAGTAAAAAAAAAAACAAATTAGATCGTCTTCCTCCATTTTCTGTTCATAAATTAGGGATCTAATGATGCACGTTGCTTTAAGTTTTATGTTGGACTTTGTGATGTTGAATGTTAGAAGTGGCTATAAGGGAAAAAAGGGAGAAGAAAAGGAGGGGAGACAAGGGTGAGGGAAAAGATTATATTTAAAAGAGGACATCTGAAAATACACTTGTTTCATCTTATTTAATATGATAATGCAATCCAAGCTTATAGTGTGAGTGAAAATATTCATTTAACTTCACTGAAAATTCCTAACATTGGAGCCATCACATACCATGGACATAACTGTAGCTGTCAGGGAATTTCTCCTCTGAGGATGAGAATAACTAAGACAGTTTACATTAGGTATAATTTCTTCTTGGAAGATGGACAACACATATTAGCCTTCTCGCCTGTTTGGATGCTGTGCAAGCTGTGAGCTCAGTGAGGACACTGCCTCGGTCTAAATTGCTGAATGCTGCATCTAGTGTTTCCTTACTACTTATAGTTAAGATGTGTTGAATGACTACTGCTGTATAAAAATGTGCTGAGAGTATTAATGTTGGGGCCTCAGGACAGAATTCAAATAAGAACTTTTCTTTGTACGTGTAGAAGTTGATGGGCACGCATATCTGTGCTTGTGCTTCTGGAGGGCGGAGGTCAACTTTGTTTTACTTCTGAGACTCAACTACCTTGCTGGTTTAGAAGGCCCAGAGAAATCTGGGGCTTGCCATTGCAGCCTGGTTGTCTGGTCTATGAGCCTCAGCAGTCCTGCTGTCCCCATCTCCCCATCTCCCCAGCACTGAGAGTGCAAGCATTTGCCAACATGCCCAGGTTCTTCCCAGGGAACTTCCTTTTATAGTAGAAACTTTTATCAAAGATATTTTAATTACACAGCAAATTATGAAGGCATTATTGTTTGAATTTTATTATTTCACATAGCTAAACAAAAAATAATGGACTATAACCTGTGAAGGAGTGTGTGTGTGTGTGTGTCTGTGTCTGTGTGTGTGTATGTGTTTGTGTGTGTGTGTGTAGGGGTGAGGTCACTGGACAAATTAGAGGAAGAATGGGGATATGAAGTAAATACCTTATTCATATGTTAAATTTTCCAAAGGAAAAATACTATTCTAGATAAGCAAATATTAAAATAGGATTTCTTCAGCCCCAGTTCTTCTTGGGTTCTTATACATCATCAGAATGATGCTACCATTTAGATTTTTGATGGAGGTGGGTCTTGTATCTTATCTGTTGATTTCATTGGTTAAAATAAAGAAACTGCCTGAGCCCATTGATAGGCCAACCCTTTGGTGGGTGGAGTAGACAGAAGAGGATTCTGGGAAAGAGAAGCTGAGAAGGAGTCGCCATGATGTTTCCACTGCAGAGAGACGCAGGCTAGAATCTCCCCGGTAAGCACACCATGGGGTGCTACACACATTATCAGAAATGGGCTAGTCCAGGTGCAAGAGCTAGCCAATAAGAGGCTGAAATTGATGGGCCGGGCAGTGTTTAGGTGAATACGGTTTGTGTGTTGTTATTTCGGGGCTTAAGCTGAGCCATGCGGGCAGCCGGGTGCGGGGGAACACAGCCGGCCGCTCCTCTTACTACAGATTTTCACCTTCTCTAATCCTGATTTAGAGAGAGATTATCACCAATGCACTGTTGGGACCAACTGAGTCCTGGCCTTCAGCTGCTCTTCCCTGTATAGAGCCTTCTAATTGAAGTTACTAGGAGCCGTTCATAGCCTACAGGATCAGAGGATGGGATTTTCACCTGTTGGCCATTGACTGCAGGGTATTTAAGCCTCCATGGTGCTATTAAAGTGGGCTTTTGTACCAGCGATTAGAGGTCTCTGTGTTGGTCTGTCTCTGCGTGTGTTTCCTCAACCTCCAGCCCTTTGCCCAAAACTCGCTAACTGGGTTCTAGCGCATAGAGCACAGATAGGGGTGGGGGTGGGGGTAGAATAGGGTGGGAGTAGGGGGGTGCTGTTTGCACCAATGTACTAACTATTCATTAACATTATTGTCATCTTTAGGTCCCTGCATCTTAAATGCAAACATATTAATAAATATTTTAGAATGTCGTGAGATAATTCCATAAAAAAATCTTCATTGTTTCTTTCAGACTGTATCACATTATAACCATCTTATTGGTATATTGATAAAGAGACAATATGAATAAAAGTCTGTGATAAAATTCAACATAGTGATGTAATACATTTTTTCTCAAATCATTGACCTTATTCATTAATTAATTGTGTTCACATAACAATTAGTTATTTTGAAAGAAGCTATAGTGAACTGTACACAAATTACTATTATTAAATACTAGACAGTCCAAAACACTACAATTATTAAATATAGAGAGGCATGCAATTTACACCACTTTCTCAGCAATCTGCTAAATACTGATAGTGTTTATCCATATATTCAGAATTTCTCATTGGAATGATGATCATATAACTAGGAAAAGAAATTGCTTATGGTCACTTGAGCTGATGTTAAGTACCTTGTTCTAGGATATCATTGTTTCAGTGTTAATAGATTTCCCTGATGTATTATTCTAAAGCTTTGTTATGCCAAAGCACATCACTAGTCTAAGCCCTGCCTTGCATATTGAAACATTTCTGTAAATGTTCCATTCAACACCCTTTCCTCTCCTAGAGCAAAAACAGCTACTCTATCCACTAGACTCTGACTTTCAAGTACAAAACACACTTATGGAAATATTCAGAGTTTCCTAGAAAGTACTGCAACTTGCAAGATCAACTGGTAGGTAAGCTTGGATACATCTCCACATGCTTGAATTTTGATAAGTAATATTGAAGTTTTAAAAACAATTGTAATTGATAAAATCATTTATTTTGTGAAAAGTTCATACTTGATGCTTGTTAATGAAGAATTAAACCCAATATATACTAGAAAGAAAATATTCAATTGGATACTCAACTTTCATTAGATGAATTTTTATTACTGATACTGTATCCTGTTAATACCACCACCTTTTATTCTTTTTTTTTCCCTTTTTTTTTTTAAGCTTCCAAATTTAGTGTCTCTTAGAGGGTTTGTGTTAAATCATGCATCAAAAGCTATTCTGAGGCAATTCACAGAGTGACTGGAAATGATGCTCAGAGCTGGCTAGCTTCCTTGTCTGAGCACATTCTTCCTTCACAACATATAAATTAGATATAAAATACAGATTTAGACACTGCTTATGCTGACAATTAGAAGTTATATTTAAATATCCTGACCAGTTAGACAAACTGAAATCAATTATTTTAAAGATGAAATCATTCTTGTGAGCTCATAGCATTCAGACTTATATGTATTAATATGTACCGTGCATATTCCTATCTACATTAAATTGTAAAAATTAAATATTTAGAAAGTTCTGTGTTTATTAAATTCATTATGAGTGCCCATTATTATAACAATAAACTTTATTTATTGGAAAAAATTGTTGAGAAACAGTTTGTTCAATGTCTGTTTTACCATTCATTAAAATTATTTCTTGGAGACATTCCTTTCCTTCATGCTTGTGTTTCTGCTTCCTCTTATGTGAAAAAAGGTTAGAAGTCCTGTTACACGGGTTTTGCATAAAGAGTAAATGAAATGGTATCCATAAAATTCTTGATAGATTAAATGGCTCATTATAAGAACTCAACAATATAAGTCCTCCTCTCATGAGTTACAGAGAAATCAATACCTTTTATAAGACAAGGCGTCTGGCTCAGAGAACATACTGTTCACAGGGAGAGAGTCAAAGGAGAGTTGTAGGAGAAACTCAAAAGCCACTGACTGGGTCAGAGAAATAGAGAATATTCTCATTTCAGTTAACTGAGAGGAGAAGGATTCTCTCTGTCTTAGGAACTAAACAAGAAATCACTCTAGAATAGTTTTGATGGCTCCCTGGAGGAAGTGTGTAGTAATGGATTCGACTTATGGAGGCAAAAAATTAGTAATGTCTGGAGTCTCACAGAGCCAAATAGAGTCCTTGGTATAGTTTCCTGGCATAATTTTTCAATCACTTTTACCTATTAATAAAGAGCCATTTGTTTCTTCCAAATGAAGAAAACATGTGCTTTTCTGAGGGTTAATACTGAAGAAGATCCTGGAAAATACTACCTTCCCAACTAAGTTCAGTAGGAAAGGAGAGACCAAGCCCAGGGTAAAACCAACAGAGGATTCCTGCTGACAGCACCTCTCTGCTTAGCCTAGTCTCCAGTTCTCCCTCAGGAAAGCCTTACCTAATCACATTAGAAAAGCCATTCCATCTCAAATCTATTTCATCATCTGAGTGAGAAGCCAATTACAATTCATACTCTTAGAATCCCTTCCATTTCTAGTACACTTTTAGGACAAGCCTGATTCTTTTATTGCCAGAAACTCTTGGGGAATCTAGTGAACTGTGAAAAGGAAGCCATTAGAAACTGGAGCACAGGAGAGAAGGTGGGATAATTAGGTGAACAGACACAACAGCGAACACTTAATAAGAATCGACATGCGTCAGACAACTGGATTCTAAAACCGTGGAACTACTTCCAAAAGAAGAAAAATAAATTCAAAAAGTACATTATTATGATCTTCAGCCGAGAAAGTCAAATATGTTTCCTCTGCGTTTTGTGATGACCACTGAGCAGCCTGTAATGATTTTCCGCAGGAGGGTGAGAGCAGAAGGTGGGTGAGGGGCAGACAAGTAAGTCATGCATACAGAGCTCATGTGGAGAGTTTCTTGAGAGAACTGTAAAGGGGAGAAAAGAGCCAGAGGGGGAGGCGCACAGAACTGCTTGCCCCTTCAGAAACAGAGTAGGAAGAGGAGTGGGTAGTAGTAGAGCTTATCTTTTTGTCTCCTAAAGGGACCTTTTCACCTGCATATAGACTATGTAGTAGCATAGCAGCCATAGGACCCTGGGCTGACCACAGTACTGCCTAAGTGAATACTGCCAGGTGACAGAGGCTAGGACAATGCCTGAATCCTAATACAGCTTAGATCACAACCTTCTTATTCAATCTTAAATAAAATTCGTACTTCCTCATGCTATGGTTCTGTTGTTTTGGATGTGAGAAGCTTCATGCTGATCAAACAATTAAGCAAATTTAAACTATTCAGCTTCTGCAGAGCAGATTAGAAGTTCTCAGAGGTGTAGAAGCTATTCCATTATTTCTGAAACCACTCAAAATACCAAGAGCATTATCTAAAACCTTTCCCAACAACCACAGGTATTTTATTCCTTAAAAAAAAAAAAAAAAGACAGACTAAGTTTTATGTTCTATTCAAATGTTATCTCTTAATTCTTTTATCTCCTCCATCTGTTCTGTAAAACTTGAAAATTGCTGTTTTCTTCCTGTGTAGAATGTAGACAGTTAAATGAGACAAAATGCCAATATTCACTGAATCTTTCTGTCACCTCTAAAGGCCTAAATGCTAGAGCTGAACAGAGTTGTCCGCATCCCTAACTGTTTGCAACACTAGAGATAACAGGCATGCCCCTCTCTGGCTTCAACACTCCAGAGATCTGATTCTACACTATCCCTCACCACCTGTGGTAGGTGTAAGAGCTGGCCCTGTGGTCATGAGAGCTGAAATTTCCCTGTCTCTTACCAGATGCAGTACTCTGAAGAGTGACCCTGGGGGTGTGAAAGCAAGAAATACAGCCATGTCTCTAGCTGGGACAGTGCTGAGCTCACCCTGGTGGTAAGGGTGGGGGAAAACTGGCAGGCTAACCAACCAACCCTGCAACCATTCAGGCCAGGATTGAGTTGGCCCACACCAACATCCATCTATGATCTGCTGGAGTATGTGAAGGGACCAGTCATAAAAATTCAAAGCTGCAGACCCTCCACAACACAGGATGACAACAAAATATCCAAGAGGAGTCCCCGTGAGGGCCCAATATCAGTAGTGTAGCAGAAGCCAGAGGCCTCCAAAGAGACAAATGACTCTTTGCAATAAAGATACATGAACTAAAGGGGTTTACTCTGTGGCTCACTGTGTCACAGTACAGCTTCCAATATAAGATTTTTTTTTCTCTTAAATTTGATTTTATTTTATTTGGTGGGAGGGGCTTTGCAAAGGCAGAGGGCAGAAACAAAAGGACAGGGAGATGAATGGGATTGAGATGCATTATTGTGAAAGGCACAAAGAATAAATAAAAAGTTTTTAAAAAGCTATGGATACTAACAAAAGTTTATTCATACTGCATTTTCACATGAGCACTGCAGTAGCATTGCACCACAGTGCCCAGGTTTATGTGCCCAGTGTGTTGCAGCCTCTTGTCTCCTTGTATCATATCACTACTTTAGTACTTTGGGGTCCTAATGAAGTAAAATATTACTTGAACAAAGCTCTTTGATAACTTGAAAGGTAATCTGATGACCAACATGGTTGCCAAATGACTAATGGGAAAATAGCAAGTAACGTGCATTTGTGCAAAAAAATGGATAATTTGTGAGTTGGGCAAGCCATGAAAAAGGCACTTTGGCATTTAATTCATATTTAATTTGCTCAGAAAGTACTTATTTTAACTATCTTGAGCCATGGATGAAGGGAAATTAAGATAACTGTGTGGGGGCATATTATATCTTTAATAGTACACACTAAAATGTAACAGCTACTGGGGCATGGTACCTGGCCTTGAGACTTGGATCATCTATGTACTGGCTATGAACTTCCACATTGAATTTTATCTCTCTATATGTATTTCTATATGTGTTAATCAGGCTTATAATGATATGTACCATAAATTAATTGCTATGGCAAATTAATGACACAAACTTTTGTTCCAAAACCTGTCAGATTTATGATGCTTGCACGGTATGCCTGTGCTAGTTTAGTTAAAGGTTAAAAGTAGCATACCTGATTATACATCCAATCCCCTGGAATATCTTCTATGTTATTGATTCTCAAATATGACATCTGAAGCATGGACCTCTAGTAAAAATTTAATTCATGTCAAATTTGCAGCTTTATGTTTTCTAATATCTGTCTTAGAAAATATTAAATGAGATAGTTGAAACTAATTTTATTTACATACATATTTAAGCCAATCTATTACAAATTATAACTTTCTTATTGTTTTTCATATTTTAAACTTAGTATTCTGGAAATATCTTAAAGACAATATGATGTATGTTAATCAAGTGATTGCAGTGGAGGGGTATGAGCTCAAATTTGAGCATAGCAGAGGAGGTTGGAATATATGGTCAATTATTAGACTGATGAGACTAGAAGGAAAATTATTAAAAGGAGATAGCCATGGTAGAGAAATTCTCATTAAATTTACTCAACATGATTCTTGCTAAAAAGTTGCCAAAGGTCGGGTGGTGGTGGCGCATGCCTTTAATCCCAGCACTTGGGAGGCAGAGGCAGGTGGATCTCTGTGAGTTCGAGACCAGCCTGGTCTACAAGAGCTAGTTCCAGGACAGGCTCCAAAACCATAGAGAAACCCTGTCTCGAAAAACAAACAAACAAACAAACAAAAAACCAAAAAGTTGCCAAAGACAGACTATAGAGGGTGGAAGGTAAATTTGATTAGACATTAAAGGTAGTTGAATATCAAGGGTAGAGCAATTCTTGTTGAACTAACTTAGTAGGATTTTTTTTTTTAATTGGATTTGGCAGCCTAAGGACAGATCTCAAGGACATAGCCTAATTGAAAAGAGAGTTCATCGGAGGTTATTTCAAGATTATTCACAGAGTGTCTTTGTCCGTATGTTAGCTGGATTCAGAGTAAGCACATGTTCGAACTTTTTGGGTATATTTTACCTTCACAGTACATCTTAGCTTCAAACAGCCACCTTTCCCACATCACATCCATAGCTTAGCAAGGCAAGTAGCTATTGGATTGAGCAATGAAACCCCAGAGTCAGCAGTTCACCCGTCTAGGTGAAGCATAATTACATTTTGCTTTGTCTTGTTTGTTGAGTCCTGCAGTGACACACCATGCTGCCAGATTTGGGAATGGGATTTAAGGCTGTTTTGCTCCATAGCGTGCTATTTGTTGCTGCTTTTCTTAAGCTCTGGGTTGTATTTGATCCACAAGTGATTCCAAAGAGAACCCCATGGAGGATTTCATAGTGTGTCTTCATCTTTCTGTCATATTTGAAATCTTCCTGGAGCATATAAATGCATGTGAATTGTATGAGAACATTCTAATACAAGGGTAAGACCCAGGGCAATTTTTAGAATCAGAATACCCTGAATTTTTAAACTTGGGTAATGAATCTTATTTATATTTAAAACCAAGCACATCTTTTCATAAAATAAAGTAAAATCTGTAACTGTGAGGAAAAGATAATTTGAAGTAAATCCGCTGATAGATATCAAAGACCAACTCTCTAATTACATCTTGGATATCTTAAATGTCCCTTTGGATAATTTTCATAGGAACATGAATTACAGTCTCAATGTGCACAGCTCCTTACCCTTCCAATGCATGCGCTAATTATTTCAGGATAAACTGGACTGTGTGAAAACTTCAGATGGAAAGCTGCCTATTTGCATCTGAGCCAGACTTACTCTTCCCAACGATCAGCACAAAGGCTATTTTATTCATGGGCAGCTTCAAGACTTAAAAAAAAAAAAAAAAAAAAAACCATAAGCGACTGTAGCCATACACAAAAGCCATTAGTATTCCATAGGGAGGAATTTTGGTTTGTATTTGAGGCTGCTCACATAAAATTCAAAGTCTTAGTACTCCTTTGCGGCCTCTCAGGCCCCAAAGGGACTCCTGAAAAGACATTTATTTCCTCAACCTATGTAAATTGCAAAGGGTGAAGTCGCTGTGGTTTAAAGTTAGCATCCTCTTAAGAGCTCAAAGAAGACAAAGGTTTTATTAAGTGAAGTGGTAGAGGAAATTGACATTCTAGCATTTCAATATAATGTGATCATGAAGATGGAAATAATATTTAATAAAATTAATAGTTCAGGCTCAGAATGTACATTACTCTTAATCTACACCTGATTCTTTCATTTAATTTACCTGGCATGCTTCCTTCCTTTGAGGGGTTTCTCAAGCAAGATCTCCTGGGAAAATGGACGTTAATGACATGGCCTCAAGGGTCACACTGCAATTTAAGCATTACTTCACCCCCCCCCCATATGTTCATCAGACTGGATCATACACAAAGACTTATTGAGTGCACATAAATTTTCACCAAAATTTATATTGCCCCTTGGCACCCAATAATCATCAATAGCACTGCTAGTTTGTCACTTTTAGTTTTCTCAAGCAGAAAAAAAAAAAAAATCACTGGTCCTCATGAAGATTTACCGGCTGATTATAGGTGTTGATTTTCGTGACACAGTACTTAGAAAACCACTTAGAAGAGAATGATTTATGTGGCACCATGGCTTCAGAGGTCTCAGAGAATCACAGTGGGGTGAGATGACAGAGCAGAACAGCTAGCAATGCTTTTGGCAGGCAGCATGCAAGAATGTTTGCATTCTTAGAGCTTTCTTCTCCTCCCTTCCCCCTTTTATTTTTCTGAGTCCCCAACAAATTACAGTGCTGACTCCATTCAAGGAAGATTTTTCCTTTTGGTTAATTAATAAATTGGAAATATCTTTACAGATATTTAATCCACTTAATTCAATTACGCTCAAATTCTGGATGTCTTGGAACACACTATGTAAGCCCAAAGACTCTATGAGCCTCAAGAGACCCCTTTAGACCTACGATTGAAAGCTGAATAAGGCCATGAATTCTAAGAAACATGTGTGTGTGTGGGTGTGTGTGTGTGTGTGTGTGTGTATGTGTATACACTAACAATTACATAGGTATAAAATGGATATTATAATTTATTCCTTATAAATTTTAATGGTAAACAGTTAAATATTATAATAAAAATGTGAAATTGGCTTTCTGTTTATTTTCATTTCTCTCCCTCATTCTTTCTGGTGTGTGTTTGTGTGTGTGCGCATGCGCGCGTGCATGAGAGTGTAGATTTTTTTGACAGACTGCTGGAGGCCTGAGGAATTATTCAGATTTGGTTTTCTCCTTCTACCAGGTCTGTCCAAGGACTAGGACTTAGTTCTCCAGGGTTGATGGCCATCACAATTATCCATTGATCCATCTTGTAAATATTGTTTACTTTCTTAAATGCTTAGTCTTAGAAATTCTCCCTAGAAATATTGTTTCATATCTGTGCCTGCCAAGGTATATATGAGCCTCTTTAGCCACTTAACTGATGCTGTGTCTCTTGATCAAATTTGATATTCTATAATTTGTCCCATTCCTATACAAACCTTTTCCATTTTCCAAGTATGTTGATAATGACCCACAGAAAATTTCAATTTACATGAAGTAAATAAGTTAGGAATACAGTGATAGATGTTATATTTTGACAGCATACAAAGAGTTGCTTGACAGATTCTTTGATAAATTCCTGCTATATATCAGGATAAATTTCAAAGGAACATTTGAAAATACTTGTTAAAGTGTCTGCATCTAACTTGAAAATTCCAGAGTCACAATTATTAAATTGTGCATTTGAATCCCATGTGCAAGAGCTGAGGTGTCTCTACAGGTTAAGAGCTTGCTTTGTGAGTATAAAGACCAGACTTCTGATTCCCAAATCGTGGGACTTCTGGGAATGCAGGGGAGTATGCCTATAATATCAATATGAGGAAGGTGAAGACCAGGTAAGTTGTGCAGCTATCATATGAACCAGTGAGTTCTGAGGTCACGTGAAAGAGCTTGTCTTTAAAAACATTCTCCTAGAAATATGTGTTCATTAGTTTTATGGCAATTTGACACAAGAGAATGTCTTTTAAGAAGAACAAAATTTAGTTGAAAAAATTACCTTCACAGATTAACTTGTAGGCAAGCTTGTGATATATTTTCTTAACTGATCGTCAATAAAGATCACTTTGGCTGGTGCTCCTGGTTGCTATAAACTTTTAAAGTTTGAATTTTTTAAGATTTATAGACTTTTTAAGTTTGGAATATGTTGATACTAATGACATCATGGAAACAAGAACCACAATATTATGCTTATTGGCCATAGGTTTATTTCCTTCTTTTATATTCTTTAAATCACAGTCTTAAAAACCCTACTTAAGGCAAGACTATGACATTGTTTATCTATAAGAACATCATTGCCCAAGGTTTCAAAACTGTAAATCTAGACTACTTTTCAGAAAAGGGATGGTGCAAAGGCCACTGGTAAAGTAATTCTTTTCTACAGATCATCAGGATTTCAGGGACAGATATTTATAAAAGGTATTTCAGAGGGTTAGAAAGTGTCTTGCTGCTCAACTAGGACTTTATTAGTTTCAAATGCATCTTTACTTTTTGAAAAATTGTGGATGACTCAACATCTTTTATAACTATTACTCTCACCTATAAACTGGAGGTGACAAATATTTCATGAGACATTTTAATTAGATGGAATGTACTGTGATAGATAATACACATCCAAAAGGACACAATTATATTGAATCTTCTCTTTGCTGTTCATCACTTAAGAAGAGAGCAGTGACTGACATGTAGGGCTCACCCAAGGCATGGAAGATGAGGTGAAGTGTTAGTCCACAAGAGGAACCAAAGGCCTGTCTACAAGTCTACTGTTAAATACTTTACACAATTTTTCATATCTTAGACCTTGTCTACTCAAAACTGTAAACTGAAATACGCCTAAAACTATTATCTTCACTTCCTAAGTCCTAGTGTTCATTGAGTTCATTTCTTTTACACCGAACGTGTAGGTTACCTATAATATGACAAAAATATTGATAGGTAGCTGTTTTGAATTATTATTTTAATTAGGCAAAGATGTGTTCTATTGGTTTATGCTTGAGAATACAACTTTAACAAATGTAAAGGTGTGCTAATTTTGTTTCTGCTGCATTTGTTTAATTGAAGAAGGATGTGTTGCCTTTGTTTCACCTTGCCTACTTAAGGCACCCGATTGATCTAATAAAGAGCTGAGCAGCCGATAGCTGTGTAGAAAAAGGTTAAGTGGTGCTGGAAGACAGAGAGAATAAGTAGGAGGAGAAGAGGAAAAGAACAAGATAAGAGAATGATAACTGGAAGAGAGGAGAGAACCTAGAGAGATTCCCAGGGACAGTCGGGCAGCTTCCAGGCAGCAAACATGGAAAAAGTGAAAGTATTACAGAAGGAAAAGAAACTAAAAAGTCCTGAGACAAAGAAAAAGATAAAGAGAATCAGGTTAATTTCAGGGAAAAGAGCTAGCAAGAAATGAGCCAAAGCTAAGCTAACCATTAAAAATTATTTAAAATTAAGATTAGGTCTCTGTGTTATGATTTGGGAGCTGATTGGTGTCTTCAAAGATAAACCTGATACAGGTATCTGGAAAAACGACAACAACAAAATACATAGAATCAGTATATTTTCAAGCAAGTTTTATTCCAACTGTGAAGTAAAAACTAATTTATATTAGCTACCAAAAATATTAAAAAATATGAACAAAACACTGCTCTGAAACCTGATAAAGCTCTTATAATTGTTAACTTTAATTAATTTATTTTTTATGAGAGAAAAAATGTGCACATACCCCAAGACAATTTGGAAGAACCAGTATGCCCCTTCTACTCTGTGGGTTTAGGAATTAAATTTAAATTGTCAGACATTGAAAATAAAGTACTCACAGATTTTTTTCTATTATTATAATCTCATAAATCACATCCAAATGCAGTTTCTCTTTCTTTCCGTCCTCCCAGTCCCAACCCCCAGTTTCTCCCTCTCTCTCAGATCTACTCTTCCTCTCTTTCCCTTCAGAAAAGAGCAGGCCTCCCAGGAATATCAACCAAAAAGTAGCATAGCAAGTTACAATAAGACTAACCATATACTCTCATATCAAGGCTGGAAAAGAAAATCCAGTAAAAGGAAAGGGTCCCATAAGTAGAAAAAAGAGGCAAAGACAAGCCCACTACCCACTGTTAGAAGTCCCACAAGAACATCAAGCTGCAATCCATAATATATATCCATAAGACTTAGGTCAGACCATACAGGATTCTGATTGTAGTATTAGTCTCTGCAAGCCATTTTGAACCTTGGTTAATTCAATCAGTGTGTTGTGTTCTTGTTGTCTGACAGCATCTTAAAAAAAAAAATTAGATTTCTACTACAAGCAATATAATATCATTATATCATTGTAAAATTCATATCATATAATATCATTGTAAAATTATTATGAATGTACATTCCATTGTTTCTCCTCATAGTATATAAATGATACATATAATAAACATGTAAAATAAAACTATAATCCTAACCCTAATAATCTGTTAAAGGGACATGTTCTTTAAAACATGTGATACAACTACATATCAGATAAATTAACTTTTGTTCTTCTTGTTGTTGTTTTTTCCTAGAATTTCTTTCCAAACTCTCTCAGGTTTTAGGTGGATTTTAGTTAGTCACATTGGTGCCAATGGTTGAAGGAGGCTGCTAGTGTGTTTCCAGCCACCCAGCCTCAAAATAATCACACAGAAACTATATGATTTAAATTACTGTTTGGCCCATTAGCTCTAGCTTCTTATTGGCTAACTTTTACATCTTAATTTTACCCATCTCTACTAATCTGTGCATCACCACGAGATCGTGGCCTACCAGTAATGTTTCAGTGCATCTGTCTCTGGCAGCAGCTGCATGGTTTCTCTCTGACTCTGCCTTCTTCCTCCTAGCATACAGTTTAGTTTTCTCCACCTACCTTATTTCTGCCCTGCTATAGGTTCAAAGCAGTTTCCTTATTCATTAATGGTAGTCACAGCATACAGAGGGGAATTCCGCATTGTTAACTCCTCAAGTCCTCCTGGAGATCTGAGGTTTTGACCTACAAAAAATATTTTTTTCATTAGTGGTATAAGAAAATCACAACTTCCCTTAATACCACAGCTTCTTTTCCAGCCTCAGAAAGGAACAATATGTTTGTGGTAAAAAGCATGACTTGTGTGTAATAAAAGCCTTCAGATTCATGAAAGGGAACAATGAAGTAATTAATCGATTTGCATTCTAAGGCATTATCTTCTTCTGAAGATGCCTTACACAATATTGTGATGCAGAGAGTTCATGTGTTTATTAATAGTGATGAAATGAATAATCCTTTACATTAGTACAGAGCCTTCTAGATCACAAGGCACACTAACATCTTTGATTTCATTTAATTCTTTCAAACACCATATAAAGTAAGCAGGATGGATTTTTATTATCCTTCCTTTATCTGGGGATAAACTGAGGGTCACTGAGGTTAAACTAATGCAGAACTTTCACAGTAACAGAATGGCAGGCATTCAAACTTATAATCCAACTTCTTTTCCTACAGCAATTATCTCTCAAATAGCAAACCACCATCAAGGGAAAAACAAGATAATAATCTGCTATTACTTTTATCTGATTAAGATAGGCACACACCTAGTGAATTATTAACTTTTCAGCTCGGCTTATATAACATTTTAAAATTCATGTACAATATCCTAAAACGTTAAGTAAAACTTATTGTCAGATGAAATCAGATGTTTAGAAGTTCAGTATAGTTTTCTGGAGCATAATTATTATTCAGAATGTGATAATAACACCAAGTCTTAAGAATAATGTTCTTTCAAATTTGCATAGCACATCTTATTGTGTGTCACATTGGGTTTAATAATCCTCCCTGAAAGTATATACCCCAACATTCAGAACACTCAGATGGATACCATTTGCTTGGATCACAATGTTCTCATTCTTATTTTATGTGGAATGACTCAGACACACCGATTTTAACTTGATTCCTGCTTTCTGTGTACCGACCAAGCAGCACCTCTTGATATGAACACATCACATGGGAAACATAGGCACTGTATCATTAGGACCACACCAAGAACGGTAGTATTTCACCAGACACTACCAAAGTTTTCCTTATCAGATTTAAATAAAAGAGAATAAAATAAACACAATTTGTAGTAAATTTTTGCACCTTGGAAAACATTTCTGTAACACTTCAGAAATTATTGAATATTTATTAGGATGCTTTATTCTATATACAATGTTGCCTCAGTGCAGAACAGATATTCATTACACAAGATCCCATTACTGTTAGGCATCATGGTACATGACTACATTCTCATAAGGCATTAGGGGAGTAAATCTTACCTGGTGTATTCAGTTACTAGAAGGTAGAATGAAGTTTAGAGGTTGTAACTTATTCAAGGTTTGTCATGAGGAAGCAAATGTAAGAGCTTAATTGCTAACTCAGATAAATGTACACAGGATTGCCTTTGTTCATCCACACTTTTGCCAGATGTAGAAATAATTCTTCACAGGAACCAAGAGCAAATCAGATTTTAGCTGCCATCTCACTAATCATTCCAAAAGAGCAGGAAAAAAAAGTAAAATAAATATTGATTGCTTCCTTATAGAACACCACCTCTCTAAGTTAGAGAGTTTGTAGACCTGAAGGCTACAGTGTGTGAGACACAGGTTTCAAACAAAGTCAAGATCAGATTTTATTAATGTTCAGAGACTGTGTTTCTTTGAAACACTTAATAATCTGTCTTCCCTGTGCTTGCTGAAAGGTTTATTTCTTTATTGAAGAGGGATGCGATGTAGTGGAATGTTGAAACAGTGTGTTTTGTAGGTTGGCTCGAGATCTATAAATGTTAACAACTCAAAGTGAAAACTTCAATGTAATAAATATGCCAATCTTATACACTTTGAGAGACCTGAGAGAGAAGTGGAAAATCAGAGCAACAACACAGTGCTCCCACAGAAGACCAACATTTCTTGGTTAAAAGTTTAAGTTACACAAAAATCTTTAGAAGACTCCTGTGACATTCTTTCTTGCTAATATTTATGTTCAATGAAAATAAGAATTGAGCTGCTAAAGTAATATCCAGCTTCTTCTGAGAACAAGACAGCGAAACTTGTGTATAATTAATTTCTGTCTCAAGTGACTTGATTAGCATACACTTGGTATTCTAATAACTGTCTGGTTTGATGAAGTTTCCGCATACCCTAGATCTTTATAATTTCGCATAATATACACATTGCTTGGTGTTTTTAGGTGTAGCTTTTGTTTTTGTTTTCAGTTTGCTCTTATCCTTAATGGCTGATTTCTTCCTGATTGTCTAACTCAGCACAGCACTGACTACAACTAGTTAAACAGAGAAAATGTGTTCTACCCAATTCACATTCCTTTTCCAAGCACACACACACACACAGACACACACAGAGACAGACACACATTCCTATTCATCCCATTCCTGGATAACTTCTCCCTATCCAAAATTTTTCACACTTAACTTATTTCTCTAAATCAAGAAAAGAGGGACCTCATCACTAGGACTCATGAGTGAATTATAAATATATTTATTCCTAGTCTGTTTTCCCTTTACTCAATACTTTAGTTCCTAATTTCAACTACTTTGGTGGCTTTCTTTTTAATTTTTGTGCTGGTTAGTTTTTACTGCTGTCTTGGGAGTCATCCTCAAGCAGCAAAGGGCTGTAAAAGAGTCTACATAAGCTTAAGTCTTTTCTATCTTGGGGGGTTTAGGTAAAAGACTCACACTCTCTTGATGGCTTCCTTCTTTATTCTCTGTTTTTATGCATTCTTTGTATGTTCTTTATCTGCTATATACTCTTTTCTACAGTTTACATACTCCAACAAGGTTTTCCAGGCAATATAGGGATTACAAAGTTGTTACATCCTGTTTTTCAAGTGAATAGTTACAATGAATGAAAAAAGAAACAGTAAAAACCAGCATGTTTTCCATATCACTTACAAGACTAAACATTTTACATATTATATATGAAAACAATTTATCACAAGAACCCACATACATTCATACCTAAAATACTTGTGATATATTAACTATGTGGGTGAGAAAGGTATTCTTCTCAGTAACGTCATTACTGGCAGACTGCATTTTGTAGTAACAATGAAAGGGCTAATTACTTTATCGTTTATCTTGAAAGGTAATTTTATAAGGAATTTTAAATGAATCACAAAACTAAACTCTTATATATGAAAAAGAAACAGCTCTATTTTAAATATATAGGGTACATACCCACTTATCAATAGATTTTCTATCAGAAGATTGAGGGCAGAAATGTGAATAAGGAATGAATCATCACTTTTGCTTATCAACCCAACCTAGCAAGGAAAGTATGTCAATTGACAACAATTAGACTGTTTTGTTCTTGATCCCCGACTTGAAGAGTTCCACACTCAACTACGTGCCTTTCTAAAACTTTAGATGTTCTTCCTGGTTTTACACCTCACGGCTCTTTAGCAAAAACATGTTTGTCTAGCTTTATTATTTTCAAAGATCTGTTTCAGCTGTGGTACACTCTGAAACTTGCGAACACATCTCCCAACGTTAAGGTTAAAAGGATTTAAACAAGCTGGGCTGCTAGGACTCAATTGTTAATCATTAACTTTTGATTAATCAATGTAGCACCTAGGTGTGAAACTCACAGGCCTTGGCCATGTAGTGTTTCCTTGTATTTATTTTTATCTATCAAAACTCTTTATAAGCTATCATTATTATTAACAATTATCTAGTAGATCTTGGGGAAGAATCATCTGTTTGACAATCCACAGATGAAGATGTCCCATACAATGTGATGTCTTCTTGATATAAACACACTGCATACAAAGAGTGGGGATCACCCTACACCCATAGCAGCAGCAAACATGTAAAACCAGAGCAGAAAAAAAAAAAGACGTTCTGTATTTTGTAGTCACATGATCTTGCCTGAAGGAGATTCATCCATCAGGGAGTTGCCTCCTGGTGGACCTCAAACTTCAATTGCCACCAGCTGTTCCTGTGATATGGCCACAGGCAGTTTTTAAAAACTAGACTTAGTAAGAATTAACCTTAGTTGGTGAATTGCCTCCATCAGAAATATCCTGTAGCAATGTCTTTGAGGCATTTTCTTGATTGCTAATGAACTAATGAAGGACATGGTGCCACTCCTATTCAGGTGGGCTCGAACTACATAAGAAAAGTAGCTGAGGATGCCAGAAAGAATAAGCTAGTAAGTAGCATTCATCCATGGTCTTTATTTCACATCTAGCCTTCAGTTGCATGCACTAGTTTCCCTCAATAGTGGACAGTACACTTTAAGTGAAACTAGCCCTTTCCTCTCCAAGCTGCTCTTCGACATAGTATTTATCACAGCAACAGAAAGCAAAGTGTAACAATGATATCAACAGTGATTCCATATAAATTAAAACTAAATGTTAAATAGTAATACTCAAAGAGAAGTGGTATGAGGAATGTAGCTCAGATAGTAGAATACATGCAAAATCCTGATTCAGTCTACCACATGGCAGAAATCAAGTGTGGTAATGTATACATAGAATTTGGAAGGTCGAGATAGGAGGATTAGCAGTCCAATTGCATCTGCAGCTATATAGCTTGTTAGAGGCAAGCAAGACTTCCTATAACCCTGTCTTCAATATCAAGTTACTAAATAAGGTCCAATTGTTGTATTAAGTTTTGAAACAATTACAATTATAGTTTTAAATATATGTGCTTTTTATATAATTGTTCAGTTCAACAATACTAGTAATATCACATCATGATGGATATAAATACCATAAGGTAAGAAGATATTGCTCTTTCCATCAGGACAAGTAATCTGGGGTACATTTTTAAAGTCTTTTTGCAATTGCTGTAATGCTTAATCTTAATATTCTTAAAGTTCATTCCATTTCTCCTAAAAGTTAATAGTTGAAAATAGCCTCTTCTACCAGATAAAGTCAGGTTGTCTTAAAAAGTATGACTCCTATTTCCAACAATGTGTACAATATGTTGCTTTAATCAATGCAATGGTTGCTCACTTTTTATTTTTGTGACAATGACCATTTGTTCTACAAACGTTATGAGGTCATGATTTTGTAATTCCGATTGTAGATAACATGATATTAATTTTCCTAGATAATCATTATCTTAAGATATCAGTTTGCTTAACTGACTCAAGATTTATGTTTTGGGATGATACTGAAATAGGAAGATATCCACTTTCATTGTTGTGTTGAGGTATGCAATTTTTGTTGGGGAGTGTTTTGGGATACAAAAGCTGTTTGGGATTCCATTGCTGTACTGACAAATACCAATTTGCTTAAAATTGGTGAGACTGAATATGAAAGTTTAGTATGAAGAGAACATAAATATTTCCTAGAGAAAAAAACTGAAAGTAATGTAAAGAGAACTAAAATGCACCAGTTTAGTAAACAGTGTTAAGATTTTCTAATAGTGAGTAATTCTGTATTGGTCTCAACCCAACTTTGCAGGATGAACCAGGATTCCACCTGCAGTTCATGAATTCTCACAAATAACTTCACAGATGACCTACAACCTATGTGCCCAGAATTACATCTAGGAGAGGTCATTAGAGGCTATTGCTATGAGCAGCTTTGCATTAGGTCTATTTATAAGCTCGTGTATGGAATGAAGCATGTCCATTTCATACTGCACCATTATATTGCTACTTCATCAGATGTAACTCTTCATCATTTGTACATGAGACAATTTTTTCTAGGCCCTCCTATCATGTATAGCAGAATTTTATATGAAACAGCTACGATTTCAATTATCGATTGCATTTATTCTAGAATTCACATCCTAATCTGTGTAAAGATTAGTCCACATCAAGTACTTGAAGAAGCCCATCTTCAAATTGGAAAATGTTTAAAAAAAATTCCTGTGTCCCAGCATTTCATTCCTTCAATAACAGTCGTTGTTGGTTAATTAAACTAAGCTCTGACCTCTGGTAATAGTCATGCAGCCTGGTAAGTGAATAAAATGAATTTTAAGGTCGGAAAGGTGGCTCAATGGGGAAAGTGCTTTCTGTGAAATTATGAACACCTGAATTTTGTCCTTTGTACCTACATAGAAGCTGGGAACCATGATGTGTACTTGAACTCCAGTACTGGGGAAGAAAGGCAGATCTGCTGGTGAATATGAAGAGGCTAGTCTTGCAGACCCAAAGTTACAGGATCTCTGTGATACAGGATAATAGGATGTCCAAGAAAAGCCCCAGTGAGGGCCTAGCATTGATGATGTAGCAAAATTAAAAAATCTCAAGCCAGACCAACGACTCAATGCAATGAACACTTGCCAGTAACAACATATGGACTAAAGGACGGTGTGACTCAGTGTGTCACATTACAGCTTCTGCGATGAAATTTTTCTTTTTATTTATTTATTTTTTTATTGTTAAAAATTTCCGCCTCCTCACCATTTCCCATCCCCCCCAACTCCTCTCCCCCTCCCTCTCCAGTCCAAAGAGCAGTCAGGGTTCCCTGCCCTGTGGGAAGTCCAAGGTCCTACCCCCTCCATCCAGGTCCAGGAAGGTGCGCATCTAAACAGACTAGGCTCCCTCAAAGCCAGTACATGCAGTAGGATCAAAACCCATTGCCATTGTCCTTGGCTTCTCAGTTAGCCCTCATTGTCTGACACATTCAGAGAGTCCGATTTGATCCCATGCTTTTTCAGTTCCAGTCGAGCTGGCCTTGGTGAACTTCCATTAGATTAGCCCCACTGTCTCAGTGGGTGGGCACACCCCTCGCGGTCCTGACTTCCTTCCTCATGTTCTCCCTCCTTCAGCTCCTCATTTGGGCCTTGGGAGCTCATGTAGCATGTAATTGTAAAAGAAGATGAACAACAACACAAATAGAGAAGATCTGGGTGTCCAAAGGCCTCTGTGATGGCATAATGGCTGCTATTCTGCTCGCGGATTCATTGTCTAGTGTAGTCAGTCATTTGCAGCTCTACGCACCTCCTGTTGAATTTCACCACATAGTTAAACTTCAGCTTCTACGCATGACTCACTGGTGTGTGAGAGAATGTATGCTCAGCATGTTTTCCTTAATGAACCTTCTTCTCCAGTTCCTCATTCTAACTGCTCATGCAGATCACTTTCTCTCCCCTCCACTTCGCTTCGGGATAATAAATCTCACTTTCTTTTTGGGAAGAGTATTAATATTTAATTGGAAAATCTCTTAAAATGTTAGGAAAATATTAGGCCAAGCACTGAATAATGCCCAGGAGAGTAAGCAGCTTGATGTGTGCAGTGAGGTTTAGTTGTTCATTTGCATCTTTTTCTAATACCAGGGACTCACTAAGTGAATCTTTTTCATGTTCCTTTTTAGGAGTAAAGTTCTAGTGAGTAAGAAAATAAGTCACAAAAGGAAATGTCAGTTTACATTTCTTCTCCAATGTATCTTTTGAAACACTGCTTATTTCAACACATTAAATTTGTTCCAAAAGTATTCAGGTCATGCATAATTAAATATATAGCTTTTAGCAATTTTAGCTCCTCCAAGATGTGTTGTATAGTACATACTATGCTCTTTCAAGAGAATATCACTCTTTCCTGTTTCCAGATGCTTCTGGAATTTGCTAGTCAAAGGTTAATGCTATGCAAGTGTCCAAGGTTGAGATTTACCAGAATTTTAAATGATACTTCTATGTTGTATAACATATGCTATTGTGAAAAATTAAATATATATATATATATATATATATCAAAACTGACTCTAGACTGTAGAGAATTTTAATATATGAAAGTTAATGTATTCTATTGATTATTCTGAATTATTTATCTTACAAAGACTGTGAGTGAGACAAAAGGGCATAAGTTGTAGAGGCCAGGCAATAACCATGAACAATTGATTTTTCCTCCATCAAGTCAAGATTGCTCCCAAGATTTGTGATAAATTTTTGTTGTATAATGATTTTTAAAATAAGAAATATCTCTGGTTAGGATGAGAGATGCAAAAGATCTTTTCCTACAAGAGTATAGCAGCAATCAAAAAAATGATAATGGTTATGCTAGGTGACTTTTGCTAGGTGTACATAAACAAACACCTCATTTCCCCAGATAGGGCATTAATGGTAGATACAAGAAACAATTCAATCTAAATATTGTTTATAGATGGGGGTAGTGTATTGGGTCCACTGACAAAGGCACAGAATAGTAAGATTTTACTGGGAGTAGCATGGGTACATACGGGCACATACGGGCAACTGTTTTACCAAACACTCGCCCCAGCATGGTTGACACATCACAGAAGCCCCATCCCTGTAGCTGCGAACAGCTTGCAGGCAGCTAGGCTCTCAAGAGAATCTCCTCTCCCTGGCAATCATTACTAGTGAATAAGCATAGGAAGGATTCTTCTAGATTTTGCACATTTCAGCAGCTTCCTGAGGCTTGTGCATTTCATTAACTACCTGAGACTTGCTAAATTGTGTTTATAGACTTAGTCTTATTGTCTTTCTTTCTTTCTTTCTCTTTCTTTCTTTCTGGGGATAGAGTTTTAACCTGGAGGAAATAGTTATCTAAGTTATTTCTATGGTCAAGCTAATAGAGACAGTGTATGCATATATAATCAAACTTCAATTTTGAAAGCAAGTCCATCTCTTCATTTTAATCCAACTTTATATATGAAATGTCTGAAGCTAAATATCTGTAAGTGCTTAACATCAAAGAGATTAAGAATAGAAAATTTAATGCTCTAAACTAAGCACATTGTTCAAAAAATGACTACCACCTGCAGCAACAAAAGATATGATATATTGTATTTTAAAATAAGCAACCATATATTATATGCACACATATTTTACTCCTTACTTCTATGTGCTGTATGTTCATATTATCCAAAATTCCATGCAGAAAATCTTACCCCTCGAAATGGTAAGCAGCAGAAGATGGGTCTTTTGGAAGGAGATGATCCTCAAGAGCAGAATTAATGATTTTATAATCAAGAGCACAGGGAACTTTCTAGCTTTCCTATGCCATGTGGGGACACAGCAAGAAGACAACAGTCAACACCCTGGAAAAAAGGCACTGATTGTGTTTTTATCTTGCTCTTAGAGGGCCCAGAACTGAGAAAAGTGAGAAGAGAATCCGTAAGCCACTTCATATGTCCTAATTCTAGTTTAGATGTTTGAACAAATTAAGACATTTTCAGGGAGTTTTTTGGACTAGAATAATTTGCTAATTTATAGTTTGCCTGCCCTAGCTTTTTTATTAAAGAAAAAAAACTGTTAGTCACTAATTGCTCATAACAAGTCAGAGGAAGAAGAGTACATGTTAAGAATGAATTGTCATAATATGATGTATCCTTGCTGTATATGATACTAAACATATGTCAGTTGTTATTTCAAACACATAAGGAAACAATTTTTGAGATCGTCTGCAAAAAAAAAAATAAAAATCCTTGATGTATCTCACCACATCAACACTACTTTCATAAAGTAACATCACTCTTGATGTACTTTTCTTAGTTCAAATACTACAGAATTATACAGAGACAACATGGGGATAAAGAAAACATAACGATGAACCAATTATTTATAATGTGCATAGCATCCATTTCTCTGACACTGCCTAGTCAAAATGATTTAGACCAGTGCATATTTCTATGAAGTCATGTGGGGATGGCAATACAGACAGTGATGTATTACTTAAAATTGAAATCACATATGTTTAAATACTTACATGTATATGCACATGTGAGTACAAATCTTTCTATAAAGAAAACTAATCATGGTGTGTATTTTTAATTACACAGGAAGAATGCCCATTGTATTCATTACTTTTTTTTTTGGTGTTATGGCCAAATATCTGAAAAGAAGCAACTTAAGGGTTAAGTATTTGGGGTCCTAGTTTACAGAGGGTTGTATTCCATCATGATGGACTAGCATGGGGGCAAGAGTTTGGACAGCTAGATACATAGGAAGAAGAGAGATGCATGCTGATTCTAAGGTCAGTTTCTCCTTTAACTTGGGTTGATTACCCTAATTCAGAGACAGGTGTAGTCACAATGATGTTGGTTCTCCAGCTGAACGTTTTTATATTTTCTCCTCATAGTGGTGCTAATTCTGCTAAGCCTGCAATGAACACTTACAACTGTACAATCAGAAGCATAGTTCTATCAATTTAGAAACAGTACTGTTCCTCTCTTGAACTCTGAAAAACATCAGTGAGCTCAAATCCTAAGATATTTTTAATCTAGGTAAACTATGGATTTACTATAAAAGAGTTCAAAGGAAACTTCATATTTATCTTAGACAACTCCACCCTCATTACCTATTGATTTTCAACCATTGTTTGAGAATCGGATAAATCCTATATCAGACTTACCTATAGTATTCAATTTCTGACCAGTAGATAGAGATCACTTGTCCAGAGAATGTGCATTCCCAGCAAACCCACTAGGGTTTCTCCGATTGAGGTTGTTCACTGCAGTCTAGATTTTAAATGGGTGTTGCTAGGCTAATGGCTCATTTGCTAACATATCCCTGTGTTCCCTTACCTTGAAACCCAATTTTCTTATCACAATTTCAAATATTGTAATATTTCCTTGGATAGTTCTTTTTAAATGTATCATAAACAGAGGCAGAACTTTTGTTTTGACTGCCTGGTCCCAAATAAACACACAAAAGCTTATTTTAATTAGAGAAGTTTGCCTATTGCTTAGATTTATTATTAACTAGTTCTGACAAATTAATTTAGCCCATTTCTATTAACCTACACCTTGCCACATGACTATGACTTTGTGGCTTTGTCTGTTCTCTAGCAAGTCTTGTTCCTCTGGCAGCTGGCTCACATCTTCCTTGACTCTGACCTTCTTCCTCCCTGTATTTTCGGTTTGGCTTTCCAGCCTAGCCTTATTCTGTTTGTTATTAACCAATGATAGCCATGCATATTTACTGGGTATAGAAGGATCATCCCACCGCCACCTCCCATTTCCCTCCCCCAATCAAGCCCCCTCCCTCGTCAGCCCAAAAAGCAATCAGGGTTCCCTGCCCTGTGGGAAATCCAAGGACCACCCACCTCCGAAGAGACAGAAATCTTTAATAAATAAATAAATAAATTTAAAAAAAAGAATTGAAGAGCTACTGTTTCATTAAGCTATAAAATTCAATGTCATGCACATAGATTTAAATGAGGATATTCTTCCAAAATATGTTCTACAGAAAAAAAAATTATTAAGGTTATATTTCTATTAAGTCAATAGTCATGGGAAAAATAAAATTTGTAAGGCATAAATGCATTGTGTTAATTAAATGCCTCTGAATTTTATCCTAAAAAAAAGAAGGATCATCCCACAGCAATATATAGCATATTGATTGTCATCTTGATAAGATCTAAGGCCACCTAGAAGATGGATCTCTGCTTATGCCTACAAAAGATTGTCTTGATTGCATTAATTGATTTTGGGAAGACCAATCTTATTCAAGAGTAAAGAGATTCCCTGGAACATTAAAAAAATAAAAAAAAAATCAAACAATGAAAACAACAACAACAAAAAAAAAAAAAAACCACAGACAACCCAATCTGAGCACCAACATAACTGCATTGTTTTCTTCTGACAGTGGATATAATGTAACCAGCTGCTTCAAACTCCTTGAACGCTCTTTCACAACACACTGTATCTGGACTGAAGATTAATTGAACCCTTCCTTGTTAAATTCCTTTCTCAGGGTAGTTTACAAAAGAAACAAGAAAAGAAACTAAGACAGCATATCTTTATATTTCTCATGCTGCTTAAAAGAGGGTCTAAAGAACTAAATCCATAATTCTCATACTTATTAGGGAAACCTGTTTCTTTATGTGGGATAGAGAAAAAAAGTGAAACATTTTAATGTTTTTCTATTCTCTTATCACCCTGCTGCATTTCTTTCCTTAGCCAATGGTTCTAGGGTAGTAATGGGTATGTATAGAGAATGAAGTATGCAAATAGGTAGCAATAGGCACCTAGGGGTTGAGTTGTATTTGAAAGAGAGAAAATAAATGAATATATCCAACAATAGATTACAGGGTGATGCGAGACCAGGCACAGTACATACTCAGACTTGGTGAGTTTCTGGGAATTCTGTGAATGAGATATAGATGACAGGGTATGATTAGAAACTGATAAGATAACAATGACATCTCCCTTGGCTCATTGATTGTATTCACAAGATATAGATGGAAGTAGATGAATGTTTTATTTGTGTATTTTATGTATTTATCAGAAGAAGGAATCTGATCCCATTACAGATGGTTGTGAGCTACGATGTGGTTGCTGGGAACTGAACTCAAGACCTCTAGAAGACTAGTCAATTCCTCTAACTACTGGGCAATCTCTCCAGCTCCAAAAGTAAATGAATATTTTAAAACATTAGCTTTCCTCCATGAATTGCATTTCCTATTTCTACTTTCATGATTAATTACACTGAGTATTTAAATTCCTCCAGGATTGTCAGAAATGTACTAAATGGAATAATCACTTGAGCCTTTGGAGGAAGAAGCCAATCTGTACCCAGTGTTTACCCGGTTTTAATAGCTCACAATATTATGCAATCTTCTTCTTCTGTTCATAAAACCAATTTATCTTGAACTTTTAGCTAAGTGTCCCCCTTTTACAAATTAATCCATATAGCATTTATATTTTTTTATACAATGACTTTAAATTGCTTTAAAAAGAAGTGACCCATTTTCCTGATTGGATTACAAGGTGGATATGTTTAATGCCAGAGCTCTTCCTTGACATTTTATTTTTATAGTTATTTGTGTATTGGTTTGTTTAAACAACAGGTACTACATTTACAACTGGTTGTTTTATTTTGGCCATGTTTCAAATCTAGCCTTTTAAAGTAGCAAATCATGGTTTGCTTTTTCTTAAGCATTGGTGGTCTGGAATATCTGCTTCTAAGATTTATTCTATAACAAAATTTTGTATTCACCATATATGAATCATTTCTCATCTCTAATGTGTTCCAAATGAAGTTTTGTACTACACATACTTTGATGTAGAATAAAGTTTTCCTCCTAAGTTACAGTTTCTGTAGTGTTTTTAGATAAGTGTTCTTGAATTATTTCTGTGAATAAATATCTTACATTAGGCAATGAATATACTGCTAAGTTTTTTTTTCTTTTTTTTTTCTTTTCAAGCTCCTGGTACATTGATGTGAACCCTGATTATACTACTGAATGTGAATTAAGAGCTACACATTTTCATGAATTTTCCTAATATTCTATTTTCTCCAGCCTCTTGATGTATTCTGAAAGGGTTATAAAGAGACTATTTTAGAGAAATAGTAGCTCATTACTACTTCCCCGAGTCACCTCTGAAAAGTAGAATGGGGGTGCTGATGAGGTTGGTGCTTCTTCTATTACTCTTTGCAAATTTAACCCATCTATGGTAAATAAGATTTACATTTAAACAAAATTAATATTCTGAGCAGAGTGTGTGAGTTAGTCATAGGGAACAGTACTATTCCTTCCAGGTAATCCTGCTAGAATCTCAAGAGTAAAGAGAGCATGCTGAAAAATTGAGACTGAGTTACTGGTTTCCATGAGCTGATTTGTTTTTAATCTCTACACAGATTTTAGAGTGAGTGTGCAAGTGGTGAACAAGACTGAGCCACCGTCCAGAGCCCGATGAGGCTAGGACCTGCACCTCCAGGTGACTTAGTCACTTCTAAGAGGAGAAATACTTTCACTCTTTAAAAACTCACTTTTTAATTGCTCTGGAGCCAGGAATTATGTATCATCTTCCATTCCGCTCCGCCCACAAAGGGACGCGCTTCGCTTTCGGCGTTTTCATTTTCCGGACATACTGGCAAATTTTGACCCATGGCGCCGGAACTACTATGCATGCGTCGTCCCGCATGGTGAGCTTTCTGATTCTCGCTGCCGCCGCGGGAGCAGTGGCAATCTTTCTGGTCGTGAGACTAAGTGTCGTGCTTCAGCCTGGTCACGTCACTCCGCGAGAGTCTGTCGGACTCCTGATAGTTGCTGGATCCGGTGGACATACCACTGAGATCCTGAGGCTGGTTGGAAGCTTGTCCAGTGCTTACTCCCCCAGGGATTACGTCATTGCCGACTCTGATACGATGAGTGCCAAGAAAATTGATTCTTTTGAAGATGCTCGAAAGAGAGACTCTGCTACTGAGTGCACCCCGTACCGCCTTCACCGCATCCCAAGAAGCCAGGAGGTTCGGCAGGCCTGGCTCTCCTCAGTGTTCACCACCCTGTACTCCACGTGGTTTTCCCTTCTCCTGGTTTGGCGAATAAAGCCAGATTTGGTGCTGTGTAATGGACCAGGAACATGTGTTTCCATCTGTGTGTCTGCCCTGCTCCTTGGGATACTTGGAATAAAGAAAGTGATCATTGTCTACGTCGAGAGCATCTGCCGAGTGGAAACTTTATCCCTGTCTGGGAAGATTCTCTTTCACCTCTGTGATTGTTTCATCGTTCAGTGGCCGGCTCTTAAGGAGAAGTACCCCAAGTCTGTGTACCTTGGGCGAATTGTTTGACAAGTGGCAACTGAAGAATCTTGAGAATTAATGCAATCACCAATAATATTTACTGTATCTATCTATCTCTACTGTAAAGTTCTCCAAAAGCCCAAAGAATAATCAGGGGTGACGGATTTAAAGTATGCAGATAACTCAGTGAAGAAAAACAAATAGCTTTGTCTGCACATCAAAATAGTTTTCCAAATAAAAATGTATATAACACTAAAAAAAAAAAAAAGAGGGTGATGGGATAATAGATTTGTAATTGTGAGTCACAATTTTTAGACAAATATATTGGTATTGATTCTTGATACAAAGTTAAATTATATTGACTATTGTATGCATGCATGTTTCTACCTCTGTTTAAAATATTTTTTATGTATTGACATATATTGTATCGATATTTAGCATATTGCAATGTATATTTGTACATTGTTTATATTTGGAGGTCATTATCCTCATTTGTTACACAGATGTTTATTGTCTTAGTCTTTAAGTTAGATAGATATTGAGAATTATATAGATTAATAGTCATCTAAGTTTGCCATTTATAATTAGACTAATTAGATTATTTAGATATATAGAGATTATACTCAGTATAGCTAGATGATCTTCAACCTCTTCAAAGAGCTGTAGAAAATGGCCTTTAATCTAACTCAGAGTTTTGTGGTAGTGAGACACAATTGCTCCTGGCAACACCCGCTCTATTCCCAAGAGAATGTTGAGCACCAAAGACACTCCACTTGGAGCCTTTCTTTTGACAGAACTGGCCTTGGGGCAAAGAAATGCCCATACCTTAACCACTGACAGAGATACAGAGTGTGCATCAATGGATAAAACAGGACTGTCATATCCTGCCAAGACAGGGTAAGATAGTTTTGAGAAGTTGCTTGCCTTTGAAAATGGTATATCAGTTATGTTAGGCCTTAGCCAAAGTTGGTTGCTTCAACGCTGCAAATGTGACTTTGGGTGATTGCCCAGGTAGCTAGTTGTCCCTGTGATTTGTTGCAGGTTTTGGAAGTTGTTTTACTGAACTTCCTAATTACCCAGGTAACATTATTTCCCTTCTCAGATCTTTGATGGGGTTGAAGACTATATAACTATAGTTACTTTTCTCTCATGACTTGGCCAAGTTATTTATTATACAAGTCCTAAGCTAGTTAGAATAGGATATTTGTACTTATTGTATATAATTTCATAGTAGGTTTAGAACTCTCTTACTTAAACAAAAGGGGGAGGTGTTGCATGAGGTCTTTCCGCCCCTCCAACCAATAGCTGCTGAGATACCAGCCCATTGGGGCGTGGTTTCTCTCCATTCATAAAGCCTCTATTTCCTTCTGCTTGCTCGCTCTCTCTTGGCTTCCTGCTCATCTGGCGACTAGACTCTTTCTTTAGTTGTGCAGAGAGCTGTTGTCCGGGATCGTGATCTGTAAGTTTTCCCTCTTTAAATAAATGCTACCCTAATAACTCCAAACTGGTGTGGCATTGTTCGTGGATTACGCCTTTAGGTAATGTCTCAGCTGCTATCTGAACTAACTGGTCCTCAAAAGTACTCAGGGTCCATAATTTCTCTAAGTCATAGGTTTCTCTCCTTCCTAGAGGCATCAAATGGATTATCGTAATGCAAAAGTCCACAAACAGCTTGCCATCAGTGTTATATTCTTCATTTTGACATATAAATGATTTCTATATTTCATGAGAATGTAACTTGTCATGATGTAGTAGTGCATGGTGCCATAGTATTGGGTGGGAGCCCCACTTCCAAACAGTCTGTGTGTCTCATTTTGTATGAATTTTGACCACTCAAATGTCTCTTGCATTTTCTTGCCTTAAAAATGTAAACAGCATATTGATGTCAAACTTGGCACCAGTGTGAACCCAGAAACACAGAGAAGACCATGGTCATCACTGCTCTGATCTTCTGGTTGAGAGAGACTTGAACACATATTTGTTAACCCACAGATACAAAAGAGAAAGAATAATTTAAGTATTGTGATACCATAATCTGAAATCCACTTGAAAAATCTAAATGAATTTCTCAAACCCCTTCAAAAATTGTCTTGAAATAGAAGGGAATTGACATAGAGACTCAGGACGTTCGATGAGCACAAAATGAAAGACTACAGAGTGCTCAGCTCTGAATGGGACATCTGCAGCACATGTTCAGCAAGGCTTGGGAACCATCAGTAGAAGGAGGAGAAACATTGTAAGAGCCAAAGATGGTAGGTGACTACAAGGAAAGAGGTCTTTCCTGACACAGCAAAGCAATATGACATCACAACAGTTGACAGAGTATGCATATGACACACATGGTCCTCTGAAATACCCTAGTATGGCTCATAGGGGCTCATGAAGACTAAAGGGGCATCACAGTCACAGAGACAGCGTGCATGTTGTTGCTGTTGTTTAAGTTATGATACCTGTGGAACTCCTAACAGTAGGAGTAGGGAGTCTCTGACTCTTTTGCCTGTACCAGAGACTCTTCCTCCTACTGGATTGCTGTATCCAGTCTTTTACTATGAGGGTTTGTGTTTATTCTTATTGCACCTTTTTAATGCCATGTTCAGTTGATATTACTGGGAAGTCTCCTCTTCTTTGAAGGGAAATGGAAGAGCAGTTGAGTTAGAAGAAAAGGGAGGTTGGGAAGAATCAAGGGAGGAGTAGAGGTAGGGAGTCTGCAGTCAGGATATATTGTATGACAGAAGAATAAATAAAAAAGAAAAAGAGGAATACATAGTAGACAATTAAAACACAAATAAATGTCAGCTCCTATAATATTCTGCAGAAACTCTTTCCTCTTCCAGGAAGGAATCAAAGCAAAGCAAAACTTCAGCATGGGAGAGTTGAAGAAATAAGAGCAAGCCCCACCCAGAGCTGATCAGCTATTGGAATTTGAAAGCACCTGGGAAAGGAGAATTGGTTTTCATTAGAGATATGACTCCTGGTGTGTCAACAGTTCCATATGGCAGGCATGGCCAATATTATTAGAGCAACACAACTTGGAATGATGGGCTTAAAATGAAAGCAATAAGGCACATAAATCAGGTGGCTATAGAGTCTAGAATAAATATGTGGGAAGTAGTGGGAGTGAATACTATCAAAATATGCCATAAAACTCTCGAAGAATAAAACATTATTAAAATTCAGATTAAAATTGCTTGAATGTGTATGTCTTTATGTGGTTCTTATGTGTTTTCTTTGACTCCTTTTCTTCTGATTATTTTTGTCTTATCTTCTGATTAAAATTATAGATCCCTGCTTGTATTCTAATGAGAGAAATAAAGAAAGTGTGATTTGAGTAGGCAGGAAGGTGGGAAAAAACTGGGAGGAGTTGGAGGAGAATAAACTATAATTAAAATATATTTGTTTGAATATATGAAAAATCTATCTTCAATAAAATACAAAAAGAGAGGGGAAAATTTTCAATACACTCAAAAGTGAAATATGCCTTTTCTTTGTGGTCTTTATTACATTTTCCAATTCTTAAATTGATTTTACACAGGTGTATGTGTTATAAAGCATAAAAACTAAATTTTATTTACTAGTTTTGTTTTTACTGTTTCCACAAAATTTACTTTTCTCTCAAAGAATTAAAGAATAATATGTTTCCTTTGTTATTTTTAAAATTTAAAATAAATTTGTGGTTGTTGCTTCATGAACTTTATTTGATTTGTGTACACTTTCAAAAATCCTTTGAATGATGTCCACATACCCTAAAACAAAAACCTAATGTGTGTATACACAGACAAACACACACACACTTAAGATTTAATACTAGAACACCAAGCACAATCACAAGTTTTAAGGAGTTTCCCTCAAAGGACTAGATGGAGAATTATGGATATCTAATGTTGTCTTCTGTTCTTAGCATATGGAGACAAGTGTATATACTATATACAGATGTGCACATGTCCTCTTATTTACTTATCTTATGGAGACAAGTGTATATACTATATACAGATGTGCACATTACCTCTTATTTACTTATATACACACAGACACAACACAAACAAAAAAGTAAAATTTTGAATAACTTTATTCCTGTTATTAAAAATATAGGTAGACCGAAAATGTAAACACTTGGTAGTTCATATAACGATCACTCATAGTAGACCAGGGGTAGAATTAAGTCATATGTCCATCACTAAGAAAACAAATTAATAAAATAAAAGATTATATTAATCTATAAAAAAAGTGAAGACATATGAGAGAGATTGCATAAGACTTGGAAAAATTTGGGATTTACTCCATATTTTGTGCATGCGTAAAGCTCTTGGTTTGATCCCAAATATTGGAGGTGAGGCAGGATGACCAGAAATTGAAGATCCTCATCTACTGAGTTTAAGGCGAGCTGGGGAAACCTCAGAACTTGCTTCAAAACAAAGAAAAACACAAAGTCAACAAATGAGCAAATGAACAACTTTCATTTATGCGACATGTAATGAGAGAAAAACCAGCATGAAAAAGTGGACAGTATTTAAGACGCCCATTTTTATAAAATGTCAGACAGAGCCATAGAACCAGAGAATGAATTAATTGTGACGAATAGCTTGAAATGAATATGAAATGACAATGAGTACAAGGTTTTTTTAAGGAATGACAATATGATGAGTTTGAATGATTCCTAAAATATATCCACAGGATTGTATAATCATCATTTAGATTTATTTTTAAACTGGTAAAGTTTATGGTATTTGCACTATATTTATGTGTAAAATAAATTTGAAAGGAACACATAAGGTTCCATTAAAGGGAATTGATAAAATTTATTGTCAATGGAATAAATTGTATGCATAGTTCAATAAATGTCAAAGATAACTAGAAAAATTATGACTATTGATGATTATAATGAATAAATTTAAACATGAGTGAAAGTGCAATTAACTTTTTCAACTAGATAAAAGCTGTCTTCCTCAAATCTATAGCCATTATATCACTCATTGGCAAAATATTGAATAATTTTTTTGGACATTAGGAAAATGATGAATACTTATTACTTTGCTACTGGACAGCACTATGCAAAGTGATATTATTGACTGAGATCCTGAAAAATGTATGCCATTAGATAAAAATATGGGAAAGAAACATAAAAAAGTGCCTTCTACTCTGAGATGGTTATGAATGCACAGTGTTTCTGGAAAATCATTCTGGATATTGGGCACAATCCCATAATCCTCATCCTAGAAAGGCAGTGTTGGTGTGATTAGGATAAATGACATCTTCTGCTCAGTAACACATGTGAGATATGCAGGACCCTGCCTCAAGAAAGAAATGTACAATAAATTCACAAAATATTACAAGTTACATTTAAATTAAGCAAGGTCCAAAATTAAGTTATATTAAATTATCATATTTATTTGTGATAAATAAATTTGTGAAATAATCAGTAAATACTATATAAAATATTATTTGTATTTTATTTATTTTTATTTTATTTAAATATTTCATATAGTTTATCCTGATTATAATTTCTTCTCTCTCTACACTCTACGAGTCTGTGTCCTGTATGCAAAAGAAAGTGCTGAGTGGAATCACAGAATCCCAGGTTACATAAAGGACTCCACTACGGGAGTAGTGGACAAGATTGCCGGGCAAAAAACTGGGAGCTTGGGGGTGAGGTGGGAGGGGGGTAAGGGGAGATGGAGAGAGAAAAGTGAGAAAGGGAGGATGGGGGGAACTTGCGGAAACGGGATGATTGGGATAAAGGAAGGTTGGTTAGGGGAGCAAGGAAGCACACATCTTAATTAAGGAAGCCATCTTAGGGTTGGCAAGAGACTTGGGCCTAGAGGGGCTCCCAGGTGCCCAGGGCGATGTCCCCAGTTAGTTCCTGGGGCAGCTGAGGATAGGGAACCTGAAATGACCCTATCCTATAGCCATACTGATGAATATCTTGCATATCACCATAGAACCTTCATCTGGCGATGGATGGAGATAGAGACTGAGACCCACAATGGAGCACCGGACTGAGCTCCCAATGTTCCAATGAGGAGCAGAAGGAGGGAGAACATGAGCAAAGAAGTCAGGACCACAAGGGGTGCACCCACCCGTGGAGAGAGTGGGGCTGATTCTTTGGGAGCTCACCAAGGCCAGCTGAACTGTGACTGAAAAAGCATAGGATAAAACCGGACTCTCTGAATTTGGTGGACAATGAGGGCTGCTGAGAAGCCAAGGACAATGGCACTGGGTTTTGATCCCACTTCATGTTCTGGCTTTGTGGGAGCCTAGCCAGTTTGGATGTTCACCTTCCTTGACCAGGATGGAGGGGGGAGGACTTTGAACTTTCCACAGGGTGGGGAACCCTTACTGCTTTTCAGACTGGAGAGGGAGGGGGAGAGGAGTGGGGGGGAGGGGGACAGGAGAGGGAGGAGGGGGAGGGAAATGGGAGGATGGGAGGAGGCAGGAAATTTTTTTCAATATATATATATATATATATATATATATATATATATATGGACTCCACTATGATCAGGAATGAGGGGAAGATATTGTTAATTTGCCAGTTCGTGGCTGATAAAAGATTCACTGATTTTCTAAACATAAAAGCAAATTTAAGTTTAAATTTTGGGGGTTAAAATTATGTTCAAATGCAAAGAAGTAATGGTTGATATTCACACAGCACATGCAGAATAGATAGTTGCAGAGATGATTGCCTGTTAAGAGCACTTACTGCTCTTGCAGATGACCAAGTTCAATTCCGAGCAGCTTTGTTGGGCAGCTCATAATCACCTATAATTCATACTCCAGGGTATCTGACACCTCTGATTTCTATGGACTGCTACTCTCATCTGCACATACATATACAGAAGTTTAAACAATGACTAATATTTAAAAATGAAAGAAGTGGTTTTTGGAAATCATTAAAAATTGTATTCTCTTTTTGCCTTGTCGTAATGTTTAAAAAGATTCATGTGTTTATTTCTACTCCTTCCTTCTTTTCTGCTAAAGAATTCACAATTACCAGGTGTTTTTGCATCCCATGAAGAAATCACAAGTCCATGTTAATAGTTTTGTGCTTCAAAGGTACTTCACAGCTCAGAAAAATAGTGTCTCACCAAGCTCATGAAATATGGTTCTCTAATTGCCAATTGAACTTTCTATTAAGATAATAATTCAGAGTAATGTGTTAGCTTAAAACAGTTGCTCCTATGATTTAATTTTTACTCCTTGCAGTTATTGATAGACTAGAAAATGCACATTGTCTTTTTTCTATTACTTCCCAAATAGCTAACTAATTTTGAATCAATTAATGTAAATTAACAAAAGGAAAAGGGACAAGGTCTCAGTTCTCTGTATCTTACCTACAGTACAACTTCCGATTAATCCATTCATATGCATAGACAGTTCCCCCCAGAGTATTTGTTATAGTGTGTGTGTGTGTGTGTGTGTGTGTGTGTGTGTGTGTGTGTGTTTGGACATATATAGTTCTAAAGATCAGCTTTCAATAATTTAACTCAGAAAATGAAGGAAATGTATGGAGTTGGCAAACTAATCAGTAGATTGATGGTTTTATCTGAGGGAGGAAATATTAATTCTCTGGGGACAACAAAAGAAGGAATATGTTGCGAATATTATTGTGACTAGGCAAAGATGTGTTACAATTTTTCTTTTATGCTGCATTTCTTTAAGGATACAAAGCTGTTTTGCTTTGCCTGCCTAAGGCACCAGATTGGTCTAATAAAAATCTGCATGGCAATTATCTAGACTTTAGAGGGATAGGCTGGGCTAGTGGCAGAGAGATAAGAAGGAGAAGGAATCTAGGTTTAAGAGAAAGAAAAGGGAAAAGGAAGGAGAAAGCTGGGATTGGTCTGTGACATGAGAAAAGATTGTTTTAAAATAAAAAATAAAATAAATAGTTTTGTAGGCGTAAAGAGACATAGTAGGACAAGCATAAGATAATGGATTCTAGTTAATATTTGAATTTATAAACAGTTTAGAAAACTACAATAATACAATTTCCATATTTTTTTACAATTTAAAAAATATTTGATATTTTTCTTTTCTCTCCTTCTTTCCTTTCCCTTCATCCTTATATTTTTCCGAAGTATACATTATTCGTCTTCAGGTTGATTTTGAATATTGGGTTTTATGGAAACTGTTCTCACAAAGCACAGTCACACATGTCTGTCCACGTCATGCTTTCCAAATCAACTCACTGCTCTAAGACTTAGGTGGGAACACATAGGCTGTGGAGATATGTCTTTGTACCACCTGTCCTTATTTTATGTGCATATTGATGGACCCGAATTTCCTCTTTAGGAGCTTGTAAGAAGGGCAAAGTTATTTTAAGTGAGGTATTTTTCATTTGTCACTTTATTTCTGAGAGTTGACAAGTCTTGACTTAAAGGTAATCTGTTTTGTTTGTTTTAGAAAAGGTGTGGTATGGAAAATGTAGTTATTTTTGTATAATAACACATTTCTTCTGTTTTCTCATTTGTAGAAACAGGAGGGAGCTAGATGAAATAATCTGCCAGTCTCTTACATATAAGATCTTTCAGCACACTCCTTTTTAAAATGTGGTGATGGTAATGAAGTATTGGAAATTCATTAAGTAAGTACTCTAAAGATTTTCCTGAGCATACCTGCTTGCATTTCTTCAAGATATAGAGCAATAGCTTACTCACAGATATGGTTGTTTGGACAGCATCTTGGCATGCATAACCTCCTGTGAAGGACTGTAAGAAGGATGCCTAAGAGCCATTACCACCTGAAGAGTCACCCCAGTTTCTGTCTGCTCATGTCTGATCTGCTGCATAAGACATGTAAAGATAATAAGGATTAACAATAATACCCCACCAGTTAATGCATATGTGAGCATCCAGAAGGGATCCAATAGCTTTCTTTTGTTATGCCAAACTTTTTCAGAAAAGTGAGGAGTCAAAGACTATAACCTCAGCGGTTAATAAATCAATTTGTTTGGGGAAACAATGAGGGCAAGAAAGGGAAGTATATACATTACCCCTCCTGGGCTATTCCCTTCTTGCTGGTGTTTTGGCTGTCTGATTAAAAACACAAGCATAGCCTGTCCCACATGTTAACAAGGGTTGATGGATGCCATTGGAAACAAATAGGATCTCTTCATCTCATCAGGGGCAGGGATGTGTTCCTTGGCAGAGATGTCCAATGCTCATAAACTGGGATGATCCCCTTGTCATCAAAACTGAGAAATTTCATATGAAAAAAAAAAAACATCTGTAAGGCCAGATGAGTACTATTCCTAGCCTCTGGTGGGATAGATAGTCTTGATCAACAGCTCCTTAAGAACTCGGTTCTTTCCATCATGGGTTGCCCCAGTGGATTACAGGGGATGCCAGTAGTATGGGAAATCTTTCATGACTCCAGAAAGTCATTGAATTGTTGAGAGAAATAGGCAGGACCATACATGTAGACACATACACTTACAAATAATTAAAAAGAAAATGAATATGTTAAAAATTAATAATATTCTAAGGAATATAGTCACATCTATTATCATCTATCATCTAGCTAGCTAGCTATCATCTATCATCTATATTTAATTTTAAATATCAATCTGTCAATGTATTCTTTAATTGCTTAGCCAAAGAAAGATATAAAAGAGTCAAAAATAAGTAAGGGGAAAAATAGAATTTTGGTTAGATAACATTAGTTTGACGAATAGTCCATAGGTTTTGGTTTTCTTCTGTCCCACACCATGAGGCTCTTCTGATATGACACAGAAACTTTGAATTTTTCTTTTAGCAACAAGTTTGGGTTTAGAGAACGGACAGCCACACTTCAACTCAAAAGCCAGCTTTGATTTTTAATTAAGTATGGACTACAACTTTTCTGAGATATAAAAAAGTTATATATATTTAGGTAGTGAGATTTAATATGTGACAGGTACCAGGGCTCAATTCTCTTGAGTTTTTATTGGAATCTGAAAAGGTCAGGGTGGTGTGAGAGATGGGAGTGGAGGAAGAAGCTGTATGGGAATTTATATTTATTGAAAGTGTAGGGAATTGCCGTGCACCGCGGCCCTGGTCTGCGCTCTATGCGCTAGACCCCAGTTGGCGAGCTTCGGGAAAGGGGCTGGAAGCTGAAAACACAGATGCAGAGACAGACCGACACGCAGATCTTTAAACACTGATACCAAAGCCCCTCTTTATTAGCACCATGGAGGCTTAAATACACTGCAGTCAATGGCCAACAGGTGAAAATCCCATCCTCTGAAACTCTATGCTAGGCGCAGCTTCTAGTAACTTTAATTAGAAGGTTCTAGGAGGGAAGAGCAGCTGAAGGCCAGGACAATATCCAGCTGAAAACCAGGACTCATTAGTCCCAACAGGGAATACTGCTAAAATCTTGCTTTTGGCAAGAGATTGTCAATTAGTTTGACAATATACCCAAAATGATATTATCCAATAAACCATTCAGTTCCGGGATACCCAGGGGATTTTTCAGTCGTGTCCAGTTAATCTCTAAAACTGGTTTCCTAATGAAGAAGATGGACATTGCTCCAATTAAAAACATGTCAGCAATCAAGGGCTGCAGGATCACACACGTTGTCCCATTAATCTGAATACTTTTCACTCCATCTCTACAGAAATAATGAGGAATGAGCATGGAATGTCAACTGTCAATGGATCCAAATGCTGGGGGCTGGGAGATCATTCCCACTGAAGATCATTCCCAGGTAGCTGATAGTGTACATGGGCAGCAGCAGTATGAAGCTGTGGCCACTAAAGCATCTACCCACCAGCTTCTGAGACTCAATGGGCACCAGGAGCTGTGAAGAAATACCGGAGCAGCCAGCTGGAGCCTCATTCTGCTGGCCAGGTCAAAGCTCCCATTGCTCAGACCACCCTCTCAGAGTCCATTGGGTCTCACGGAAGCAACAAGTGTCTGGAAGGCTCTGATGGGCTCGGACCTCTTGAATGGCCCAGGTCATGGGCCCTGGGATCCCAACTTTTCCAGTGACTTGCTGCCATTCCTGGAAAGGCCGCCAAACACCAATGCAGGTCTCCATGCACTACTACAAGGTCTACAAGGTCATCTCTGCAGGGCTGCAGACCAATTGGGACTGCCTGAAAGGACAGAAGCACCAGAAGAAACAGGTAGCTCAGATGATAGGCACTCAGCCCAGCAGAGGTTCTAAAGGGGCTCAGAGTCCTCACTATGACCTGTGTGCTGTGTCCTGCACTGGGGAAGATGCCTATGCTGCTCACATGAAGGAAGTCAGGCACCAGAAATTACAGACCAGGCTAGGCAAGTCTATTACCTCCAAACCCACACCTCAGAGGGTCACCTACACCATCCAAGGGCTAGACAATACCCTGAGGGACAGCTGAGCCTTGGCCCCACCTCCTTGGAAGTTCAGCCTTTATATGGAGGTGCCAAGCAAACAGAAGAAAATGTGCCTTCCTAACTAAATGGACAGACAACATGACAGACGACACAAATGAAAGGATGGGAGTCCCAGTGCCTATTTGTCAAAGGGATCAAGGGGCCTTTAAAAAAAAAAGAAAGGATGAGGGTCACAGCACTTACCCATTGATGGGACAGAGGGACCATATTTTTCTTCAAAAGAAGCGAAAGTATCTTTGAAATAAATGCTAACAAAATTTCTCAGAAATGACACATTATGCTTCCATGTTTTCAAAAATAATCAAGCTTGTTAGTTCTTAATTCTGATCATATCTCCCTGTGCTACTTTTTATACGGCTGTGTTTTCTATTCACAGTCTAATATATCAGTAAGTACGAATATATCATACATGCATTGGAACTGATGTCCCTGATAAGGCTTTTGGAAACAAGTTGATGTTAGTATTTAGGTAGTATCTCTCAAATGCATTGTTTGTATTAGATTGAATATATTCGTAGCAGCTTCTGATTCTTGTATTTTACAACTAGTTTTTTAAATTCATTATCATTTAAAAATAAGAGTCACATTTTTTTTTCTGCCTCTAACTTCACAATTCCCTGATGAAGTCAATGCTTTCTAAACTAGAAGGAAATTTATCTACTCTAAATGAACAATTAACACAAATTCATCCTTTTGGGAGAGGATGAATTCTTCACTTGGAGCACCAGGCTTTATTTTAGCATCTTCTCTACACTTCAATAACTTGAAGAATCCTGCATGTTATTACCCCCAAAAATGATTATTGGCTTTCAAATTGCTTATATTAATAAGAAGGGTTTTCTTCTTCTCCTGCATTACCATATCACACCTAATGAAATCACACTGAACCAATCAAATTCTTGAATGGCTGACCTTTATTAACTGGTAATTTGGAAACATGATTTTAGAAGGCTCTATCTTATAATAGTAATAAAAAAGAAATCACAGCTATAAAAATACTTCTCATTGACCAAAAAAGTAACAGATACTGTGGAGGCATGTATAAATTAAGTTTTAAAAAATGGCAAATTATAAGCAACAATCCCATTAACTTGACTACTTTAATCATACAATTTCCTACTTTTGGTTTCTATTTGATGAGTAAGACTAGCAAATGATTACAAAACTAGATCCAGTCTTGGTACTGTTACGTCATCCCACATAGTGAGAGCAACCATTTCTTCCAGCCCACGGTCTCAAAAGAAGACAGGTAAAGCAATAGCAACAATAAGTTCTGACTAACACATTTCCAGACTCAAAATATCCAGGTTACCATATAAGTATCATTTAGATACTATGATATTAGAAGAAGGAAGCTATACCATTGAAAATGAAAATGAAAATTAAACAATGGTACACAATGACATTAGAAATGTTATATTTGTCACAGATAGTAAAGTAAGCAGCATGAATATTCTTCAAAAGAATCGTTAATGTGTTTAAAACAAATGAAACATTTAATTATCAGAGCAAACAGTAACTTTAGTAAACATTTAGAAGTTGGAAAGAAGCACGTATTTTATACTTTTAAAAATATAGTGGAGGAACAACACAGTAAAAAATATTCACTGAAGTAGGAGAGAGAATGCTAAACAATCTCAATAAACAGAAAAACGGAATAAAAATAACTTGGACACTGAGTTGGTGTTGGAAAATTAAGGTGTTAAAACTGTGTTTAGAGAGGGGAAGACAACAGAACTAATATATACTGCCAAATACAATGTCTGAACTTTTTCCAGATCTAACAAAACACATAAGTCTACGTATTAAATAATATCCTATCTTAATTATGAAAAACGTTTTCACTTCACATTAAGACATATTTGGGTCAAATGATTTTAGAAACCAAATGATAATGAAAAAGTCCTGAAAACAAAGAGAAGGAGACATCACACCTTTTCTTTACAGCAATTAAGATGAAATGGCCAAGCATGGACTAGTGTTATTTGTAATAGCCAAATCTGGAAACAACCTAGATGCCCCTCAACTAAAGAATGGATAAAGAAAATGTGGCACATCTACACATGAGAGTACTACGCAGCAGTAAAAAATATGACATCTTGAATTTTCCATGCAAATGGATGGAATTAGAAAACATTATTCTGAGTGAGGTAACCCAGACCTAAAAAATACGAATATGGTTTTTACTAACTCACAAGTGGATACTAGTCATAAACAAAGGGCAATGAGCCTACAGCTCAGGATCCTAGAGAAACTAAGTAATTAGGTGAACCAAAAGGGAATATATATATATATATATATATATATATATATATATATATATATAATAGAGAGAGAGAGAGAGAGAGAGAGAGAGAGAGAGAGATCAACCTGGAAATTATAATCAGACAAAATTTTAGAACCAGGGGGTCCAGGGGTAGAAGAAAGGGGAGAACGGGGTTTGAAGAGAACTTGAGGGAATGGGATAGTCGAGATGGAAGAAGGACAGATATGAACTGATAGGGAAGCATCTCTGAAGAGAAGAAACAATGACAAAAAGAATTTAAAACTCTGTGAAAGAAGAAAGGCCATTGTAATCAAATATATAGACAGAGTAATAAAGTTAATAACTTCTTAAGCTTTCTAAATGTTGTGTGTTGACTGTGTCAAATATTTTAATACTATTAATGTACTTACTATGTGTATGCATAACAAATATATAAGGTCACTTGTTATGAAGGTCAGAGAAAAGGGTAAGTTCTCGACACTTAAAATGGTCAGGTCATACCGCTATGTTATGATATAGTGTGTTTTTATTAATCAGAGAAGTGAGAATATAGACAGAGTAATAAAGCAATAAACAAAAGACATCCAGTATAGAAGTGGGAAAGGACTGCCTTTACCCAAGATCACAGTGATCTAAGTAGGCAAGGATAAGAAATTCATGAATATAATTAAAAGTTATATCTACCAACAGCTAATTAAAAGTTAAAAACCCAGAACTAAAATATTGTATTAATGTATGAGTATAAAACAGCATAACTATTCAGATGGATTTTATTAAAGAACAGAATTACCATCACAACTATAATGCCATCAGAGAAATGTCTCAAAACTTTAAATACATAGCAAGCCTGATCTACAGAGAGAATTCCAGGACACCCACAACTGTTAACACAGAAAATTCTGTCACTAAAAAAGAAAAAAATAAATAAAAGGCCTTTTAAGTCTCTTTTTGTTCTCACTTCCATTGTTGTAATAAAATATCTGAGTTGGATACATTATAAAGAAAAGTGGTTTAGCAACTCATAACTTTGAAGAATAAAGTCCAAAATTCATTTTTTTTGTTCTATCACAGCCTGATGGATGATTCACACATGATAGAGCTCCAGTGTCAAAAGGAAGAAGAGGTTTCACTAAATAGAAGCGCTCTATCCCACAGTTAGAATCAATGAAGGAATCCTTCCAAGAAGGAAGTAAGGGCCAGGCAAGCCCCAATTTCTCTTTGCCTGCTTTCAGTATATCTTGGCAGAATGCCCAGTGGGTTAGCAAATTAAAAAAAAAAATCACCACAGAGCCTAAAGGCGTGTACTTTAGAGAACCAAGAAATGTGTAACATGACTGAGTATTAGGAAGCCTTCGTGCTTTAATATCTGAAAATGGGAGTATTCATATCAGTCTTCCACATCATCATAAATGTTCAGAAAGAAAACAAAATAAGAAGGCCTAAAATATCACTTGGGCAATATACTCAGTATTTCTTTCTTGTATTTTATTTATATTTCTTTTTTCTCTTATTACTCATAACTTCAGGCACAAACTGTATTAATTACATACTATTTGGTAAATGTCTCAGGCATAGTCCTAGCTACCTCTTACATCTTAAAATAACTCATTTCTATTAATCTATGTTTTTTTCATGAGTCTGTGGTCTACCAATAAGTTTCTGACATCCTTTTCCTTTGGCAGTTATATGGCATCTCTTTGACTCTGCCTATTCTTTATATATATAGATATATATATATATCTATATATATACACATACACACATATATATATGTATATATTTCTCTATTTGGATTTACCACTTGGTTTTACCCTGCTAACTATTGGCTGAAACAGCTGAATTCATTAGCCAATAAAAGCAACATATATACAGAAGGACATCCCATATCAGTAATTCTCTAAAACTTCTGTGATACAATGTCAGCAACTGAGTTAAAGTTTCCAAAATCTCTTTAAGCAAAGGACCACTTTGAGAAACTGTATCTAATTTGATGAATATCTTGGGTATTTTCAAGAAAGTTTTAGAGCTTGCATCTGAAAATAAAAAGTAAAAATATTTCATTGAATTAACGTCAAGGAAGTAATCAAAAGGGGTCACAATTATGTGAAAAGTTTGTGGTTTTCAAAATGAACACTCTGCACAGTTTTATACATCGAATACATTGATAAAATGTAGCAATTTGTGTATTAATTTACTCAATCTTTACTAAATCATCTTTGTCAAGTGGAAGCATCTCTTCTAGCAATGAAGAAGAAATTTATATCACCGAGATGGAAAATATTAAGACATCCAAGGCAATAATAATCTGATCGAAAGTTTAGGAAAAGTTCTAGCTAGGTGCTGGAAGAAATTTAATGAGTTTATTTTAGATTGAGTGCTAAGGGCCTGGCCCATTAGAATATGAGGTATTTTACTTGTTTCTTCTGGAATAGACACCTGGATGGGAAGTGTTACTGGCAGAAAACACAACTTCCAATTTACAGAAGAAGAAGTACAACTTGAACTGGAAGGGTCATTTAAGAGATTACAATGAAAGATTCTATGAATATGTGCTCCTTAACTAAAGGGAAAGTTCTGAGAAATGAAACTTTAGGCAATCAGCTTGTAGAAGTATAGATTGCTCCCCTGGAAGTGGAATTGTTTATTTGAATTACAATTGTTCCTGTGATACAAACCTGTAGAGTGTCTTACTCTAATGAATACAACAGGGGTTTTTAACAGTTTTGGTGCATTAAATACAGGCAGAAGTGGCATAATTTAAATAAGATGCAATTTCTTAAAATGGTAGCTTTGGAGAGTGCTTTTGGCAGGGACACAGCTTGTGGGACCAGATGTTGCTCTGGGTGTCAGTAGTAAATGAGGGAAAACTGAAGACACACTATGAGTTATGACTAACTTTATAAACAATGTAGACTTAGGACAAAATGAATTTATAAAGCCGGGTGGTGGTGGCACATGCTTTTAATCCTAGCACTCGGGAGGCAGAGGCAGACAGATCTCTGTGAGTTCGAGGCCAGCCTGGTCTACAAGAGCTTAGTTCCAGGACAGGCACCAATGCTACAGAGAAACGTTGTCTCTAAAACAAACAAAAAACAAAAAAAACAAACAAACAAACAAAAAACAAACAAACAAACAAAAAAAGGAAACGAAAACGAAAATGAATTTATAAATCTCACTATTAAAGAACCTGTCCTTCAGTACATGAATTCTTCTGCTTGGCCCTGATGATCACTTATGGCATTTTAATTTTACATTGGATGTGACGAGAAATCACTGAAGACTTTTGCAGAGGTTAGGGACATTTTAAATACACACTTAGGAGGATGAATGAAGCACATTGTAGAGGCTGATAAAAGTATTGTCACTGAAGTCACACAGGCTGACTACCACAGCAGGTAAGAGCAGCAGAGTCCAACAGGGCACAGATATGAAAGAGATACAAAGACACTTCTCCTCTCTGTATATTAAACTCCATAACACTCTCTGATTTTAGACTGTAGTTCTGAAAGAAGGGAATATTCCTGCTCAAGCAGGGTACAGAAAATCCATACAGAATTCACCCAGTCTCATGAGAAGCATGCTTTTTTATTTGGCACTGCAGTGGATATTATTTGCCTCAGAAAACTGTGAGTGTATGGAACCCATAGACCCATATTTCTACACTATACATTTAGAAATTATCTGAACATTGTAAACGTGAATTCAGTGTTTCTCTGTGGGCATTGTTACTTTCTTCACTTTTGAGTTTGGGTTAATACCTAAAGTCAGACACTCAGGAGACTGAGGTTCAGCAGAGCAGGAGTTCATGCTGGTATTTTAAGACCTTAAAGATAAAAAAAGATTCAAAATCTTTTATTATTTTATACTTCCTAATAATTATGATTATGACTCATTCAAATCAACCTTTGAAATATCTTGTCATAAAATAAAGGACAAGCTACAGAGTTCCTTATTAAGAGATTAGGAAAGAAGAAATACACTATTCTAAGTCTTTATTAGATTTAAGTTTAGAAGACTCCAAACTTACCATTAAGATTCATTTCTGATAACATATCCCAAAACTCCTCTTTCAAATTAATTCACACCTCATAGTTTATACTAAGTTCTGAAAATCATTTTGTGGTGTGTATAAAATGGTTATCCAGTAATTCCATTCCCAGTATTCATTCAAAAATCGGAGAGAAGGGATGGGATGATTTACATATGGCCATATAATTATCCTGGCACTGAAATTCACAAAAGACAGATATCAACACGGAGTACACCGACACAGAAATTGAAAAGGATGACACACCGTGTAACTGTAATAATCACTTCATCATCAATTAATGTCATAAATAAATTACCCTCTTAAGTGAGAAATTATAGACAGCCCCACAGAGTCAACCAAATCTGGCATTCCATTATTTCTACAAATAAAGTAGAAATGCTGCATTTAATTAGCCTTAATTTGGGGGATTGTTTTATTAAAAAATGGACTAAAAACAGGCAAGTATAAAAAAAATCCATTGAATAAATTTATTTTATCATACATTTCAGGAGATATGACTTTAACACACACCAAGTCAATACTGAAAGTCTATTCAAAAATACCTATATTTATTTTTAAATAAATATATTCATCTAAGTTGTTTGGAGAGAGGAATGAAGATTGAAAGTCAAATAACACATTTTTCAGGTTCTGGTAGTAAGCAATGTTATACATTATGCATTTTTGCTTTATGAGATTGGAGTAATTCAGTCAACTGCTCTATCTTTGAGATAATTATACTTGACATGGAGAATATTCTAGTTTTAATGTCTATGTGCAGATTCACAGCAGACCTCAGTTTTCCTAGTATAAAAATGGGTATCACTCATCATTATTAAGAATGGAAGATGTTTTGTAGTCTTTCTGGATCATGATTCTGTCTCTACTAGAGCGTAGTTGGAAACACACTGTAAAGCTGTATAGTGATATTTTACTTACATTTTAATAAATAATGCTTGCCTAAAGATAAGAAGAGAAAAGCTAAATTACGGAAAGTCAGGCAGGGGTGGAACATAACTTTAATCTCAGAATTTGAAAGTCAGAGGCAGATGGATCTCTGTGAGTTCAAGATCACCTGTGCAACAAGAGATCAATGCAAAAACAAATCCAGATGATGGTGCAACAAAGCTTTTCCCCATTACTAGGGAGTCATACAGCTTTAATCTCAAATCTAGAGGAAATGTAAAATGGGAGGAGAGAGAGTCTCGGGCTGCATAGTCTGCTTAGTCTGTGGTCACCCAACCTTGGTAGAGGTAAGACTTCTCTAGTGGCTTGGCTGCTTTGCTTTGCTGGTTTTGGGGTTGAAGCCTAATATTGGTGTCTGGCTTTTTATTATTTGTTCTACAAAACTGTGATCTCTTCTCTCCTGAAACTAGACCTTTTCGTGAATAGTCTATGGTTCAGGAGGCTATCATTTCATACAATCCTTCATCTCCCTTTCGTATTTTTTGTCTTTGTGATGTTTTTATAGTAATGACTATGTCTCAACACTTCTAAAGCAAAATATCTGTTACCCTCATTGGGGTGGTAGAGGGAGAAAAAGCACTGATTATTGAAAAAATATGCAGTTCTGTTTGCCCGGTGTCCTAGAGAAGCTTTTGTCACTGACACCGACAGCTTCTTAAAAATTTTCTTTTCTGTAGAAATTTCCTCAAAGCATAGTTTGAACCCTAAGACACTAAGTAGTTCTTTCATGTACTCCAATTCATTCTTTATGGTCTTTGTACAGAATTCTTCATCCATATAAAATAAGTTGCAAATCGATGATTAAGCTTTCCAAGTTCCTTCACTAGCTACGTGTAGTCATCAAAGTATACGTAAATATCCATGTAAAGTCTCAGAATATAACATCAGGTTACAACTGCAGTTGCACATTGAACAGACATTAGAACTTTAAGAAACAGTGTATCTGGAGAATGTCACAGGTCATTGATACAAAGGTGCATATTAGAGTGAAGAATTATGAATATCAGATTATCAAATTTGAACTAATTTTTAACTTACATTTCTACCCTTTAGTAGAAACGCTAGTACTTTATTCTGAAATAAGGTCTTATTCTAGAACCCATGCTGGGCATGAAACTGACTGTAACCCAGGCTGTTCATCATCTAGTGATCCTTAGTGGGACTACTCTTTTTGACATCAAGGGCTGGCATCCTATACCCGTGTATCAGGCTGAGTTTGAGACTCATTCATACATAATGGAGTCAAACAGCATCCTAGAACTTGCCATCCTTCTTTTATCTTTTCCCTTTCCTGACCCATAGAGAAATTCATCTTCTCTACATTCAGTCTTTTAGTATTTTGAAGGAAAATTTCACAACTGGCATACATTTCTCATTTGAGTAATAAAACATTATATGTCTTGAATTACTGATTTTGGGACATTGTTCTTGAAACAAGGATATTTTCTTTTGCTGATATGCTTTTCAAAAAAAGGAACTTAAGGGCGAACATGAAATTCCTTCATATATGGTATTTTATCAAAAATAATCATTTTGCAAATATTTACAAACCTATACACACCTTTTTAATTCTGCTTTAGAACAGAGTCAGCTGTCCATTTTACCCTGCATGTCCCTACCACTGCAACATAAATAGAAAATTAATCTTGAATCCATAAAAAGGTTATGAATCTTGTAGAAACACGAGTAGTAGTTTAATGTTTTTATGCATTTACATATATGTATTTCCATAGTTTTAGTTTCCATTTTGATAGATTGTTTTCAGTCCAATGAGAGTAGCACCATGGAACTTTGAAAGGACTTCCAAGTTGGTTGCGAAGCAGTGAACTATTAACCTGTTATTAAAAAAAAAAGAGTCGAAGTTTCCTTTCTCTGAGCTATTCTCAGAAATTCATTAAAGTAACTATTTTAGTCATTCTCTCAGAATCACAAAACACCTTGCATAATAAAGACAATTTGAAAATATGCCTTGTAAATGCATTAGACTCGAAAGAATAGGACAAATCTGGCTCATTCTGTTATAATCCCCTGACTTAGTATAAAGAGTAAGAAAAGATAGGTTGCATCAAATGCTAGAACTTTTGTTTATTCATGATTGTAGATATCTATCTGTTCATACTTGGTATTTGTTGATTTATTTACTGTGTCTTAGGGACCGGGGAGAGACGACTCTTCTGTTAAGCACACTGGCTGCTCTTCCAGAGGACCCGGGTTTCATTCTCAGCACCCACATGGCTACTAACAACTGTCCACAATGCAGTTCCAGGGAATTGGTTGCCCATTTCTGGTCTATACTAGCCTTTCACTCATGTGGTACACAGACATACGGGGAGGCAAAACACTCACAAATTTTAAAAATGAAAATATGTTAAAATTTATTTTTGCATCCTATTCGTTGAGCACAATATTCAATATAAAGCAGAACATAGGATAGCCCTGATCATTACTCAATAAATAGAGAAACTAAATAAAGAAAGCAACGAGCAATCAGCAGTCATTCTTTGGCTTTATTTGATGAAGAACATTAGCAATGCTTGAGCCTATTCTTTTTGGATGTGACAATAAATTTGAAGCTTACTCCTGGCTTTCCTAGTCTCATATATTGTTATAAATTATACATATAATCATAAGTTCTCTTTGTAATGTACCGTATATTATTTCCCTGCTAACATTTTAGTTTCCTGGAAACTCATTAACACGAGTGTGCCTTCTTGTAGCTCAGCTTATCATATTTTAAGAACTCTAGTCTTTGTGATTCATCACTGCCATTTGCATCTTTGAGAGGAGCCCAGTCTGGTGGAGGGGAGGCAAGCAAACGAGCAGAGCTTGCAAGTGGCAGAACTGTAGTAGAATGTGTCTCTGACTCTCAGCTCTGTCAATTTCCATTTCCCTCTACTACTTTCGAAGCTGCATGGCGCCTGGCAGATTTTCACTTGACAGATGGTCATATGAGAGATGATGCGTATAGAGAAGCCCCAGACAATACAAGGAAGTTTATTGCTAAGACTTATTCCAAGTGCATACTGGAAGCCTTTTCCAAAGTAAAGGGCATTGCTTTATGAAGTTTACTGAATGAAGTAAGTGGTAAGAATCCAGAAGGTTGGGAAGAGATTAGACACAAATAAACAAGTATAAACAAGTATATTATATTGCCATGGAAAGAAAGCCCTCTTTTCCTGTCAGACCTCAAAATTCAAACTCAATAAACAGCTCCACTAACTTCTTTTGTTTCTGAAAAAGCAGTGCAGACCATGTTCTCTTATAGCTCAGCACATTCGAAGATGCTACAGTCTCTGCATGAAATGCTCTGAACTGTATTCATCAGGTGGTACTATTTGTTATTCATGGCTATGCACAACAGCCATATTTTTCTTTAATATTCTCTTACTCTTATTTAAATTATACTTCTCCTTACACATGTACTGTTGGTTCACTGTGTTATTTTCCTCGTGGTACTTAGAAATACAGGAAATGAGCTTTTATGCTTCTTTTTCTCTTTTCTTCACTAGAATATTGATTGTGCAGTGGTAATATCTTTATTATTTGAAAGTATGATCTTAGAAAAAAGCAGTACCCAATATATGCAAAACATCCAATAAATATGTAGATGAATGAAATAAGGAATATTAAGGTATTGTGTGGAAATAAGTAAGGGTATTTGGAGACAAAATGATGTAAAATGTGCAGGTTTCATATTGGAGTAGAGACTATCTCTGACTCTTTTGCCTGCTCTTGGAACCCTTTTAGTAATATTGGGTTGCTTCATCCTCCTCTAATATAACACTTTGTGTCTCGTATTATTGCATCTTGTATTGTCATCCATGGTTGATATTCCTGGGAGGCCTGCTCTTTTCTGAAAGGAAACTGAGGTGCAGTGGATCTGGAGAGAGGAGTGGTTGGGGAGACTGGAAGAAATGGACAAAAGGGAGGCTTCAGTCAAAATATACAGTATGAAAAAAGAGTTTTAAAAACTGCCGCGGTATTCTGACAGGTGTAAGGTGATATCTCAATGTTGTTTTGATTTGCATTTCCCTGATCGCCAAGGAGGCTGAGCATGACCTTAAGTGCCTTTTGGCCATTTGAACTTCTTCTGTTGAGAATTCCCTCTTCAGATCAGTGCCCCATTTTTTAATTGGGTTAATTAGCATTTTAAAGTCTAGTTTCTTGAGTTCTTTATATATTTTGGAGATCAGACCCTTGTCTGTTGCGGGGTTGGTGAAGATCTTCTCCCAGTCAGTGGGTTCCCTTTTTGTCTTAGTGACAGTGTCTTTTGCTTTACAGAAGCTTCTCAGTTTCAGTAGGTCCCATTTATTCAATGTTGCCCTTAATGACTGTGCTTCTGGGGTTATACCTAGGAAGCGATCGCCTGTGCCCATCTGTTGTAGGGTACTTCCCACTTTCTCTTCTATCAGGTTCAGTGTGTTCATATTGATATTGAGGTCTTTGATCCATTTGGACTTGAGTTTTGTGCATGGTGATAGATATGGGTCTATTTTCATTCTTCTACAGGTTGACATCCAGTTGTGCCAGCACCATTTGTTGAAGATGCTTTCTTTCTTCCATTGTATACTTTTAGCACCTTTATCGAAAATGAGGTGTTCATAGGTTTGTGGGTTAAAATCCGGGTCTTCTATACGATTCCATTGGTCGACTTCTCTATTTTTATGCCAATACCACCCCGATTTCATTACTGTAGCTCTGTAATAGAGTTTAAAGTCAGGGATGGTAATGCCTCCCGAAGTTCCTTTATTGTATAAGATTGTTTTGGCTATCCTGGGTTTTTTGTTATTCCATATAAAGTTGATTATTGTCCTTTCAAGATCAGTGAAGAATTTTGATGGGATCTTGATGGGGATTGCATTGAATCTATAAATTGCCTTTGGTAGGATTGCCATTTTTACTATGTTGATCCTCCCAATCCACGAGCAAGGGAGATCCTTCCATTTTCTGGTATCCTCTTCAATTTCTTTCTTCAATGCTTTAAAGTTCTTGTCAAATAGATCCTTCACTTCTTTGGTTAGAGTTACCCCGAGATATTTTATGCTGTTTGTGGCTATTGTGAAAGGTGATGCTTCTCTGATTTCCCTCTCTGCTTCCATATCCTTTGTATATAGGAGGGCGACTGATTTTTTGGAGTTGATCTTGTATCCGGCCACATTACTAAAGGAACCTGAAATGACTCTATCCTATAGCCATACTGATGAATATATTACATATCACCATAGAAACTTCACCTGGCGATGGATGGAGATAGAGACAGAGACCCACACTGGAGCACTGGACTGAGCTCCCAAAGTCCCAATGAGGAGCAGAAGGAGGGAGAATATGAGCAAAGAAGTCAGGACCACAAGGGGTGCGCCCACCCGTGGAGACATTGGGGGCTGAGTCTTTGGGAGCTCACCAAGGCCAGCTGGACTCTG